>JAJQQW010000001.1:57719459-58356959 GCA_025583905.1 Ia io
TCAGAAGTGGCGGGGGGGGGGGGGGGGGGGAAAGGGGAGAGGGGGGGGGGGGAGAGGGGGAGGGGGGGGGGGATAATAAGCGGGTTAATGGAGGAGTCAAGGCCTGATTGGCTGGATGCCGGAAGCGGATATGGGGGGAGGGGTATAGGCCTGGAGGCAGGAAGCCGAGTAGGGGGAGGGATGTAGACCTGCCAGAAAAGGATATCCTGAGAAGAGGGGGAAGGAAGTAGGTGTGGGGGAAGGGGTGTAGGCCTGCCTGTGTTAAGACCTGAGGAGAAGAGGGGGAAGGGGGGGGGTGAGTGGGGACCTCGAGGCCTGATTGGCTGGAAGTGGGTGTGTGTGGAGGGATGTAGACCTGCCACGGAATAAGACATCCTGAGGAGAAGAGGGGGAAAGGGGAATGGAGGTTGGGTGGAGGAGTGGTGACCTGATTGGCTGGAAGCAGGAAGCGGGAGTGGGAGGAAGGGTATAGGCCTGCTAGAGTAAGACATCCTGAGGAAAAGAGGGAGTGAGTGGAGGAGTTGAGGCCTGATTGGCTGCAGGCGGAAAGTGGGAGTGGGGGCAGGGCTTTAGGGCTGCTGGTATAAGACCTCCTAAGGAGAAGAAGCTGTAAGATCTGAGGAAAAGAGGTAGGAGTGGGGCCCACGGGACATGGTGCCTGCTGGTATAACACCTGAGAAGAGGCTATAAGATCTCCTGAGGAGAAGAGGTGGGATTGGGGGCACAGGACATGGGGGACTTGTGTGAGTGGAGGAGTCTAGGCCTGATTGCCTGGAGGTGGGAAGCAGGTGTAGGGGGAGTGGAATAACCCTGCTGGAGGTAGGAAGCGGATGTAGGGGAGGATGGAGGCCAGCCAATATAAGACCTCCTGAGGAGAAGTGGGGGTGAGTGGAGGAACCACGACCTGATTGGCTGCAGAAAAGGTGGGAGGGGGGAACAGGGACATGGAAAGGGTGGATGTTAGGTGCCGACATGAGTGGAAGAGTTGAGGCCTGACTAGCTGGAGGTGGGAGTGGGGGCAGGGGTATAGGCCCGCTAGTGTAAGACCTGAGGAGGAGAGGCAGAGGGAGAGGGAGTGGCATGGGCCAGGTAAGTGAAGGAGTTGTGGCCTGACTGGCTGGAGGAAGCAGGAGTAGGGGGCGGGCTCTAGGCTTGCCAGTGTAAAGACCTGAGAAGGAGTGGTGGGATGGGGGGGTGTGCATGGGTGGAGTCAGTGGAGGAGTGGAGGCCTGAGTGCTGCAAGACTGGTTGGGGCAGAAGGCAGTAGTAGGAAGATGGAAGTGTGGAGGGAGGGTGGCCTGATTGGTATAGGACCAGCAGGAGGTGGGATAGGGGGTTTGGGAGGGTGGTGGTTGGATAGAGGTATGTGGTGGCCTGGTCTGTGTAAGACTGGCTGGGAGCAGCGGTAGGGAGGCAGAGGGGTCGGGGGAGACAGAGGGTTTGAAGCCTGATGGGTAGACTTCCTTGAGGTGTGAGGTGGAAGTAAGGTGCTTTGGGTTTTCTGACTCATCAGGGCAAAGTGGGAATAGTTTTCTACATCGAGGCAGTCTGCAATAAGGAAATTTAAGTACTTCTCATTTCACAGAGTGAAGTTTTGCCTTTAAATTAGGGTGAAGAAGCTGCTGAAAAATTAATGCACAATGTAGAAATGTGTTATTGGTTCTGGCTTATTGTTTTCTTAAAATGCATATCTTTGTCTTGACTATAGGTGAGGACATGTCCAAAGAAAAGGCTGGCCAATCGAAGATTCATGATGATGATTGGTGAATTTGAAAAATTCTATTTTCTCTTAGTTTAGCCCTACTTTGTTGGCAAAACAACTTTCTCAAAAAGTACATTTGCTTTATTTAGAGTCTGCAGAGTGTTTGGTTAGTTATAAAATGAGAAGTATAAAAATGGATCTTAGAATCATTGGAGTCCAGCCTCCTACCCAATACACTTATCCTCTATATAACATCTCTGTTAGTGGCCAGGGACATACAACTCGTACACAATTGTATTGTTGAATATGTGTACAGCAGGTGTCCTCAAACTACGGCCCGATGTGGGTGTTTTTGCCGTTTTGTTTTTTTACTTCAAAATAAGATATGTGCAGTGTGCATAGGAATTTGTTCATAGTTTTTTTTAAACTATAGTCCAGCCCTCCAACGGTCTGAGGGACAGTGAACTGGCCCCCTGTTTAAAAAGTTTGAGGACCCCTGGTGTACAGGGTAATTACTAGAATGTTCTGCATTCTGAGGAACTTCAAACCTATCTTTACTTCCACCCGGTTTATAGTGCTGCCCTCTAGAAGTAACAGATGTAGTATTTTTCTTCTCCATGATGAGGTACTTTAAGGTAGTTCTCTTATCTCCTCTCAGTCTTCTCCTGGGACACTGTCCTGATTTTCTCCTTCACAGACAAGCATGTGCAAAGTGTATATGGGAGAGTGTAGAAACCATAGAACACAGAGTTTGGAAATAGACCTGAGTACATAAAAAAATTTAGTTCATGATTAAAAACGACACTTCAAATCAGTGTGAAACAGATAAACTACTAAACCCTTGCATAGCTTACCATCTGGGATGGAAGGTAGAAACATGTAAACAGGCAATTACAGCATAGTGTGATAAGTGCTGTGATGGGGGAGAAGTACACGATCCTATAGGAGGGCAGACATTATCTTGTTTAATTTTCACAATAGCACTATGAGATAAATAGTTCTTTTACAACCAAGGCCCGAGAACTAGATTTGCAGAAGTTTGGTGAGAAGTGATGGTAGCTTAGAATAGGGTGGTAATAGTGCAGTGGGAGAGAGTTGGATGAATACTGTAGTATATTAATTCTAAGACATTTTTTCATATTTCATCATTTCTGAAATTAGGATACATTAAATGTTTGATAGCATGTCACCATTTGGTAGTGTACATATAATAATGTTTTAGATTAGATGACATTTACTCTAGAGGTAGAGCCAACAGGTCTTGCTGATGGGTTGGATGGTGGTGCCAGTGACCGAGATGGGTAAGACTGGTATAGGAACAGGACTGAGGGAGGAAATCAAGAGTTCTGTGTTGGTCATGCTATGTTCTAAATACTTAGTAATGCCCAAGATATTACACATATAGCTGGAGTTCAGTGGAAAGTTCAAGGTTGGAAATATATAATTGGGGGACATGGGGTCTAGGGATAGTAGAACGAATGATCCAGGGAGAGGTGACAATAATACAGCACAGAAAATTGCAGGAATAAAGTCCTTGAGAAGGCTAGAGGAGGATGAGATGGAAAGAACAAGGGAGGACTTGGCCTTAGATAGTGGTAGGGACGCTATGCTTTTGTTGAGAAGAGAGAAGGCAGGTAGTTCCAGATAAGTCAGTCAGTTTGTTCCTGGGAGGATGAGGGCGTTCCTGTCTGATTGCTTCTATTGTCCCATAGACTTACGATACCAGGTCGTTTAGAGTAAAGGGGGCCCTAACCGGTTTGGCTCAGTGGCTAGAGCGTAGGTGTGTGGACTGAAAGGTCCCAGGTTCGATTCCGGTTGTGGGCACATGCCCAATAGGAGGTGTGCAGGAGGCAGCTGATTGATGTTTCTAACTCTCTATCCCTCTCCCTTCCTCTCTGTAAAAAATAATAAAAAAAAGAGTAAAGGGGTTTTTGGCAGTTTGAATGGGCAGAAGTGCTACTGAAATACATAATGCAAAGGGCAGGGGACTGGTTTTCATTGATCAGTCAAAGCCTAATTAGTACTTTAATTTTTTAGCCCAAGATTCTTTGTTTTATTTTTTTTAAAAAGAAGTTTAAATTTCATTTTTCAATTACAGTTTGCATTCAATATTATTTTGTGTTAGTTTCAGGTGTACATAGTGGTTAGACAATCATATACTTTACACTAGAGGCCCGGTGCACGAAATTCATGCACGGGGGGGGGGAGGGTGTCCCTCAGCCCAGCCTGCACCCTCTCCAATCTGGGACATCCCTCTCACAATCCAGGACTGCTGGCTCCCAACTGTTCACCTGCCTGCCTTCCTGATTGCCCCTAACCGCTTCTGTCTGCCAGCCTGATCACCCCCTAACCACTCACTCCCCTGCCAGCCTGTTTGCCCCTAACTTCCCTCCCCTGCAGGCCTGGTCACCCCTAACTGCCCTCCCCTGCAGGCCTGGTTGCCCCCAACTTCCCTCCTCTGCCAGCCTGGTCACCCCTAACTGCCCTCCCCTGCAGGCTTGATCGCCCCCAACTGCCCTCCCTTGCAGGCCTGGTCCCTCCCAACTGTCCTCCCCTGCTGGCCTGATCGCCCACAACTACCCTCCCTTGCAGACCTGGTCCCTCCCAACTGCCCTCCCCTGCTGGCCATCTTGTGGTGGCCATCTTGTGTCCACATGGGGGCAGCCATCTTGTGTGTTGGAGTGATGGTCAATTTGCATATTACTCTTTTATTAGATAGGATAGAGGCCTGGTGAACGGGTGGGGGCCAGCTGGTTTGCCCTGAAGAGTGTCCCGGGTCATGGTGGGGGTTCCCTTGGGGCATGGGGCAGCCTGGCCAAGGAGCCTGTGGTGGTTTGCAGTCTGTCCACGCCCCCCAGCAACCCAGGTGGAGGCCCTGGTATCTGGGATTTATTTATTTTCTATAATTGAAACTTTGTAGCCTTGAGCGGAGCCAAGCCTCCTGCTTGCTCTGTGGCTGCAGCCATTTTTGTTGGTATTTATTTATCTTCTATAATTGAAACTTTGTAGCCTTGAGTGGAGACCAAGGCAGGACAGGGCTGTGGGAGCTTGGCTTCCTCCATCGCCGGGGGCAACTCAAGCCTCCTGCTCTCTCCAGCTCTGTGGCTGCCGCCATTTTTGTTGGGATTTATTTATCTTCTATAATTGAAACTTTGTAGCCTTAAGTGGAGGCCTGGGCCAGCCAGGGTGTGTGGAAAGCTTGGCTTCCTCAATTGCCAGGGAAACCCAAGCCTCCTGCTCACTCCATGGCCACAGCCATCTTGATTGGGTCAATTTGCATACTTGGTCCTGATTGGCTGGTGGGCGTGGCTTGTGGGTGTAGTGGAGTGATGGTTAATTTGCATATTACTCTTTTATTAGATAGGATAGTGTTCCCCTTAATATTTCCAGTACCCACCTGGCACCATACATAGTTAATACAATATTATTGACTATATTCCTTATGCTGTACCTCACACCCCTGTGACTATTTTGTGTCTACCAGTCTGTACTTCTTAATCCCTTCACCTTTTTCACCCAGTCCACTAAGCCCCCTCCCCTCTGGCAACCATCAGTCTGCTCTCTGTATCTAACACAAAAACATGTAAGAAAATAGATGAAGTATAGTTTAATTTGTATACAGTGCTATTTATTGATAATAAGTTTCAAGATAACCAAGGTCACATTTTGACCCATTCCTTAGAAACCTTACACCTAGCAAGAATTTCTTTCTTGATTTAAAAAACAAAACAGAACAACTTGAAGCCTACTACTCAGTAAGTTTAGTGTATAGTGATGGATAAATGTATAGGAAATTTAATCAAGGGAGTGAGCCAGCATGTCTTCCCAGTAATCAACCTCAAGGCTAAAATGAAAGTCCTCAAGAAGTGGTTAAGGCTACCTTTTTTTATATGTAAAACCTTGTAACTATTATGTAAAACCATATAAATATATGTAAACCCTTACAGCTATTAAATGTCGACCTTTTTTAGCACCTGTGGTATCCTCTGTGGGCTCTGTCACAATAACTAATGGTAAGATAACCTATGATTAGGTCCTAGGATGTAGCTAGTTTCAGTGCTGAAGTGATGCTTATTGCAGCATGTCTTCTCCAAGCTGGATTTGGGATCTGTATCATGCATGGCTGACGACAGTCAGCTGCTATCTGGTGAGCTGAGGGATCCTGAGCTAGAATGTGCTGTGGCCTCCCCTCGGGCTGCCATGGGGCAGGGAAGAATGAATATGAATGCCCAAGGAAATCGTGAGGCGGAGGAGCAAGAGGCCCTAACATCATAGCTCAGGGCAGGGACCAGTTACAGCTTTAAAATCATCTGTTGTTTGCTCCCCAAGAAATGGACTCCAGCATTTGTCTGTTTGCCCAGATAGCAGTCCCTGTACACAGGCCCTCTTCAAGCAGTGAAGCCTCAAGGGATGTCCCCGTGGCCGCTTTGGCCTTTTCAATTTTAACTGTATGCTCTTCATCCTCAGTCTCCCCCGTGGCTCCTTTATCACAATTCACTATTATGTCTTTAAATAGAAAGAAAACATTTGGCAGAAAACAGGCACTGACAGCTAATGATACTCAACTAACATTCTTCCCCTAACTTTGATTCTGTAGTAAAGACTAGGTTGCTTCTAATTTTCCTTCACTCCCTCATTGTGATCCTAATTTCATAAGCCTTTAAAACCAATTTGCATTTCAGAAACTATGATTTGGGGGTTCTCTTCATTGGAGATTTTTGACATGATGTTGGTAGCCTTCCTTTAAAACAACATGTATTTTATTTCTCCAATAGCATTCTTATTGTGGACTCAAGCAGTGATGAAGAATTTGAGCCCTGTAAGTACAGCCCATTCAAAGCAGTAATTTAACCATGTCTTTATAGAGATGACTGAAATGTGATTTGGGACATTTGGTGTGAGCTGGTCCTGGGTTTGTCTCTTCTAGGCCTCTCTCTAGATTGGGGAAGCAAAATTAATGTCCTTGTTGCTAAGAGCAAAAGAAGTTCCCTGTGCTATGCTCCTTTTCTAATTTGCTTCTTTTACCTCGTTCATTCTAGGTCTCCTTACTTTTATTTCCTCTCTATCTCTCATGGGAAATGTAAGAAAAGAGTCCACCATAAATTTTTAACCAGTTCCAATTTATGGACTTTAGTTTTAGGGAGTTAAAAACACTGGTCACCAGATTTTGTCATGATTCAGATGCTTTCTAATACCTTCTTTCTTTCTCTAATTTAGGTGTGGCCAGAATGAGCACACAGAATAGGAACATGGAGTAAGTAGGAGAATTAGTGAAATTTGACATTTTAAAAAATCCTCACCCAAGGATATGCTTACTGATTTTATTTATTTATTTATTTATTTTTATTTATTTTTTTAAATTTTATTTTATTGTTTAAAGTATTACAAATAGTAGCACATATATCTCCTACCCCCCCATTGACCTTCCCCCAGCCTCCCCTACCCCCTGGCACATGCCCTCATCTCCCCCACCCAAGTGTCTTGTGTCCATTGGTTGTGCTTATATGCATGCATACAAGTCCTTTGGTTGATCTCTTTCCCCCCCTCCCCAACACTCCCCAGCCTTCCCGCTGTAGTTTGACAGTCTGTTCGATGCTTCACTGCCTCTGTATCTATCTTTATATTCATCAGGTTATAATGTTCTTTATTTTCCATAAATGAGTGAAATCATGTGGTATTTTTCTTTCATTGCCTGGCTTACTTCACTTAACATAATGCTCTCCAGGTCCATCCATGCTGCTGCAAATGGTAAGAATTCCTTCTTTTTTACTGCAGCATAGTATTCCATTGTGTAGATGTACCATAGTTTTCTAATCACTCATCTGATGATGGGCATTTGGGCTGTTTCCAAAGCTTAGCTATGGTGAATTGTGCTGCTATGAACATAGGGGTGCATATATCTTCTCTGATTGGTGTTTCTAGTTTCTTGGGATATATTCCTAGAAGTGGGATTACTGGGTCAAATGGGAGTTCCATTTTCAGTTTTTGAGGACAATCCATACAGTTCTCCACAGTGGCTGCACCAGTCTGCATTCCCACCAGCAGTGCACGTGGGTCCCTTTTTCTCCGCACCCTCGCCAGCACTTGACATTTGTTGATTTGTTGATGATTGCCAGTCTGACAGGTGTGAGATGGTACCGCATTGTTGTTTTGATTTGCATCTCTCGGATAATTAGTGACTTTGAGCATGTTTTCATATGTCTCTTGGCCTTTCTTCTGCCTTCTTTCAAAAAGTATCTATTTAGGTCCATTCCCCATTTATTTATTGGTCATTTATCTTTCTTTTGTTAAGTTGTATGAGTTCCCTGTAAATGTTGAAGATTAAACTTTATCGGTGATAACATTGACAAATATGTTCTCCCATACAGTGGGCTTTCTTGTTGTTTTGTTGATGGCTTCTTTTGCTGTGCAAACGCTTTTTATTTTGATGTAGTCCCATTTGTTTATTTTCTCTTTAGTTTCCATTGCCCTAGGAGTGGTATCTGTTAAGAAATTGCTTCGGCATATGTCTGAGATTTTGCTGCCTGTGGATTCCTCTAGTATTTTTATGGTTTCCTGTCTTATGTTTAAGCCCTTTATCCATTTTGAGTTTATTTTTGTGTATGGTGTAAGTTGGTGGTCTAGTTTTATTTTTTTTTTTGCATGTATCTGTCCGATTTTCCCAACACCATTTGTTGAAGAGACTGTCTTGACTCCATTGTATGTTCATGCCTTCTTTGTCAAATATTAATTGAGCATAGTGGTTTGGGTTGATATCTGGGTTTTCTATTCTATTCCATTGATCTATATGTCTGTTCTTGTGCCAGTACCAGGCTATTTTGAGAATAGTGGCTTTGTAATACAGCTTAAAATCTGGTATTGAGACCCCACCTACTTTGTTCTTCTTTCTCAGGATTCCTGCAGTTATTTGGGGTCCTTTTTTATTCCAGATGAATTTTTGGAGAGTTCTTTCTAGGTCTGTGAAATATGCCATTGGTATTTTAATGGGGAGTGCATTGAATCTATAGATTGCATTGGGTAGTATGGACATTTTAATGATCTTGATTCTACCAATCCATGAATGTGGTATGTTCTTCCATCTGTTTATGTCTTCCTCTATCTCTTTTTTCAGTGTCCTGTAGTTTTCCGCGTATAGGTCTTTTACCTCCTTAAGTTTATTCCTAGGTATCTTAATTTTTTTGGTGCAATGGTAAATGGGATTGCTTTTTTAGTCTCTCTTTCTGTAAGTTCACTATTGGTGTATAGAAATGCCATAGATTTCTTGGCGTTAATTTTGTATCCTGCTACATTGCCGAATTCATTTATTAAGCCTAATAGTTTTTTGATGGAGTCTTTAGGGTTTTTTATGTACAATATCATGTCATCTGCAAATAGGGACAGTTTTACTTCTTCTTTTCCAATTTGGATGCCTTTTATTTCTTCTTCTTGTCTAATCGCAATGGCTTATACTTCCATTACTATGTCGAACAGGAGTGGTGAGAATGGGCATCCCTGTCTTGTTTCTATTCTTAGGGGAAGTGGTTTTAGTTTTTGCCCATTGAGTATGATGTTGGCTGTGGGTTTGTCATATATGGCTTTTATTATGTTGAGGTATGATCCTTGTATTCCCACCTTGCTGAGAGTTTTTATCAAGAAAGGGTGTTGGATTTTGTCAAATGCTTCTTCTGCATCAATTGATATGACTATGTGATTTTTATCTCTCAATTTGTTTATGTGATGTATCACGTTTATTGATTTGCAGATATTGTACCATCCTTGCATCCCTGGTCATGATGTATGATCTTTCTGATGTATTGCTGAATCCGATTTGCTAGAATTTTGTTGAGGATTTGGCATCTATGTTCATGAGGGATAATGGCCTGTAATTCTCTTTCATTGTGTTGTGTTTATCTGGTTTTGGTATTAGGGTGATGCTGGCTTCATAGAAGGAGCTTGGAAGTGTTCCTTCCTCCTGAATTTTTTAGAATAGTCTGAGGAGGATAGGTTTTAGTTCTTCCTTGAATGTTTGGTAAAACTCCCCTGTGAAGCCATCTGGCCCCAGGCTTTTGTTTGCTGGAAGCTTTTTGATGACTGCTTCAATTTCTTCCATAGTTATTGGCCTATTGAGATGTTTAGATTCTTCCTGATTGAGTTTTGGAAGGTTGTATTTTTCTAGGAATATGTCCATTTCCTCCAGGTTGTCCAGTTTGTTGGAATAGAGTTGTTCATAGTATTTTGTAATAATCCTTTGTATTTCTGTGGGGTCTGTTGTTATTTCTCCTCTTTCATTTCTGATTTTGTTTATTTGGGCCCTCTCTCTTTGCTTCTTGGTGAGCCTGGCTAGAGGTTCATCAATCTTGTTTATCCTTTCAAAGAACCAGCTCTTGGTTTTGTTGATCTTTTGTATTGTTATTTTGGTCTCTATGTCGTTTATCTCTGCTCTGATCTTTATTATTTCCTTCCTTCTGGTTACACTGGGCTTTTCTTGTTGCTCTCTTTCTAACTCTTTGAGGTGTAGGGTAAGGTAATTTATTACCATTGATTCTTGTTTTTTGCAGTACGCTTGTAGAGATATGAACTTCCCTCTCAAGACTGCTTTTGCTGTGTCCCATAGATTTTGGATTGTTGTGTTTTCATTGTCATTTGTTGCCAGGATGTCTTTTTATTTCTTCTTTGATCTCTCTGGTAACCCAGTCAATATCTAATAGCATGCTATTTAGTCTCCATGTGTTTGATTTTTTTGGATTGTTTTTATTGTAGTTGATTTCCAATTTTATGCCACTGTGATCTGAGAAGATGCTTGATATGATTTCTGTCTTCTTGAATTTGAAGGACTTTGCCTGTGAGCCAATATATGGTATATCTTTGAAAATGACCCATGGGCACTTGAGAAGAATGTATATTCTGTGGCTTTGGGTTGAGATGTTCTGAAGATGTCAATTAATTCCATCTTCTAGTGAGTCATTTAGCATTGATGTTTCTTTGCTGATTTTTTGTTTAGAGGATTTGTCCAATGGTGATAGTAGGGTATTAAAGTCCCCTACTATGATTGTATTGCTGTCACACTCTCTTTTGATATCCTCCACAAGTTTTTTTATGTATTTGTGTGCTCCTGTATTGGGTGCATATATGTTTACCAGAGTTATTTCTTCTTGTTGGATCGCTCCCTTTAGTATTATGAAGTGGCCTTCCTTATCTCTTTTTATGTCCTTCTATTTGAGATCTAATTTGTCAGATATAAGTATTGCTACCCCAGCTTTTTTTTCATTTCCATTCGCCTGAAAGACCTTTTTCTGTCCCTTCACCATCAGTCTGTGTGTGTCTTTTTTTCTCAGGTGGGTTTCCTGTAGACAGCAGATATATGGGTCATGTTTTCTTATCCACTCAGTTACCCTATGTCTTTTGATTGGGGCATTTAATCCATTTACATTTAAAGTTATTATTGATTGGTTCTTGTTTGACGCCATTTTTATTCTTTACCCCTGTGTTCCTTATTCGCTTCCTATTTCTTCTTTTTACAGCAGACCCTTTAGCATTTCTTGCATTGCTGGTTTGGTGGTAATCAACTCCCTTAGTCCTTTTTTGTCTGTGAAGCTCCTGATTTCACCCTCAATTTTAATTGATAGCCTTGCTGGGTACAGTATTCTTGGATTCAGACCCTTCCTTTGCATGACTTCATATATTTCATTCCATTCCCTTCTGGCCTGATGTGTTTCTGTTGAGAAATCAGTTGCTAGTGTTATGGGGGATCCTTTGTAGGTAACTTTCTGTCTCTCTCTGGCCACTTTTAAGATCCTTACTTTGTCGTTGGTGTTTGCCAATTTAATTATAATGTGCCTTTGCGTTGGTCTTTTGGGGTTCATTTTGTTTGGGACTCTGTGAGCTTCTTGGATTTGTGTGGGTTTTTTCTTCCCTATATCAGGGAAGTTTTCTGTCATTATTTCTTCAAACAGGTTTTCTATTCCTTGCTCAGTTTCCTCTCCTTCTGGCACCCCTATTATGCGGATGTTGTTTCATTTTGTGTTGTCCCAAAGTTCCCTTGGCTCTCCTCCTGTTTTTTAATTTTTTTTTCTTGATGCTGCTCTGCTTGGGTATTTTTTTCTATGTTATCTTCTAGCACAGTGATGTGGTCCTCTGATTATTGTAGTCTACTGTTGATGCTTTCTATTGAGTTCTTTTTTTTCACACTTTTTTTTAATTAAGGTATTACATGTGTAGATATCTTACCATTGTCCCCCCCCAACCCCACACCCATACATGCCCTCACCCCCCAGAGTTTTGTGTCCATTTGTTATGCTTATATGCATGCATTCAAGTCCTTTGGTTGATCTCTTATCTCCCCCACCTCTCCCTAACCTTCCCCCTATAATTTGACATTCTGTTTGATGCTTTACTGTCTCTGTATCTATATATTTGTTCATCAGTTTATCATGTTCTTTTTTATCCATAAATGAGTGAGATCATATGGTATTTTTCTTTCATTGACTGGCTTATTTCACTTAGCATAATGTTCTCCAATTCCATCCAGGTTGCTGCAAATGATGAGAATTCCTTCTTTTTTATGGCAGCATAGTATTCCATTGTGTAGATGTACCACAGTCATCTGCTGATGGGCACCTAGGTTGTTTCCCAATCTTAGCTATTGTAAATTGTGCTGCTATGAACATAGGGGTGCATATATGCTTTCTGATTGGTGTTTGTAGTTTCTTGGGATATATTCCTAGGAGTGGGATTACTGGGTCAAATGGGAGTTCCATTTTCAGTTTTTTGAGGAAACACCATACTGTTCTCCACAGTGGCTGCACCAGTCTGCATTCCCACCAGCAGTGCACAAGGGGTCCTTTTTCTTCGCATCCTCGCCAACACTTGTTGTTTGTTGATTTGTTGATGATAGCCATTTTGACAGGTGTGATATGGTACTGCATTGTTGTTTTGATTTGCATCTCTCCGATAATTAGTGATGTTGAGCATGTTTTCATGTGTCTCTTGGCCTTCCTTCTGTCTTCTTTGGAAAAGATTCTATTTAGGTCCGTTGCCCATTTTTTTATTGGATCATTTATCTTCCTTTTATTAAGTTGTATAAGCTGCCTGTAGATGTTGGAGATTAAACCTTTATCAGTGATAGCATTTGCAAATATGTTCTCCCATGCAGTGGGCTTTCTTGTTGTTTTGTTGATGGTTTCTTTTGCTGTGCAAACGCTTTTTATTTTGATGTAGTCCCATTTGTTAATTTTCTCTTTAGCTTCCATTGCCCTAGGGACAGTGTTAGTGAAGAAGTTCTTTTGACATAAGTCTGAGATTTTGTTGCCTGTGGATTCCTCTAGTATTTTTATGGTTTCCCGTCTTATGTTTAAGTCCTGTATCCATTTTGAGTTTATTTTTGTGTATGGTGTAAGTTGTTGATCTAGTTTCATTTTTTTGCATGTATCTGTCCAATTTTCCCAACACCATTTATTTAAAGACTGCCTTGACTCCATTGTATGTTCATGCCTCCTTTGTCAATTATTAATTGAGCATAGTGGTTTGGGTCGATATCTAGATTCTCTATTCTGTTCCATTGATCTATATGTCTGTTCTTGTGCCAGTACCAGGCTGTTTTGAGAACTGTGGCTTTGTAATACTGCTTGAAATCTGGTATTGAGATCCCTCCTACTTTATTCTTCTTTTTCAGGATTGCTGTGGCTATTCGGGGTCTTTTTTTATTCCAGATGAATTTTTGGAGAGTTCCTTCTAGGTCTGTGAAATATGCTGTTTCTTATTTTGATGGGGAGTGCATTGAATCTATAGATTGCTTTGGGTAGTATGGACATTTTAATGATGTTGATTCTACCAATCCATGAACATGGTATGTTCTTCCATCTGTTTACGTCTTCCTCTATCTCTTTTTTCAGTGTCCTGTAGTTTTCCGTGTATAGTTCTTTTACCTCCTTAATTAAGTTTATTCCTAGGTATCTTAGTTTTTTTGGTGTGATGGTAAATGGGATTTATTTTTTAGTCTCTCTTTCTGTAAGTTCACTATTGGTGTATAGAAATGCCATAGATTTCTTGGCGTTAATTTTGTATCCTGATACATTGCTGAATTCATTTATTAAGTCTATTAGTTTTTTGATAGAGTCTTTTGGGTTTTTTATGTACAATATCATGTCATCTGCCAATAAGGACAGCTTTACTTCTTCTTTTCCAATTTGGAAGCCTCTTATTTCTTCTTCTTTTCTAATTGCAATGGCTAATACTTCTAGTACTATTTCAAACAGGAGTGGTGAGAGTGGGCATCCCTGTCTTGTTCCTGTTCTTAGGGGAAATGGTTTTAGTTTTTGCCCATTGAGTATGATGTTTGCTGTGTGTTTATCATATATAGCTTTTATTATGTTGAGGTATGATCCTTGTATTCCCACCTTGTTGAGAGTTTTTATCAAGAAAGGGTGTTGGATTTTGTCAAATTCTTTTTCTGCATCTATTGATATGACTGTGATTTTTGTCTCTCAATTTGTTTATGTGATGTATCACGTTTATTGATTTGCGGATATTGTACCATCCTTGCATTCCTGGGATAAATCCCACTTGGTCATGGTGTATGATCTTTCTGATGTACTGCTGGAGCCGATTTGCTAGAATTTTGTTGAGGATTTTGGCATCTATGTTCATGAGGGATATTGGTCTGTAATTCTCTTTCATTGTGTTGTCTTTATCTGGTTATGGTATTGGGGTGATGCTGGCTTCATAGAAGGAGCCTGGAAGTGTTCCTTCCTCTTGAATTTTTTGGAATAGTCTGAGGAGGATAGGTTTTAGTTCTTCCTTGAATGTTTGGTAAAACTCTCCTGTGAAGCCATCTGGTCCCGGGCTTTTGTTTGCTGGAACCTTTTTTTTTTTTTAAATATATTTTATTGATTTTTTACAGAGAGGAAGAGACAGGGATAGAGAGTTAGAAACATCAATGAGAGAGAAACATCGATCAGCTGCCTCATGCACACCCCCTACTGGGGATGTGCCCACAACCAAGGTACATGCCCTTGACCGGAATCGAACCTGGGACACTTGAGTCCGAAGGCTGATGCTCTATCCACTGAGCCAAACCGGTTTCGGCTGTTTGCTGGAACCTTTTTGATGACTGCTTCAATTTCTTCCATAGTTACTGGCCTGTTGAGCTCTTTAGATTCTTCCTGATTGAGTTTTGGAAGGTTATATTTTTCTAGGAATATGTCCATTTCCTCCAGGTTGTCCAGTTTGTTGGAATAGAGTTGTTCATAGTATTTTGTAACAATCCTTTGTATTTCTGTGGGGTCTGTTGTTATTTCACCTCTTTCATTTCTGATTTTGTTTATTTGGATCCTCTCTCTCTGCTTCTTGGTGAGCCTGGCTAGAGGTTCATCAATCTTGTTTATCCTTTCAAAGAACCAACTCTTGGTTTTGTTGATCTTTTGTATTGTTTCTTTGGTCTCTATGTTGTTTATCTCTGCTCTGATCTTTGTTATTTCCTTCCTTCTGGTTACACTGGGCTTTTCTTGTTGCTCTCTCTCTAATTCTTTGAGTTGTAGGGTTAGGTAATTTGTTACCATTGTTTCTTGTTTTTTGCAGTAGGCTTGTAGAGATATGAACTTCCCTCTCAGGACTGCTTTTGCTGTGTCCCATAGATTTTGGACTGTTGTGTTTTCATTGTCATTTGTTGCCATGAAGTTTTTTATTTCTTCCTTGATCTTTGGTGTCCCAGTCCTTGTTTAATAGCATGCTGTTTAGTCTCCATGTGTTTGATTTCTTTGTATTGTTTTTATTGTAGTTGATTTCCAGTTTTATGCCGCTGTGATCGGAGAAGATACTTGATATGATTTCTATCTTCTTAAATTTGGAGAGCTTTTGCATATGTCCTAACATATGCTCTATCTTTGAAAATGACCCATGTGCACTTGAGAAGAATGTATATTCTGTTGCTTGGAGTGAAATGTTCTGAAGATGTTGATTAATTCCATCTGGTCTAGTGGGTCAGTTATGATTGATGTTTCTTTGCTGATTTTTTGTTTAGAGGATTTGTCCAATGGTGATAGTGTGGTATTAAAGTCTCCTACTATGATTGTATTGTTGTCGATCTCTCCTTTGATATCTTCCAGTAGTTTTTTTATGTATTTGGGTGCTCCTGTATTGGGTGCGTATATGTTTACAAGAGTTATTTCTTCTTGTTGGATGGCTCCCTTTAGTATTATGAAGTGGCCTTCATTATCTCTTGTTATGTCGTTCACTTTGAGATCTAATTTGTCGGATATAAGTATTGCTACTCCAGCTTTTTTTTTCATTTCCATTCGCCTGGAAAACCTTTTTCCATCCCTTCATTCTCAGTCTGTATGCGTCTTTTTTTCTGAGGTGCGTTACCTGTAGACTGCAGATATATGGGTTTTATTTTCTTATCCAATCAGTTACCCTGTGTCTTTTGATTGGGGCATTCAATCCATTTACATTTAAAGTTGTTATTGATTGGTACTTGTTTGACGCCATTTTTATTCTTTACCCCTGTGTTCCATCATCGCTTCCTATTTCTTCTTTTTACAGCAGACCCTTTAGCATTTCTTGCATTGCTGGTTTGGTGGTAATTAACTCCCTTAGTCCTTTTTTGTCTGTGAAGCTCCTGATTTCACCCTCAATTTTAATTGATAGCCTTGCTGGGTATAGTATTCTTGGATTCAGACCCTTCCTTTGCATGGCTTTGTATATTTCATTCCATTCCCTTCTGGCCTGATGTGTTTCTGTTGAGAAATCAGTTGCTAGTGTGATGGGGGATCCTTTGTAGGTAACTTTCTGTCTCTCTCTGGCCACTTTTAAGATCCTTACTTTGTCGTTGGTGTTTGCCAATTTAATTATAATGTGCCTTTGCGTTGGTCTTTTGGGGTTCATTTTGTTTGGGACTCTGTGAGCTTCTTGGATTTGTGTGGGTTTTTTCTTCCCTATATCAGGGAAGTTTTCTGTCATTATTTCTTCAAACAGGTTTTCTATTCCTTGCTCAGTTTCCTCTCCTTCTGGCACCCCTATTATGCGGATGTTGTTTCATTTTGTGTTGTCCCAAAGTTCCCTTAGGCTCTCCTCCTGTTTTTTAATTTTTTTTTTCTAGATGCTGCTCTGCTTGGGTATTTTTTTCTATCTTGTCTTCTAGCTCAGTGATGTGGTCCTCTGATTATTGTAGTCTACTGTTGATGCTTTCTATTGAGTTCTTTATAGCAGCAATGTCATTTTTCATTTATTCTTCGTTCTTCTTCATTTCCTTTTGGTTCTTACACATATTGTTGAATTTGTCTTCCATTGTTTTCAGGCATCTTATAACCATTTCTCTGGATTCTTTCTCTGACACGTTGCTTGCCTCCATTTCGTTACTTCCTTTTCTGGTGATGCCTGCTTTTCTTTAATATGCGGGCTGTTTCTTTGTCTCCCCATGATCTCCTTTCTCCAGGTGTCTGGTTATGTAGTTCTTTCTCCTTTTCCTTGGTGTAATCTGACCTTTCCTTGAGAAAGTGCAGAGCTCCTCCGAATCAGTGTGTTCGCGCAGCCTGAGATCCAGTGTTCCTGGCTTCTCCGTTGGTCCCTGGGTGTTCTGTTTGTAGAGTCACGGGATGTATAGGCTTCCGATAACAGGCACTCTCCTCTTCAAGATGGCGTGGTCTGCACGGTCGAGCCCGTCGCTGTGGGAGAGATTTCAGCAGCAGTGTACCTGTCCAGTCAGGGGAGCCCGGTCCGGCAGTCCCCAACAGTCCCTTGGGGTATAGCTGACCCTTACCCACAAATATACAGTCACCGTACTCCACACACTCTCCATTTGTTCTCTCACTCACACACTATCTTGCAGTCTGCCTTTCCATCGGCAGCCATCTTCCTCTCCTCTCTGCTTATCGATTTTAGAGAGAGGGGGAGGGAAGGGGAGAAGGAGAGTGAGAGAAAGGGGGAGAGAGAGAGAGAAAGAAAGAGAAAGAAACATCGATGTGAAAGAGTACATCGATTGGTTGCCTTCTGTATGTGCCCTGACTGGAGATAGAACCCACAATCTAGTTATGTGCCCTGACTGGGAATTGAATGCGAAATCTTTTAGTACACAGGATGATACTCCAACCAAATGAGCAACACCAGCCAGGGCATATTTGACATTTTTAAAGGAACAATGTTCTGGGTAAGATTTCAGAATAGACATCACTTTTCCTCTGTGAACACCATGTTCAAGGTCATAATGGATGCTTGATCTCACAACCTGGTTCAAAATATTAGATTCCTTAATTCTGGTCCATTATCTAATTCAGTGATGGGCAACCTTTTGTGCTTGGTGTGTCAAACTTCACCAAAAAAGTGAGCATAACTCGGGTAGTGTGTCACTTTGAGGAAAAAACTAACTCCAAGACTCTAGTCACAAATGTTTCATCCTCAGGAGCAGCAAATGTTTCATCATCGGCATGCGGCTGCGTGTCATCAGAAATGGCTACGTGTGTCAGTGCTGACACGTGTGTCATAGGTTCGCCATCACTGATCTAATTAGTCAGATTCTTTTTCAGAATGTCGCTGTGAACCATCTCTTAACTTCCAGTCTCCACTACACAGGCCCTGATCAGTTTTCACTCTTGTGTTAGTGTAAGAGTGTTTTTTAAGTGGCTCATCCCTCTGATCCAGTCTGCATCCAACTTCCAGATTCATCTACAGAGAGACTGCTTTGGCCATATAGATCCCCTATTTCAATAGCTTGTCATAGGAAAATCAAGCTGTCTAGTCCAGTAGTTAAAGTCCTCTGTGCATCTTGTCCATCTTTCAGCATTATCTTCTATTTCTATTAAGGAGCCTTCTATTCTAGCCAGAGCTAGATGAACAGGTGCTGCCCAGGTGCCAAACTATAGGAGATGTTACAATTATTATAATAAATCTGAAATATTGTGCTAGACGACTATGGTTTCCACATATACTCCTTACATCTCTGTAGAAATGTTAATTGGTCATTTCTGCCCTCCTCCCCTGCCCGCCCCCCCAATCCAAATAGTTCTGTCAAGTGGGAAAATTTTTTCTAGTTAGCTCTGATTTATCTCTGTTGCTTATTTTGCAACATGTAAGCCATAAAGCTTGCTACCAGTGTATGAAAAGTGATTTAAAGTTATCAGTTGCAGTCAGCTGTAATTCTGGAACCAAATAATGCATTGTATAAAGCTATTTATTGGAAATGATCAGTTTTATTATTTATACTTAAGGCAGGTTTATTGAGGTTTGATTTACACACAGCAAAATTCACACTTTTTCAATGTACAGTTTGATGAATTTTGACAAAACTCATATACTGTGGTGTAACCATCACCACGATCAAAGATGCAGAATATTTCCATGACTGTCATTTTCAGTTTAAATGGTTTATCATGAATCCTTAAAAGTAGTCTGGTTTATAATCCTAATATATAAAATCCCTGGGTTATAACAACCAGTAACGACCGAGGCTCGACCAACCAGAAGTCAGTCCTGCAGTCAGCGCTGGGTTGCCACCAACCCAGTGCTGACTGCTTCAGTAGCAGGTGTGGTGCCCCAGCACTGATTGCTGCGGGGGCTGCGAATCAGGGCCAGAGAGAGGCCTGAAGAGAGAAGCAGGGACTGATCCGTTGTCTCTGTGGCAGCTTTTGATAAGCACTTGCCTCTCCCTTTCTCTCCCAGTCTGGCCATCAGCCACGCCTCCATTTCTCTCCAGGCCTCCACCAGGGCTGCTGATCAGCCCCACCTTTCTGATCAGGCCCCATTGATAGGCCCAGAGATGCTGACTTGCATAGGAACCAACCAATCAGAACCAAATATGGGTGCTGTGGGGAGCCAATGGCTGCCTGGGAGTTGGAGCTTCTGACGCTGATTGGCATAGAAACCGACCAATCAGAACCAAATCTGGGTGCTGTGGGGAGTTGCCTAGGAGGCAGAGCTTTTGATGCTGACTGGCATAGAAACTGGCCAATCAGAACCAAATTGCCCAGCAGAGGAGGGCAGTTGGGGGCAAGATCAGGCTGGCAGGGGAGGGCATTGGGGGCGAGATCAGGCCAGCAGGGGAGGGCAGTTGGGGGTGAGATCAGGCCAGCAGGGGAGGACAGTTGGGGGCAACCAGGCCAGAAGGGGAGGGCAGTTGGGGGCGAGATCAGGCCGGCAGGGGAGGGCCATTGGGGGCAAGATCAGGCCAGCAGGGCTGGGCAGTTGGAGGCAACCAGGCCGGCAGGGGAGGGCAGTTAGGGGTGATCAGCTTGGCAGGCAGAGGCAGTTAAGGGCGATCAGGCAGGCAACAGGTGAGCAGTTAGGAGCCAGCAGTCCCAGATTGTGGGATCGGGCCTAAACTGACAGTCAGACATCCCCCAAGGGGTCCCCAATTGGAGAGGGTGCAGGCTGGGCTAAGGGAACGCCCCCTTCTGTGCACAAATTTCATGCACTGGGCCCCTAGTATTATACATAATAAAATCTTTATTTGATCAATTAAAAATTATTTAATTTTTAAATAGAAAAATCGGTTTCTTCCTGCCTCTGATAGACTAAATATGTAAAGAAAATCCATTTTAAGGGGCCTGTCAGGAGTGCCCACTGATCCTGGTTCAGTGCCAGGTGGTCTCTCTCTGTGGGATACTGTAGGAAGGGTGGATTTGGGGAGGAAAGTGATGAGTTCAGTTTGGGGCATGTTGAAATTAAGGGGCCAATAACCAGGGCTGATATTCAAAACATTTAACGACCAATAGAGTACAGATAGGAATTAACATGGCTGCCTGAGTGGTCGGAACAGACACTATCAATCAGCAGTTGGGAAAGCTATTCCTATGCATGCTGACTAAAAATTGGCTCTCCACACAGGACATTCAGGCAGGAATTTGGAATTGAGGAGACAGAAGTCAGAGGCAAAATCGGACTGGATAGGATGGATTGGGTGGGCAGGTAGATAATGCTTACTCAATCCCAAGGAATTGATTAGATTGGTAGGAAAGGGCTGTTAGGTAAATTCTGGGAATGTGATGAGGTTAAGAAGTGAGTGAGGTGTGGATGGAAAAGTGAGAAGAGAATGGAAACAGAACAGTATCCTGGAAATCAAGAAACAAGATAATTTTAAGGATGGAATGGTCAAGGGGATAACAAAGTGACCCTGTTCATTGTAGAAAAGATTGGAAATGTCATGGAAAGAATGTTGTGTTCACACTTTTCTTTGGTGTTTCCCTATCTTATCACTCAGCTATGTAGTGATTGACTCAGATTCTGATGATGAATACTTCCCTGAGGAAGATGGAAGTAAGGACTCCAAAAGTGGCAGAGGCAAGTATACCACAAACTTAGAGAAGCAGCTGAGCTCTGCAAGCTCATCACACACAAGCGTTGTAGGATAAGTCAGCCAAAGTTCTATTCTGAGTCACTTAGTAGTGAGTGCCACCATTTCTTTCCTCATATGTGCCGGATGTGGATATGGCTGGATTCCCTACACCTCTTGGTAGGTTTCCTAACACAGCAGCAACTGCTCCTGCTGCTGCCTAAGACCCTGGGCATTTCTCTCAATGGAGTTCTCACCTACGTAGCACTGCTTTAACCTTTTGCACTCGATGTCGAGTGTGACTCCACACGGTTAGCATTAGAATAAAGGAATCGAGAAAAAAGCAAGCGAGTGCAAAGGGTTAAGGGAGCAGAGGGAAGCAAGCCAAGGACACCCTTCTTCCTTCTTTCTGTGTGGGAGTAACAAAGAGGAGTGAGAGGGGCACAGGCTCCTTCTTTCTGCCTGATGGAGACTTGAGTGGGTGATGATCATGGGCCTGCAGGGGAATCCGTGCTTTCTTCATCTAGCTCTTTGTCTTTGCCTTTTGCTCCTCTCTGTATGTTTTCTAGAGATTCCTGTTCTCACCACCTGTTTCCTGCAGCAGGACCTTGCCTCTTTAGAATCAGAGGACCTTTTAACCTTGTGGGAGGCGTGGAGCTTTACTCCCAGGTCAGAACCTGCTCAGTGGGTCTGAAATGTAGGAAGACTAGGAGCTTCTTAAGCATCCGGGGTGGTATTTTATTTATTTTTGGTCACTTAGTACAAGGTGTATGGCATGATACATAGGTGCTTAGTTAAGGTACTGGTTACTTCTTTGGTAACTACACAAGAACTACCATTGGCTAGCATTTCCTAGCTAACCTGGGATATGAGAGCAGGGAAAAGAGAGGTGGCTTAGCCGAAACCGGTTTGGCTCAGTGGATAGAGCGTCGGCCTGCGGACTCAAGGGTCCCGGGTTCGATTCCGGTCAAGGGCATGTACCTTGGTTGCGGGCACATCCCCAGTAGGGGGTGTGCAAGAGGCAGCTGATCGATGTTTCTCTCTCATCGATGTTTCTAACTCTCTATCCCTCTCTCTTCCTCTCTGTAAAAAATCAATAAAATATATTAAAAAAAAAGAGAGAGGTGGCTTAGAACCCTAGTCTCTTGTTCCACCACCTGTCCACAGGGGTCCAGGTGCTGTAATGCAAAGGGGTCCCTGGGAGGTAGCTGCAGAGTAGAGCATGAGTGACAGCCCATAGGCCACTAGCTGCTGACTCCTTGAGTCAGAAGATCCGTAGTCTTTTGAGGGTGAACTTCCAACTCAGGCTGCTCTTACCTGTCTGACCAGTGGGCTGTAACTGTGGGCATCCATTTTAGTCATGGAGGGATGAAGAAGGCTCCAAAGGACTGTCTTTGTCTCTTTACTGTTCTCCACATGAATTTTGGTAATTTTACAGAAAAAGAGACCCGAGGAATTTTAACACACTTCCAACCTCACTTCTAACCTTTGTCAATGGACGGGGTCATGCTTTATGGATTGTGAGCAGTGCGTACCCACTGTTTCGTTTTAAAAGTTTCAATTGAAGTGGGAAATCTTTAAATTTTCTGGGAAGCATGCTTTTTACAATAAGAATGTCCACTCCTTTCTCTTTCCTTATTGCATATCTAAAGTTGTTTGGTAATTAATTCAAATAATAGATGAGAGTCTCAATATACATTCTCCCAAATCTGAAATTTTACGATAAAGATTTTTTGTGCCATGGATATGTTTCACATCTTGCCTCTGCTCTGGTTTACATTTTTACATCCAGAATCAGAAACCTAGAAGCTGAGCTCTGAACAGACTGCAGAGAGCATGTGGTGTTAGACATGCCACTCTTCAAATCAGGTGAAGGGCTCTTTCAACTGAGGGTGATGACATTCCGAATGCTCACAAGGCCTCTCAGTGCTGACATCAGGACTTAACTCCTCACTCTTTTTTTAAAAAATTTCTTTATTGATTAAGGTATCACATATTTGTCCTCATCCCCCCATTCCCATTCCACACCCCTCCCCACACATGCCCCCACACCCCTGTTGTCCTTAACCGCTGGTTAGGCTCATATGCTTGCACACAAGTCCTTTGGTTGATCTCTCCCCTTTACCCCCACCCTCCCCTACCCTCCTCACTCTTACATCAGTGGTTAGAAAATTAAATTTTGGTGGCAAGTATAGAATTGCCAATATTTAATTTGTCTGTTGATGGAAATACACTCCAACTACTATCTGCTATTACCATGATTTCATAAAGTAAAAGAGCCCCAAAAGTTTAGTGAGGACATAATCTCAAAATAAAGGACAGTCCTTTAAATTATAGAAATTGAACTTGATGGGAAAAAACCAACTGTATTATTCTATTGTCTCTTATTTGTCTATGGACCAGTGAGAATATACAAGTCTATAGACCTGTATTTGGGAACCGCTGATCACCTACATCGTGCTATTTAGAGAATGTGATTTGAAGATTTCTACTGGACTTGGATTGGTTTTATCTGTAACTGTTCTCTGTAAAGTAAAAAAGTAATAGAGGGAAAATAATCTAGAATAACTGATTCTTAACTGTGATTCATAATGTCACAGTTTCCTGCTTGTTTAATTTCTGCTCAATAATCGGAAGTTGAGTGTCTCAGGGTGGGGGCATAGGGTGGAGAAAGTCTGCTTATATGTGAATGTGCCTCTTGAATTTCAGATGAGATTCTGGAAGTGTTATCTGATATTGATGACATTATGATCCAGGAGTTTCCAATAATTATCAGTGATGATGATGATAGTAATGTGGAGGGCCCTGTGACAACAGAAGGGGATGCAGCTGATGAGGGCCAAAAGGCCTCAATTGAAAAGGAGATGGAGCAGTGTGCTTTCTCCCCATGCAATTCATCTCATGAAAATCTCTGCCAACTACCAAATGCTGCTGAGGTTGAAGTAAAGATTTCAGATATAAATATGTCAACTGATGGAGAGCTTGTACCTGTACCAAGGAAAAGGAAATGTAAAACAAAAAATATATGTGTGACACCTGGTAAGCCAGTCAAGCCAAGTACCCCTGTTCCCCCAAGTAGCCCTCCCAGTGTGCCAGCCATGCCTGCCTTGCCCTTTCCCCTGGATATGTGTCTTGTTGGGTCTGCCTTTCCTACCTGCCAACCCTGTGCCTTTTCTTTTCTTTTCTTTTCTTTTCTTTTCTTTTCTTTTCTTTTCTTTTCTTTTCTTTTCTTTTCTTTTCTTTTCTTTTCTTTTCTTTTCTTTTCTTTTCTTTTCTTTTCTTTTCTTTTCTTTCTTTCTTTCTTTCTTTCTTTCTTTCTTTCTTTCTTTCTTTCTTTCTTTCTTTCTTTCTTCCTTTCTTCCTTTCTTCCTTTCTTCCTTTCTTCCTTTCTTCCTTTCTTCCTTTCTTCCTTTCTTTCTTTCTTCTTTCTTTTTTTTATCTCTACCCTTTTTAAAAAAAAAATCTTTATTATTCAGATTATTACAGATGGTCCTCTTTTTTTCCCACCATAGCACCCCTCCACCCAGTTCTCACCCCACTTCAGGCCACCCCCCCACCGCTGACCTCGTCTATAGGTGTAAGCTCTTTGTTCAATCTCTTCCTGAACCCCACACATCCCCTTCCCGATGAGAATTGTCAGTCTGCTCCCTTTCCATACCCCTGATTCTATTACATTCACCAGTCTGATCTGTTCATCAGGTTTTTTATTCATTTGATTTTTAGATTTACTTGTTGATAGTTATGTATTTGTTGTTCATAATATTTTTATCTTTACCTTTTTCTTCTTCTTCCTCTTCTTAGAGATTACCCTTCAGCATTTCATGTAATACTGGTTTGGTGGTGATGAACTCCTTTAGCTTTTTCTTGTCTGTAAAGCTCTTTATCTGACCTTCAATTCTGAATGATAGCTTTGTTGGGTAGAGTAATCTTGGTTGTGGGTTCTTGCGTTCATCACTTTGAATATTTCTTGCCACTCCCTTCTGGCCTGCATAATTTCTGTTGAGAAATCAGCTGATAGTCGTATGGGTACTCCCTTATAGGTAACTAACTGTTTTTCTCTTGTTGCTTTCAAGATTCTCTCTTTGTCTTTTGCCCTTGGCATTTTAATTATGGTGTGTCTTGGTGTGGTCCTCTTTGGATTCCTGTTGTTTGGGGATCTCTGCGCTTCCTGGACTTGTAAGTCTATTTCTTTCACCAGGTAGGGGAAGTTTTCTGTCATTATTTCTTCAAATAGGTTTTCAGTATCTTGCTCTCTCTCTTCTTCTGGCACCCCCATAATTCGGATGTTGGTACGCTTGAAGTTGTCCCAGAGGCTCCTTACACCATCTTCATATTTTTGGATTCTTTTTTCTTTTGCTTTTCCAGTTGGGTGTTTTTTGCTTCTTCGTATTTCAAATCTTTGACTTGATTGTTGGGATCCTCTAGTCTGCTGTTGGATCCCTTTATATTATTCTTTATTTCAGTCAGTGTATGCTTAATTTCTGATTGGTCCTTTTCCATATTCTTGAAGGTCTCACTAAATTTCTCGGATGTTTCTAGAAGATTCTTGAGTGACCTTATAACCGTGGTTTTGAACTCTATGTCAGGTATTTTGCTTTCATCCATTTCTTTCTTGTTTCTTTGTTTCCGCATTTTGGCTGCTTCCCTGTGTTTGTTTCTATGTACTGGGTAGCTAGAGTGGCCTTGTGTGGTAGGTGTCCTATAGGGGCCCAGTGGCTCAGCCTCCCCAGTCACCTGAGGTGGACGCTCTTGGTGGGTTGTGTGCACAGTCTTGTTTTAGTTAACCCTTGATTGCTGTTGGTATCACTGGGAGGATTTGACCTCCAGGCCAACTGGCTGTGATGACCAGCTGTGTCTACACTGGAAGTTCTGTTGCTCAGGAGACACCCTTATGGGGCAGGACTTGCTTCAGTGGGGCTTTGGTGCTCACTGAGTCTTCCCCTTGAGTGTGTCTCTTATGGATGTGAAGAGTTGTAGTCCGGTATGGTCTCACTCTGACCACTGGGTACACTGGCTCTTGGATCTCCAAGGAGGTGCAAGGTCAGCCACTGTCTGGGGCCACCCAGCAGGAGCTACAGAGAGATCTGCAGATTCCTCCTCTTTGTATGGGGTTTGGAAGTGCCCAGACAAGGCCCAGCTGTGAAGCAAGGCAGGGTGCTGCTGCCAGGCCTTGGGTCTTTTATTGATAGCTTTGGGGGTCCCTGACCCAGCTGCAGCTTGTTTGACAGGTTTTAGGCTGAGAAAGGACAGGCCATTCATATGCAAAAGCCACTGTGCACAGCTTGGGTGGGGTTGTAAATTGGGTGGGGTTGGGGTCTCTGGGAATCACCAGGGCAGAGCAAACAGCAATGACTGCCAGTCAGCCCTGCACCAGAGAGGTCCCGGGTCTCTGCATCCCACGCCCCCGTGCAGGAACAATGATTGCTGCAAGCACCTTTGAGAGAAAGCCACCCTCGTGTTCCTGTCCTGATGCCAGACAGTCCAGTTTCTCCCCGTATGTGCCTGGGTCCCCCAGAGTCTCACCTGGAACTGGAGTTCAGAGCAAGTGGGAGCTTGTATCTCCCTCCTGATTAAAAGAGCAGCACATCCAGGTGCCAGCACTTTCCATGCCTCCGTACCTCTTACCAGTCTCAATGTGCTTTCTTCACCTCTTTAGTTGTGGAACTTCCAGTCAGCCAGTTTTCCCGCGGTTCCTGGTGGTAGTTGTTCTGCCTTTTAGTTGTAATTTTGATGTGGTTGCGAGAGACAGCAAGTATAGGTGTTTATCTATGCTGCCATTTTGGTTCTCTGATCAACCCTGTGCCATTTCAACAGCTGCTTAGTGGCCAAGGGAGGCCACCATCCCACTGAACAGGATCTTTCTAGGAATGCAGGAGGAGTACCCAAGTCTTAGTATTCACAATCCTATCTGCCTGGAGTGCTTTCTCCCTGAGCTTTTTTGTTGTTAATCCTCACCTGAGGCCATCTCGCCCCCCACCATTGATTTTTAAAGAGAGTGGAAGGGAGAGGGAGAGACAGAGAGAGAGAGAGAGAGAGAGAGAGACATCGATATGAGAGACACATTGATTGGTTTCCTTCCACACACAGCCCCATCAGGGCCGGGGATCAGGGATCGAACCTGCAACCGAAATCAAACCCGGGACCCTTCCATCCAAGGGCCAACACCCTAACCCCTGAGTCAAACCAACTAGAGCTGTCCCTGACCTTTTTGTCCTGAGGCTATCCGATTTTTCTTAGGACCCATCCCAGTTGTCACTTCCAGGAAGCTATAAGTCATAGTTGTTCCTCCTCCTGTGTTCCCAGGTTTTTAGACCCCACCTCTGTTAAAGCACTAACATCTGAATCTGTCCCCCCAGTAGACACTGAGCCTATTTATGGGAGGACTCTTACCTTTCAGTTTCTCCCAGGTTCTAACCTGGTGTTTGGCACATAACAGATGCTTAATAAATATTTTAAGTGAATGAATGACACTCCTGATACATAAGTCTTTGACTAGAGCCACCAGCAGTATGGGAGCTAGATAATGGTGGAAAGATTTGGCTTTCATATAGAGTGAAGGTGCTTCCTGAGATATGAGCCATTTTCCTTAGAGCAAGTGTGTGAGATATGCCATGCCACTCCTTGTACTGCTAACACCTCAGTTGCCCTCACAGTCCAACCTCAGCACTTGCTCCTGTGACCTCATTATAAGTCTCAGTGCTTGTGACAGAGTCCTACACAGCTTTTTCTACGGGCAGCTCTGAGTCAGTGTGTAAATATTTCATGCTGACTGATGGAGCAGTATGCAGCCTTCAGGCAGACAGTTGTTGCTTATAGATGTTGATCTGGGCATGACTATGGGGGGTGGTCCTTCTAGGTTTCTGCCAGTTGCTTGATGGTACCAGTTTTCGGGGTACAAATGAACTATTATCTTTTCAGCTATTAGAGGACAAAAGTGGGTACAGCCTTCAAAGAAGAAACGCAGAGCTGCGCGACCTAAGAAGCGTAAGCCTAGGTACGTACTGCTCAAGTTCAACCAGCCAGGAATTGGTTGCATAAATGTCAGATGTTAAGCAGCCCACTGGGCATGTGTTGGGGAATTCAAGGTGGGTGAAGGAGTCTGGTGGAGGAGAGGGACAAAAGTTTCCATCCCTGAACTGGGAAGGCATAAGCAGGAGGGAGAGGCCCAGGTTCTGGCCGCTCCCCTCCTCTCTTTCCCCCAACAGAACTGGGGTGGCACTCTGCAAAGACCCCTGCAGTTTCCAGGCAACTAGGACCCTTTTGCCCCTGTAGCAGCTCTGGCCTCTGAGGTTTCCTTTGCCCTTTAACTCAGATGAAAGAATGATATGTAACCAAACAAGATACTATTTTTTTTTCCCCAGCCTCATGGCCACTAGTTTGCACTAAACCAAAGCAAATGCAGTGGAAATGGTGAGAAGGCAGTATTGACATGTTCCAGTCCGCTGGTATTAGGGGGAGGGCAGGCAGGATTGTCTTCCATGTTTTTCATGAACTCAGTTACTTGTACTACTTCTATATATTCTTGCATAATTTTCAATCTTTATTAAACATTGGGGTGAAATAGATTGCTTATAGTTCCTTTATTTTTATTGATCATTGAAAGCAATAGGCCATTTTGACCAAAGACATGCTAATACTTAAAGGAAGCAAAGAATGAATACATTTTCTCATTTAGATTCTGGGACTCCTCACTTTTTTCTTTCTTTCTCTTTCTTTCTTTCTTTCTTTCTTTCTTTCTTTCTTTCTTTCTTTCTTTCTTTCTTTCTTTCTTTCTTTCTTTCTTTTTTCTTTCTTTCTTCTTTTTTTTTCTTTCTTTCTTCTTTCTTTCTTTACTTATTTTTATTTATTTTATTTTTTTTATTATAAATTTTTATTGTTCAGATTATTACAGGTGTTCCTCTCCCCCCCCATACTTCCTCTCCACCTGATTCCCCACCCCACCCATGCCCTCACCCCCCGCCACTGTCTTTATCCATAGGTGTAAGATCTTTGTCCAATCTCTTCCCACACCCTTCAGACCACCTTCCCCCTAAGGATTGTCAGTCCACTCCCTTTCTATGTCCCTGATTCCATTATATTCACCAGTCCATTCTGTTCTTCAGACTTTTTATTCACTTGATTTTTAGATTCACTCATTGGTAGGTATGTATTTGATGTCTTTTTGTTATTCATAATTTTTATCTTTACCTTTTTCTTCTTCTTACTCTTCTTAAAGAATACCCTTCAGCATTTCATGTAATCCTGGTTTGGTGGTGATGAACTCCTTTAGCTTTTTCTTGTCTGTGAAGCTCTTTATCTGACCTTCAATTCTGAATGATAGCTTTGCTGGGTAGAGTAATCTTGGTTGTAGGTTCTTGCCGTTCATCACTTTGAATATTTCTTGCCACTCACTTCTGGCCTGCATAGTTTCTGTTGAGAAATCAGCTGACAATCATATGGGTGCTCCCTTGTAGGTAACTAACTGTTTTTCTCTTGCTGCTTTCAAGATTCTCTCTTTGTCTTTTGCCCTTGGCATTTTGATTATGATGTGTCTTGGTGTGGTCCTCTTGTTTGGGGTTCTGTGCACTTCCTGAACCTGTAAGTCTATTTCTTTCACCAGGTGGGGAATGGTTTCTGTCATTATTTTTTCTAATAGGTTTTCAATATTCTGCTCTCTCTCTCTTCTTCTGGCACCCCCAAAATTTGGATGTTGGTACACTTAAAGTTGTCCCAGAGGCTCCTTACATTATCTTCATATTTTTGGATCCTTTTTTCTTTTTGGTTGGGTGTTTTTTGTTTCCTCATATTTTTTGTTTTCTCTGGTTGGGTGTTTTTTGTTTCCTCATATTTCAGATCTTTGGTTTGATTCTTGGGGTACGTTGATCTAAAGTTGAGTTTATGTATATTCTTTATTTCAGACAGTGTATGCTTAATTTCTGACTGGTCCTTTTCCATTTTTTTTGACATTCTCATTGAGGTCCTTGAAGTCCTCATCAAGTTTCTCCACAGTTTTTAGAAGATTCTTGAGTAACCTTATAAATGTGGTTTTGAACTCTATATCGTCCCGTAGTTTACTTTCCTCCATTTCTTTCATTCGTGACATGTTTCTGTGCCTCCGCATTTTGGCTGCTTCCCTGTGTTGATGGAGCAGCTTTGGGTTGTAGGTGACCTATAGGGCCAGTAGCTCAGTCGCCCCAATCACCTGAGGTGGACGATCTTGGTGCACCCCTTTATGAGCTGAGTGCAAAGTCTTGGTGTAGTTAAGCCTTGATTGCTGTTGGTACACTGGGAGGAATTGTCCTCTGGGCCAATTGGCTGTGGGGACCCACTGTGTTTATACCTGCTGTGCTAGAGACACGCTTATGGTGCAGGACTTGTTTCAGTGGGGCTTTGGTGCTCACTGAGTCCGCCTCCTAAATGTGTCACTTATGGATGTGAGGAGTTGAAGTCTGTGTCTCACACTGACCACTAGGTACACTGGCTTCTGGTTCTCCAATGGGGTGCAGGTCAGCTACTGTCTGAGGCCACCCTGCAGGAGCTACAGGAGAATTCCAGTCCTCTCCTCCCTGCTTGGGATTTGGAGATTTTGGAGCTGTCTGAACTGGTTGCTAGGTTAAGCGGTGATCCATTCATATGCAAAAGCTGCTGCTTGGAGCTTGGGTGAGTTTGTAGGTTGTGCGGGGCGGTGTCTCAGGGCGTCACTAGGCTAGGGCATGGCAAACAGCAATGGCTGGCAGCCAGCCTTCCCGCGTCTCCTACCACGACCCTGCATCTCGCGTCCCAGCGCCGCAAACAACCACTCCTCCGCACAGCTCTGCAAGCAAGCCACCCTCACTTTCTGACCCGATGGCAAACAGTCCAGAGACAGAGAAGCATTGAGGATGCTTCTCCCCATAGGAGTTTGGGTCCCGTGCATCTCCCCTTCGGGTTGAAGAAACCAATGCCTGCCATCAGTGGGATCCGCCACCAGCCCGTATCACGTGCGCACCCCGGTACCTCAGCTTTTCAGCATTTGTGCCCTGAACGCTCCTCTCTCTTTCCGTCTAGTTGTGGAGCTTCCATTCAACCAGCCCTCCCGTGGCTTGGGTGATAGAGGTTTTGTCTTTTAGTTGTAGTTTTGAAATTGTTGTGCACGGCCGCAGTTTAGGTGTTTACCTACGCCGCCATCTTGGGTTCGACCTCTCACTTTTTTCTTTAATAATATGATGCAGTATGCATAATGTCTTTGTTTTTACTTGCATTCAGGAGCAGTATATACTTACATCTGAATTATCTTATGATAGAAGGCATATATTTGAAGGATTGTATGTTTATATTTTTTACTTGTGTTCTGGGGTAATAAGTGCATCTTAAGGGGAGAAGAGGAGTGATGTATCAGGCATTGGGCAACACAGTGACTTGGGCCTGAGCAGAGAGGTTCTGTTTCCGCACTTCTCACCGGGTGAGGCAGCTGACAGCAGTCTGGCTTGTTCTGTACTAGAAGGCCCCCTCCCAGCAAAGTTTCTTCTTTGGATTCCTAGATACATATTCAAGCTGCTTTGCCTATAGGAACGGGTGTTTTTGGTTGCTCCAAGGTTGCTTGGCTAGACAGTGTGACAAAAGAAGAAAGAAGCTGCCCCTTTGTCATTGTCTTCTGCTTCATGCAAAGGAGACTAGTCTGTTTGGACTCCTCAGTGTTGCCTTGGTACTTCCTGTTTCAGTCTGTAGGCTTCCTGTTGTGCTTAGCATTGTTCCTGTGGATGCTGCTTACTGGTCATGGTGTCTAATGTACCCATTTTGGGTCTTGTTGACTCCTCTGATGTGGAGACACCTAGCCTGCAATAAAATGGCACAGGCATTGAGGGGAAGGTATGCTAAGCCACAAGGCCTGCTTGCTGTGAACACAAATACAAACAGGGGTCACATTCTCTGCTGAGGTCTGCAGATGGTTCTGGTCTTCATCTGTCACCTTTTCTGATGTAAATTTGCTTTCAGAACTAAGTAATTTGAGGCAGGAATGTTAGTCATATCAGGCTTTGGGATGAAGAACCTTACTTTAGCTGAATTTGCCTGGTCTGGTACTTTTTTTTCCCTCTTCCCTAACCCCAGCCACCTCACATAGGGTTTATTATGTGACTTAATGGTTAATGAGTGCCCTGTTAAGTCAGAAACTCACTTCCCTGTGTTTGCTCCTGTTTTATCTTTCCAGCTCTGTGGGCTTGTCTCTTTGGACTTGTGGATTGTTCCAGCCAAGATAAAAATGCTTTAGTTTCAATAAATAGTTATTACAAATGTGAGGCCTTTATGTGTTCAGCACTGTTGTTTGTGCATTTGAATTAGGCCTTGAAAGATGGGGCAGCAATAGTGGTCATGTGATTTGGGTCTCTGAATTTTGGGTAAGTTAAAACCTTTGAGGTTCAGTTTTCTTATCTGCAAAGTGGAGATCATAAGACTGGTAATAGTTTTTTTGGAGGGTAGTCGTGAGAATGAGCTATGATAATGCAAAAGGAAGTTCTTGGCAAATTATAAAGTGTTACTCAGGAGGTTGTTCTCAGTGGAGATGTGGCCATTCTAAGCCATGGGCAAATAGGTCATACTGAGGCATGAATGAACTGGGAAATCACAGTTCCCATCAAGGGAATATTTAAGTTGCTCACTTTGGCCAGAATGGGAATGGCAGTTAGAAATAGAAGTCAGGAGCCCTGGCTGGTGTGGCTCAGTTGGTTGAAAGCCATCCCATGCACTGAAAGGTTGCCAGTTGGATTCCTGGTCAGGGCACATGCCCAGCTTGTGGGTTTGATCCCCAGTAGGGGGCATGCAGGAAGCAGCTTATTGATGTTTCTCTCTTTCCCTTCCTCTTTCTCTAAAAGTCAGTTTTAAAAATCTTTAAAAAAAGCAATAGCAGTCAGGACTAGCTTGACCTCGGCCAAGAAGTCAGTGGGACATAATTGGAACATGGCCTAGGAAAATTAATCTGGAGGTATGTTTGTGAGTTACATTAGAAAAAAGAGTTTGGAAGCAAGGAACACAAAGGGATGCTGTAATATCAATGTGTAAATGGGAGGTGAGGAACTAGGGTGGTGACAGTGAGGTGGAAAGGACAGAAGAGGTGGTGGGAAAGAGATAGCGGTCTGTCGTTGTGTCTAATTGGATATAGGGTAAGGGATAAATTAATCAAGAAATGTCTGAGGTTTTCAGCTTGTATATAACAGAAGTTGGATAATTAAACACATTGAGCTGGAGACATGCTCATGTGAGCCAGTTGGTAATTTGCATTGGACAATTAATAGTAAACTCAGAACTACATCTTAGGAGAGAAATCGAGACTGAAGATATAGGTATAGGATCACTCCTGTTGAGATTGAAACCATGGGCTTCACATATCTGAGGATATGCAAGGAGTGAAGAGGAAAAGGCTATGAATGGAACCTTGGGAATTTCCCTCATATAAGGAGCTGGAAGGAGGAGGGACCAACAAGTTTTCCAAGTCTCTCTTGACATGTATGTATTTCTTCTATTTATTTGTTTAGCTATACAAGACTCAGTTGAATTTCCTTTTGCAGGAACACTGAATGCAATATACCTGGATGTTTCTTGGGTGACATTGAAAAGTTAAAGCAGTATTCTGGAAGGAAATTCAAGAGAAATAAGGATGAACTGGTTCAGAAATTGTACACCCTGATGAACAACACTGTCTTTGAGAACAAGGTAAAATCAATGAAGAAGCAATGATTGAATACCTGCTGTATGCCTGGCACTCTTGGGTGCTGTGAGGTGTGCAGATGTGCTAATGGTATATTTCCTGTCCTTAAGAAGTGTCAGTTTAGATGGGGAGATGAGACATGCTTATGTGAAAGAAATAGAGAATGTTTGTGGATTATAATATACGGTACAGACTGTTACTACCACAGGAGATCAAGAGAGGGAGAAATCACTAAGACCTCAATGGTCAGGATTGCCTGGAGGAAGTGAGACTTGTTCTGGTTAATGAAGGATGGTAAGTGGAGACAAATCAGTGATGAGAGAGAGGGCATATTTTGAGGCTGGACTATCTGGAAGAGAGGGTTTGTGTTGAAGAATAATGTGACCTCGGGCAAGTTACTTGAGTTCTCTTTGCCTCTGTTTCTTCATCTATAAAATGGGGACAATCATAGTACTGTTCCTCCTACTTCATGGAAATATTGTTTGGCCTAGGTAAGTTAATACACCTGAAGTGTATTAGAACAAGACTTATAGCATAGTCAGTAATACATGTTAGCTATTTTTTGATAGTGTAGGACTAGATAATGGACAGCCTTGGGAATCAGGTTGGGGGAGCTTAAATTGAAATCAGTAGGCACCACTGCACAGGGATGTGCTATGAAGCGGCTGCTGAAAGAAACAAATCTGTCAGAAGCAGGGGTGCAGACTAGATTGGGAGGAATCTGGGGGCAGAGAGACAGACTCATTGGCCATTAGGTTTTTCAGACTTTATTGTCTCTGCAGGGAAAGTTCTGTCATTCTAAAGGTTCCCCATTCTTTGGTGCCCTTCCTGATGCCACATCAGATGACTGATTAGCAGAACCTTAAGTCCTGAGTTTTGTTTTCATTTGTGCCTCACCTTCTCACACAGGTCACATCTACCTCAGCTGGTTTGTCCTCTCCTGGCTGCCCCTGACTTGGTCTCCATGCGAGGGAGCACAGCCCCTGCACCCCCACGCTCTCAGAGTCTCCCTTGCATCCTGATGGCCTGTTAATGGTCTTTGCCTGAGCTTTGACTTGCCTTTTTTTCTCCCTAGAATGTTTAGATTTGCAAAAACTTTTGAGTTAATATTTTCCGGTCTGCTTAGAATTGCTTTCTGATTCACTGTTTGCTTGTCTTTCTCAGCTGCCAGAGAGACTGGATATCCGCTGGAATAATAAGATGCTGAGAACTGCTGGCTTGTGCAGCTCTGGCCTGTTTCATTACCCGAGGGAGCGTTATACTAAGATTGAGATTTCTCTGAAAGTCTGCGATTCTGCAGGTGACAGCAGCAGCTTGGCAGCTTTCCCTCTGGGCTTTTTTCTTCTGACACAGTGCCTGTTAAGTTACTTTTAGGTGCTGATATCCTCTGGCATACTGTGTCACAGCCTTACCTGTCATTCCAGGGTGGACAGGCCTACTGTGTGTTGCTTAGAGGACATTATTATTGGATGTCTCACCATCCTTGAGAGTCCCACTTGTCCATCTTTCTAGTAAGCCTAGCTTTCTCTCTGCAGCTTCCTGTTGGCAGCAGCAGCATCTTTTTCTTTTATTTATTTATTTTTTATGGTTTAAAATATTACAAATAGTAGTACATATGTCTCCTTTTTTTCTCCATTGACCTTCCCCCAGTCTCCCCTACCCCCCAGCACATGCCCTCACCCCCCCATTGTCTTGCATCCATTGGTTATGCTTATACGCGTGCATACAAGTCCTTCAGTTGATCTCTTACCGCCCCCCCAACCCTCCCCAGCCTTCCCACTGTAGTTTGACAGTCTGTTCGATGCTTCTCTGCCTCTGAATCCAGCAGCAGCATCTTTATTCTCCCCGTAACTGAGGGTCAAGGTTCCCTACATCTAGCCAATCACCAGATCTCCATAATCACTCTTCTGTTATTCCTTCTCTATCTTTGCTTCTGCCCAGGTATGGGCCCTCATCACCTCACTCTTCTCTCTGCTAAGAAACTTGGGGCTTGCCAGTGCTTGGAGCCCGACTTTCAAGGCTGTTGTTGTCTTGGCTCCCACTGCTCCACCACTAGCCTGTGCTCCAGCAAGGCTGGTTTCCCACTGGCTTTCAGAATGGACCACAGGCTTTCTTGGCCTCAATCTTTGCTCACACGTTTTCACACCTAGAATGGCTTTTCTAATTTTGCAAATCCAGTCAATTGTTAAGCGCCCAGCTCAGATCCCAGTTTCTCCATGGTGCTGCTTCTGATCAAATGGCACAGCTCTGGTGATTGTTCCCCACCTTATCCACTTATATTTCTGGAGGGCGGAAACCAGGTCTTGCTTGGCCAGGTGTATTTCTGGCAGCGCCCCTCAGAAAGATAAGCAGGATTGAGCTGCTCCAAAAGATTCATCACTCAAGGCTCTGCCATTTACCATATTGGGTTGAAGTGGATAGAAATTTCCCTTTCAGAATCCTGGGAAGATAACACTCATGCTCACCTGCATATGTTTATATTAGGTGGTATTTTGTGTGGTGGGGTTGAGAGTCCAGGGCTGCTTGGGTAGTGATCAGAAGGGAATCGGTTTAAGTGCTCATGGTTTCTTTTTATTCCTTTTCTAAGACCGAATCCGGGATACTTTGATCCATGAGCTATGCCATGCAGCCTCCTGGCTGCTTGATGGCATCCGTGATTCTCATGGCCAAGCATGGAGATATTATGCCAAAAAATGTAATATGGTGCACCCAGAGCTGCCCTTGGTCACCCGTTGCCATAACTACAAGATTAACTACAAGATTTATTATGAGTGTGCTCGATGCAAAACCAGGTAAGATCCTTCTCCTCAGACTTTTTCCAATTATGTTTTTACTAAGGCCTCCAAGTGGCTCTTCAGTGATTACATTAGTAAGTACATGGCTGTCTGACTTGAGGAGTAAAACCTCTTTACTCCTTTCTGTGTCCTCTTTTCTCCAATCTTCCCTACTTTGAGCCAGCCTGACCACTGCTGCTGCTTGGTGTCCCACTCTCTGAGAATCCCCAGAAAATCTGGCTTCGGGCCCAAGGCCAGCACAGAGAAGAGGCTGAGTTACAGTAACCAACCCTTTGTTGTGTGGTATGTCTTTTCTTCTTAGGGTTGGCCGCTACACCAGATCGTTGGACGTTGGGCGCTTTGTCTGTGCTGAATGCAAGGGACCTTTGGTCCTCCTTCCATTAACTCGGAAAGATGGGACCCCCATAAAGCCCCATGTGAGACCCTTTGCCAAATATGTGAAGCTGCATTACAGATTAGTCAGGGAGCAGACGGCAGGCATCACCCATGGGGATGTGATGAGAACGCTCAGCAAGGATTACTTTATCTGTAAAGAAAAGAAAGAACTTTGAGGTTATGTGAGAGGGTATCTGTGTGAGCTGAGTCCTCTACTGTGAAGAAGTTTTAGAAAAATATCTTTATTTCTATAAAGTTATGAATAATAGAATTTAAATCCTTTTTATAAAGCTTTTATTGTTGATAATTGTTCTTTAACCAAAGATTATATTACTCAGCACTTGGTGCCCTTGACAGTGCTCAGAAGCCCTTTGGGCCCATCTTGTGTCTTACACTCCAGAGTTGTAACTTGTAGAATCAAATGCAAAAGCAAAATACATTTTTGAGAGTGGCCAGCAGAGAGAATGTGAGTAATGCTGATAGAGAATGTGAGTATGCTAATCATCTGATTTTAAAGGCAGCAAGGACTGCTGGCAGATGTAACCTGTAACACCTACCCAGAAATAAAAAGCATGTTTCATGAATTTAGTTTCTCTTGCCAATTGTTCATAAAATAAAAATAAATAAAATGTTTTCTGAAATTCGCTTGTTAGCAAAGTCTGTTTATTGACAACCTGTGCCAAGAGCAGAACAAGCCCCTGGATACCTGAAGCTCTCCTGGATGTGCCGGGAAGAGCATACTCTGTTCTGGGTTTTTCTCTGATTCTTGTGACTGCTCACAAGTATGTCAGCAGCCTCCCCACATCTGGGAGCTATCTGGGATGTAGATGGAACCAATGTTGTATTTGTTCCAGATTGCTGCTATAACAAATTACCATAAGCTTAGTGACATTGTTATCTTACCATTCTGTAGGTTGGAAGTGTGGCACCGGCCTCACTGAACTGTAACTCAGGTGTCGGTGGGGCTGCATTCCTCTCTGGAGGCTCAGGGAACCATTTCTTTGTCTTTTCCCAGCTTCCGGAGGCTGTTGCAATCCCAACTTTAAGTCTTCCTCCGACTTTAAGTCTTTAAAGCTGGCAGTGTCTGCTTTTCTGACTCCCCTTTTGCCTCCCTCTTTCACTTTTAAGGACCCAGGTGATGACAGTGGGCCCACCTGGATAATCCAGGAGAAGCTTATTTTAAGGTCAACTGATTAACAGCCTCAGTTCCCTTTGCCACGTAAGGTAACATATTCCAAAATTCTGGGGATTGGAGTGTGGCCATCTCTGGGGACTCATTATTCAGCCTGCCACATACATCTTTACTAGTCTGGCATCACTGTTCCTGTTTAGAGGCTGCATGTGCTCTGTCATTCCTTCATTCAGCAGGTACTTAGTGTTCTTTCAGTGGCCATAGACGAAAGCCTCGCCACCAGTCTAGATGGGATTGGTTGTGTACAAAGCATGGCATGAGCTTCCGCAGCTGTATCCTTCAGTCCCTTTTCTCCAGTCCCACCTCCAGCCATATCTGTGGTCTCAGTAAAGGCCCCGCTGGCCTGTGAAACTAGATCATGACACCCTAGGGACTTAGGGGGAGCTGACTGTGGTGATTCTGCCCCTACAAAGGGAGGGTTCTGGCCTCTCCCTTAACTCAGTAACCCAGTCAGCCACCATTTTGGGGAGCCCCGGTCGTTTCTCCCATTCACTTCCACCCTAGCTATAGCATGGGACAAAGCTCCTCACAGTCCACCTGTGCCTCCAGATGGCCTTTGTGCTAATGACTGTCAGCTAATCATCTGATCGCATTGCTTGTCTTCCATCCCACTGCCATTTCCCAAGGAAAAGCCTGGCTCACCTGACTAACCATGACAGCCTTCTCCATTGGTCTCTAGAATACCATCACCTGACCCCAAACTAACTTGGTCTTATTTTCAACCCTTCTCCTACATCAGTGATGGGCAACCTTTTGAGCTTGGTGTGTCAAACTTCGCCAAAAAACTGAGCATAACTCGGGTAGTGTGTCACTTTGAGGAAAAAACATTATTTCGCAAATGTTTCATCCTCAGGAGCAGCAAATGTTTCATCCTTGGCATGCGGCCGCCTCAGCGGCCGCGTGTCATCAGAAATGGCTACGCGTGTCAGTGCTGACACGCGTGTCATAGGTTCGCCATCACTGTCCTACATGAATCCTTAACTCTAGCCAGATGAGACCACTTATAATTCCTCCAATAAGCATTGCTGTTTTTAGCCTTCCCAGCTTTGCTTCGGCCCTCCCTTCCTGGAAATGCCCTTTTTCCTTCTTGTCCTGGGAAATACTACTTTCCTTTTAAGGTCTGCTCATTTCTGTCTTCATGAAGCCATCCCAAATGGCTCCAGCCACAGTGCTTTGAGCCCCAGGTTCACCGTGTGTGCCACATGTTTGCTTCATGGCCTAACCCAGTGGTCGGCAAACTCACTAGTCAACAGAGCCAAATATCAACAGTACAACGATTGAAATTTCTTTTGAGAGCCACATTTTTTAAACTTAAACTTCTTCTAACGCCACTTCTTCAAAATAGACTCGCCCAGGCCATGGTATTTTGTGGAAGAGCCACACTCAAGGGGCCAAAGAGCCGCATGTGGCTCGTGAGCCGCAGTTTGCCGACCACGGGCCTAGACTGCTTGGTATTGTTACTTCTCATCACATCTTCCCTGCTGGCTTAAGCTTTTGGAGTGCAGGACTATGTCTTATTTATGTTTGAAGGCCCTTTCCCTAAAGTATACCTATACAGTGTCCAGCCAGCCAGTTGACTGCTTATCCTGCACCCATGTACCTAGGTGCTTCCCTGCAAGTGACAGGAGTGATCAGGAGGGCAGAGAGGAGGCCAGACATAAACATGAACAGGCAGCATTGGTTGGCCCAGTCCCAGGGACAAGCAAGGAGAAGCAGGAAGTGCATCCCAGAGCCTGGGCAGGGCCGGCTGGAATGAGGCACTACTACCACACCTTGGTCCTCATTATCTTGTTTATTGAAAAGGTTTAAGCAGAATTTTAGACATAAAAATGAGCAAATAGAGAGGTGTTGGGGACAATAGCTAGTCACTGCTGGGCTGGAGGCCTGGGCCATGACCCCATAGAGACAGCTTCCACCATGCTTGCTTGCTTCATGCTCTTTGCACATGGGGAAGGCCAAAGTCTAATTACTGAATTAAGAGGGTGGTGGGGTCCATGCAGCCAAAGAAAGAAGGGCCTGAAGGCAGCCAACTCTGAATGGGCAGGATAGGGCTTGGTAACTAAGGAGCAGCAATGGCGAAGTCCCAAGAGCCAGGAGGGTGGCTCCCTGGGAGACCTGGTGGTGCTGGAGCTCCCAGGAAATCCCAGGAGTGTGCATCTGGGGAGCCAGGACCAGGGGAGAGGGAGGGAGAAAGGAACCTGGAATGTGGGGGGGAGTCAGGCTGCGTGGCAAAGGGGTCACCCTCAAGCCCAGCCTCACAAGCCCGAGTAGGAGGCCTCTGTGGTCTCAGACCAGGATGAATCGCGGCGGGAAGATGGCAGCTGCCGCTGGTGCCCACTCTGGCCAGGGCAGCCCAGGCGCAGAAGTAGCGTCCACATCCGCTCTCGGAACTTGACACCCACGAAGGCATAGAGCAACGGGTTGAGGCAGCAGTGCATATAGCCCAGGCCTGAGGTGACAGACTTGGCCACGTCCACATGGCTTTCTCTGCCACAGTTGCGGGCCAAAGCCCCCATGTCCATGAGGGTGTCCACCATCACCACCAGGTGGTAGGGGGTCCAGCAGAGGGCAAAAGCCACCACTACCACTACCACCAGCCGCATGGCTCGCAGTCGCCGCTGGCCCCTGGAGACCAGCAGCACAGCTAGGATGCGGACATAGCAGTAGGCCATGACCATCAGGGGCAGCAGGAAGCCAGCCACCAGTTGCAGCAGGCGCAGTGCCGTGCGGCCCACCTGTGGGAAGTTGTACTGGCAGTGGGTGGCATTGAGGCGTGCGTCACGGTGGGCCGACAGGAAAATGAAGTCAGGGAGGGCAAAGAGTAGGCATTGCCCCCAGACAACTACACAAGTGAGGGTCACACGAGCCGGGGGCCCCCGGCGGTAGAGCTGAGTGGCATGCACTATGCTCAGGTACCGGTCAAAGCTGATGCAGGCCAGCAGGAGGGCCCCTGCATAGAAGTTGATGTTGAAGAGGGCACCTGCCACTTTGCAGAGCCCAGAGCCGAAAACCCACTGGATCGCAGCGTCCACCGCCCAGAGGGGGAGGGTTAGCACCAGCAGGGCATCAGCCACGGCCAGGTGAAGCAGGAAGGTGTCGGTGCTACTCAGGGCTGCTCGTTGGCTCAGCAGCACTGCCACCACAGCGCCATTGCCCAGCAGCCCCAGCACAAAGAGGAGGCCATAGAGGGCTGGCAGGAAGGCTCGGTCAAAGTTCAGGCTGACGTCTTGTGGGCAGGGTGGGGAATCACAGCAGAAGTCACTCTCGTTTTCTCCTCCATAGTCAAAGGAAGAGCTATAGTTTTCCAGGAGATAGGCAGGATCAGAGCCTAGAAGCTCTAGGTGGTCACTGATCTGTGGGGGGAGGGAGGAGAGGAAGGAACAGACCCTGTAAACAGACTCCTTCAGAGATGTAGTCTGAGGAGCCTTTCTGGGAGCCACTCTACGGTAAGTCAGGCCTTGAGGCCTGGGCCACACCCTATAACTGTCCTCACTTTTCTTCTAAGGCCACACCTCCTGAACTGCTGCCCAGCCTTGGTGCTGGTATGTAACTTTCCTTCTCAAAGGCTGATTCTCACGCACCCTTTGGGGCCATCCCTTCAGCCCAGGGATTATGGGCTGGAGGAAATTTGCCCTGTGCCAAGGGCCTTTCCTGCCCCTCTCCCCTTTCACCTTTCTCTTCCTTCAAGGCTTGCTGTTCTCTGTGTCTTGGCTACACCTAATTCTACCACCTTCCTCCCCAGGCAGCACCTCACCATCCCCTCTCCCAGTTACTGGCCCTCCTCTTCACTCCTCAGCCCTTATCTGGGGACCCCTACTTCCTCCTCCCCATGGGGTGCCTCTGCAAATCACTGTGCCCCTATGCATGCTTTCTGCCATTCTTTTCCTCCCTTACACCAAGGACTGCCACCCACTGGGGGCTCCTCCACCAAGCTTTAGCAGAAATAGTTCTTCCAGCCTTCTCCCATGAACCACCCCAGAGCTGCAGGCCTCCCCAGTGCCAATTCAGTCTGGCATAGAGGAGCCAAAGTTACAAGTCAGAGCTGAAGGGAGCCTTGCAAGCTTTGGGGGGTGAGCCACCACCTCCTGCATTTTGCAGATGAGGCACCAGTCAGAGAAGGGAAGTGACTCGCCCGTGGTCATTCACACTAATCAATGGCCAAGGTGGGTTCTCAATTCCCCGTCCAGTGACCCTTCTACACAACCCCTGCATTCTCTACGTACTCACCCAACCCTCTGGTGGTGCTGGCTCATGGGCCAGCCCTGCTGGTCCCCTAGTGTCCTGGGCTCTCCACTCAAAGAGTGGTCTGGCCTGGCTGGGCAGCAGCACTTACCTCAGGGAGCATGGCTGGGTTGGTGCTCCGGCTGCCTGGCGCGTGCTGCCTGCCCCTCTGCTTTGGTGCTTGTGGTTGCGAACCTGCACTATACAGAGGAAGTAAGGGTTTCATGTGGTTCTTGACAGCTGCCTCTTCCATGGCGTTATCTACACCAGTCGTTCCTAGACCCAATGCCATTCCCCTGGCCAGGGAAGCTGCTCTGAAGGATCTGACACAAGCCTGGGGCCAGAATGGCTGAGTCCTAAGGAAGGGTAGAGGCAGGTCCTCTGAGGGGAGAGGCCTGAAGGAGAAGCAGGGCAGGTGGGGAGTGAAGCCCTGCCTGCTGCCAGGGAAAGAACTGCTTCTCTTGCACTGGTGTGTCGACACTCAAATAAATGAGAACGTGTGCTCATCTGTCCTGGGCGGGAGTCAATTTTTGCCTGATTATAGACTGGTTCGCTAAACATGTTATGTCTACAAAAGGAGATTAAACCTCTTTTAAAAATCAAAATATTTAAAAGAAATTGACTACACTACTAGTAAATCTATTTCTTTACTATATCTATCTTTACTATTGCCCCTACGTGCTAATCAACGGGGGGCAAGGAAAAGGAATTGCTATGTGCCAGATGTTGTTTTAGGTGCTTTCTCTGTCACCACCTCATTCCAACCACACAACTCCCTCGTCAGGTGGGGGTTATCCTTATGACTAACCCAGAAAGGAGAAAGGTCTTTAGCAGACACAGCAAGTAAGGGTGGGTGCTAAGGCTGGACCCATGGCTGTTGATTCTCCTTTTGCCACATATCACACCGCCTTCAGTTTTTATAAATAGAGAAACTATGACATATTAATGCTGTTAAAACCAAGTGAACTAGAGTTCTATATTTTAATGTGGGTGCATCTGGAAAAGCCAATGATCACATGGTGGAAGAGGCAAGTTACAGAATATGTGTATAGTTTGCCACCGCTTACGTAAATTCTAAAAACCACACACAAAAAAAAACACTGTATTGCTCTGGATACAGCTGTTTGTTCTAGAGTTTGAAAGAGGGACTGGAGATACCACAAATTAGTGAGAGCAGTTGCTCCTGGGGCAAGCAGAAGGGGAATAGAGTTGGGGAAGAGTACCTGGGGATCTCCTGATTTTAAGGAACACCTGTAAACAGCGTTTGTGGAGCCAATCAGTCCTTTTTGGCTGCCCACTGTGGGGGAGTTCCAGTCCCACCCTTCCCTCAGCTCTCTCCTGCCCTCTGCTCCCCTCCCTGTCACCTTTTTCTCATTAGCAGCTGGCAAAGGTGGCCATTAACTTGCCTTTCCCAAGCATTTCTTCTTTTCCTTTCTCCCCCCAGATGAAAAGGAGAGACATAGGCAATGCTAGCCCATGGTCTTGGGGTCCAGTTTTCAGCCAGAGCACTTCACAAGAGCCTCCAGCCCAGGCCCTGGGATTCAGTTCACACTGATTGACAAGATGCAGCTTGATAAGCCTCAAGACCCTTCCCTGCCTCCTGTGGACAGAAGAGGTGACTATCCCTGCTCCGAGCATCTTGTCACCTGGAAGCTCCAGGCCAGAGGAACTGAGGGCCTGGAGGAGGTCAGGAGCAGTGTAAGTGGAGGGGACTGGGAGGGTTCCAGAAGACATGGAAGTGGGATGGACTTGGTAAGGAACTGCCTGCCAGGTGAGGAAGAGAAGTGGGAGCCAGGACCAGTTTCGTGATGCTGGTGCAGGAAGAATTCCCATTCAGTGGGCTTCTACACATGAGAGAAATGAGGACAACGAAAAGGGACAACAAAAACTCTGTTTATAGATTTTCTTTAAAACCAGGAGATCCCCAGGTACTCTTCCCCAACTCTATTCCGCTTCTGCTTGCTCCAGGAGCAACTGCTCTCACGAATTTGTGGCATCTCCAGTCCACTCTATTTGTTCAACTTAATGGAAGGTCTTCTATTCTGCAAGTTTGTCCCTCATCACCTTTGTGGTATTAAAATGATTTTTTTTTTCTTTATGAGATGATAGTAGAAATAGCTGATGGTTTTGGAAGTATCTCCTGTTGTCAGAAGTTGACAACCCACTGTGGGTCCTCTAAATATATGTTGGAATGTTACTGGTCCATGTGGAATTTCACAGTCTAGGGACCCTGGTGTTCTTCCTGTGCCCCAGTCTCCTAATCTGTCACATGGGGACAATGATCTTCACCTTCCTGGACTGCTGGGAAGAAGAAACGACAGCACAAGCATGTCAGACAAGAGCTTTGCAAAAGTGCAGCTAGCTTTCCTTTCTGAGTTTCAGGGCCACATCCTGATAGGCCAGCCTGGGGGCAGCCTGCTCTCCCTGCTCCCTGTGTGGTCAAGAACATTGAACTTGTCTGGCTCCAGCCCTAAATCCACCCTGTTCGAGCTGTATGATCTTGGGACAAATGACGTAACTGTTTTGAGCTGGTCTCAGCAGGGTTGTTACAAGATAAACTGAGATAACCAAGGCTGTAAGGCCCTGAGCACAGGGCCCCGCACTTTGTAGGCACACAGCTGAGAATGCTGAGTGGGAGGCAGTGGCTACAGACCTAGAGTTACTGTGAGTCTTCGTGTTGGGGGAGCCCTTGGAGACAGTGTGCTACCGCATGGGGTGGGCAGGCGTGTGTTTGTCAGAGGGTGGATCCTCCAGAAAGGCTGCCCCTCCCCTTAGGTGGGAATGTTTGGCCAGCCCTAGCCTAATGCTCTGGCTTCCCAGCTGTGTAATCTCAGGCAAGTCATTTCACCTCTCTGCCTCAGTTTCCTCAATCTGAAAAAAGGGATAAAGATAGTACATGTGTGATTGGCTTGCTCTGTGGACTGCAAGTGCTACTGTGGAATGCGTCTGACATAGGGTAGGTCCCAGTGAGCAGCAGTTTCCTGCCTTCCCAGGCCTCAAAACAGCAGGTGTGTGCTGGGCTTCTGTGGTCTTTCACAGCCCAGGTGCCTTGGAAGGTGCCTGTGTCATGGTACTGAGCCAAGCCCTTGTCTGGCCCTCTAATTTGGTCCTTTCCTGTCCCAAGTAGTCTCCAGACCAGGTCAAAGGAAGGGCCAGCCCTTGGGGAGACACCCTAGCAGGGAGCCTTTGCTCTGAGTTCTGCTCTCCCAAGCGGCAAGTGGGGAAGCTTGAGGAGGAAGTTAGTCAGAGTGAAGCTGCTCTGGGCCCCACCTGTGGTCAAGGTGTGAAATGTGCACCTGTCTCTTCTCCGCCACCCCTCCCCCTGTTTTTTTTTTCTTTCTTTCACACCTTTGGGCTGTGGTTTGGGGAGATGGGAGGCTCAGAGGTCTGAGCTCTGGGCCCAGTCCCTCACAGGAAGGAGGGCCTCCACAGCTGTCTGTCAGAGCAGCCAGGGAAGGGGGCCATTTCCTTCTCCTCCCTCTCAGTGTCTGCTGCCTCACAGCCCTTCAGAATGCCTCTCAGAGCCTGCTCCAAAACCCCTGGGACTCAGCCACCAGCCCCAGGCTGTCCGAGGAGCTAGCTCAGTGAGGCCCAAGCTTCCGTGGGCTCAGGCAGTGACCCCAGCTGAGGCAGAGCCTTTCTTTCATGAAATTGACAAGAGTCCTAGCCCCCAGAAGGAGCGGGGGTCTGCCCCATACTATGCTGGCACTCCAGGCCTCCTTCTACTTGTCCTGAATTTCCCAAGGGAAGGAGAAGGAAGGCCCAGGGGCTGGGGACCTCTCCCTCCTCTGCCCCTCCTTTGGCAGCTCTGAGCCCTACTGGGAGACAAGCCCTTTCTAAATGCCGGGGCCATGGGGTGGGCCTAGCTAGTCCAGGCCTGTGAGGGTGAGTTCCTAAGCTATGGGGTACTTATTCTTTTTGGGACCAGGGAGGATGGATGTTGCTGCCATATGTCAGGTGGCAAAGGGAAACAAGGCAATTCAGGCTGTGGGACCAGCAGATGTCAAGGCAAGGAAGTATGGAATAGCTTGTCAGCCCAGGGGCAGCCAGTCTTGTTGGAAAAGAAGGTACATGTGAGAGCAGGAGGGTAGGGGGGTTGGAGAGTAGTTTAGGACCCAAGCTCTGCCACCAAGCATGATGACCTTCCTGTCATTCTGTCCCCAGAAGGGCTGAGAAACTGCTAAATAAAAAATAGCTTTCATCCAGGAAGCCCTAACTTTTGTACACTTTTAAACTCTTCAGCCACCTTGGGAGGCAGAGGGTACTGTATCCATTTTGCAGAATGGAAGTAGAAGTTCAGAGTGCTGAAGTGACTTGTCCCAGGCTAGTCAGCCAGTAGGATTTCTGCCAAGATTCCTATCCAGGTTGCTTTCTAATGTGCTATACTCACTGTTAGGGTGAGAGACCCCTGTCTCACCCCCCCACAAAAATACTGTGGCCCAAGGACTGGTTCTTTCAGGAGCCATGCCTGACTCACCACAGGGCCCAACCGGGCATCTTGTGTGAGGGCAGGTGCTCACCCAGCATTAATGCCACAGTGGGAGCTTTGGTAAACCTCACCACATCCCCATTTTTCTCGCCTTGCTCTTTCCGGCTTACCAGGGAGAAGAAATATCAGAATCTCCAGAATGAGGGGCCTGGAGGATCAAGCAAAAATCTGTCAAGCGCCAGAGCCCTTTTGCAATGCCCCCAGGAGAGTCTGTAAATGCGCCCAGCCATCTCCAGCCCAGTGCAGGCCGGCTCCTGCAGACCTGACTGGGGAGCTGCTCCATCTCTGGGGTGGTGCCTCTGTTCCCAGTCCACCCTATACCTGGGACTTCATCTCAGCTCAGGCCTGTCCAGACTCTCCAGAGGTGGAGGTGGCAACATTGCCAGTGCATGAAAATCTGATTATGGAAGCCTGACCTTGATGGATTCCCAGTTGCTCCCTCAGTGAACAGGTGGAGGCTGCCCCCGCTGCACTGCTCAGCTGGACCGCCCCTTGAAATGAAGTCATCATCAGGCCCAACATTCGCTTCTTGCATTCCCTTGGATTGCTCCACGGACTGAAGTCAAAGAGGATAATAACAGCTGACATTGATTACTTAACTATGTGCTGGGCACTACTCTAAGAGCTTTACTGGGATGAATTCATTTAATAACCACAACTATGTAGTGGCTATGACTTGTTACTATTATCATTCATTCCTATTTTATAGATGACAGAAACACAGGGGGTTTAAGGAACTTGTTAAAAAGCCACACAGCCAGCAAGTGGCAGAGACCTCATGTTCTCCCCAGTGCACTGCAATGCCTGTTAAGATTAGAGGGACCAGGGTGGAGGGTGGTGTTCAGAGAGGACTAGTTTGGCCTTATGTGTAATATTTTACATGGATACTGTATTTATGTATTCGTTGTATGATTAAAAAGCCATCAAAAAGGAAATTAAAATTAAGCTAAAAACTGGGACAGCCCTGACCAGTGGCTCAGTTGGTTGGACGTCGTCCGGTGCACCGAAAGGTTACTGGTTCAATTCCTTGTCAGGGCACATGCCTGGGGTGAATTCCTGATGTGTGTGTGTGTGTGTGTGTGTGTGTGTGTGTGTGTGTGTGTGTGTGTGTGTGTGTTGTGTGGAGGGGGGAGGCATGCATGATGTTTCACTCTCACATCAATGTTTCTCTCTCTCTCTTCCTCTCCCTTCCTCTTTCTCTAAAAATCAATTTAAAAATCTTAAAAATAAAACCCCGTGACAACTGATGTAATTTGAGTATAGCCTGGGAATTAGATAAAAACCCTATATCCATGCTATTTTGCTAATTTTGACAACGTAAAATGATGTGTTTCTTTGTAGGAAATACACACTGAGGTACTTAGCGGTAAATGGCTATCACATTGGCAACTTTCATATGACTAGGAAAATCTGCAGTGGGAGGGTGTACAGAGAATAAAGTAAATGGGAAAACATGCTAATAGTTGATGATATGGCAAAAGGGCATAACAAAGTTCTTTGTACTATTCTTGCAACTTTTCTGTGAATTTGAAATTATATAAAAATAAAAGTTACTGAAAGAATACCTCTCATGCACAAGCACAATGTATTTGTTGTCAGATGCTATTTCCAGGACCAGCTTAGAGGCCTTGTGAGAAGAAGCTGGGGTCAAGGCTGCCTGGAACACATGGTCCCCTCTGTAGCCTCTGGAGACAGTTCAGTCCCTACCCCTCCTCCCAGCAGGCTCACTTTATTTCTAGATTCCAGGGCTGATTTACTTTTCCCACTCTATAGCTACCCCCAACCTCTCAGCCTTGAGTTCCTCTTGACTCTCTCTGCAGATTTTGTGTGTGGTTTTTTTTGAGTGACAAATTATAATTTTCTTTTAAAAAATATACTTTTTATTGTTGATAGTATTACAGATGTCTCACCTTTATCTCCTCTTTACCCCCCTCCTCCCAGCCCCTACCCACCCTCCATGTCTTCACTACCCTATTGCCCATGTCCATGGGCTATGCATATCATATATATATATATATATATATATATATATATATGGCTAATATGCAAAGTGTTCCCTTGGGAGTTTGACCGGGAGACCAGGAGTTTGATCACTTGCTATGATGTGTGCTGACCACCAGGGGGCGGCGCTGAACGAAGGAAGGCCCTGATCTCCGGCTAGGCCTAGGGACCCTACCCATGCATGAGTTTCATGCACCAGGCCTCTAGTAAGTATATAACTCTTCTCATCCCCCAAACCCCACATTGAGGTATGTCTGTCTGTTCCATGCCTCTGTGCTTTAGTTCTTATTTTGTTGGTCAATTCATTCTGCTCATTAGATTCCACAAATAAGTGAGATCATATATATTTGTCTTTCTCAGATTGGCTTATTTCACTCCCTGCAGACTTTGAACCTGGAAGGAAAGTGCTGCCTGCTCACCAGGTGGAAAGCATTAGCAGCCCAAGAGCTCCTTCTCAGAGCCACCCTGAGCCCCTGAGAGAATATAGACTGTGTCCGAGGCTCTCAGAAAGACACCATCCTTGGCCCAGACTGGCTGAAGAGAAGAGATTGAGGCTTGTGTCCTTTAGAGGGTGTCATCAGCTGAGAGCCTGGAGTTTTTTTTCCCCAAGCAGAAGTGGGCCTGCAGAGCTGGGGAGGCAGGCAGTTTGCACTGGGGTCCTTGGCTGCAGCTGGGTTCCCATGGAGAAGAAAAGGCACATCCTGGAAACCATGGTGCCCACCCCAAAGGCACTCCACTGAGCAAAAGCTGCTGGGAAGTGCCCTCCCGGGACTCTGCATGAGGCCCGTTGGTGATGATAGGCCTGACTCCAGTCCACCTTCCTGGACTCTCCAGCCTTCTGGAAAATTTCTCTGCCAGCAAAACGCATTGCCTAAAATCCTACCAGCATTCGATGTTGGCCTTGAGGGCTATTTATTTATTTATTTATTTATTTATTTATTTATTTAATTGTTTAAAGTATTACATGTATCCTTTTTTCCCTGATTGACCGCTCCCCCACCACTCCTGCCCCCACCGCCCCAGTGTCTATGTCCATTGGTTATGCTTATATGCAATCATACAAGTCCTTTGCTTGATCTCTTACCCCGCCCCCCTCCCCTGCCTTCTCTCTGAGGTTAGACTGTCTTATCAGTGTTTCTTAGTCTCTGGATCTGTTTTTGTTCATCAGTTTATGTTGTTCATTATATCCCACATATGAGTGAGGTCATGTGATATTTATCTTTCTCCGACTGGCTTATTTTGCTTAGCATAATGCTCTCCAGGTCCATCCATGCTGTTGCAAATGGTAAAAGTTCCTTCTTTTTTATAGCAGCATAGATTTCATTGTGTAGATGTACCACAGTTTTTTAATCCACTCATCTGCTGATGGGCACTTAGGCTGTTTCCAAATCTTAGCTATTATAAATTGTACTGCTATGAACATAGAGGTACATATATCCTTTCTAATTGGTGTTTCTGGTTTCTTGGGATATATTCCCAGAAGTGGGATTACTGGGTCAAATGGGAGTTCCATTTTTAGTTTTTTGAGGAAACTCCATACTGTTCTCCACAGTGGCTGCACCAGTCTGCATTCCCACCAGCAGTGCACGAGGGTTCCTTTTTCTCCGCATCCTCGACAGCACTTATCGTTTGTTGATTTGTTGACGATAGCCATTCTGACAGGTGTGAGATGCTACTGCATTGTTGTTTTGATTTGCATCTCTAGGGTGATTAGTGAATTTGAGAATGTTTTCATATGTCTCTCAGCTTTCTGTATGTCCACTTTCAAAAAGTGTCTATTTAGGTCCTTTGCCCATTTTTGGATTGGATTGTTTATCTTCCTTTTGTTAAGTTGTATGAGTTCCCTGTAAATTTTGGAGATTAAACCCTTACCTGAGATATTATTGGCAAATATGTTTTCCCATGCAGTGGGCTTTCTTGTTGTTTTGTTGATGATTTCTTTTGCTGTGCAGAAGCTTTTTATTTTGATGTAGTCCCATTTGTTTATTTTCTCCTTGGTTTCCATTGCCCTAGGAGCTGTATTGGTAAAGATATTGTTACAACATATGTCTGATATTTTGCTGCCTATGGAGTCTTCTAAGATTTTTTATGGTTTCCCATCTTACATTTAAATCCTTTAACCATTTTGAGTTTATTTTTTTGTATGATGTAAGTTGGTGATCTAGTTTCATTTTTTTGCATGTATCTGACCAATTTTCCCAGCACCATTTATTTATTTATTTTTAAAATATATTTTATTGATTTTTTACAGAGAGGAAGAGAGAGGGATAGAGAGTTAGAAACATCGATCAGCTGCCTCCTGCACTTCCCCCACTGGGGATATGTCCGCAACCAAGGTACATGCCCTTGACCGGAATCGAACCTGGGACCCTTTAGTCCACAGGCGGATGCTCTATCCACTGAACCAAACTGGTTAGGGCCCAGCACCATTTATTTAAGAGATTGTCTCTTGCCACCTTTGTCAAATATTAATTGAGCATAATGGCTTGGGTCGATTTCTGGGTTCTGTAATATAGTAGCTTGATATCTGGTATTGTGATCCCTCCAACTTTGTTCTTTCTCAGGATTGCTGTGGCTATTCGAGGTCTTTTTTTTTAATTTTTTATGCCAGATGAGTTTTTGGAGAGTTCTTTCTAGGTCTGTGAAATATGCCGTTGGTATTTTAATGGGGAGTGCATTGAATCTGTAGATTGCTTTGAGTAGTATGGACATTTTAATGATGTTGATTATACAAATCCATGAACACGGCATGTTCTTTCATCTGTTTACGTCTTCCTCTACCTCATTTTTCAATGTCCTGTAGTTTTCTGAGTATAGGTCTTTTACCTCCTTAGTTAAGCTTATTCCTAGGTATCTTAATTTTTTTTTGTGCAATAATAAATGGGATTGTTTTTTTAGTTTCTCTTTCTGTGAGTTCATTATTGGTGTATAAAAAAAGCCATACTATAGATTTCTGGGTGTTAATTTTGTATCCTGTTACATTGCCGAGTTCATTTATTAATTCTAGTAATTTTTTTATGGAGTCTTTAGGGCTTTCTATGTACAATATCATGTCATCTGCGAATAATGAGTTTTACTTCTTCTTTTCCAATTTGGATGACTTTTATTTCTTCTTCTTGTCTGATCGCTATGGCTAGCACTTTCAGTACTATATCAAACAGGAGTGGTGTTAGTGGGCATCCCTGTCTTGTTCCTGTTCTTAGGGGAAATGATTTTAGCTTTTGCCCATTGAGTATGATGTTGGCTGTGGGTTTATCATATATAGCTTTTATTATGTTGAGGTATGATCCCTCTATTCCCACTTTGCTGAGAGTTTTTATCAAGAAAGGGTGTTGGATTGGCTTTGGAGGCTTTGTCCACATTTCTTGCACTGGGCTGCCATGGCTAAGCCCTGCCTCCTGTTCATGTTGAGCCCACATTTCCCCAACTAGGCACTGTGTCAACTGCACAGGCACAGGCAGAGGTGCTTGTCTGGTCAGAGTTGAGCCGGGCCACACAGAACAGCAGCACAGAGGAGAAGCACATGGACTCTGCAGCAGGCTGTCCAGATAGCATCCATGACTCTGAAATGTCACTCGCTGTTTGACCATGCCTAGGTGATGTCTCCCTCTCTGGATGAAGAGTCAATACACCATATATGTAAAGGTGTTCAGCTACCCTCTTCACTGTGGCTGCCGAGGTCCTCCCAAGGCTGGGCCCTGAGGGAGCACACCTTGACTGGAGAGCCTGAGCCCTGCCTGAGTGGCAGAATTCATTAAAGCACTGCTGCCTTTGGCTGTGGGGCCTGACTGCCAGTTTGAGTCCTGTGCCAGGTGGTCAGGGGTAATGGGTGTGTGTGTGTGGGTCCCTTCTGGATACTGAGCCCAGCTGGCTGGGCTGTGCCCTCTGTGCTGCAGTTGCCAAAGGGTCTGGGTCTAGAAGCTGGGCCTAATAGGAGCTCAAGGAGACTCCGAATTGAAAACATGCTTTCCCCTGTGATACCCATAAGTTCCTCACTCACAGAATACCATAGTGACTGCTGACTCAGCCAGAATGTCTGTTGATGATCTGTCAGATGGGCAACAACAACAATAATCTTAATCAGTAACACGTTAGCACTCACTATGTGCCAGGTGCCGTTGGAAGCACATTTACACATACATATCCCCCTAACAAGTCTTTGAGATAGGTTCTATTTTTATTCCTATTTTAAAGGTGAAGAGACAGACTTAAATAGGTTAAGTAACTTGCCCACAGTTAAACAGCTAATACGTGACAGAGTTTGGTTCAAACTGAGCAGTCTGGCTTAAAGTTCACACTCTTAACCACCCTGCTCTACTGTGTGGGTTTGAAAGGACCATCATGTGAATTTAAGAGGAACAGAGGAGTCTGAAGCTGTTCCTCTCCACCCCCTGGCATAGTGCTGCTCATTATGCAAATCCCCAAGCCAAGCTCAGAGGGGCTGAGGTGCAGGGGCTTGGCCCCTTCCTGGAACAAGGGAGCTCTTTAGGCTCAATTGGGTGCCAGGACACAAGAGGGAGGACAGGAGTCAGGAACTAGGTGTAGTTACTATGGAAACCAACAGTGCAGTAAAGCTCAAAGCTGAGCCTGTCTGGGTCTTAAAAAACCCAAATGATATTTTAAAAGGTTCTAGAGTTTTGCGAAGGATGGCTTAGGACAAACCCTCTGTGGAACTCAGATGATTTTTTTTTTTGTTGGCATATTTGCTAGTGAATAGTGGTCTTTCACATAACTATCCAAAGTATTTAGAAATTACTGTAGCTCGTAGTGTAGCTAGAGAAGTGCTTGCATATGGAGAGGCACAGGGTGGGATGGTTGAGGAGGATGGCGGGGGAGTGCAGTTAGGGAAGGAGCTGGAAGGAGGCAGATAGTTAGGGGGCAGGTCGGTGCAGGGAGACAAGTTAGAAGGAGGGACAGTGTTAGCTGAAGTGGGGGTGACTGGGATGGTAGGGAGGGGAGAGAGAACGTGATTTAGAGATGGAATTCACAGCACTGATGGTCTACCCCCAGCCCAGTCTGCCCCTAATGCGTCTCCATCTATCTTCACTGTGAGAATGGCATCCACCATGGCCTCTTGGGTCTTCCTCTGCCCGCATGTCTGGGAAGTCCGGCATAAAAGGGTTCTGTTTAGCCTCTTTCAACTCCAATTTATTGACAAGGAGCCTTTATCTTTTCACACAATCTGCCTTCCTATTACTGCTATTATTATTCCAAAACATGAGTTGTTTGCAGGACACACTTTGGCAAATACCAGCTCAGAGGACCGAGGCTGTTTTCCTGGTCTGCCTTCAAGGCCTTCCAAGGTCTGGCCCAGCCTCCTGCCCAGCCTGATTCTCCATTCTGCTTTGTGCATCTTATATTCCAGCCAAATTGGGCCACATGCTGTTGCAAACATACCCAAGTTTCCACTGCTTGGCTGGTCTCTGCCTGACTTCTATATACCCTTCAGGACTCAGAGGTGCAGCTCAGAGCTATGAAGATAAGAAAAGTCCCTTTGGCAGGCACAGTCGCAGAGGGGCCATCAGGAGAGAACTTGGGGTCAACAGAGGTGGGGCACAGACCCTCACCCCCCCCCAACTTTGCAGGGGCCTGAACCCTCACCCCTTCTGAGGGAGGTCTCCTGCCCACATGGCTGCTTCGCTTCCCATGCCCAGCTCAAATCAGGACCCAGGTAACAGACAGAGAATTGGCCGACAGCAGCTGCCCTCTCACTGCAACAAGACTTGTTAGAGTTGTCTTGTGCCCATGGTGTGGGGAAGTGGGTTTTTGATATCTAAATCCAGCCTAGCACCAGGAATGCTCAGGGTCTACTCAAGAATGCAAATTATCCTTTCCACTAATATTTACAGGGTAAAATAAGATTGTTGTTAGAGTATTAACTTTGACAGTAAAATAGTAGTCAAGTTTTCAGACTAATTTAAATTGGCTAATTGAAATAAGCGAATATTCTAGAAAAATTAATTGTACTGGACAAAAAACTGTTCCTGAAGTGTTAACTAAAATTTTTATTGGTAGTTCATCTCATGGTAAAATTGCGTAACATGCAATGAACCTAAAGCAGTCATATTTAAGTGCAAAAAATTAAAATTTAAAAGTTATCAAGACTGCATTATAAAATTTCCAAAAGCCTCTTAATATTTAAATCAAAAAAGGGGGGATAGTAGAAGAATATCATGTAAGGAAAAATATCCTGTAAGTAAATTACATCTAGAAAATTTTTACTTTAGAAAATTAACTTTCGATAGACACGCCCCTCGCCCAAGCTGCAGAGCTTTGCGCAGGGATGCGCTCCGCCTTAGGGAATTTGGCACACGGGACAGAAGCAGCTCACCTTCAGGGAAATCTGTCAGGGCACACAGAGGGTTCCCCTTCAGGGAATAATTTCATAATAATGTCATAATTTCAATGGCAAATATAAATGATAAAGAGAGAATCTTAAAGGCAGCAAGAGAGAGACAGAGAGTTACCTACAAAGGAACACCCATCAGATTGTCAAATGATTACTCAACAGAAACACAACAAGCTAGAAGTGAATGGAAGGAGGTATACAAAGTGTTGCAAAGCAAAGGACTGAATCCAAGAATACTATATCCAGCAAGACTATCAATCAAAATTGAAGGGGAAATCAGGAGCTTCGCAGACAAAAAAAGACTCAGGGAGTTTATCACCACCAAACTAGCAATGCAAGAATTGCTAAAGGGAATACTGTAAAAAGAAGAAATAAACAGGTAAGATGGAATACAGACACAAAAATAGATATGACTACAAACAAATACCTTTCAGTAATAACTTTAAATGTAAACAGACTAAATGCTCCAATCAAAACACATCGAGTGGCTGAATGGATAAAAAAACATGATCCGTATATATGCTGTCTACAAGAGACCCACCTCAGAACAAGAGACTCACACAGATTGAAAGTGAAGGGATGGAAAAACATCTTTCAGGCAAATGGAAATGAAAAAAAAGCTGGGGTAGCAATACTTATATCTGACAAATTAGACCTCAAAGTAAATGCCATAACAAGAGATAAGGAAGGCCACTTCATAATACTAAAGGGAGAAATCCAACAAGAAGAAATAATTCTGGTAAACATATACGCTCCCAATATAGGAGCACCAAAATACATAAAAAAACTCCTGGAGGATATCAAGGGAGATATGAATAGCAATACAATCATAGTAGGAGACTTTAATACCCCACTATCACCATTGGACAAATCCTCTAAACAAAAAATCAGCAAAGAAACAGCAATCCTAAATGACTCACTAGACCAGATGGAATTAATTGACATCTTCAGAACATTTCACCCCAAAGCCACAGAATATACATTCTTCTCAAGTGCACATGGGTCATTTTCAAAGATAGACCATATGCTGGGACATAGGCAAAGTCTCTTCAAATTCAAGAAGATAGAAATTATATCAAGCATCTTCTCAGATCACAGTGGCATAAAACTGGAAATCAACTACAATAAATACAATCCAAAGAAATCAAACACATGGAGACTAAACAGCATGCTATTAAACAAGGACTGGGTCCCCAGAGAGATCAAAGAAGAAATAAAAAACATCATGGCAACAAATGGCAATGAAAACACAACAATCCAAAATCTATGGGACACAGCGAAAGCAGTCTTGAGAGGGAAGTTCATAGCTCTACAAGCCTATTGCAAAAAACAAGAAACAATGGTAATAAATTACCTAACCCTACAACTCAAAGAGCTAGAAAAAGAGCAGCAAGAAAAGTCCAGTGTAACCAGAAGGAAGGAAATAACAAAGATCAGACCGGAGATAAATGACATAGAGACCAAAGAAACAATACAAAATATCAACAAAACCAAGAGCTGGTTCTTTGAAAAGATAAACAAGATTGATGGACCTCTAGCCAGGCTCACCAAGAAGCAAAGAGAGAGGACCCAAATAAACAAAATCAGAAATGAAAGAGGTGAAATAACAACAGACCCTGCTGAGATACAAAGGATTGTTACAAAATACTACGAACAGCTCTATTCCAACAAACTGGTCAACCTGGAGGAAATGGACATATTCCTAGAAAAATACAACCTTCCAAAAATCAATCAAGAAGAATCTCAACAGCTCAATAGGCCAATAACTATGGACGAAATTGAAGAAGTCATCAAAAAGCTTCCGGCAAACTAAAGCCGGGGGCCTGAAGGCTACACAGGAGAGTTTTACCAAACATTCAAGGAAGAACTAAAACCTATCCTCCTCAGACTATTCCAAAAAATTCAAGAGGAAGGAACACTTCCAAGCTCCTTCTATGAAGCCAGCATCACCCTAATACCAAAACCAGATAAAGACAACACAATGAAAGAGAATTACAGACCAATATCCCTCATGAACATAGATGCCAAAATCCTCAACAAAATTCTAGCAAATCGGCTCCAGCAGTACATCAGAAAGATCATACACCATGACCAAGTAGGATTTATCCCAGGAATGCAAGGATGGTACAATATCCGCAAATCAATAAACGTGATACATCACATAAACAAACTGAGAGATAAAAATCACATAGTCATATCAATTGATGCAGAAAAAACATTTGACAAAATCCAACACCCTTTCTTGATAAAAACTCTCAACAAGGTGGGAATAGAACGCTCATACCTCAACATAATAAAAGCTATATATGATAAATCCACAGCAAACATCATACTCAATGGACAAAAACTGAAACCATTTCCCCTAAGAACAGGAACAAGACAGGGATGCCCACTCTCACCACTCCTGTTTGACATAGTACTGGAAGTATTAGCTATTGCAATTAGACAAGAAGAAGAAATAAAAGGCATCCAAATTGGAAAAGAACAAGTAAAGCTGTCTTTATTTGCAGACGACATGATATTGTACATAAAAAATCCGAAAGACTCTGTCAAAAAACTAATAGACTTAATAAATGAATTCGGCAATGTAGCAGGATACAAAATTAACGCCAAGAAATCTATGGCCTTTCTATACACCAATAGTGAACTTACAGACAGAGAGACTAAAAAGGCAATCCCATTTACCATCGCACCAAAAAAATTAAGATACCTAGGAATAAACTTAACTAAGGAGGTAAAAGACCTATACACGGAAAACTACAGGACACTGAAAAAAGAGATAGAGGAAGACGTAAACAGATGGAAGAACATATCATGTTCATGGATTGGTAGAATCAACATCATTAAAATGTCCATACTACCCACAGCAATCTATAGATTCAATGCACTCCCCATTAAAATACCAATGGCATATTTCACAGACCTTGAAAGAACTCTGCAAAAATTCATCTGGAATAAAAAAAGACCCCGAATAGCCACAGCAATCCTGAGAAACAAGAATAAAGTAGGAGGGATCTCAATACCAGATTTCAAGCTGTATTACAAAGCCACTATTCTCAAAACAGCCTGGTACTGGCACAAGAACAGACATATAGACCAATGGAGCAGAATAGAGAATCCAGATATTGATCCAAACCACTATGCTCAATTAATATTTGACAAAGGAGGCCTGAACATACAATGGAATAAAGACAGTCTCTTCAATAAATGGTGTTGGGAAAATTGGACAGACACATGCAAAAAAATGAAGCTAGATCACCAACTTACGCCATACACAAAAATAAACTCAAAATGGATACAGGACTTAAACATAAGACGGGAAACCATAAAAATACTAGAGGAATCCACAGGCAGCAAAATCTCAGACATATGTCAAAAGAACTTCTTCACTGATACTGCCCCTAGGGCAATGGAAGCTAAAGAGAAAATAAACAAATGGGACTACATCAAAATAAAAAGCTTTTTTACAGCAAAAGAAACTATCAACAAAACAACAAGAAAGCCCACTGCATGGGAGAACATATTTGCAAATGGCATCACTGATAAAGGTTTAATCTCCAACATCTACAGGCAACTTATACAACTTAATAAAAGGAAGATAAATGATCCAATAAAAAAATGGGCAACGGACCAAATAGAATCTTTTCCAAAGAAGACAGAAGGAAGGCCAAGAGACACATGAAAACATGCTCAACGTCACTAATTATCCGAGAGATGCAAATCAAAACAACAATGCGGTATCATCTCACACCAGTCAGAATGGCTATCATCAACAAATCAACAAACAACAAGTGTTGGCGAGGATGCGGAGAAAAAGGAACCCTCGTGCACTGCTGGTGGGAATGCGGACTGGTGCAGCCACTGTGGAGAACAGTATGGAGTTTCCTCAAAAAACTGAAAATGGAACTCCCATTTGACCCAGTAATCCCACTCCTAGGAATATATCCTAAGAAACTGGGAACACCAATAAGAAAGGATATATGCACCCCTATGTTCATAGCAGCACAATTTACAATAGCTAAGATCTGGAAACAGCCTAGGTGCCCATCAGCAGATGACTGGATCAGAAAACTATGGTACATCTACACAATGGAATATTATGCTGCCATAAAAAAGAAGGAATTCTTACCATTTGCAGCAACATGGATGGAATTGGAGAACATTATGTTAATTGAAATAAGCCAGTCAATGAAAGAAAAATACCACATGATCTCACTCATTTATGGATAATAAAGAACATTAAAAACTTGAACAAAAAGATAGATACAGAGGCAGTAAAGCATCAAACAGTCTGTCAAATTACAGCAGGAAGGTTAGGGAGAGGTGGGGAAGATAAGAGATCAATCAACGGACTTGTATGCATGCATATAAGCATAACCAATGGACGCAAAACTCTGGGGGGTGAGGGCATATATGGGAGTGGGGTAGGGGGGGCAATGGTAAGATATGTACACATATAATACCTTAATAAAAAAAATTGGAAAAAAAAAGAAAACAAAGAAAATTAACTTTCATTTGTAATGCTAACAGCAAGACACCCATGAAAAACACACATGGTGTCAAAATAAGCCAAAGGAAAATCGTTTGGGCAAAAAAATGAAAAAAGATCCCAAGTCAAATTTATAGAAAAGATTCCTTTATTAACTTTTGGTAGAGAATATGTTTGTATATTTTCAGAAAACAACTCCAAAATTCCTGCAAAAGAGAGGAATTGACAGGACTGCTCCAGCCATGAAGACAGAGGAGAAACAGCCCAGAGATGGAAGACGCTGATGACGCCTTGCCATACTAGCAGTCAGCAGCTGTGCGTCACTGCAGGTTGCACAGGACAAAACCAGAGAGGGTTGGACCTGCATTACCACCATTTGTCCACCATCCAGAACTGAAATATCATTGCTGACATGTACACATAAGGAACTGTTTGACATTGAAATTGGGACTCAAAAGAACTGTTTGCCCAGAAAGAAACTCACTACAGACTGATTCATTTGCCTCTCAGCATAACCATTATTGCTTGTCTCATTTTCTGTTATTATATGTGTATTTCTAGTATCACATGATCTCACTCATCTATGGGAAATAATGAACAACATAAACTGATGAACAAAAACAGACCCGGAGACAGGGAAGCATCGATGAGACTGTCAAACCTCAGAGGGAAGGTAGGGGAGGGTGGGGGTAAGGGAGAGAGATCAACCAAAGGACTTGCATGCATGCATATAAGCCTAACCAGTGGTCACAGACAACAGGGGGTGGGGACATGCATGGGGAGGGGTTTGGGATGAGAATGGGGGGATGACGACAAATATGTAATACCTTAATCAATAAAGAAATTAAAAAAAAATAAAAGTCCCTTTGGGTGGATACCATGGCTCTGCACTGAGGGTCCAAGGAGATGGGGCAGGACAGAAAGGAGATGTGAGAAGACCTAGAAGAGGAAGCAGAAAGTTTCAGTACCCTATGCCTACCTTCCCAAATAGGTTGGAATAATTCTGCAGGTCAGGTCTCTGCCTACAAGTATCTTTTGCCATCTGATCTCCTGCCTCCAACCTTCTCACCCTTAGAACTATTCATTCCACTGAGAATCATCGAACAAGTATAGAAAAGCCAAGGCAGGACCTCAAAGGGAGTAACTGAGTGCAGGAACTGTGTAGTATGGTAGTAAATGGGCTTTGCTTGGTGCCCGACAGGGCTGGGTTTCAATCCTATGTTAGCCACTTAATAGCTGTATAATTTGGGCAAATCACTTTGATTCTATGAGCCTCAGTTTCCTCATCTGCCAAGTGGAAATATGATAAGGATGCAATTGTTATTGGAAGAATTACATGAGATTAATTTAGGTAAATCGCCTGGTGCAACACTTGGCCTTCTCTGACACCCCCTTGAATGTAGCCACCCCCATCCTTCTCTATACCTTTAGCTTGTTTTATATTCTTCAGAGTATGCTGTTTATTTGCTTATTTGTTTATTGAATATGCCATTAGAGTATACTTTTCATAAGAAATACGATTTTAGTTTTTTAAATCACTCTATACCCAATGCATTGAATAATTTCTGATACATAGTAGGTACTCATAAATATTTACCAAATGAGTTAATAAATGAATTGATAGTAAGTTCTGAAGGGGTATATACATTATATATATCTGAAGGGGTAGATACATATATATATGTAACTCTCACGCATAAAGGTTTTGTATGCATACAACTTTCAATGCTGTTTGGGTCATAGCTGCTGGCTAGCGTATAGTCCTAGCATTGGATGGGTTCTAGAGAGTAACTGTTCAGGGCCTGTGTTTAGGAAACAATGCCCATCAGCATAGGAAAGGTTTCGGGAAGTTCTGTTGTAAAGACAACAGTTACCAAACTCATTTGGTCACTGTATCAGCTTCCTAAGGCTGCCATAACAAATTACTTGCTGTGTGGCTTAAACAACAAAAATATATCCTCTCACAGTTCTGAAGGCCAAAAGTCCAAAATCAAGGTGTTGGCTGGGCCACACTCCCTCCAGAACTCTAGGGGAGAATCCATTCTTTGCCTCTTCCAGCTTTTGGTGGCTGCTGGCTGGCACGCCTTGGCTTGTGGCCATATCACTCCAATTTCTGCCTCCTTCTTCATATGACTTCCCCCTGCTTTTGTGTGTTCAGTCTCCTCCTGTCTCTGTCTTATAAGGATATTTGTGATAGCATTTAGGGGCCCTCCCCAAGTAATCCAGGGTAGTTTCCTCAGATCAAGATCTTTACGTTAATCATATCTGTAAAGACCGTGTTCCAAATAAGATAATATTCACAGGTTCTGGGGTCTAGGACCAGCTAGATCAGTGGATGGCAAACCGCGGCTCTTGAGCCACATGCGGCTCTTTGGCCCCTTGAGTGTGGCTCTTCCACAAAATACCACGTGCAGGTGCGCACATACAGTGCGATTGAAACTTCGTGGCCCATGTGCAGAAGTCGGTTTTTGGCTCTCAAAAGAAATTTCAATCATTGTACTGTTGATATTTGGCTCTGTTGACTAATGAGTTTGCCAACCACTGGGCTAGATCTTTGGGAGCCATTATCTGCCAACCACAATCACTACCCTATTTTTCACAGCCCCCTACTATCACTACAGAGTATGCTTTGAAAAATGGTGATTTGAGAAAAATGAGCTTTTAGAAAGAATGGGGGTGGACATGGGAGTAGAGTATAGAAAGAAACAACTTCCTGAAAATTTAAAAGGTGCTACATTTGTCAGGCCCCCCTCAAAATGGGATGAATATTGACTACACTCTCCTGCTGATTCTTTTTGTGTCAAGACTGGGCCCCACTGGTACAAAGACATGGATAGGTAATTACACTTGATGGAGAGTAGTGACTGCTCTGTGCTTCCCATTTAATTAGTGTTGTGGAGCGGATGCGAGTGAACGACCACTGGAGCCCAGACCAAATTAAAATTTAGGGAGCCTTTATTAGCCGGGCGGCCGGGCCACCTGGCGACTGCTCTGCCATTCTCCACGCAGGGAGATCAGAGAGCAGCAGCAACCCTTTGTGTAGGACCGCTTTTAAGCACATTAACCACATCTGGTTTTTGCAGAACAAGTAACCCAAGACAAAGTTTTTCCCAAGCAACGTCAGGATCATGCCAATGACGACCATGTTATTCACAGGGTCATCCTGTTCTTCAGAAAGCTGACAGTGTTCTATGAAAGAAGGCCTACGTGCTGGGAAGGGGCCATGAGACCATATCTCAAGGACTGGCCTAGAGTCAGCACTGACAACTCTATCTGGGGCATAGTCCACGGCCTCAGTAGTGCTCAAAAATTCCCACTCTCTAACATTCCCCACTGGTTTTATGTACATGAGTCAAATCGTTGACTCTTTTGGGTCATTGTTGCCGAGGGAGTTATATTGACCCATGAGGACTATAAGCTTGATAGAAGTAATTCTCTGCTGAATAAAGTCAGTGGGCCTGTTTATAAGATAAAGGCCCAGAATGAGGGCCAGGACTAATCTTTAGAGGGTCCAAAGAGTTCTGGACTCTCTATTTTGCCTGGGCTGTCTTAAGCTGGGTGTGATGAAGTCATGTTGGGATCCCGTTGACCTTGACTGCCGTGGGGGTGGTCCTTTCCAGGTAGGAGTCAGTCAGAGTCACCAGGGTGGAAGGATGGACTGGATCAGAAGTTGGTATACATGCTTCTGGACTGGTTTCTGGGTAGACTGTAAAGCCTGTAAGAACTTGAGTAAAGATTGGTTATGGATTTCAGCTTTTCTAGATTGGGTTTTCATGTAAGCTGGTGAGGTGGTAGGTCAGGGTTTGGAAGAGTCACTAGAATCTGTAGAGGCCCCACTGGTTTTAGGGCAGCCTCCTGGGCTGCTTCATCTGCAGCCTCGCTCCCTCTTGCTTCTGAGGAGTCCCCTTGTCTCACATAGGTAGAGATGGAAAGACTTAATTACATCTGGTAGTTGGCCCATTGTCCTTGCTCTGCTCATATCTGTCTAACTGCCTAATATATTACCTCAAGGATCCTGGCTCTGAATTCTTTTAGGGAAAATGGACGTCGGTAAGCTCTTCTAGCTACTTCCTGCTGAGGTGGGTCAGAAGTTTCTCTCAGAGCCAAGAGATCCTTGCTGTCTGTCAGAGGGACAATGAGGCCTGGGCACAGAAGGAGGTGGGCTTGTGACCTGGTGGAGACAAACGGTAACAAATGGTCTGGTGGAAGGGAAAGAAAACCCTTCAGTTTTAATAACTTCTATTGAAATAGAATTTTTCTCCTCAAAATTACCCCCATGTTTATCAAAAGAGCCAAATCAAGATTAATTTATCTATTGTATTTAATTTGGCCTGATTGTTTGCATAAACATAACAAGAATGGTAACTGACTACCTTTGCCGGAATTTCATGATTGAATCTTAATGTGCCCCATAGGGCCAGGAAGCCAAGCCATCCAGCTGCCATCAGGCCTGCCTGTAGTACCTGCTGAGTTAAGTGAAGTCCTCACCTGTAGTGGCTCTACCCGGACCCATGCCCTAGGTTTTAAGGCCCATCTCATCCCTCCTACTCGTTGCGGCTCAGAGTGTGTGGGGGTCCCGCAGGGACGCAGAGGTGCCCTTATTGCTCCCCTTGTACTCTGACCAACCGCCAGTGATGGTAGGGCATGGGCCTGATGCTCCAGCACCAGGTATTTTCAGGGCTACCAAGCAGGATACCAGGCTTTCTCTATGGCACTCTTATTGGCTTCAAGTCTTCAGAGTTCAGGCAGGGCTCTTTAAAACGTGATACTCCAGTCAAAGTTTCTGGTTAATAAAACCACTATTGGAAACCAGTCTTACTAAATTTATGCAAAGAAATGTATTGCCATGATTTATTAAGTATTGCCAAATTTCGGAGGAATTGTATAAGGAGAAAAATATACTGACCTGCTTTAAGATAGAATTTTCATTGCTAGTCCTTTTTTTATGGACTTTATAAAGTAATATTTTCTGAATGTATTATAACAAACAATAACTGTTAGATTTCTTTTTATCAGTCCCTCCCTAAGTACTTTGGCATAAACTATTTACTCTCTATTTAGGGAGGCAGAATGCAAATTATTTACTCTTCCTGGATTACTGGCCTGTATTATTTGATTTCTTTACAACATATCTCTTCTCCTTCTTACACCTACACAACCTTCTATTGAAATAGACACTTCTAAATTAGCCTTTAAACCATCTTTCTATGTCCTTTAAAAATGTATAACCATGCCTCAGACCTTCTACTCAGTATTCCTTATTCTTTGAAACCTCAATTCTTTAATGAATCCTAAAAACTAAACAGCCAGAATTTCTTAGACCTTCTGTGGTAAAACTAAGAGCTGGTAAAAATATTTCTTTTGAGAGACAGAGATTTTTATAACTTAAACTAGTTGTCAGCCTTAAAGATATTATATCTTAAAGTTCCTTTGCTGAATATTCCAACACTGCCCAAGAAGTACCCAGTAACCCCACACCCTGCCAGGTTCGGACAGTGAGAAAACGGGGCAGAGGAAGATCCACTGTGTTTTGCCAGCATAGTTCAGATAAGCAAGAAACCAAGGACACCAGCAGAACTGGTTGTACCCAGCAAAATCAACAAAAACCTATCTCTCCCTGCTCTCCCCGCCGATGCCCCCCCTTTTCTGCATTAACCATTTACTCTGTCCTTAGCAGGGGAAATAAGGCGAACAGCTGCTCTCCCTCCCGGATTTTCCTTCTTTACTCCAAGGTCCCAGAGGATCTCAATCTTCACCACTTCTGATATCTCCAACCATCCCCCTGTCACCCAGCCTAAGGCTTCTCTATCTCAGCAGGCTGAGAGTGAATTCTACCGCCTCTACTCTTTCTCACACCTGCTCTGGAGCAGTTTTAACCCAACAAGTTCCCTCTTGCTTCTCTGGATTGGCAACCTTCACAAATTAACCCTAGAATTCCAAAATTATAATTTAATACAGCAAATTCACAAATCAGAGCAAACTGAAACCCTTACTTTTACAAACATAGACAGAAATTTTTATTAGCTAAGTGAGCTGATTCCCTCTCTGACGGAGAACAAAAGACTCTGAGAAAAAGGTGTCTCAGCAGCTGCTAAAGACTTTTGCATTACGTCACAGCAGGTCCGCCCTATCTTTAAACAAACAACAGAAAGAGATAACAAATACTCTCACACTTACATTTATACACCAAACAGTCTGAGTTTTTGACCTAGGGGAGGTGATCAAGCTCCCCCTTCCACTCACTGGGATATTGGAAAGTTGGCCATTCCCGCTCACAAAATTTCTGTAAATCAAAAGCATTAACGGAAGCTCCATAGTCATCCGATCGCTGCTTGAATTCCTGAAAATTTTTCCAAAAACATTGCAGGGGAGTACAGACAGAAGCAGACTGGCCTATTCTAATGACAGAGACAATTAAGACCACAATAACACAGAATAACAAAGACAATGACAACCAAACAGGATCGCCGGGCACCTTCGTGCACCGGGATCTGGTCTCGGAAGTTGCGCTGCGTCCAGCCTTCCAGAGACCCCATATGGGCGCCCACAGAACAGAACCAGAAATAAGTTTCTTACCAGTAAGAACCAGATCCAGGTGGCTCCAATCAGAGTCAATCAGGAAAGTTAGCAGGCGGGGTTTCCAACCTCTACCAGTCCCGGGGCTGAGGAACGTCTCTCAGAGATCTCCCCCTGGGTTGGAGAGTCCGGGGACCCCGGTGGGCTCCGGTCACAGGACCAGTCAAAGTCTGGTCATCTTGCTGGGGCCTCCAAATGTTGTGGAGCGGATGCGAGTGAACGACCACTGGAGCCCAGACCAAATTAAAATTTAGGGAGCCTTTATTAGCCGGGCGGCCGGGCCACCTGGTGACTGCTCTGCCATTCTCCACGCAGGGAGACCAGAGAGCAGCAGCAACCCTTTGTGTAGGACCGCTTTTAAGCACATTAACCACATCCGGTTTTTGCAGAACAAGTAACCCAAGGCAAAACAGTTTTTCCCAAGCAACGTCAGGATCATGCCAATGATGACCATGTTATTCACAGGGTCATCCTGTTCTTCAGAAAGCTGACAGTGTTCTATGAAAGAAGGCCTACGTGCTGGGAAGGGGCCATGAGACCATATCTCAAGGACTGGCCTAGAGTCAGCACTGACAACTCTATCTGGGGCATAGTCCACGGCCTCAGTAGTGCTCAAAAATTCCCACTCTCCAACATTAGGCCACAGAGGGTGTCTGGGTATGGATGGTTTTCAAGAGCTCTCCAGGTAATTGTAATGCATAGTAAGAGTGGAAAACCACTAGATAATAGTGTTGAGGCAGTGAGAATTTCAAAATACAGCTGTTAATGAACATTCTCTTTCAGAGTAGCAACAAAGTTCATAATGCTGACATCAGTAATTAACCCTCTTGACCAACTCAGTGAGATGAAAATAAATGTAGAAGTGTCAGGAACACTGGTTACCTATAAGAGGTGGGGTGGGGGATGCTTAGCAAGTGGGAGGTGCAGAGAGCATCTCTGGAGCCAGTGATGTACAAGAGCCTCAGCCCCCAGATGGAGGCTGCAGGGCCAGAGCTGGGGGGACATAGGGAACCAGCAAAGAGCTGCCAAGAGTTGCCAGGAAGAAAGAGGTGTTGTTCATTGAATAAAAAAGGGAAAAGCCATTGGTCTTGGCCCATTGGTCAGTGGCATCTACTCCCTTCTGGCCCAGCAGGATGGGACAATCCTGCCATGAGTGCTGAGGCCAGAGTGTGGCCAGATGGAGGGGTGTTTTTGATACTCTGCTGACTCTCTGATGGATAGAGAAGTTGGCCTTTAGGATGGGCTGAATGCTTTTAGTGCCAAAATATTAAATGTACATGTGAAATTCAAGCTAACTGGTATGAGATTTCACAAAGGGTGCACTAAACCTTTTTTTTTGAGGTTGGAGCTTCCAGAAAGGAATCCTCCTTCCTTTCTCTATGGGGTCTTATCTAGGGCTTTCTTATCCATGTCTCCTGAAACCCCCTAGCTCCCTGGGGATATAAGCCAGGCAGGCATTATTGTTATTTTTTCCTCATTAAAAAATGGTGGCAAATACATGTAACATAAAACTTACCATTTTAACCATTTTTTGGGTGACAATGAATCATAGATACATGTTTATGATAGGCAATGTACTCTTCACATATAGAACATCACATTAACCTCAAAATCCCAAATCATTTCAATATACTGAAAGGATAAAATGGGATATGTCTTTGAAACTGTTTTGTGTAAACTTTAAAGTTTTAGATTACTTAGAATAATTATAAATCAGGAAGAATATAGTATTTGTTACATTTTATGTCTGACTCTTATCCTTCTCCCCCACAAATATGGGGTGGAGTAGGAACTATGTCAACATGGAATCAGATCCTTTGTTTCGAGTCATTTAATTTAAACTCATTATTTTTTTATTTTCTTTACTAGAGGCCTGGTGCATGAAATTTGTGCAGGGGGTGTGTGTGTCCCTCAGCCAAGCCTGCACCCTCTCCAATCTAGGACATACCCCTCACAATCCAGGACTGCTGGCTTCCAACCGCTTGCCTGCCTCTGCCTGATTGCCCCTGACCTCCTCTGCCTGCCAGCCTGATCACACCCTAACCACTCCACTGCCAGCCTGAACGACACTTAACTGCTCCCCAGCCAGCCTGATTGCCCCTAACTGCCCTCCCCTGCAGGCCTGGCCCTCCGCAACTGCCTTTCCCTGCAGGCCTGGTCCCCCACAACTGCCCTCCTCTGCTGGCCTGGTCACCCCTAACTGCCCTCCCTGCGGGCCTGATCACACACAACTGCCCTCCCCTGCAGACCTAGTCTCCCCCAACTGCCCTCATCTGCCAGACCGGTCACCCCTAACTACCCTCCCTGCTGGCCCAATTGCCCACAACTGCCCTCCCCTGCAGGCCTGATCCCCCCCAACTTCCCTCCCATGCTGACCTGGTCCCCCACAGCTGCCCTCCCCTGCAGGCCTGGGTCCCCTGCAACTGTCCTCCCCTGCAGGCCTGGTCCCCCCAAACTGCCCTACCCTGCTGTCCTGGTGCCCCTCAACAGCTCTCCCCTGCAGGCCTGGTCCCCCCGCAACTGCCATCCTCTGCTGACCTGGACACCCCTAACTGCCCTCCCTGCTGGCCTGATCGCCCACAACTGCCCTCCCTTGCAGGCCTGGTCCCCCCCCCCCAACAGCCCTCACCTGCAGGCCTGGTCTCCCCCAACTGCCCTCCCCTGCAGGCCTGGTCCCCCCAACTACCCTCCCCTGCAGACCTGGTCTCCCCCAACTGCCCTCCTCTGCTGGCCCGGTCACCCTTAACTGCCCTCCCTGCTTGCCTGATCGCCCACAGCTGTCCTCACCTGTAGGCCTGGTGCCCCCAAACTGCCCTCCCCGGCAGTCCTGGTCCTCCCAACTGCCCTCCCCTGCAGGCCTGGTCCCCCGCAACTGCCCTCCCCTGCAGGCCTGGTCTCCCCCATCTGCCCTCCTCTGCTGGCCCGGTCACCCTTAACTGCCCTCCCTGCTTGCCTGATCGCCCACAACTGCCCTCCCCTGCTGGCCTGGTCTCCCCCAACTGCCCTCCTTTGTTGGTCTGGTCACCCCTTACTGCCCTCCCTGCTGGCCTGATCGCCTACAACTGCCCTACCCTGCAGACCTGGTCTCCCCCAACTGCCCTCCTCTGCCAGACCGGTCACCCCTATATACCCTCCCTGGTGGCCCGATTGCCCACAACTGCCCTCCCCTGCAGGCCTGGTCCCCCCCAACTGCCCTCCCCTGCAGGCCTGGTCCCCTTCAACTGACCTCCCCTGCAGACCTCGGTTTCCCCCAACTGTCCTCCACTGCAGGCCTGGTGCTCCCCCCAACTGCCCTTCCCTGCAGTCCTGTTCCCCTCCAACTGCCCTCCCCTGCTGACCTGGTCTCCCCCAACTGCCCTCCTTGCCGACCCAGTCACCACTAACTGCCCTCCCTGCTTGCCTGATCACCCACAACTGCCCTCACCTGCAGGCCTGGTCCCCCCCAACTGCCCTCCACTGTAGGCCTGGGCCCCCCCCCCCAACTGCCCTTTCTTGCTGGCCTGGTCTCCCCCATCTGTCTTCCCCTGATGTCCTGGTCTCCTCCAACTACCCTCTTCTACCAGTCTGGTCACCCCCAACTGCCCACAACTGCCCTCCCCTGCCAGCCATCCTGTGGTGGCCATCTTGTGTCCACATGGGGGCAGCCATCTTTGACCACATGGGGGTGGCCATCTTGTGTCTTGGAGTGACAGTCAATTTTCATATTATTCTTTTATTAGATAGGATTGATTAAGGTTTTACATATATGTCCTTATCTCTCCATTGCCCCTCCACCCCCCCTCTTATGCCCTCACCCCCTCTGTTGTCTGTATCCATTGGTTAGGCTAATATTCATGCATACAAGTTATTTGGTTGATCTCTCCCCCTTACCTCCACCCACCCCTGCCTTCCCTCTGAGGTTTGACGGTCTGATTGATGCTTCTCTGTCTCAGGATCTGTTTTTGTTCATCAGTTTATGTTGTTCATTATATTCCACAAATGAGTGAGACCATGTGATATTTATCTTTCTCTGACTGGCTTATTTCGCTTAGCATAATGCTCTCCAGGTCCATCCATGCTGTTGCAAATGGTAGGAGTTCCTTCCCTTTTACAGCAGCGCAGTATTCCATTGTGCAGATGTACCACAGTTTTTTAATCCACTCTGCTGATGGGCACTTAGGCTGTTTCCAAATCTTAGCTATGGTGAATTGTGCTGGTATGAACATAGGGGTTCATATATCCTTTTTGATTGGTGTTTTTAATTTCTTGGGATATATTCCTGGAAGTGGGATCACTGGGTCAAATGGAATTTCCATTTATAATTTTTTGAGGAAACTCCATACTGTTCTCCACAGTGGCTGCACCAATCTGCATTCCCACCAGCAGTGCACGAGGGTTCCTTTTTCTCCGCATCCTCGCCAGTACTTGTTGTTTGTTGATGATAGTAATTCTGACAGGTGTGAGATGGTACCTCATTGTCGTTTGGATTTGCATCTCTTGGATGATTAGTGACTTTGACCATGTTTTCATATGTCTCTTGGCCTTCTGTATGTCCTCTTTCGAAAAGTATTTATTTAGGTTTGACACTCATTATTTTAATGTAAGTGTTTTTACTTTGGTAGCTGGAATCCAATTTTTTAAAAAATTGTAGCAAAATACACATAACTTAAAGTTTCACATCTTAACCATTTTTATGTGTACAGTCAAGTGGCATTAAGTATATTCACAAGTTTGTGCAACCATCGTCACCATCCATCTCCAGAACTCTGTTCATCTTCCTCAACCGAACCTCTGTACCCACTCTCTTTCTATGCGTTTGACTACTCCAGGGACCTCATATAAGTGGCATCACACAGTATTTGTCCTTTTGTGACTGGTTTACTTCACATAGCATAATGTCTTCAAGGTTCTTCACATGGTAGCATGTGATAAGATTTCCTTTCTTTTTAAGGCTGAATAATATTTCCTTGTATAGATATACTACACTTTATTTATCCATCAATGGACATTTGGTTGCTTCCACCTTTTGGCTATTGAGAATAATGTTGCTATAACAGGGATTATTATTTTGCAGGAGAGGCAAGTGAGGTTCAGAAAGGATCACACAGCAAATCATGGCAGGGCCAGGATTCAAATGTTGGTTTGACACAAGTCCTACTCATTGGTTGGGCTAGGTGGCCTCCAAAGAAACAATTGCCCTGCTCTCCACTCTTCCACCTTCACCCCTAGCTATCCTCTGAACTGGCCATTCACACCCTCGGGAGTTTGGACTGGGCCCAGTAGTAAAGACACTCATGGAGAATGCTTTCTCTTTATCTTGCACAAGCCCCCAGAACCAGATGGCTGAGCTCCTCTGATTGGGTGACATTTATGCTGTTTCTGACCAAAAGGAAGGCGTTGGGGTCTCTCTCCTCTCTTCCCATATCTCCTGCCTCCTAAGGCTTCCTGACACCCTGGTCTCCAATACGGCATGTTTGTTTTTGAACATTACTACTATAGACCTCAGGAGGAGCTGGAAGGAGAAAGAGAAGCAAGTTCCTGCCTGGAATTTTCTGTCCAGGCTAAGTCTGAGAAGCAAGTTTCTTACAAAAGGTATGGCCCTCACTTCTTCCATCTCTGCTGCTACTACCAGACATGTAGGAAGCAAGTACCTTATCAAAACTTTGTATGACATTTTTGAAAACTTTTTTGCATTTAAGTGCATGGGAAACCTCCTAAAAGTAACCCTATCTTTCTTGCCTGCCTCAAAGGAAATGCCAGCCCCTTCAATAATCATAAAAGTTAGAGGAATCAAAATTCTCTAAGGACTGCCATTAAACCTTCAAGTGGTGTTTCAGCTACAAGTCACATTCCATTTTGTGTTTCCGGTGTGCCGTAACCCAGGTCATCTCACCAGCAGTGTGGGAGGGAGCAGAAGAAGCACATTCACAACTTATAGTGAAGAAAGGGGTCACTTTTGGTGTGGGAGGGAGCAGGTTATCCAGTTGAAGGTGCTCCTGTGTAGAAGCAAGCTGGCTGAAGGTGGGTAGATGGCGGTTCTGGAAGACTGTTGGTTGTTTGCCTGAAATCCAAGCTCCTTGCCTTTTTTCCCCACTGGAAGAGCCTTTCTCCCACAACAGTGCTTGGAAATGCCAGGTACTCACTTTCCCAGCTTCTTTTGCAGGTGGGAGTAGCCATGTACGATGGCTGAGTTCTGGACCGTGATGCATAGGGGGGAATTGGCTAGAAGGCTTCAGGGAAAGGCTTTTATGCTTTAAAAGAGAACTTGGTGAGAAGTGTCCCTCTTATCTTTGAGCATAGCTGTATGAAGCAGCTGTGATGTGACAAACCTGAGAACAAATGTGAACATGCTTAGCAAACTTGAAGGATAGAAAAAGTCTGGGGTCCTTCATGCAGTCTTTGTACTCCTGAATAAACCCTGGGGCCACTCTGGATTTATGAAGTGAGAGAATAAAAATTCTTATCACTTACTTGTTTTACTCGCAACCAAAATCATCCTCACTGATACAGAGTCCCAGAGTAGAACATGGGAATGCAGAGGTCAGTTGGAGTCAAGTGAGGCAAAGGGCATGAGGCTGGGGCCAGAGTCCATGTTGCACACAGTTGTGCCTAAAGTGAGGAAGCTCAGGCTCCACCACTTGTGGCCACATGAATTGAAGAGGCTGACTAGGAGAGAGAGCTCCGGATAAGACCCAAGTCTGTCAGTGCAGACGAAACAAGGCTATACTGTGATAATGGAAAAATCCCCTGGGCCCACAGGGTTAACCAAACAGAACGTTATTTTCCACTCACATTAGATATTCAACAGCAGTCAGTGAGAGCTTGGCTCACTATAGTCACTCGAGGACCCAGGCTGCTGGTGGCCCTATCTTGGCTCATGCTTTCATGGTCACTGAAGCAACGGGATGAGAATGAGATGAATTGCACACTATCTCCTAAAGCTTCATTGACCAAGGCAAGCCACACGGCCACTCCTAACTTCAGTGGAGATGGGAAGTGCAGTCCCACCATGTGCCTGGAAGGAGAACCTGTTTGTAGCTCTGCCACCTGTCAGCATTTGTCTCTAGCCAAGACTTGGCTTTTGGATGGATTGGAGGGCAAGGAAAGGACATTGATTTCTAAGAGCTCATGTGGCCAGGGACAGAGGTGGGCCATCTGTTCTAATCCCACCCTCCACAATCTGATAAAGAGAAGAGAGAGAGGACTATGGGTTTCTTCACCCTGCTTCCTAGTAATGTTCTGAGGAGCTGTTAATTCCCCAAAGTGGAGTGCCCCCCTCCCAGGTTCACCCAGAAACATCAGGGCTGCCAGTCATTTGACAGATTTCCTCAGCTTCCCACAGAAACAACAATGAGAGGGGACAATGAATGGCTGAGTGGCAACTTACATACTCCAAACAATTGATAACCAGGTGTCTGGGACTATTAAAGGTTCCCAGACCTAGTCTTGATCTCAGGGAGGCAAGAACTACAAGAATGAGTCAGGTAGAATTTCCAGACACTCCACCGAGGTGGGGTGCAGAATTGAAATTAAGTTGATTTAGAAAAACAATAGAAAGGCAATATTTCTTGCATACCTAGATTATGGTCTGGGACTGGTAAGAAAAACACAACTTTCAATCTGCAGAGGAGTTTGGGCACAGTGGGAGAGAAAGCAGAAGGAAACCATGTGGTTATATAGAAAATAACATGCTTAAAATGAAGCTTTTGATTTTCTTTATCCACAATCACAGAATACAATGTCCTCCATGGAACAGTTTGTATGAAATACCATTATAGGGACACTAAAAGAGAATGAAAAATAGTCAGGATGCCCAACAGCGCCTACATAAACTGGCCAGCCTTTTTGGAGAGCAATTGGGCAGTCTCTAGTAAACAAGTGCACCTTCTATGATTCAGCAACCCAACAGCACAAGTGCTCATAAACATACATACAAAGATGTTTTTAAATAGCTTTCCTCCTCTGTAGCTTTCCTTCTGGTTCAAGCTGGCATCTCTCACCTAGCTCACTGTGACAGCCTCCCATCTGATATTCCAGTACCTAGGCTTGCCACACTATGGAAAGACTGCTTAGAATACCCGATCATATCACCTCCCTGTTCAAAACTATAATGGTCTTCTCCACTGCCCTCTGTACAGGGGTGGGCAAAAGTGGGTTTACAGTCTTTGGTATGGAAAACCACAGGCAGGTTATGATTATTATAATAGCTTTATTAACTCAAAATAATGTCACAATGCAACTGTAGACTTACTTTTGCCCACCCCTGTATACATATAAGCTGATGCTCTGAGCTTGCCACGCAAGGTTGACTGGCTCCTTAACAACTACTCCACTTTCCAAGCATGCTGCAAAGTTCATTCACCAAATGGGTCAGGACTCCTCACTGTGCCCATGTGCCTGCTGTTGCCCTCTGCTCTGTCCTAACTTAGTTGCCTCCTTATGCATCAGGAAGCTGATCTTTTCAGAAGCTGGCTTTGAACGCACAGCACAGTAGCAACTGCTTCTCCTTTGGGCTTTCGTAGTGCAGCGCGCACTAGAGTGGAGTATAAATTAGCACACTAGATTGTAATTTGCAAACCAATTCTTTCTTCCACTGATGAATTCTTTATTTCATTTTGTAAAATTCTCAATGGTTCTTTCCAAGGATATGGTTTCAGGCACAGGGGACTCCTCATTCTTTCAGACCACCTCCTGGTCTCAGTCGCCTCAGCCTAACGGTGCTGGAGCTGGAGAGCTCTTCAGCAGAGGCGTGGTGAGGGGCAGTAAATCCTACTTTCACTTAGATTGCTCAACAAAAGAACACAATATCAAACTGCATGCCTGTATCTGCGACTTCCTGTGCAATAAGGGACAAATAATAGTCTTCAAGCTTCTGTTTCTTTTCAGTAAAATGAGCATAATAATAATCGCTACCCTCAGAGACTGTCATGAAGGTAAAGAGAGAAGTGAAAGTGCTCTGCAAATTGTCATGCACTATACACTAATAATAACCTCTTAAGAAGCACTGTAGTTACAAATGGCCCAGAACAAGAGTTATAAAAAATTAAGCCCCTAATTTAGGAAGTTGGTCCTACAGATGAAACCATCTTTATTGCTTTTCCACTGTTGAAACTAACTTTGTGCTTAATTCTGCCTTCACCTGTAGGACATTGTCCTCTTCTTTCCGTGCCATCTTTTTACTCTCTCCCTAGTGACAGAAGAGCACCAGGTCTTTTCTGTGACGCAGTTAACTGGATAGCAGAGTCACAGATCTGGGTTCAAATTTCAAGTCTGCCATTTCCTAGCAGTATGACTTTGGACTGGCTATGCAAACTCCCAGTGCCTGTCTCTTCTTCTATTTCCTAGGTATGTAATGAAGAATGAGGCCATTTCTGTTCCTTTCGATTTCAGTAATCTCCATCTCTACTCTTATTCACCCTCCCACACATTTAATCACACCTAGGATGCCATCTTTACTCAATCAAAGTTTCATTTTCAAGAGTTTAAACTTGGAAATCCTCTTTTCTGAGTATAACCTCTGATTCTTTCAGTTTCCTTCCTTCCACCAAAGTCACTTTCCTCCAGCTTGGCTTCTAGCCCCTCAAGCCATCCTCATTCTCCGAGACCACCTTGGTCTGGTTTCAGCCACCTCTCTGACAAGCCAGAACCCCATGGCTAGCCATTCCACTGTGCTCTCACCGCCACTTTGCATTTCCACATTCCCTTTCTCTGGATGACCTCCGGGACTAGGTTAACTCTGCTTACTGTTTTAGCTTCCAAATGTCCAAGTTTGCAGGAGAAAAATTCATTTCCTCCTGTGTTATGAGAGCACCCTCCTCACCGGAAAGTCTGTATATCTCTCCCTGACGGAGAAAGAATCATCCCCTTCCTTGCCAACAGTCTCCCTGACAGGTGCCCTGGCTCCCCCTGCATAGAGCCTCCCCCAGGCCTTTCTCCTCTGTTATTGGCTCTTCAGTTGGTCTTTCTACATCTCCTCCTCCTCAGCATGTAACAAACTCAGATCTCCCCCATTCTAAAACCACTCTTTTGGCCTTCCCCTCAGATACGACCCTAAGCCAATCCATGCGAACGTAACATTTCTTCAAAGAATATTCTACACATGCTGCCCACCTACTCATCTCTTACTCACTTATTAATCCCTTATAATGACTTCTGCTTTCACCACTCTATTTAGTTTCCAACCTAATGACCACTAAAGGTATCCTAGCTGCCAAACTCAGATGACAATCATTATCCTCCATATAGCACTTGCCACTTTGGCCTAGCTGTCTTTTTTGAATCACTCTCCTTCCTTGATCTCCATTGCTGCTTCGTTATGGATTTTCCTCTGTCTATTCTCTTCCTTACTCATGATGCTCTTTCCTTGACACCGCTCACCTGGTGAGCCCTCTACTCTCATGGTTTCAACTGAGAGTTGGCACACCTTTTCTTAAAGGTCAGAGAATAAATATTTTGGCTTTAGGCAAAATCAAGGCAATTGTTTAGGTACTTATGTAGGTAAGTATCCCATGCACTCCTCAAATCCAGTGTGTTCAAAACAAAATTTATCTCCCCAAATCACTTCCTTTCCCTATTTTTGTTAATTGTATAGTTATCTCAGTCACCTGCTTTCAAAATCTCAGCCACTCTGACTTTTCCTGCCTTCTGTAAGCTACTGGCAGAGTTACTTACTAATCATCTCTTGAAAGCCTCACCTCTTTTTCATTCCTTTCAATTTGTCCTGTTCTAAGCCCTTAGCATCTCTCCTCTGGACAATTGTCACAGCCCCGTCACTGGATTCCCTCTCTCTAATCTGTGCCCCAGTTAAAGCCAGGTGCTCTACTGCAGTCAAGGATTTTATTTTTTAAGTTATTTTTTTATCGTGGTAAAAAACACATAACATAAAACAATATTCGCCACCTTAATTTTAAGTGCACAGTTCAGTAGTGTTAACTATATTCACATTATTGTGAAACAGATCTCCAGAAATTTTCATCTTGCAAATCTGAAATTTTATATCCATTAAACAACAAATTTGCTTTCCCCCTTCCCCCATCTTCTGATAGTCACCACTCCACTTTCTGTTTCTATGAACTTGACTACTTCGGATACCTCATGTAAATGAAATCATACAGTATTTGTCTTTTTGTGGAATGGCTTATTTAGCTTAGCATAATGTCTCCAAAGTTTATCTATGAAGTGCATATAACAAGATTTACTTATTTTGTAAGGCTGAATAATATTCCATTGTATGTATAAACCACATTTTCTTCATTCATTAATGGATACTTGTGTTGCTTCCACAACTTGGTTATTGTAAATAACGCTGCAATGAACATAGGAGTAACATATTCTTTCGAATTCATGCTTTTAGTCTTACATTGTCTTTAATTGATTTTGAGTTTATTCTTGTATCTGGCATAAGAAAGTGGTCTAGTTTCATTTTTTGCATAAACCTGTCCAATTTTACTAATATCATTTTTAAAATTTATTTTCTTTTTTTATTGTTTAAAGTATTACATATAGTAGTACATATATCTCCTTTTTATTCCCCCAAATTGACCTTCCCCCAGCCTCCCCTACCCCCTGTCGCATGCCCTCATCCCACACCCCCCGCCAGTGTCTTGTGTCCATTGGTTTGTTTATATGCATGCATACAAGTCCTTCGGTTGATCTCTTTCCCCCCCTACCCAACACTCCTCAGCCTTCCGGCTGTAATTTGACAGTCTATTCGATGCTTTACTGCCTCTGTATCTATCTTTTTGTTAATCAGGTTATAACGTTCTTTATTCTCCATAAATGTGTGAGATCATGTGGTATTTTTCTTTCATTGCCTGGCTTATTTCACTTAACATAATGCTTTCCAGATCCATCCATGCTGATGCAAATGGTAAGACTTCCTTCTTTTTTATAGCAGCGTAGTATCCCACTGTGTAGATGTACCATAGTTTTCTAATCCACTCATGTGCTGATGGGCATTTAGGCTGTTTCCAAATCTTAGCTATGGTGAATTGTGCTGCTATGAATATAGGGGTGCATATATCCTTTCTGATTGTTGTTTCTAGTTTCTTGGGATATATTGCCAGAAGTGGGATTACTGGGTCAAATGGGAGTTCCATTTTTAGTTTTTTGAGGAAACTCCATACTGTTCTCCACAGTGGCTGCACCAGTCTGCATTCCCACCAGCAGTGCACGAGGGTTTCTTTTTCTCTGCATCCTCGCCAACACTTGTCGTTTGTTGATTTGTTGATGATAGCCATTCTGACTGGTGTGAGATGGTACCTCATTGTCGTTTTGATTTGCATCTCTCGGATAATTAGTGACTTTGAGCATGTTTTCATATACCTCTTGGCCTTCCTTCTGTCTTCTTTCAAAAAGCGTCTATTTAGGTCCTTTGCCCATTTTTTTAATTGGATCATTTATTTTTCTTTTATTAAGTTGTATGAGTTCCCTGTAAATGTTGGAGATTAAACCTTTGTCAGTAATAACATTTGCAAATATGTTCTCCCATAGAGTGGGCTTTCTTGTTGTTTTGTTGATGGTTTCTTTTGATGTGAAAAAGCTTTCTATTTTGATGTAGTCCCATTTGTTTATTTTCTCTTTAGTTTCCATTGCCCTAGGAGCGGTATCTGTTAAGAAATTGCTTTGGCATATGTCTGAATTTTGCTGCCTGTGGATTCCTCTAGTATTTTTATGGTTTCCTGTCTTATGTTTAAGCCCTTTATCCATTTTGAGTTTATTTTTGTGTATGGTGTAAGTTGGTGGTCTAGTTTCATTTTTTTGCATGTATCTGTCCAATTTCCCCAACACCACTTATTGAAGAGACTGTCTTGACTACATTGTATGTTCATGCCTCCTTTGTCAAATATTAATTGAGCCTAGTGGTTTGGGTCGATATCTGGGTTCTCTATTCTATTCCATTGGTCTATATGTCTGTTTTTGTGCCAGTACGAGGCTGTTTTGAGAACAGTGGCTTTGTAATACAGCTTGAAATATGGTATTGAGATCCCACCTACTTTGTTCTTCTTTCTCAGGATTGCTGTGGCTATTCGGGGTCTTTTTTTATTCCAGATGAATTTTTGGAGAGTTCTTTCTAGGTCTGTGAAATATGCCATTGGTATTTTAACGGGGAGTGCATTGAATCTATAGATTGCGTTGCATAGTATGGACATTTTAATGATGTTGATTCTACCAATCCATGAACATGGTATGTTCTTCCATCTGTTTACATCTTCCTCTATCTTTTTTTTCAGTGTCCTGTAGTTTTCTGCCTATAGGTCTTTTACCTCCTCAGTTAAGTTTATTCCTAGGTAGCTTAATTTTTTTGGTGCGATGGTAAGTAGGATTGCTCTTTTAGTCTCTTTTCCTGTAAGTTCACTATTGGTGTATAGAAATGCCATATATTTCTTGGCGTTAATTTTGTATCCTGCTACATTGCCGAATTCATTTATGAAGTCTAATAATTTTTCTTTTTGGGAAATATTCTTTTTTTTTCCATTTTTTTTATTAAGGTATTATATGTGTACATATCTTACCATTGCCCCCCCACCCCACTCCCATATATGCCCTCACCCCCCAGAGTTTTGCGTCCATTGGTTATGCTTATATGCATGCATACAAGTCCTTTGATTGATCTCTTATCTTCCCCACCTCTCCCTAACCTTCCTGCTGTAATTTGACAGACTGTTTGATGCTTTACTGCCTCTGTATCTATCTTTTTGTTCAAGTTTTTAATGTTCTTTATTATCCATAAATGAGTGAGATCATGTGGTATTTTTCTTTCATTGACTGGCTTATTTCAATTAACATAATGTTCTCCAATTCCATCCATGTTGCTGCAAATGGTAAGAATTCCTTCTTTTTTATGGCAGCATAATATTCCATTGTGTAGATGTACCATAGTTTTCTGATCCAGTCATCTGCTGATGGGCACCTAGGCTGTTTCCAGATCTTAGCTATTGTAAATTGTGCTGCTATGAACATAGGGGTGCATATATCCTTTCTTATTGGTGTTCCCAGTTTCTTAGGATATATTCCTAGGAGTGGGATTACTGGGTCAAATGGGAGTTCCATTTTCAGTTTTTTGAGGAAACTCCATACTGTTCTCCACAGTGGCTGCACCAGTCTGCATTCCCACCAGCAGTGCACGAGGGTTTCTTTTTCTCTGCATCCTCGCCAACACTTGTCATTTGTTGATTTGTTGATGATAGCCATTCTGACTGGTGTGAGATGGTACCTCATTGTCGTTTTGATTTGCATCTCTCGGATAATTAGTGACGTTGAGCATGTTTTCATGTGTCTCTTGGCCTTCCTTCTGTCTTCTTTGGAAAAGATTCTATTTGGTCCGTTGCCCATTTTTTTATTGGATCATTTATCTTCCTTTTATTAAGTTGTATAAGTTGCCTGTAGATGTTGGAGATTAAACCTTTATCAGTGATGCCATTTGCAAATATGTTCTCCCATGCAGTGGGCTTTCTTGTTGTTTTGTTGATAGTTTCTTTTGCTGTAAAAAAGCTTTTTATTTTGATGTAGTCCCATTTGTTTATTTTCTCTTTAGCTTCCATTGCCCTAGGGGCAGTATCGGTGAAGAAGTTCTTTTGACATATGTCTGAGATTTTGCTGCCTGTGGATTCCTCTAGTATTTTTATGGTTTCCCGTCTTATGTTTAAGTCCTGTATCCATTTTGAGTTTATTTTTGTGTATGGCGTAAGTTGGTGATCTAGCTTCATTTTTTTGCATGTGTCTGTCCAATTTTCCCAACACCATTTATTGAAGAGACTGTCTTTATTCCATTGTATGTTCAGGCCTCCTTTGTCAAATATTAATTGAGCATAGTGGTTTGGATCAATATCTGGATTCTCTATTCTGTTCCATTGGTTTATATGTCTGTTCTTGTGCCAGTACCAGGCTGTTTTGAGAATAGGGGCTTTGTAATACAGCTTGAAATCTGGTATTGAGATCCCTCCTACTTTATTCTTCTTTCTCAGGATTGCTGTGGCTATTCGGTGTCTTTTTTTATTACAGATGAATTTTTGGAGAGTTCTTTCAAGGTCTGTGAAATATGCCATTGGTATTTTAATGGGGAGTGCATTGAATCTATAGATTGCTGTGGGTAGTATGGACATTTTAATGATGTTGATTCTACCAATCCATGAACATGGTATGTTCTTCCATCTGTTTACGTCTTCCTCTATCTCTTTTTTCAGTGTCCTGTAGTTTTCCGTGTATAGGTCTTTTACCTCCTTAGTTAAGTTTTTCCTAGGTATCTTAATTTTTTTGGTGCGATGGTAAATGGGATTGCCTTTTTAGTCTCTCTGTCTGTAAGTTCACTATTGGTGTATAGAAAGGCCATAGATTTCTTGGCGTTAATTTTGTATCCTGCTACATTGCCGAATTCATTTATTAAGTCTATTAGTTTTTTGACAGAGTCTTTCGGATTTTTTATGTACAATATCATGTCGTCTGCAAATAAAGACAGCTTTACTTGTTCTTTTCCAATTTGGATGCCTTTTATTTCTTCTTCTTGTCTAATTGCAATAGCTAATACTTCCAGTACTATGTCAAACAGGAGTGGTGAGAGTGGGCATCCCTGTCTTGTTCCTGTTCTTCGGGGAAATGTTTTTAGCTTTTGTCCATTGAGTATGATGTTTGCTGTGGGTTTATCATATTTAGCTTTTATTATGTTGAGGTATGAGCCTTCTATTCCCACCTTGTTGAGAGTTTTTATCAAGAAAGGGTGTTGGATTTTGTCAAATGCTTTTTCTGCATCAATTGATATGATTATGTGATTTTTATCTCTCAATTTGTTTATGTGATGTATCACGTTTATTGATTTGTGGATATTGTACCATCCTTGCATTCCTGGGATAAATCCTACTTGGTCATGGTGTATGATCTTTCTGATGTACTGCTGGAGCCGATTTCCTAGAATTTTGTTGAGGATTTTGGCATCTATGTTCATGAGGGATATTGGTCTGTAATTCTCTTTCATTGTGTTGTCCTTATCTGGTTTTGGTATTAGGGTGATGATGGCTTCATAGAAGGAGCTTGGAAGTGTTCCTTCCTCTTGAATTTTTTGGAATAGTCTGAGGAGGATAGGTTTTAGTTCTTCCTTGAATGTTTGGTAAAACTCTCCTGTGAAGCCGTCAGGCCCCGGGCTTTTGTTTGCCGGAAGCTTTTTGATGACTTCTTCAATTTCGTCCATAGTTATTGGCCTATTGAGCTGTTGAGATTCTTCCTGATTGATTTTTGGAAGGTTGTATTTTTCTAGGAATATGTCCATTTCCTCCAGGTTGTCCAGTTTGTTGGAATAGAGCTGTTCGTAGTATTTTGTAACAATCCTTTGTATCTCAGCGGGGTCTGTTTTTATTCACCTCTTTCATTTCTGATTTTGTTTATTTGGGTCCTCTCTCTTTGCTTCTTGGTGAGCCTGGCTAGAGGTCCATCAATCTTGTTTATCTTTTCAAAGAACCAGCTCTTGGTTTTGTTGATCTTTTGTATTGTTTCTTTGGTCTCTATGTCATTTATCTCCGCTCTGATCTTTGTTATTTCCTTCCTTCTGGTTACACTGGGCTTTTCTTGCTGCTCTTTTTCTAGCTCTTTGAGTTGTAGGGTTAGGTGATTTATTACCATTGTTTCCTGTTTTTTGCAATAGGCTTGTAGAGCTATGAACTTCCCTCTCAAGACTGCTTTCGCTGTGTCCCATAGATTTTGGATTGTTGTGTTTTCATTGTCATTTGTTGCCATGATGATGTTTATTTCTTCTTTGATCTCTCTGGTGACCCATTCCTTGTTTAATAGCATGCTGTTTAGTCTCCATGTGTTTGATTTCTTTGGATTGTATTTATTGTAGTTGATTTCCAGTTATATGCCACTGTGATCTGAGAAGATGCTTGATATAATTTCTATCTTCTTGAATTTGAAGAGACTTTGCCTGTGACCCAGCATATGGTCTATCTTTGAAAATGACCCATGTGCACTTGAGAAGAATGTATATTCTGTGGCTTTGGGGTGAAATGTTCTGAAGATGTCAATTAATTCCATCTGGTCTAGTGAGTCATTTAGGATTGCTGTTTCTTTGCTGATTTTTTGTTTAGAGGATTTGTCCAATGGTGATAGTGGGGTATTAAAGTCTCCTACTATGATTGTATTGCTATTAATCTCTCCCTTGATATCCTCCAGGAGTTTTTTTATGTATTTGGGTGCTCCTATATTGGGAGCGTATATGTTTACCAGAATTATTTCTTCTTGTTGGATTTCTCTCTTTAGTATTATGAAGTGGCCTTCCTTATCTCTTGTTATGGCATTTACTTTGAAGTCTAATTTGTCAGATATAAGTATTGCTACCCCAGCTTTTTTTCATTTCCATTTGCCTGGAAGATATTTTTCCATCCCTTCACTTTCAATCTGTGTGAGTCTCTTGTTCTGAGGTGGGTCTCTTGTAGACAGCATATATATGGGTCATGCTTTTTTATCCATTCAGCCACTCGATGTCTTTTGATTGGAGCATTTAGTCCGTTTACATTTAAAGTTATTACTGAAAGGTATTTGTTTGTAGTCATATCTATTTTTGTGTCTGTATTCCATCTTACCTGTTTATGTCTTCTTTTTACAGTATTCCCTTTAGCAATTCTTGCATTGCTGGTTTGGTGGTGATAAACTCCCTGAGTCTTTTTTTGTCTGCGAAGCTCCTGATTTCCCCTTCAATTTTGATTGATAGTCTTGCTGGATATAGTATTCTTGGATTCAGTCCTTTGCTTTGCAACACTTTGTATACCTCCTTCCATTCACTTCTAGCTTGTTGTGTTTCTGTTGAGTAATCATTTGACAATCTGATGGGTGTTCCTTTGTAGGTAACTCTCTGTCTCTCTCTTGCTGCCTTTAAGATTCTCTCTTTATCATTTATATTTGCCATTGAGATTATGACATGTCTTGGTGTGGGTCTTTTGGGGTTGATCCTGCTTGGGACTCTCTGTACTTGCGTGACTTTTATCTTTCCCATATCCGGGAAGTTTTCTGTCATTATTTCTTCAAATAGATTTTCTAATCCCTGCTGCTCTACTTGTCCTTCTGGCAGCCCTATTATACGCATGTTACTTCGCTTCATGTTGTCCCGAAGCTCCCTTAGGCTTTCCTCCTGCTTTTTAATTTTTTTCTCCAATTGCTGTTCAGATTGAGCTTGTTTCTGTACCTGATCTTCTAACTCACTAATTCGGTCCTCTGCTTCTTGTAGTCTACTGTTGAAACTTTCCATGGTGTTTTTTGATTGTAGCTATATCACTTTTCATTTCTTCCTGATTCTTGCATAAGTTGTTGATTTTCTCATCCATCCGATGTATAAATTCCACGACCATTGCTCTGAACTCCTTTTCGGTCATGTTGCAAGCTTCAGTTTCACTAATTTCCTTTCTTGGCGACTCCACATTTTCTTTCCTCTGTGAGTTATTTCGTTTCCCCATTCTGGCTATCACCAGAAAGCTCAAGCTTCCGTTTGTGTGCACCTCGGCCATGCGCTGTGGGGACTTCGCTCCACCCGAGTTTCACTGAAGTGCTCTGACACTAGGACGTGTGGCTGCCTTTGGTTGGTGGGAACCAGACTTGCCCAGGGTCAGTGTCCCAGTGTTCCATGTGGTCTCGTGTGCACACTTAGAATCAGGGGCCCTGTCAACACCACACTCTTGGTATGTGCCGAAAATGAGATCCTTAGCATGTGCCAGGAGTCCGAGTTTCCCTGTATCTGCACCAAGAATCGAGTGTCAGAGTCTCTGTTGCCTTGTGCAGTTTCTCGTTGAGAATCAGGGTCCCTGTGTGTGCATGCACCAACAATTGGGGTCGTTGGCTCTTAGTGTGAATGCGCTGTGAGTCAGGGATCCCAGGAAGCTGTGTCCGGCGTGCCAAATTCCCTGAAGTGGAGGTGCGTCCTGTGTGTGCTCTCACTACTGACCCAAACCGGCTAGGGCGCACACTCTCAAATCCCTGAAGGTGAGCTGCCTTTGTGCACTCTCCCAGAATCCCCGAAGAGGGGCAGAGTCTGTCCTGTGCGACAAATTCCCCAAAGGGAAGCCCCTTTGTGCACGCTCTAAGATTCCCCGAAGGGGAGCTGTGACCTGCAAGCCAAATTCCCCCCAATTCCCCAAAGGGGAGCCCTCTGTGCGCACTGACAGATTTCCCCGAAGGTGAGCTGCTTCTGTCCTGCTCGCCAAATTCCCTAAGGGGGAGCGTGTCCCTGCGCAAAGCTCTGCAGCTTGGGCGAGGGGCGTGACTATTAGTTACTGTGGCGCTATCCGCGTGCGCCTGCGGGGAGGGGGATAGGCTCTTTGACTCACGGGAATCTGCCGGGAAGTCTGGATTCTTGTTGTTTCTTCCTCTGAAGCTGTGATAGCAGTTCTCTGTCCCCAGTGGCTGCAGGGTCCTGGTTTGTGTCAGAAGCCAGGATCCGAGTCTCAGGCAGCTCTGTTTCTCAAGATGGTGTGGTCTCCGCGTCCGCACCAGCCGCCGAGAAGTGTCCTCTTTGTGCGCGGGGCTCCGCCGTCTAGGACTGCCCGGTTAGGCAGCCCCTTGGAAGACCTGCAGAATCTAACTGACCCTAGCTCATACAGACACACACACCACACACGTCTACACGTCTACACTCTCCTCTATGGGTTCCTCACTCACACTCTCTCTCTCCCTACCTTCTTGCCGGTCGCCATCTTTCTCCTCTCCTCTCGGGAAAATCTCTAATAATTTTTTGATGGAATATTTAGGGTTTTTTATGTACAGTATCATGTCATGTGCAAATGACAGTTTTATTACTTCTTTTCCAGTTTGGATGCCTTTTATTTCTTTTTCTTGTCTAATCGCAATGTCTAATACTTCCAGTACTATGTCGAACAGGAGTAGTGAGAGTGGGCATCCTTCTCTTGTTTTGGTTCTTAGGGGAAATGGTTTTAGTTTTTGCACATTGAGTATTATGTTGGCTGTGGGTTTATCATATATGGCTTTTATTATGTTGAGGTATGATCCTTCTATTCCCACCATGCTGAGAGTTTTTATTAAGAAAGGGTATGGGATTTTGTCAAATACTTTTTTTGCATTAATTGATATGACTATGTGATTTTTATCTCTCAATTTGTTTATGTGATGTATCACATTTATTGATCTGCAGAAATTGTACCATCCTTGCATCCCTGGGATAAATCCTACTTGGTCATGGCGTATGATCTTTCTGATGTACTGCTGGAGCCGATTTGCGAGAATTTTGTTGAGGATTTTGGCATCTATGTTCATGAGGGATATTGGTCTGTAATTCTCTTTCATTGTGTTGTCTTTATCTGGTTTTGGTATTAGGGTGATGCTGGCTTCATAGAATGAGCTTAGAAGTGTTCCTTCGTCTTGAATTTTTTGGAATAATCTGAGGAGAATAGGTTTTAGTTCTTCCTTGAATGTTTAGTAATACTTCACTGTGAAGCCGTCTTGTCCCGGGCATTGTTTGCTGGAAGCTTTTTGATGACTGCTTCAATTTCTTCCATAGTTATTGGCCTATTGAGATGTTTAGATTCTTCCTTATTGACTTTTGGAGGGTTGTATTTTTCTAGGAATATGTCCATTTCCTCCAGGTTGTCCAGTTTGTTGGAATAGAGCTGTTCGTAGTATTTTTTAACAATCCTTTGTATTTCTGTGGGGTCTGTTGTTATTTCTCCTCTTTCATTTCTGATTTTGTTTATTTGGGTCTTCTCTCTTTGCTTCTTGGTGAGCCTGCCTAGAGGTCCATCAATCTTGTTTATCCGTTCAAAGAACCAGCTCTTGGTGTTGTTGATCTTTTGTATTGTTATTTTGGTCTCTATGTCGTTTATCTCTGCTCTGATCTTTATTATTTCCTTCCTTCTCCTTACACTGGGCTTTTCTTGTTGCTCTCTTTCTAACTCTTTGAGGTGTAGGGTAAGGTAATTTATTACCATTGTTTCTTGTTTTTTGCAGTAGGCTTGTAGAGCTATGAACTTCCCTCTCAAGACTGTTTTCGCTGTGTCCCATAGATTTTGGATTGTTGTGTTTTCATTGCCATTTGTTGCCATGATGTTTTTTATTTCTTCCTTGATCTCTCTGGTAACCCAGTCATAAGCTAATAGCATGCTATTTAGTCTCCATGTGTTTGATTTTTTGGATTCTTTTCATTGTAGTTGATTTCCAGTTTATACCATTGTGATCTGAGAAAATGCTTGATATGATTTCTATCTTCTTGAATTTGAAGAGACTTTGCCTGTGACCTAATATATGGTCTATCTTTGAAAATGGCCCATGTGCACTTGAGAAGAATGTATATTCTGTGGCTCTGGGGTGAAATGTTCTGAAGATGTCAATTAATTCCATCTGGTCTAGTGAGTCATTTAGGATTGTTGCTTCTTTGCTGATTTTTTGTTTAGAGGATTTGTCCAATGGTGATAGTGGGGTATTAAAGTCCCCTACTATAGTTGTATTGCTGTCAATCTCTCCCTTGATCCTCCAGGAGTTTATTTATGTATTTGGGTGCTCCTGTATTGGGTGCATATATGTTTATCAGAGTTATATCTTCTTGTTGGATTGCTCGCTTTAGTATTATGAAGTGGCCTTCCTTATCTCTTATGTCCTTCACTTTGAGATCTAATTTGTCAGATATAAGTATTGCTACCCCAGCTTTTTTTTTTCATTTCCATTTGCCTGAAACACCTTTTTTTGTCCCTTCACCATCAGTCTGTGTCCATCTTTTTTTCTCACGTGGGTTTCTTGAAGACAGCAGATATATAGGTCATGTTTTCTTATCCACTCAATTACCGTATGTCTTTTGATTGGGGCATTTAATCCATTTACATTTAAAGTTATTATTGTTTTTCACTATTTTTATTCTTTACCCCTTTGTTCCTTCTTCACTTCCTATTTCTTCTTTTTATAGCAGACCCGTTAGCATTTCTTGCATTGCTGGTTTGGTGGTAATAAATTCCCTTAGTCCTTTTTTGTCTGTGAAGCTCCTGATTTCACCCTCAATTTTGATGGATAAACTTGCTGGGTACAGTATTCTTGGATTCAGACCCTTCCTTTGCATGACTTTGTATATTTTATTCCATTCCCTTCTGGCCTGATGTGTTTCTGTTGAGAAATCAGTTGCTAGTGTGATGGGGGGTCCTTTGTAGGTAACTTTCTGTCTCTCTCTGGCCACCTTTAAGATTTTTACTTTGTCGTTGGTGTTTGCCAATTTAATTATAATATGCCTTGGCATTGGTCATTTGGGGTTCATTTTGCTTGGGACTCTGTGAGCTTCTTGTATTTGTGTGGGTTTTTTCTTCCCTATATCAGGGAAGTTTTCTGTCATTATTTCTTCAAACAGGTTTTCTATTCCTTGCTCAGTTTCCTCTCCTTCTGGCACCCCTATTATGTGGATGTTGTTTCATTTCTTGGTGTCTCAAAGTTCCCTTAGGCTCTCCTCCTGCTTTTTAATTTTTTTTTCTAGAAGCTGCTGTATTTGGGTATTTTTTCCCACCTTGTCTTCTAGATCACTGATGTGGTCCTCTGCTTCTTTTAGTCTACTGTTGATGCTTTCTATTGAGTTCTTTATAGCAGCGATGTCATTTTTCATTTCTTCTTGGCTCTTCTTCATTTCCTCTTGGTTCTTACACATAATGTTGAATTTGTGTTCCATTCTTCTCATCCACCTTATGACCATTTCTCTGAATTCTTTCTCTGACAGGTTGCTTGCCTCCATTTCATTTACTTCCTTTTCTGGTGATGCCTGCTTTTCTTTCATATGCGGGCTGTTTCTTTGTCTCCCCATGATCTCTCTTCTCTGGGTGTCTGGTTATATAGTTTTCTCTCTCCTTATCCCAGGCAAAATCTGACCTTTCTGTGAGGGGTGCAGTGCTCCTCTGAATCTGCATGCTCACGCCACTTGGGAACTGGTGTTCTCGGGTTCACAACTGTTCACTGTGTGCCGTAGTTATAGATTTTCAGGCTTCTGATAACATCCACTTTCCCCTTCCAGATGGCGCCGTCTCCGTGTCAGAGCTGGTCGCTCTGGGAGGGAACCCAGCAGCAGTGGGGGCTGCCCGGTCAGAGGAACCCCGTCCGGCTATCCCCCACAGTCTTCTGGAGTGTAGCTGTCCATCAACTCACCAACAAACACTCCCCGTGTGACCACACACTCTCCCTTTGTTCTCTCACTCACACACTATCTTGCAGTCTGCCTTCCCATTGGCAGCCATCTTCCCCAACTGTTCTACAATTTATTTTTTAAAAATATATTTTTATTGAGTTCAGAGAGGAAGGGTGAGGGAGAGAGAGATAGAAACATCAACGATGAGAGGGAATCATTGATCAGCTGCTTCCTGCATGCTCCACACTGGGGATTGAGCCTGCAATCTTGGCATGTGCCCTGACCAGGAATCAAACCGTGACCTCATGATTCATAGGTTGATGCTCAACCACTGAGCCATGCCAGCCAGGCCAAACACCATTTATTAAATAGACTGTCTTTACCTCATTGTATGTTTTTGCTCCTCTGTCAAATATTAATTGACCATAAAGGCATGGGTTTATTTCTGGACTTTCTATTCTGTTCCATTGATCTATGTGTCTGTTTTTATGACAGTACCATTCTGTTTTGATTACTATGGTCTTGTAGTATAGTTTCATATCAGGTAGCATGAAACCTCCACTTTGTTCTTCCTTCTCAAGATTGCTGTGGGTATTTGTGGTCTTCCATATTTTCATATAAATTTTTGGATTATTTTTTCTAGTTCTGTGAAATATGCCATTGGTATTTTGATAGAAATTGAGTTGTATTTATAGATTGCATTGGGTAATATGGACATTTTAATGATGTCAAATTCTTCCAATCCATGAGCACAGTATATGCTTTCTTTATTTGTATCTTCTTCAATTTCTTTATTCAGTATCTTATAATTTTCAGAATATAGGTCTTTTACCTCCTTGATTACATTTATTCCTAGGGATTTTATTTTTTATTTTTTGATGCAATTGTAAGTGTGTTTATTTTCTTAGTTTCCCTTTCTGCTATCATCCTGTATAACAAAAAGCTAATATGCAAATTGTCCCCTCAGGAGTTCGACTGGGAGACTGGGAGTTCGATCGCTCACTATGACGTGCACTGACCACCAGGGAGTGGCGTGGAACATGGTGGGTGACCAGTGGCGGCAGGGGTGCTGAGGGAGCGAGGGAAGAAGGAGGCAGGGAGTTGGGGAAGTGGGGAACCTGATCAGCCCTGATTGCAGGCCAGGCCTAGGGACTCTACCCATGCACAAATTTTGTTGGTGTATAAAAACGCAACCAATTTCTGAGTATTCATTTTGTATCCTGCTACTTTACTGATTCATTTATCAGTTCTAGTAGTTTTGTTGGTAGAATCTTTAGGGTTCTCTATTACAATATCATGTCACTTGCAAATAATGAAAATTTTACTTTCTCCTTTCCAACTTGGATTCCTTTTATTTATTCTTTTTGTCTGATTGCTTTGCCAAAACTTCCAGTACTATCTATAATAATAAAAGCATAATATGCTAATTAGACCAGACAGCCAAACGACCTTCCAGACATCCTTCCTGATGAAGCTGTGGCAGTGTGGGCTGAGGCAGGAGCAGTTAGGGGAGATCAGGCAGGCAGGCAAGCAGTTAGGGGGTGATTAGGCAGGCAGGCAGAGGGGTTAGGGGTGATCAGGCAGGCAGGCGAATAGTGAGGGGTGATCAGGAAGGCAGGCGAGTGGTTAGGGGCAATCAGAAAGGCAGGCAAGTGGCTAGGGGTGATCAGGCAGCCAGGTGAGTGGTTAGGAGCAATCAGGAAGGCATTCAAAGTGGTTAGAGGCAATCAGGCAGGCAGGTGAGCAGTTAGGGGCGATCAGGCAGGCAGGCGAGTGGTTAGGGGCAATCAGGCAGGCAGGCAGGCAGGCAAACAGTTAGGGGTGATTAGGCAGACAGGCCGAGTGGTTAGGGGCAATCAGAAAGGCAGGCAGGCAGAGTGGTTAGGGGCGATCAGGCAGGCAGGCGGAGGCAGTTAGGGGTGATCAGGCAGGCAGACGAGTGGTTAGGGGTGATCAGGCTGGCAGGTGAGTGGTTGGGGCGATTAGGCAGGCAGGCAGAGGAGGTTAGGGACAATCAGGCAGGCAGGCAAGTGGTTAAGGGCAATGAGGCAGGCAGGCAGCCAGGCAAACAGTTAGGGCTGATCAGGCAGACAGGCCGAGTGGTTAGGGGCGATCAGGCAGGCAGGCAGAGGCGGTTAGGGGTGATCAGGCAGGCAGGCAAGTGAGCAGTTAGGGGTGATCAGGCAGGCAGGCGAGTGGTTAGGGGTAATCAGGCAGGCAGGAAAGTGGTTAGGGGCAATCAGGCAGGCAGGCAAGTGGTTAGGAGTGATCATGCAGGCAGGCAGAAGGGTTAGGGGAGATCAGGCAGGCAAGCGGTTAGGAGCCAGCAGTCCTAGATTGAAAGAGGGATGTCCCCCAAGGGGTCCCAGATTGTGAGAGGGTGCAGGCTGGGCTGAGGGACCTCCCCCCCATGCATGAATTTCGTGCACTGGGCCTCTATTGTTGAATAAGAGTGGTGGAGGTGGACATGCTTGTCTTGTTCCTGATCTTAAGGGAAAGACTTTTAGCTTTTCCCATTGAGTATGATGTTGGGTGTGAGTTTGTCATATATGGTCTTTATTATGTTGAGATATGTTCCTTCTATTCTCACTTTGCTGAGAGTTTTTATCATAAATGGGTGGTGGTTTTTGTCAAATGCTTTTTCTGCATCTATTTATATGATCATGATTTTTATCCATCATTTTGTTTATGTGGTATATCACATTAATGGATTTGTGAATATTGTACCAACCTTGCATCCCCAGAAAATATCACTTGATCATGGTGTGTGATCTTTTTCATGTATTGTGGGATTTGATTTTCTGATATTCCATTGAGGATGTTTGCATTTATGTTCATCAGGGACATTGGTCCTTTCTTTGTAGTGTCTTTATGCGGTTTTGGAACTAGGATGCTGTTGGCCTCGTACAATGAGCTTGGGAGTTTTCTCTCTTCTTGAATTATTTTGGAATAATTTGAGAAGGATAGGTGTTAGTTCTGCTTTGAATGTTTGGTAAAATTCTCCTGTGAAGCCATCTGGTTCAGGACTTTTGTTTCTTGGGAGTTTTTTATTTATTTATTTTATTTTATTTATTTATTTTTGTTTTGCTTGCTCTTTTATATTTATTTATTTAATAAAATTTCTTTATTGATTAAGGTATTACATATGTGTCCTTATTCCCCCATTACCCCTGACCTCCCATTCATGCCCCCACCTCCCTGTTGTCTGTGTCCATTGAATAGACTTATATGCATGCATATAAGTCCTTTGGTTGATTTCTCCCCCTTACCCCCACTGTCCCTTACCTTCCCTGAGGTTTGACGTTCTGATTGACGTTTCTCTGTCTCTGGATCTATTTTTGTTCATCAGTTTATGTTGTTCATTATATTCCACAAATGAGTGAGATCATGTGATATTTATCTTTCTCTGCCTGGCTTATTTCACTTAGCATAATGCTCTCCATCTCCATCCATGTTGTTGCAAATGGTAAGAACTCCTTCTTTACCGCAGCATAGTATTCCATTGTGTAGATGTACCATAGTTTTCTGATCCAGTCATCTGCTGACAGGCACTTAGGCTGTTTCCAAATCTTAGCTATTGTAAATTGTGCTGCTATGAACATAGGGATGCATATATCCTTTCTGATTGGTGTTTCTAGTTTCTTAGGTTATATTCCTAGGAGTTGGATTACTGGGTCAAATGGGAGTTCCATTTTTAGTTTTTGAGGAAACTCCATACTGTTCTCCACAGTGGCTGCACCAGTCTACATTCCCACCAGCAGTGCACGAGGGTTCCTTTTTCTCCGCATCCTCGCCAACACTTGTCGTTTGTTGATTTGTTGATGATAGCCATTTTGACAGGTGTGAGATGGTACCTCATTGTCGTTTTGATTTGCATCTCTCGGATAATTAGGGATTTTGAGCATGTTTTCATGTGTCTCTTGGCCTTCCTTTTGTTTTCTTTCGAAAAGATTCTATTTAGGTCTGTTGCCCATTTTTTTTTTGTTGGATCATTTATCTTCCTTTTATTAAGTTGCATAAGTTGCTTGTAGATGTTGGAGATTAAACTGTTATCAGTGATAACATTTGCAAATATGTTCTCCCATACAGTGGGCTTTCTTGTTATTTTGTTGATGGTTTCTTTTGCTGTGAAAAAGCTTTTTATTTTGATGTAGTCCCATTTGTTTATTTTCTCTTTAGCATCCATTGCCCTAGGACAGTGATGGCGAACCTATGACACGCATGTCAGCACTGACATGAGTAGCCATTTCTGATGACATGCGGCCGCTGAGGCAGCCGCATGCCGAGGATGAAACATTTGCTGCTCTTGAGGATGAAACATTTGCAACTAGAGTCTTGGAGTTAGACTCTAACTCCAAGACTCTAGTCGCAAATGTTTCATCCTCCCCTATTAGACACTCTGTGCCAGAGGTCTGTAGGCCAAAACAACAGAAGTCCGGCACAGAACGTCTAGTTCTGGGACTTCCGGTTAAGCCGGGATCTTTGCCCTCACTTCCACTGGCAGAGCAGGGAGCATAAGAACGCAGCGGGGGACGCATCTCTGGGGGCCCTGCCATTACCAGTAACCAAATAACAGTTAACCACAGCAACCATTATCTACTGTTCTGCGGTGTCATGGATTTCTAATCCATCATTACTGAGATAAGTGAGGGGGAGGCTGGGAGAGGCGAGGGTTTGTGGCGTGCTATGGGTGCTGTTTCCCACTATTAGAAATAGCAGCAGCCATTTTAATTCACATAAGGAACACCATCTTGCTCCATAGTGCAGACTCCATTTCACCACTATTACTGTTGTGCATCCTCATTAACCCCTATTTCTGCTTATTAACCCTGCCCTTTCCTAAAAGACAGTTATATGCACCATTTTGTGGTTAGTTAAGCTAGTTAACCCCTAATTGCCTGCAGGCCTAACAAGCTATCTATAATTCTATCTTCTGTCACTGCCCCCCTGATGGAGAACCCAAAAAATAAAAAACTAAGGTTAAGTAAAGGAAGTGGTAGTAGCAGTGGCTGACCCTTTCAAGAGACATGGACCGAGATGTATGGCTTTATAGAAAAAAATGGCAGATCATTTTGCATTCTATGTACTGAAACGGTAGTAAGCAGAATGTGGAATATAAATAGACATTTTGAAACTAATCATTCCCAGCTCTTGGAAAAAAGTGAGGATGAAAGGAAGGAATACATTTCCAGGCAGCTACACTTTTATAAGAGCCAATCTAATTCCATCCTTAAATTTATGAAAGGCTCTACAAATTTAACATCTGCAAGTTTGAGCATTGCTCACTCTATGGCTCAGCATGGAAAAGCGCTCAGTGAGGGAGAATTTATTAAAGCAACTCCCCTAAGATGTGCAGCAGTTCTATTTCATGATATGCAGAATAAAGATGCAATTATTAAGAGAATCTGAGTTACCACTCAGTAGAAATATCATAAAAGACCGAATAATGAGACTGAACACAAACGTACAACATCAATTAAAGAGAGACATAAGGAAGTGTAAATATTTTTCGATCTGTCTTGATGAAACTAGATGTCACATCACATGCTCAGTTGGCCATTATTGGTCGATATTCTGATGGTCTCACAATGACAGAAGAGTTGATAAAGTTAGTATCAGTGTCAACAAGTAAATCAGGAAGCGAAATATGTAAGGTTGTTATACAAACATTTCGTGACCTAAGCATTGATATCTCTAAAGTTGTGTCAGTGACGACAGATGGGGCACCAAATATGGTGGGGGAAAAAGTCGGATTTGTCAAATTGTTTACAGAAGCTATTGGACATCCGATTGTGCCTTTTCATTCTATTATCCATCAGGAGGCTTTATGTGCCAAGGCAGGATTCACCGACTTAAACGACTTAATGTCAGTTGTTACAAAAATAGTTAATTTAATAGCTGCTCGCCCTCTTCACAAGCAAGAATTTTCGGCACTTTTACTGGAGGTTGATTCCACCTACAGTGGACTGCTGATGCACAATAATGTAAGATGGCTGAGCTGAGACAAAGTTCTTGAGCGCTTTGTGGAGTGCTTTGAAGAAATTAAGGTATTTCTTGACGATAAGGATCTGAGAAACTTTCCTCAGCTTAATGATGATAAATGGGTCAACACCCTGATGTTTTTTACAGATCTCTCTGTTCATATTAATGAACTGAACTTAAAGTTACAAGGTTTTGGCAAAAGTATTGACGTTATGTTTGGATACATAAAAGCTTTTGAAAGTAAAATTAAAATTTTCAAGCAAGATGTAGAAACTAAAACTTATAAGTATTTTCCTCGAGTAACAAAGTATTTTGAGAAGGCCAGTGCAGCTGTACAAAATGAAGTGGAACTCTTGCATATGAAGTACCAGCATGTTTTAGACTCGTTACTTGACCAGTTTAGTGATAGATTTAGTCAATTTAGAAGTCTAGAACAGACCATGAAAATAATTAAGTATCCTGATGTAGTAGTCTACAGTAGTTTGGAATTAAATGGTTTCCAATGGATGCAAATTGATGATTTGGAGATGCAACTTGCAGAATTTCAAGACAGTATCTGGGCTCAGGTGTTTGTTGACTTGAGGTCAAAGCTTGAGAATCTGGAAAGGTGCCACTTGGAGAATCAAGAGGAGTGCCACTATGAACAGGAAATTTGGAGTGCCTGGAACCGACTACCAGACACTTTTAGCACCCTGAAAAATATAGCAATGGATTTACTCACAATTTTTCCCTCTACATACTTTTGTGAGGCCTTATTCTCAGCGTTAAATAATATCAAAACCAACAAAAGAAACAGATTGTCAGATGAAGTTAGTAGCGCTTGCTTGGGCCTGAAGTGTACAAAATACCAACCTTCAATTGAAGATTTAGCCAATAAAATTCAGCAACAAAAAAGTCACTAATAGGCAGGTTAGTTAAAGAATTCCCCCTCCCCCTCACTTATCTTAGTTCACGGCACCCCACACAAGCTAAATAATATCAAGACCAACAAAAGGAACTGACTGACGGATGAACAAAGAAGTCACTAAGCAGGTAAGTTAAATATTTAGTTTTTGGTTTATTAAATAAAATTATATATAACAATTATACATTTATGTTATTTAAACTATACATATCGCGAAATAATGTTTTTTCCTCAAAGTGACACACTACCCGAGTTATGCTCAGTTTTTTGGTGAAGTATGACACACCAAGCTCAAAAGGTTGCCCATCACTGCCCTAGGAGCAGTATCAGTGAATAAGTTCTTTTGGCATATGTCTGAGATTTTGCTGCCTGTGGATTCCTCTAGTATTTTTATGGTTTCCTGTCTTATGTTTAAGTCCTTTATCCATTTTGAATTTATTTTCGTATATGGTCTAAGCTGGTGGTCTAGTTTCATTTTTTTGCATGTATCTGTCCAATTTTACCAACACCATTTGTTGAAGAGACTGACTTGACTCCATTGTATGTTCATGCCTCCTTTGTCAAATATTAATTGAGCACAGTGGTTTGGGTCGATATCTGGAGTCTCTATTCTATTCCATTGGTCTATATGTCTGTTCTTGAGCCAGTACGAAGCTGTTTTGAGAACTGTGGCTTTGTAATACAGCTTGAAATCTGGTATTGAGATCCCTCCTACTTTATTCTTCTTCTCAGGATTGCTGTGGCTATTTGGGGTCTTTTTTTATTCCAGATGAATTTTTGGAGAGTTCTTTCTAGGTCTGTGAAATATGCCGTTAGTATTTTAATGGGGAGTGCATTGAATCTATAGATTGCTTTGGGTAGTATAGACATTTTAATGATGTTGATTCTACCAATCCATGAACATGGTATGTTCTTCCATCTGTTAACGTCTTCCTCTATCTCTTTTTTCAGTGTTGTGTAATTTTCTGAGTATACGTCTTTTACCTCCTTAGTTAAGTTTATTCCTAGGTATCTTAATTTTTTTGGTGCGATGGTAAATGGGATTGCTTTTTTAGTCTCTCTTTCTGTAAGTTCACTATTGCTGTATAGAAATGCCATAGATTTCTTGGCATTAATTTTGTATCCTGCTACATTGCCGAATTCATTTATTAAGTCTATTAGTTTTGTGATGGAGTCTTTCAGGTTTTTTATGTACAATATCATGTCATCTGTGAATAAGAACAGCTTTACTTCTTCTTTTCCAATTTGGATGCCTTTTATTTCTTCTTCTTGTCTGATTGCAATGGCTAATACTTCCAGTACTATGTCAAACAGGAGTGGTGAGAGTGGGCATCTCAGTCTTGTTCATGTTCTTAGGGGAAATGGTTTCAGTTTTTGCCCATTGAGTATGATGTTAGCTGTAGGTTTATCATATATAGCTTTTATTATGTTGAGAAATGATCCTTCTATTCACACCTTGTTGAGAGTTTTTATCAAGAAAGGGTGTTGGATTTTGTCAAATGCTTTTTCTGCATCATTTGTTATGACTATGTGATTTTTATCTCTCAGTTTGTTTATGTGATGTATCACGTTTATTGATTTGCAGATATTGTACCATCCTTGCATTCCTGGGATAAATCCTACTTGGTAATGGTGTATGATATTTCTGATGTACTGCTGGAGCCGATTTGCTAGAATTTTGTTGAGGATTTTGGCATCTATGTTCATGAGGGATATTGGTCTGTAATTCTCTTTCATTGTGTTGTCTTTATCTGGTTTTGGTATTAGGGTGATGCTGACTTCATAAAAGGAGCCTGGAAGTGTACCTTTCTCTTGAATTTTTTGGAATAGTCTGAGGAGGATAGGTTTTAGTTCTTCCTTGAATGTTTGGTAAAACTCTCCTGTGAAGCCGTCAGGCCCCAGGCTTTTGTTTGCCAGAAGCCTTTTGGTGACTGCTTCAATTTCGTCCATAGTTACTGGCCTGTTGAGCTGTTTAGATTATTACTGATTGATTTTTCAAAGGTTATATTTTTCTAGGAATATGCCCATTTCCTCCAGGTTGTCCAGTTTGTTGGAATAGAGTTGTTCGTAGTATTTTGTAACAATCCTTTGTATCTCAGTGGGGTCTGTTTTTATTTCACCTCTTTCATTTCTGATTTTGTTTATTTGGGCTCTCTCTCTTTGCTTCTTGGTGAGCCTGGCTAGAGGTCCATCAATCTTGTTTATCATTTCAAAGAACCAGCTCTTGGTTTTGTTGGTCTTTTGTATTGTTTCTTTGGTCTCTATGTCATTTATCTCCGGTCTGATCTTTGTTATTTCCTTACTTCTGGTTACACTGGGCTTTTCTTGCTGCTCTTTTTCTAGCTCTTTGAGTTGTAGGGTTAGGTAATTTATTAACATTGTTTTTTGTTTTTAGCAGAAGGCTGGTAGAGCTATGAACTTCCCTCTCAAGACTTCTTTAGCTGTGTCCCATTGTGGTTTTGGATTGTTGAGGTTTCATTTTCATTATTTTTCCATGATGTTTTTTATTTCTTCCTTGATCTCTCTGGTAACCCAGTCCTTGTTTAATAGCATGCTGTTTAGTCTCCATGTGTTTGATTTCTTTGGATTGTATTTATTGTAGTTGATTTCCAGTTTTATGCCACTGTGATCTGAGAAGATGCTTGATATAATTTCTATCTTCTTGAATTTGAAGAGACTTTGCCTGTGACCCAGCATATGGTCTATCTTTGAAAATGACCCATGTGCACTTGAGAAGAATGTATATTCTTTGGCTCTGGGGTGAAATGTTCTGAAGATGTCAATTAATTCCATCTGGTCTCGTGAGTCATTTAGAATTGCTGTTTCTTTGCTGATTTTTTGTTTAGAGAATATGTCCAATGGTGATAGTGGGGTATTAAAGTCTCCTACTATGATTGTATTGTTGTCAATCTCTCCCTTGATATCCTCCAGGAGTTTATTTATGTATTTGGGTGCTCCTATATTGGGCGTGTATATGTTTACCAGAATTATTTCTTCTTGTTGGATTTCTCCCTTTAGTATTATGAAGTGGCCTTCCTTATCTCTTGTTATGTCCTTCACTTTGAGATATAATTTTTCAGATATAAGTATTGGTACCCCAGCTTTTTTTTCATTCCCATTCGCCTGGAAAACCTTTTTCTATCCCATCACCCTCAGTCTGTGTGCGTCTTTTTTTCTGAGGTGGGTTTCTTGTAGACAGCAGATATATGGGTCTCATTTTCTTATCCAATCCATTACCCTATGTCTTTTGATTGGGGCATTTAATCCATTTACATTTAAAGTTATTAATGATAGTTACTTGTCGCCATTATTCTTCTTTATCCCTGTGTTCCTTCTTCGCTTCATATATATATATATATATATATATATATATATATATATATATATATATATATTTTTTTTTTACAGCAGACCCTTTATCATTTCTTGCATTGCTGGTTTGATGGTAATAAATTCCCTTAGTCCTTTTTTGTCTGTGAAGCTCCTGATTTCACCCTCAATTTTGATGGATAAACTTGCTGGGTACAGTATTCTTGGATTCAGACCCTTCCTTTGCATGACTTTGTATATTTTATTCCATTCCCTTCTGGCCTGATGTGTTTCTGTTGAGAAATCAGTTGCTAGTGTGATGGTGGTTCCTTTGTATGTAACTTTCTGTCTCTCTCTGGCCGCTTTTAAGATTCTTACTTTGTCGTTGGTGTTTGCCAGTTTAATTATAATGTCCCTTGGCATTTGTCTTTTTAGGTTCATTTTGTTTGGGACTCTGTGAGCTTCTTGGATTTGTGTGGGTTTTTCTTCCCTATATCAGGGATGTTTTCTGTCATTATTTCTTCAAACAGGTTTTCTATTCCTTGCTCAGTTTCCTCTCCTTCTGGAACCCATATTATGTGGGTGTTGTTTTGTTTCGTGTTATCCCAAAGTTCCCTTAGGCTCTCCTCCTGCTTTTTAATTTTTTTTTTCTAGAAGCTGCTCTATTTGGGTATTTTTTCCCACCTTGTCTTCTAGCTCACTGATGTGGTCCTCTGCTTCTTCTAGTCTACTCTTGATGCTTTCTATTTAATTCTTTTTTTTAAAAAATATTTTATTGATTTTTTACAGAGAGGAAGAGAGAGGGATAGAGAGTTAGAAACATCGATGATAGAGAAACATCGATCAGCTGCCTCCTGCACAACCCCCACTGGGGATGTGCCCGCAACCAAGGTACATGCCCCTGACCGGAATCGAACCTGGGACCTTTCAGTCCGCAGGCCAACGCTCTATCCACTGAGCCAAACCGGTTTCGGCTCTATTGAATTCTTTACAGCAGCGATGTCATTTTTCATTTCTTCTTGGTTCTTCTTCTCTTCTTCTTGGTTCTTACTCATATTTTCGAATTTGTCTTCTATTCTTTTCATCCACCTTATGACCATTTCTCTGAATTCTTTCTCTGACAGGTTGCTTGCCTGTATTTTGTTTATTTCTTTTTCTGGTGATGCCTGCTTTTCTTTCATATGTGGGCTGTATCTTTGTCTCCCCATGGTCTCTCTTCTCCGGATGTCTGGTTATGTAGTTCTCTCTCTCCTATGTTGATTAAAGGTGCAAAATACAACACAACCAGGTACAACACACAAGGCACTGAACATAAATGTATTCATGATATTAATAACCCCCATAAAGGTGACCACCAGAGAAAGGCAAATTAGGGGATAGGAAAGAAAGAGGAAGAGGAGAAAGAAAAAAAAAAGGAGGGCCAAAATGAAATTGGGAAAAGGAAAAAAAAAGTGAGAGAGATATGAAAGAGACTAATAAGAAAAGGGGAACAAACTATATATATGGGGAGAAAACTGCAAGAGAACTGCCACTAATCCTAGGAAATGCCAGCAACAAGTACCTGGAGATTAATACAAACTACAAACAACAACTAATATCAAGTGAGGCGAGGGAAAACAGAAGCAAAAAACAAACAAAAACAAAGCATACAAAACAAACAAACAAACAAAAAGAATAAGCAAAACAATCTCACAAAAAAGCATGAAGAATCGATATAGGAGAAAAGATGGCCTCCGGCAGGAAGGTAGGGAGAAAGAGAGTGTGAGTGAGGAACCCATAGAGGAGAGTGTAGACGTGTGGTGTGTGTGTGTGTGTGTGTGTGTGTGTATGAGCTAGGGTCAGTTAGATTCTGCAGGTCTTGCAAGGGGCTGCATAACCGGGCAGTCCTGGATGGCGGAGTCCCTCGCACAAAGCAGACACTTCTCGGAGGCTGGTGTGGACGCGGAGACCACGCCATCTTGAGAAACAGAGCTGCCTGAGACTCAGATCCTGGCTTCTGACACAAACCAGGACCCTGCAGCCACTGGGGAGAGAGAACTGCTTTCACAGCTTCAGACCAACACACAACAAGAATCCAGACTTCCTAGCAGATTTCCGTGAGTCAAAGAGACTATGCCCCATCCCGCAGGCGCGGGGATAGCGCCATAGCAACTGATAGACTCACCCCTCGCCCAAGCTGCAGAGCTTTGCACAGGGACGCGCTCCCCCTTAGGGAATTTGGTGCGCGGGACAGAAGCAGCTCACCTTCGGGGAAATCTGTCAGTGTGCACAGAGGGCTCCCCTTCGGGGAATTTGGGGGAATTTGGCTTGCGGGTCACAGCTCCCCTTCGGGGAATCTTAGAGCGTGCACAGAGGGGCTCCCCTTTGGGGAATTTGGTGCCCAAGATGGACTCCGCCCCCCTTTGGGGAATCTGGGAGAGTTCAGGGAGGCAGCTTACCTTCAGGAATTTGAGAGTGTGCGCCCTAGCCGGTTAGGCTCAGTAGAGAGAGCACACACAGGACGCAGCTCCACTTCAGGGATTTGGCACGCCGGACACAGCTGCCTGGGATCCCTGACTCACAGCGCATTCACACTAAGAGCCAACGACCCCAATTGTTGGTGCATGCACACACAGGGACCCTGATTCTCAATGAGAAACCACACAAGGCAACAGAGACTCTGACACTCGATTCTTGGTGCAGACACAGGGAAACTCGGACTCCTGGCACATGCTAAGGATCTCATTTTCGGCACATACCAACAGTGTGGTGCAAACAGGGCCCCTGATTCTAAGTGTGCACACGAGACCACACGGAACACTGGGGACACTGACCCTGGGCAAGTCTGGTTCCCACCAACCAAAGGCAGCCACACGTCCTAGTGTCAGAGCACTTCAGTGAAACTCGGGTGGAATGAAGTCCCCAAAGCACACGGCCCAGGTCCATGCAAACTGAAGCTTGAGCTTTCTGGTGATAGCCAGAATGGGGAAACGAAATAACTCACAGAGGAAAGAAAATGTGGAGTCGCCAAGAAAGGAAATTAGTGAAACTGAAGCTTGCAACATGACCGAAAAAGAGTTCAGAGTAATGGTCGTGGAATTTATACATCGGATGGATGAGAAAATCAACTTATGCAAGAATCAGGAAGAAATGAAAAGTGATATAGCTACAATCAAAAACACCATGGAAAGTTTCAACAGTAGACTACAAGAAGCAGAGGACCAAATTAGTGAGTTAGAAGATCAGGTACAGAAACAAGCTCAATCTGAACAGCAATTGGAGAAAAAAATTAAAAAGCAGGAGGAAAGCCTAAGGGAGCTTCGGGACAACATGAAGCGAAGTAACATGCGTATAATAGGGCTGCCAGAAGGACAAGAAGAGCAGCAGGGATTAGAAAATCTATTTGAAGAAATAATGACAGAAAACTTCCCGGATATGGGAAAGATAAAAGTCACGCAAGTACAGAGAGTCCCAAGCAGGATCAACCCCAAAAGACCCACACCAAGACATGTCATAATTTCAATGGCAAATATAAATGGTAAAGAGAGAATCTTAAAGGCGGCAAGAGAGAGACAGAGAGTTACCTACAAAGGAACACCCATCAGATTGTCAAATGATTACTCAACAGAAACACAACAAGCTAGAAGTGAATGGAAGGAGGTATACAAAGTGTTGCAAAGCAAAGGACTGAATCCAAGAATACTATATCCAGCAAGACTATCAATCAAAATTGAAGGGGAAATCAGGAGCTTCGCAGACAAAAAAAGACTCAGGGAGTTTATCACCACCAAACCAGCAATGCAAGAATTGCTAAAGGGAATACTGTAAAAACAAGAAATAAACAGGTAAGAAGGAATACAGACACAAAAATAGATATGACTACAAACAAATACGTTTCTTTTTTTTAAATATATTTTTCTTGATATTTTACAGACAGGAGGGAGAAGGATAGAAAGCTAGAAACATCGATGAGAGAGAAACATCGACCAGCTGCCTCCTGCACGCCCCCTACTGGGGATGTGCCAGCAACCAATGTACATGCCCTTGACCGGAATCGAACCTGGGACCCTTCAGTCCACAGACCGATGCTCTATCCACAGAGCCAAACCGGCTTTGGCAAACAAATACCTTTCAATAATAACTTTAAATGTAAACGGACTAAATGATCCAATCAAAAGACATCGATTGGCTGAATGGATAAAAAATCATGACCCATATATATGCTGTCTACAAGAGACCCACCTCAGAACAAGAGACTCACACAGATTGAAAGTGACGGGGTGCAAAAATATCTTTCACGCAAATGGAAATGAAAAAAATGCTGGGGTAGCAATACTTATATGTGACAAAATAGACCTCAAAGTAAATGCCATAACAAGAGATAAGGAAGGCCACTTCATAATACTAAAGGGAGAAATCCAACAAGAAGAAATAATTCTGGTAAACATATACACGCCCAATATAGGAGCACCCAAATACATAAAAACACTCCTGGAGGATATCAAGGGAGAGATTAATAGCAATACAATCATAGTAGGAGACTTTAATACCCCACTATCACCATTGGACAAATCCTCTAAACAAAAAATCAGCAAAGAAACAGCAATCCTAAATGACTCACTAGACCAGATGGAATTAATTGACATCTTCAGAACATTTCACCCCAAAGCCACAGAATATACATTCTTCTCAAGTGCACATGGGTCATTTTCAAAGATAGACCATATGCTGGGTCACAGGCAAAGTCTCTTCAAATTCAAGAAGATAGAAATTATATCAAGCATCTTCTCAGATCACAGTGGCATAAAACTGGAAATCAACTACAATAAATACAATCCAAAGAAATCAAACACGTGGAGACTAAACAGCATGATATTAAACAAGGACTGGGTTACCAAAGAGATCAAGGAAGAAATAAAAAACTTCATGGCAACAAATGACAATGAAAACAAAACAATCCAAAATCTATGGGACACAGCGAAAGCAGTCTTGAGAGGGAAGTTCATAGCTCTACAAGCCTATGGTAAAAAACAAGAAACAATGGTAATAAATTACCTAACACTACAACTCAAAGACCTAGAAAAAGAGCAGCAAGCAACGTCCAGTGTAACCAGAAGGAAGGAAATAACAAAGATCAGACCGGAGATAAATGACATAGAGACCAAAGAAACAATACAAAAGACCAACAAAACCAAGAGCTGGTTCTTTGAAATGATAAACAAGATTGATGGACCTCTAGCCAGGCTCACCAAGAAGCAAAGAGAGAGGGCCCCAATAAACAAAATCAGAAATGAAAGAGGTGAAATAAAAACAGACCCCGCTGAGATACAAAGGATTGTTACAAAATACTACGAACAACTCTATTCCAACAAACTGGACAACCTGGAGGAAATGGGCATAGTCCTAGAAAAATATAACCTTTGAAAAATCAATCAGGAATAATCTAAACAGCTCAACAGGCCAGTAACTATGGACGAAATTGAAACAGTCATCAAAAAGCTTCCGGCAAACAAAAGCCCGGGGCCTGACGGCTTCACAGGAGAGTTTTACCAAACGTTCAAGGAAGAACTAAAACCTATCCTCCTCAGACTATTCCAAAAAATTCAAGAGGAAGGAACACTTCCAAGCTCCTTCTATGAAGCCAGCATCACCCTAATACCAAAACCAGATAAAGACAACACAATGAAAGAGAATTACAGACCAATATCCCTCATGAACATAGATGCCAAAATCCTCAACAAAATTCTAGCAAATCGGCTCCAGCAGTACATCAGAAAGATCATACACCATGACCAAGTAGGATTTATCCCAGGAATGCAATTTTTTTAATCACATAAAAAAATTGAGAGATAAAAATCACATAGTCATATCAATTGATGCAGAAAAAGCATTTGACAAAATCCAACACCCTTTCTTGATAAAAACTCTCAACAAGGTGGGAATAGAATGCTCATACCTCAACATAATAAAAGCTATATATGATAAACCCACAGCAAACATCATACTCAATGGACAAAAACTAAAAACATTTCCCCTAAGAACAGGAAGAAGACAGGGATGCCCACTCTCACCACTCCTGTTTGACATAGTACTGGAAGTATTAGCCATTGCAATTAGACAAGAAGAAGAAATAAAAGGCATCCAAATTGGAAAAGAAGAAGTAGAGCTATCTTTATTTGCAGATGACATGATATTGTACATAAAAAATCCGAAAGACTCCGTCAAAAAACTAATAGACTTAATAAATGAATTCGGCAATGTAGCTGGATGCAAAATTAACGCCAAGAAATCTATGGCATTTCTATACACCAATAGTGAACTTACAGACAGACTAAAAAGGCAATCCCATTTACCATCGCACCAAAAAATTAATATACCTAGGAATAAACTTAACTGAGGAGGTAAAAGACCTATACATAGAAAACTACAGGACACTGAAAAAAGAGATAAGAGGAAGACGTAAACAGATGGAAGAACATACCATGTTCATGGATTGGTAGAATCAACATCATTAAAATGTCTATACTACCCAAAGCAATCTATAGATTCAATGCACTCCCCATTAAAATACCACGGCATATTTCACAGACCTTGAAAGAACTCTCCAAAAATTCATCTGGAATAAAAAAAGACCCCAAATAGCCACAGCAATCCTGAGAAAGAAGAATAAAGTAGGAGGGATCTCAATACCATATTTCATGCTGTATTACAAAGCCCCTATTCTCAAAACAGCCTGGTATTGGCACAAGAACAGACATATAGATCAATGGAACAGAATAGAGAATCCACATATTGACCCAAACCACTATGCTCAATTAATATTTGACAAAGGAGGCATGAATATACAATGGAATAAAGACAGTCTCTTCAATAAATGGTGTTGGGAAAATTGGACAGATACATGCAAAAAAAATGAAGGTAGATCACCAACTTACGCCATACACAAAAATAAACTCAAAATGGATACAGGACTTAAACATAAGACGGGAAACCATAAAAATTCTAGAGGAATCCACAGGCAGAAAAATCTCAGACATATGCCAAAAGAACTTCTTCACCGATACTGCCCCTAGGGCAATGGAAACTAAAGAAAAAATAAATAAATGGGACTACATCAAAATAAAAAGCTTTTTTACAGCAAAAGAAACTATCAACAAAACAACAAGAAAGCCCACTGCATGGGAGAACATATTTGCAAATGGCATCACTGATAAAGGTTTAATCTCCAACATCTACAGGCAGCTTATGCAACTTAATAAAAGGAAAATAAATGCTCCAATAAAAAAATGGGCAACGGACCTAAATAGAATCTTTTCAAAAGACGACAGAAGGAAGGCAAAGAGACACATGAAAACATGCTCAGCGTCACTAATTATCCGAGAGATGCAAATCAAAACAACAATGCGCTACCATCTCACACCTGTCAGAATGGCTATCATCAACAAATCAACAAACGACAAGTGTTGGCGAGGATGCGGAGAAAAAGGAATCCTCGTGCACTGCTGGTGGGAATGCAGACTGGTGCAGCCACTGTGGAGAATAGTATGGAGTTCCCTCAAAAAACTGAAAATGTTACTCTCATTTGACCCAGTAATCCCACTCCTAGGAATATATCCTAAGAAACTGGGAACATCAATAAGAAAGGATATATGCATCCCTATGTTCATAGCAGCACAATTTACAATAGCTAAGATCTGGAAACAGCCTAGGTGCCCATCAGCAGATAACTGGATCAGAAAACTATGGTACATCTACACAATGGAATATTATGCTGCCATAAAAAAGAAGGAATTCTTACCATTTGCAGCAACCTGGATGGAATTGGAGAACATTATGCTGAGTGAAATAAGCCAGTTAATGAAAGAAAAATACCACATGATCTCACTCATTTATGGATAATAAAGAACATTATAAACTTGAACAAAAAGATAGATACAGAGGCAGTAAAGCATCAAACAGTCTGTCAAATTACAGCAGGAAGGTTAGGGAGAGGTTGGGAAGATAAGAGATCAATTAAAGGACTTATATGCATGCATATAAGCATAACCAATGGATGCAAAACTCTGGGGGGTGAGGGCATATATGGGAGTGGGGTGGGGGGGCAATGGTAAGATATGTACAAATATAATACCTTAATAAGAAAAATAAATAAAATAAAAATAAAAAATAACAGTTCTGAGAAAAAATTTAAAAAAAGAAAAAAAATAATCGATATAATCAACATTCAAGCAAACAACAACATAAGCAAAGAGAGAAAAACAATTGATTGGATAGTTAAGACAGAGAAGAGAGAGGTGTGTATGGACTTGGAGCAGGGGATTGGAAATTAGTTATATAAGTAGGGTGAAATTTTAACAGGGGGTAAACAGAAAGAATAGCGAAAATCTAAAGCAGGAAAACGGTAAGAGAAACAGGACACCAAACAGGGAAAAGTTAGGAAGAGAGTGATGGCATAAAGGTAGAGTTGAGATAGAGTAAAACGATGCTAAAGGAAAGATGAAAATAGAATGTAGACCACTAATCCCAAAGTAAAATAAAGAGAAAATAATGACATTAAAAAAAGGTAAAATAGTAGTAGTAAAAATACTGATTGAAAATAAAAATGTAATAATTAAAAGTGTAAAATCAAGTGAGGAAAAAAGAAAAAAAAATAGTTTCTTAAGTAAAAGATGAGAGAAATAAAAATAAAAAATAAAATAAAATAAAATAAAATATGCAGTAGTGAAAGTCATTCACTTCCTCTATTGTTCTGTTTGGCATGCCTGTTTCCCAGTCAGGACAATATTGCAGATCCCTGCATTCCACTGCTCCTCAGTGTTGTAAGCCAGTCCTGATTTTTAAGCAAGCGGTGTCTTAATTTCTCATATTCCTTTATTTTTGATTATACAAGAGTCAATTTGTTATTCAGCCCCTGGGTGGCAGTGTTTCTGGATAGACTTCTGGGTCTATATGGCCTCTGTAGCCTGTGCTTAGATCCTGCTTTTTCTGTAGCACTCAATACTGGTTTGTGGGAGTGGGCTGCCCCAGAGCTGGCTCTTCGATGGTCACTCCCCGCTCCGATCCCCAGGTTCCAGTAAAACAACTTTCCCCTGCAGTCTCCCAGGGTGCCCCCAACTGGGTGATCCTATGTATTGGGCTTAGTAATCAGAAGCAAGGATTTGAAGTGGAAAAAACCCAAGTGTGCGAACAACAGGGCTGCAGGCAAGTCTTTCCCCCTTGGGTCTAAGCAGCCGGCACACTTTTAGAATTTTTAGGCTGTCCTTTTGCGTCAGAACAAAATGGGTTGCTTTTTAGAGATCCCTTCTGTTAGCAGCTCTGAGGACCCCCTTCCACATTCACGGATCACGCCAGTCCCAACAGCCATGGATTATTCTAGGCATAGACTTCCCCCAGTCCTCTAGCTCCCGCAGTGTGCGCGTTTCTCTCTCCTGCCGGGACCAGAGTCCTCACGTTATCCCAGGCGAAATCTGACCTTTCCATGGTGGAGTGTAGAGCTCCTCTGAATCTGCTGTTTGCGCCAATTGGGGACCGGTGTTCTGTGGCTTGCAGCTGTTCGTTGGTTGCCGGAGTTGTAGATTTTCAGGCTTACAATAAGATCCACTTTCCCCTTCAAGATGGCGCGGTCTCCGCGTCCGAGCCCATAGCTCTGGGAGGGGACCCAGTAGCAGTGGGGCTGCCCAGTCAGGGGAACCCCATCCAGCAGTCCCCCACCTTCTCCTGGAGTATAGCTGTCCCTTAACTCGCCAACAAATACTCCCCGTGCGACCCTCAGTTGTTCTTTCTTTCTGCTCCTGTACAAGGCTCAGGACCCATCTGTCTATTCTGCCGCCATTTTTCTTCCTCTTCCATAGTATTTTTTAATATTCCTTTGTATTTCTGTGGGGTCTGTTGTTATTTCTCCTCTTTCATTTCTTATTTTGTTTATTTGGGTCCTCTCTCTTTGCTTCTTGGTGAGCCTGGCTAGAGGTTCATCAATCTTGTTTATCCTTTCAAAGAACCAGCTCTTGGTTTCATTGATCTTTGGTATTGTTTTTTTGGTCTCTATGCCATTCATTTCTGCTCTGATCTTCATTATTTCCTTCCTTCTGCTCACTGTGGGCTTTTCTTGTTGCTCTCTTTCTAATTCTTTGAATTCTTGAGTTAGATGATTTATTACCATTTTTTTCTTGTTTTCTGAGGTAGGCCTGAAGAGCCATAAACTTCCCTCTCAGGACTGCTTTCATTGTGTCCCATAGTATTTGCATTGTGTGTTTTTATTGTCATTAGTCTCCAGGATGTTTTTAATTTCTTCTTTGATCTCATTGATAACCCAATCATTGTTTAATAGCATGCCATTCAGCTTCCAAGTGTTTGAATTTTTTGGAATGTTTTTATTGTAGTTTATTTCTAATATAATGCCATTGTGGTATGAGAAAATGCTTGATATGATTTCAGTCTTTTTGAATTTGGGGAGACTTTTTTTGTGACTCAATATGTGGTCTATTTTTGAAAATGTCCCATGTGCACTTGAGAAGAATGTATATTCCGTGGCTTTGGGGTGAACTGCTCTGAAGATGTCAATTAGGTCCATCTGATCTAGTGAGTCATTTAGAATTGCTGTTTCTTTGCTGATTTTTTGTCTAGAGGATTTATCCAGTGATGTCAGTGGTGTATTAAAGTCCCCTACTATGATTGTATTGTTGTCAATCTCTCCCTTGATATCTTCCAGAATTTTTTTAAAATGTATTTGGGTGCTCCTGGATTGGGTGCATATATGTTTATCAGGGTTATATCCTCTTGTTGTATCAATCCCTTTATTATTATGAAGTGGCCTTCCTTATCTCTTGTTATGGCCTTTACTTTGAAGTCTATTTTGTCAGAAATAAGTACTGCTACCCCAGCTTTTTTTTTCATTTCCATTTTCCTGAAAGATGTTTTTCCATCCTTTCACTTTCAGTTTGTATGAGTCCCTTTTTCTGAGGTGGGCCTCTTGTAGACAGCATATATATGGGTCACGTTTTTTATTCATTCAGCCACTCGATGTCTTTTCATTGAAGCATTTAGTCCATTTACATTTAAAGTTATTATTGAAAGGTACTTATTTATAGCCATTTTTATTTTTTGTGTCTGTGTTCCTTCTTACCTTTTAATTTCTTCTTTTTACACCAGTCCCTTTAGCATTTCTTGCATTGTTGGCTTGGTAGTGATAAACTCCCTCCGCATTTTTTTTTCTGTGAAACTCCTTATTTCCCCTTCAATTTTGAATGATAACCTTGCTGGATAGAGTATTCTTGGATTCAGTCCCTTGGTTTGCATCACTTTGTAAATTTCCTTCCATTATTTTCTGTCCTGATGTGTTTCTGTTGAGAAATCATTTGATAATCTAATGGGAGCTCCCTTGTGTGTAACTTTCTGTCTCTCTCTTGCAGCCTTTAAGATTCTCTCTTTGTCCTGAATATTTGCCATCGTAATTATGATGTGTCTTAGTGTGGGTCTTTTCGGGTTCATCCTGTTTGGCACTCTCTGTGCTTGTGTGACTTTTTTCTTTGCCACATCAGGGAAGTTTTCTGACATTATTTCTTCAAATAGTTCTTCTAACCCTTGTTCCTCTTCTTGTTGTTCTGGCACCCCTATTATTCGTATGTTGTTTTGTTTTATGTTCTCCCATAGCTCCCTTAGGCTCTCCTCCTGTCTTTTAATTTTTTTCTTCAGTTGCAATTCAGTTTGGCTGTGTTTTGCTTCCCTGTCTTCTAGTTCGCTAATTCGGTCCTCCGCTTCTCCTAGTCTACTGTTGAAACTTTCCATGGTGTTTTTTATTGCAGCTATATCACTCTTCATTTCTTCTTGATTCTTACATAAGTTGTTGATTTTTTCACTCATTTCTTCTTGATTCTTACATAAGGTGTTGATTTTTTTCTTCCATACAATTTATGAACTCTATGACCATTATTCTGAATTATTTTTCTGACATATTGCATGCCTCTGTTTCACTTAGCTGCTTTTCTGGCTATTCCTCCTTTTCTATCCTTTGGGGGTATCTTTGTCTACCCATTTTGTGTCTCACCGACTGATCTAGATGTCGAGCTGTGTAGGGGCTGCTCCTTGAGTGGCAGTGGCTTCTCTGGCTATGGTTGCTCCTTGGGCAGTTACGGTAGCAGCTGCTTCTCAGTCGGCAGCGGCTCCTCTGGTGGGTGCTGTTCGCAGCAGTGGTGCCTCCTCTGGCTGGTGGGGGAGGCTGCTCATGTAGCTGCTGTTCCTTGGATGGGGGTGGGCTGATTATGAGGTTGCTGCTCCTCTGATGGGGATGAGTTGCTTGTGTCTGCTGCTCCTTGGACAGGGGCCAGCTGCTCATGTGGCTGCTGTTCTTTAGATGGGGGCTGGCTGCATGCTGCTGCTATTCCTCAGATGGGATGGGCTACTTGTGGTACTGCAACTCCTTGGACAGGGGCAGGTTGCTTGCAGGGCTGCTGCTTCTTGTTCAGGTGCGGGTTGCTCATGCAGCTGCTTCTCCTCAGACGGGGGGTGGTCTGCTCATGTGGCTGCTGCTCCCCATGTGGGAGTGAGCTGCTCGTGCTGTTGATGCCCCTCAGACAGATATGGGCCACTCACCTGGCTCCTTCTTGTCGGACAGGTATAGGCTGCGTGTGGGTGCTGCTCCTCGGACCAGTGCTGACTACACAGGGCTGCTGCTCCTTGGATGTGGGCAGGCTGCTTATGTGGCTACTGCTCCTCAGATGGGGGGAGGCTCCTTGTGTGGCTGATGTTCCTCAGAAGGGGGTGGGCTGCTCACACAGCTGCTGCTCCTCAGAAGGGGTGGGCTGCTCACACAGGTGCTGCTCCTCGGATGTGGGCAGGCAGCTCGTGCATCTGTTGCTCCTCAGAATGGGGTGGGCTGCTCACACAGGTGCTCCTCCTCGGATGGGGCCAGATGGCTCACACAACTGCTGCTCCTCGGATGGGGGCAGGCGGTTCGTGCGGCTGCTGCTTTTCAGAAAGGAATGGTCTACTCACATAGCTGCTGCTCCTCGGAAGGGGGCGGGCTGCTTGCACAGCTGCTGCTGCTTGGAAGGCAGCTGGCTGCTTGTGTGGCACAGCTGCTGCTCTTTGGACAGGTGCAGGGTGCGAGCTGTGTGCAGCTGCTGCTCCTCAGAGGAGGGCCGGCTGCATGGGGCTGCTGCTGCTCAGTAGTGGGTGGGCTGCTCAAGCGGCTGCTGCTCCTCAGATGGGGAGAGCTGCTTGTGTGGTTGCTGCTCCTCAGTCGGGGGAACTGGCTGCTCACACAGCTGCTGCTCCTTGGACAGTGGCAGGCCACATGAAGCTGCTGCTCTTAGGCCTGTGGTGGGTTGCTCGCAGGGCTGCTGCTCCTTGGACAGGAGTGGGTTGTTCACGTGTCTGTTGTTCACGTGGTTGTAGTGCCCTTGGCTAAAGCGTTGGGCTGGTCAGAGGGGAACCTGCTTCCGAACTCACAGGAGCCTTTGCTCAGGGTGGCTGGAGCCTCGTTGACCATGGGATCATAGCCTAGGTAGCATGTCCCTGGCAGGGGTGGCTATAGAGTCCCAGGTGTTATCTGAGGGCACTCTGGATGGAGTTGAGGCTGGGAACCCAGTTACAGCAGCTCTCCCCTTCAAAAAGGCTAGGCCCCTAAGGACAAGCTGGCCTCCTGGTACTGTTTGCAATGGTAGCAGAAGCTGCCTAGTTAGGCGAGCTTGATTAGCCTGCCTCTGAAGATCCTGTGGGATCTAACTGTGCCTCACTCACTCTCACACACACACCCCACCTGACCACACCCTCCTCTTTTACTCCCTCACTCACTCATGCTCTCTCCCTCACTGCCGCATTCTTCCTGCCTCCATAGTTGGGTCTGGGTGTTATTTACCCATTCGTGGAAGGAGTTTCCTCTCCAGGTGTCTGGTTATGTGGCTTGCTCTCAAGCCCCTTGGTCAGACAGGATAAAATTCACCTCAACAAGACACAATACAGAGGGAACTAAGCACAAATGTACTCATGACACTAATAACCCCAATATGAGTGACCACCTGAGAAAAGAGAGATAGAGCAGAGAAGAGAGCACAAATCCTATCAAAGAGAGAGAAAAAGATAAGGGATAAAAGACAAAGGAATAAAAAGGAGAATATATATATATATATATGTATATATATATATATATATATATATATTATATATATGGGTAAGACACCACAGAACCAATAGATAAACCAAAAAAATAACAAACACCACTCACCCAGCAAAGAGGATTGGGGCAGAATCTGTAGAGGCTGAGCTTATATAGTGAAAATAAGATGAAGAATTGGATGAATATGGGGAGGACCTCAATTTAGTATTGAGGCATTAGAAAGGCAATAAGTGGATGATAAGAAAGAGAATGAGAAGAAAAAATAATAAATTTACAAAAAATTGATTACAAAAATGGTATAAAAGTTAAAAATAGCAAATAAAAAATAGTGATGGAAAAATAATGAGAAAAGAAATAGAAAATAAAGCAACAAACAAAAACAGGAAAACAAAGAAAAAAAGAAAAAAAGAAAAAAGGGATAATAAAAAAAAATAAAAATAAAAGTGAAAAAAGTGGAGTGTTGTTCCTTTGGCTGGCTTATGATTCCAGTCGTCTGTACTGTACTGTTTCTCAGTTTCCAGTTGCTGGGGTAAAGATTTCTCTTTAGTCCAGTTCCTATGACCTCAGGGAGTATTCAGATTCCTTTGTATTAAGCAGGGTTGGATCTGGGTGTGGCTACATTGGTTGCCTGGAGACTGGAGGGAGGGGCTATCTCTCAGGAGAAAATGGCAACCGGGCTTAGATAAGACACAGCACCAGACTCGCTACCACCTCTCCTGGACCGCAGCCCACTCTCCCCAGATTCCACCAGTCCACACCTTCTCCTGCACCTGTATCCAAAAGGTCCTACGGACTAGGTTCAGTGGAGAAAGGCACAGGCCCCAGCACAAGGAGGGACTGCGTACCTGCAAGCTCCTCTTTTGCCAGCACTGCGCAGTCCCGCCAGCCCTTCAGGGCTGCCTCTGAGCTCAGATCCAAAATCCAGACTCCAAGGTCCAAAATCCCCTACCTCCTGCAGTCCCGTGGTCCCTTTTCTTCAAAGTCAGACCCTTTGCCTGTCCTGAGGGATGCGGCTTGGTGCCCTGCAGTTTCTCCCTGACCCTCTGGCCACAGAGGTCCGGCAGACTCTCTTGCCTAGATCCTTGATTTCACCTTTATCCAGGGGACCTCTGCCCTTCCCGGCTGCAAACTGTCTCACCAACTGCGTCTCCTTCACCAATTCGGGCTGAATTCCACTCGTTTCAGCCGCTCACTCTATTTGCTCCTGGACAAGGCTCAGGACACATCCATCTATTCCGCCACCATTTTGTCTTCCTTGGGAGTTTTTAAAAAAATTATTATTATTATTACTGCTTCGATTTTGTTAGTTGTAACTGGTCTGTTCAGATTTTCTGTTTCTTCTTGATTCAGTTTTTGAAGATTGTATGTTTCTAGGAATTTATACATTTCCTCTCAATTTTCTAATTTGTTGGTATATAGTTGTTTGTAAAATTTTCTTATAATCCTTTGTATTTTTGTGGTGTCAATTACTTCTCCTCTTTTATTTCTGATTTTATTTATTTGGTCCTCTCTCTTTGATTCTGAGGAGTCTGGTTAAAGGTTTATCAATTTTGTTTATCTTTTTAAAGAACCAGATCTTGGTTTCATTGTTATTTTGTATTTTTTTTTTAGATTCTATTTTGTTTATTTCCACTCTGATTTTTATTATTTTTAAAAATGTATCTTTATTGTTGAAAGTAATACAGATGTGCCATTCCCCCCGCCCCCGCTATTGACCTGTTCTAACCTGCCTCCTCCTCCTGCCCCAAGCCTTCACCACACTACTGTCTGTGTCCATGGTTTATGCATATCCTATATAATAAAAGCCTAATATGCAAATTGTCCCCTCGGGTGGTCGTTTGACCGGGAGTTCGACTGCTCGCTATGACATGTGTTGACCACCAGGGGGCAGCGCGGAACATGGCAGGCATTGTGGTGCTGGCAGCAGGTGGCAGTGGAGGTGCTGCCGGTCCCAATGGGCCCCGATGAGAGCGGGACCGCAGCAGGATGGTGGAGCAGGTGAGCGGGCAGTGCCAGGCCAAGGCAGGTGTGAGTGTGGGCCAGATCGCCCTACTGATTGCCTTGTCGATCATCCCACAGATGGCGACCAGCAGCAGTAGCAGCAGGTGGGACCAGCTTCCTGGTGCTGAGGGAGCTGGGTGGGGAGCCTGGCCCCGACCAATCGCCCCGCAGGAGAGATGGTGGAGCAGGTGAGGGGTTGATGCCAGGCCAAGGTGGGGTGCCAGGTGGGGCTGTGGGGCTGCGAGGTTGGGGGTGTGAACTGGGGCCCAATCTCTGCAGGACACCCTGAGGGACCCCACCCATGCATGAATTTGTGCACTGGGCCTCTAGTCCTATATAATAAAAGACTAATATGCAAATTGTCCCCTCGGGAGTTCGACCGACTGGGAGTTCGACCGCTCGCTATGACATGCTCTGACCAACAGGGTTGCGCAGAACGAAGGCAGGCCCCAGCTGGCAGCTGGAAGGAAGGCCCTGGCTGGCAGCCGGAATGCCCTGATTGGCCCTGATCGCCGGCCAGGCCTAGGGATCCTACCCATGCACGAATTTCGTGCAATGGGCCTCTAGTATGCATATAAGTTCTTTGATTAATCTCTTCCTACCCACTCACCCACCCACCTCCACCTTTCCTCTGAGATTCATCAGTCTGTTCCATGTTTCTGTGTCCCTGGATCTATCTTGTCCATCAGTTTATTTTGTTCTTTAGATTCCACATATGAGTGAGATCATGTGATACTTACATTCTCTGATTGGCTTATTTCACTTAATATAATATTCTCCAGGTTCCTCATGCTGTCTCAAAGGGTAAGATATCCTTTTTTACAGCTTCATAATATTCCATTGTGTAAATGTACCACAGCTTTTTTTAACCACTCATCTACTGTTGGGTACTTGGGCTGTTTCCGGATCTTAGCTATTGTAAATAATGCTGCTATGAACATAGAGGTTCATATATTCTTTCTGATTGGTGTTTTGGGTTTCTTAGGATATATTCCTAGAAGTGGGATCACTGGGTCAAATGGGAGTTCCATTTTTGGTTTTTTGAGGAAACTCCATACTGTTCTCCACAGTGGCTGCACCAGTATGCATTCCCACCAGCAGTGCATGAGGGTTTCCTTTTCTCCACATCCTCACCAGCATTTGTTGTTATTGATGTATTGATAGCAGCCATTCTGGCAGGTGTGAGGTGATAACTCATTGTTGTAACTTGCACTTCTCTGTTGATTAATAACCTTGAGCATCTTTTCAGATGTCCATTGGCTATCTATATGTCCTCTTGCTCATTTTTAAATTGGATTGTTTATCTTCCTGGTGTTGAGATATTCTTTAGATATTTCAGAAATTAACCCCTTATCAGATGTATCATTGGTGAATATGTTCTGCCATATAGTGGATTTCATTTTCATTTTATTGGTGGTTTCTTTTGCTGTGCAAAAGCTTTTTAGTTTGATGTAGTCCCATATTTTCCCCTTTGTTTCCCTTGACTGAGGAGATATATTGGCAAAAATACTGCTGTGTGAGAAGTCTGAGATTTTACTGCCTATATTGTCTTCTAGGATTTTATGGTTTTGACTCTTACATGTAAGTCTTTAATCCATTTTGAGTTTATTCTTGTGTATGATGCAGGATGATGGTCTAGTTTCATTTTTGCTCATATCTGTCCAATTTTCCCACCACCATTTATTGAATAAACTATCTTTACCCCATTACATGTTTTTGCCCCCTTTGTTAAACATTAATTGACCGTAAAATCATGGGTTTATTTCTGGGTTCTCTATTTTGTTCCATTGATCTATATGTCTGCTGTATTGATTACTATGGCATTGTAGTGTAGTTTAATATCAGGTAGCATGATTCCTCCAACTTTGCTCTTCTTTCTCAAGACTGCTGTGGCTATTTGGGGTCTTTGTGCTTCTATATAATTTCTGGAATACTTTTCTAGTTCTATGAAATACACCATTGGAGTTTTTATAGGAATTACATTGAATCTATAGGTTGCTTTAGGTAATATGGACATTTTAATGATGTTAATTCTTCTTATCCATGAACATGGTGTATGATGCTTTGTATTTTCTTCAATTTGTTTCTTCAGTGTGTTATAATTTTCAAGAATAGAACTTTTACATTCTTGGTTAAATTTATTCTCAGGTATTTCATTTTATTTTTTATGCAGTTGTAAGTGGGATTGTTTTCTTAGTTTTCCTTTCTGATAGTTTATTATTGGTATATAGAACTGCAAGTGATTTCTGGAACTTTATTTTGTGTCCTGCTAATTCACTGAATTCATTTATTAGTTCTAGCAGTTTTTTGGTAGAATCTTTAGGGTTCTCTATATAGATTATCATGTCATCTGCTTCCTGCTTCTTGAAATAGGCCTGCATTGTTATAAATTTTTCTCTTAGGACTGCTTTTGCTGTGTCCCATAGATTGTGGGTTGTTTTGTTTTCATTTTTATTTGACTCAAGGTAACTTGATTTCTTCCATGATCTCATTGTTTTGTGATATGTTATTTAAGCTCCATGTGTTTCTATATTTTTCATTTTTTTGGTAACTGATTTCTAATTTCATATCACTGTGTCAGAGAAGATGCTTGATATGATTTCAAACTTCTTACATTTATTGATATTTGTTTTTCTTACATTTATTGAGACTTGTTTTGTGTCCTAGCATTTGGTCTATCCTAGAAAATGTTCCATGTGCACTTGAAAAGAATTTATTTCTGCTGCTTTGGGGTGAAGTGCTCTGAAAATATCAATTAAATCCATCTGGTCTGGTGTGTCATTTAAGGCTGCTGTTTCCTTGTTGATTTTCTGTCTGGAACATCTATCCAGTGATGTCAATGGGGTGTTGAAATCCCCTGCTATGACTGTATTATGGTCAAATTTTTCCTCTATGTCCACCAACATTTGCTTTACATATTTAGGTACTTCTATGTTGGGTGCATAAATGTTTATGAGTTATATCCTCTTGTGGTATTCATCCCTTTTTCATTATGTAATGTCCTCTTATTCCTTATTATAGCCTTTGTTTTAAAGTTTATTTTGTATAAGTATTGATACCTCAGCTTCCCCCCCCCCCATTTCTTGTTTTCTTATCCATTCAGTTATCCTATTTCCTTTGATGGGAGCATTTAATGCATTTACATTTAAAGTGATTATAGATTATTACATACTTATTGCCATTTTATTCTTTATAACTATGTTCCTCTTTTTTCTTTCTTTTTCTAAAAGAATTTCCTTTAACATTTCTTGTAATACTGGTTAGTGGTGTGGGCTTCTTTGGGTTCATCTTGTTTGGGACTCTGCACTTCCTGGACCTGTGTGTCTTCTTCCTTCACTGGGTTAGAAACATTTTCAGTCATTATTTTTTGAAATAGGTTCTCAATCCTTTGTTTTTTCTTTTTCTCTTCTGGTACCCTATGATGCAGATGTTGTTACACTTGATGTTGTCCCAGAGGTCCCCTAAGCCAGCAGTCACCAACCAGTGGTCCACGGACCACTGGTGGTCCATGAGGTCCGAAAGGCTGGTGACCACTGCCTTAAAGTATCCTCATTTTTAAAATTATTCTTTCATTTTTCTGCTCTGATTGGGTGCTTTCTGCTACCTTGTCTTTCAAATCACTGATTTGATCCTCTGCTTTATCTAACCTACTGTAGATTCCTTCTAGTGTGTTCTTTATTTCAGATAGTGTATTCTTCATTTCTGATTGGTTCTTTTTATGGTTTCTATTGGTTCTATTTATGGTCCTCTTTTACTATATCTTTGTTTAAGTTCTTACTGAGTTCATCCATTCTTCCCCTAAGTTCCTTGAGCATCCTTATCACCATTGTTTTGAACTCTGTATCTGGTAGATTGCTTGTTTCCATTTTATTTAGTTCTTTTTTTCTGGGAATTTCTCCTGTTATTTCATTTGTGGAATGTTTCTTTCATCCCCATTTTGGCTGCCTCTTTGTGTTTGTTTCTATGTATTACATAGATCTTCTATGTCTCCCAGTCTTGGAATGGTGGTCTTATGTAGTAGGTTTCTTGTGGAGCTTAGTGGTGCAGTCTGTTCCCTTTGTTCACCTGAGCTAGGTGCTCCAGGAATGGCCCTTGTGTGGGTTATGTGTTTCCTCCTTTGCAGTTGAGTCTTGATTGCTATTGGCCCATCCGTGGGTCAGTTTGATTATGAAGGCTGACCCCAACCACAGTGTACAAGCTGTTGTTTGGGGACTGATCCCATGAAGTGAATTTGCCCCGGCAGTGTCTGGTATTTGCTGAGATTTACCTTTGGTTGCCCCACTTGTGGAGCTAATTGGGTCATGCTCTGATGTTGTCTGAAGCTTTTCATAGGTCATTGTCAAGTACTGCTTGTGACCAGCTCTGGACTAGACCCGTTTGGAGCTACAAAGTGATCACAGTTTGTGGCTGCCTGTGTTGAGCCTGGGTGCATGTGAGAGGTGCAAACCTGCATATCAAGGCTTGCTCCCACAAGCACTGTGCTTGGGAGCAGGTGAGCAAAAGGCCCAAGGAACCCTGAGATCTGCCTCCACCTGCCAGCTGCCTGTGAGGCTCAATCACTGATGGAGCCTCTGGAGGTACTTGAGTTATGTGAGGTAGGTTTTTAGTGAGTCACCAGGCATGGTTGAGTGGTGTTCACCAGGTTGACACAGATTCAAACTTGATGCCATGCTGGGTCAGCAAAATTCACAAGTTACACCAAGGCCGACCGCCACCTGTTGGGGGCCTGTGGACCTTTGTGATGGTAGAGTCTCAGAGAGTCATCGTGGTGAGGCCAAAACAGACCAAAATTTAGTCACGTGGAGGGAGGGCTCAGGAACAATGGTGCTTTTAGGGTGTGCAAGGGAAAATGATCCCTGAGCCACATAACACCCTAAATCTGCCAGGACCTCCTCAAGAACCCTCCAAGAAAGTCTTCATTGCCCTGGGTGGTGTGGCTCAGTGGATAGAGCATCGGCCTGTGGACTGAAGGGTCCCAGGTTTGATTCCAGTCTGGGCACATGCCCAGGTTTTGGGCTTAATCCCCAGTAGGTGGCGTGCAAGAGGCAGCCAATCAAGGATTCTCTCTCATCATTAAAGTTTCTACCTCTCCCCTCTCCCTTCCTTTCTGAAATCAATACAAATATATTTAAAAAAATACATATTTCAGAAAGATTTCTTGAGATTTCATATAAATTTTAGGATAAATTTTTCTATTTCTGTGAAAAATGCCATTGGCATTTTGATAGGGATTTTATTGAATCTGTAGACCATTTTTGATAGTGTATTAGTTAAGGTTCTCCAGAGAAATAGAACCAATAGAAAGTGTGTGAATACATATGCAGGGTATGCCAAAATATGTATACACACTTTAACAGTTGATAGCTCAATTTTGAAAATGAAATGTATTTCAATAAACACTGCATTATAATTATTCAAAGTGTATGTATACATTTTTGGGACACCCTATATATGATTTATGATAATGAAATGCTCATGGAGTCATGGACTCTGGTAAGTCCCAAGATTTGAAGGGTGAGTTGGCAAGCTTGAGACCCAAGAGAGCCAATGATTTAGTTTTAGTCCAAGTTAGAAAGCTTAAAAATTAGGGGAGCCGATATTTCAGTTGAATCTGAAGGCAGAAAAAGAAGCTGATGTCCCAGTCCAGGAGTAATTTTCTCTTACTGCAGGAAAGTTCAACCTTTTTGTACTATTCAGGTTTTCAACTAATTGAATGAGGCTCACCCACATTAAGGAGGGCTATCTGTTTTACTCAGTTTGTTGATTTAAATGTTGATCTCATCAAGACACCCTCACAGAAACGCCCTGAGTAATGTTTTTGTTTTTATTTTGTTTTGTTAAGGAAGTTAATGAAGTCCCTTCATCTGGTATGACTTGTTTTGGTCTCATGGCAAAACTTCCTTCCTCATTGTATATTAGCTGAAAATAAGAGTCCAGCCCATTGGGCTGAAAATGAATATTGGGTGAGGTGGGGGTTAGGATATTTAAGGTTAGCTATTTCATGCCATCCATGCCACCCAATCCAGACTGTTTTTACCAAATATCTAGGCACTCTGGGGCCCAGTCAATTTGACACATGAAACTACATTACAGGTAGTATGGACCTTTAAACAATATTAATTCTTCCAATTTGTGTATACAGGTGACTTTACATTTATTTGTGTCATCTTTAATTTCTTTCATCAATGTTTTGTAGTTTTCAGTGTACAAGACTTTCAACTCCTTGCTTATGTTTATTCCTAAGTATTTTATTTTCTTGATGCTATTGTAACTGGAATTTTCTTAATTTCCTTTTCAAATTGTTCATTGTTAGTGTATAGAAATGCAACTGATTTGTTTGTTGATTTTGTGTCCTATAACTTTCTTGAATTTGTTTATTAGTTCTAACAGGTTGTGTGTGTGCATGTGTGTGCATGTGTAATCTTTAGGGTTTTCTGCATATAAGATTATGCCATCTGCAAGCAGAGCTAATTTTATTTCTTTCTGATTTGGACACCTTTTATTTATTTTTCTTGCCTAACTGCTCTGGCTAAGACTTCTAGAACTATGTTGAATAGAAGTGGTGAGAGTGGGCAGCCCTTGCCTTGTCTCTTTGAAGAAAAGTTTTCAGTTTTTCACCATTGAGTCTGATGTTAGCCGTGGGCTTTTCATATATAGCCTTTATTATGTTGGGGTAATTTCCTTCTCTTCCTGATTTGTTCAGTGTTTTTTATCATGAAAGGGTGCTAAAATTTTCAAATGATTTTTATGCATTGATTGAGATGATCATGTGATATTTATCCTTCATTCTGTTAATGTACTGTATCATATCAATTAATTTTCAAGAAATTCAACATGGCCATGGTGTATAATCTCTTTAATGCACTGTTGAATTTATTTTGCTGGTATTTTGTCGAGGATTTTTGCATTTATATTCATCTGGGAAACTAGCCTGTACTTTTTCTTATGGTGTCTTTGTCTGGCTTTGGCATCAGGCTAATGTTGGCCTCATAAAATGAATTTGAAAGTATTCCCTTCTCTTCAATTTTTTGGAGAAGTTTGAGAAAAATTGGCATTACTTCTTCTTTACATGTTTGGTAAAATTGCCAGTGAAGCTATTTGTCTCTGGTCTTTTTTGTTGTTGTTATTGGGAGATTTTTGATTACTGATTCAATATCCTTATTTTGTATTGGTCTGTTGGGCTTTCTATTTCTTCTTGGTAGGTTGTGCATTTCTAGGAATTTATCCATTTCTTCTAGGTTATCTAATTTCTTGGCATATAATTGTTCATAGTATTCTCTTACAGTCCTTTTTTTTAAATTTCTGTGGCATTGGTTGTAATGTGCCCTTTTTCATTTCTGATTTGTCTTATTTTTTTTCTTAGTTAATCTAGCTAAGTATTTGTCAATTTTGTTGATCTTTTAAAAAACAAATCTTAAGTGTGTTGATTTTTTCCCTGTTTTCTTTTTTCTTTTTCTATTTTACATCTCTTTTTTTTTCTCTGCTTTAATCTTTATTATTTCCTTCCTTTTGCTAGCTTTGGGTTTAGTTTGTACTTTTTCTAGTTCCTTGAGGTGATACTGTTGTATTGCTGATTTGACATATTTTTTATTTTTTAATATATGCATTTATAATTACAAACTCTCTCTTACAATTCCTTTCACTGTATCCCGTAAGTTGTGGTATGTTGTGTTTTCATTTTCTTCTGTCTCAAGGTATTTTCTAATTTTTCCTATGACTTTTTTATTCCATTTGCTGTTTAAGCTTGTGTTGTTAAATTACTACATAACTGGATTTTTCAGTTTCCTTTGTGCAATTGCTTTCTGTTTTTGTTCCACTGTGATCAGAAAATATATTTTGTATGATTTTAGTTTTCTTGAATTTGTTAGGAATTGTTTTGTGGCCTAACATGTAGTCTATCCTAGAGAATGTTCCATATAGCATTGTCAGGTCTTCTATTTCCTTATTGATTTTCTGTTTGTTTTATGCATTATTAAAAGTGAGATATTGAAGTCTCCTACAATTGTGTTGCAGTGTATTTCTCCCTTCTATTATGTCGAAGTTTGCCTGATATTTAGAAGCTCCAAAGTTTAGTGCATAAATATTTATAATTGTTATATTTTCTTGGTGAATTGACCCTTTTAACATTATTTAATGTTTTTAGTCTCTTGTTACTGTTTATTAAAATATTCTTTCTTTTTTATTTATTTTATTTTTTCCCCATCACCGTTTATCCCCCTTATGCCCTCTTCCACCTACCCCCCGCCCCGCCCCGCAATCACCACACTGTTGTCCAATCCCTCAACCCCACTTCCCTGCGAAACTGTCTGCCTGCTGTCTATCTATGAGCCTGTCTCTATTTTGCTTGGTAGTTCAGTATGTTCATATGGTTCTGGTCTTTCTCTGACTGGCTTATTTCACTTAGCATATTGTTCTCCATGTCCATCATGCTGTCATAAAGGGTAAAATTTTCTTCCTTTTTACAGCAGAGTAGTATTTCATTTTGTAAATGTACCACAGCTTTTTTTATCAACTCATCTACTGATATGGGCAAAAGACCTGAATAGACACTTCTCCCAGGGTGACAAACAGGTGGGCAATAGACATGAAAAGATGATCAATGTCACTAGTTATCAGAGAGATACAAATTAAAACCACAATGAGATATTACCTTACACCTGTCAGAATGACTATCATCAATAAATCAACAAACAAGTACTGGTGAGGATGTGGAAAAAAGGAGACTCTTGTGCACTGTTGGTAGGAATGCAGATTGGTGCAGCCCTTGTGGAAAACAGTTTGGAGTTATCTCAAAAAATTAAAAGTGGAACTGCCTTATGTCCCAGCAATTCCACTTCTGGGAATTTATCCAAAGAAACATGGAACACTAATTCGAAAGAATATATGCACCCCTATGTTCATTGCAGCATTATTTACAATAGCCAAGATTTGGAAGCATCTCTTGTTACTGTTTTTTATCTAAAGTCTATTTTGTCTGTGATTAGTATAGCCACTCCTTCTCTCTTTTGGTTCAATTTGTTTGGAATATCTGTTTCCAGATTTAAAAAATTTTTCAGCCTATGTGTGTCCTTACATGTAAAGGGAGTTTATTGTAGACAACATATAGTTGGATCCTATTTTATTTTTATCCATGTAGTAAATTCATGTCTTATGATTAGGGAGTTTAATTCATTTGCATTTGAAGTAATTATTAATAGGAGAGGACTTACTATTGCCATTTTGTTAATTGTTTTCCATATGTCTTATAGTGTTATTGTCCCTCCTTTCCTTTTATTGTCTTACTTTGTGTTTTGTTGATTTTTTTATTATAATGATATGCTTTGATTCACTTCTCATTTCCTTTTGTGTATATTCTATAGCTACCCACCTAATGGTTGCCACTTACATTACATAAAGCATCTTAAAGTTATAACATTCTATTTTAAATTGATAAAAACAACTTCAATTACATACAAAAACTCAACTTCTTTACAGCTCCACCCCTTTGTTTTTGATATTGTACATCTTTATATGTTGTCTAACCATTTACATAGGTTTATAGTTATTTTCATGGTTTTGTCATTTAATTTTATGTACAAAAATAACCATAGTACATGCTATTATATTTCTCCACCTATTTTCCTTTATTAGAAAATCCCATATTTTCACATGGCTTCATTTTGCTGTTTATCATCCGTTTTTTTCAACTTGAAAGACTAACTTTAGCTCATCTGTAGAGCAAGTCCAGTGGTAATGAACTCCCTCAGTTTTTGCTTATCTGAAAATGTTTTCTAGCCTTGGAGTACCTGAGATGGCTGCATAAGGGCTATAGTGGGCAGCTGTGGGGATGAAGACAGCTTCCTTTAATTTCTCTCTCTGTCTCTATCTCTTCCTCATCTCTATCTATATTCCTGTATTCTCCTGAATTACACACTCCTTTATCCTATATAATAAAAGGCTAATATGCAAATTGACCGAACGGCAAAATGACCAGTCACTATGACACACACTGACCACCTGGGGGTAGACACTCAATGCAGGAGCTGCCCTCTGGTGGTTAATGCGCTCCCACAGGGGGAGCACCACTCAGCCAGAAGCCGGGCTCACTGCTGGTGAGCGCAGTGGCAGTGGCAGGAGACTCTCCTGCCTCTGCAGCAGCACTAAGGATGTTTGACTGCAGGGTGTGGGCCTAAGCCATCAGTCAGACATCCCCTGAGAGCTCCCAGACTATGAGAGGGTGCAGGCTGGGCTGAGGGACCACCTCCCTGAGTGCACGAATTTCATGCACCGGACCTCTGGTATAGAAATATTAAAAATCATATGCAACCTAACTGCCCTAATCTACACTTTGTTTGGCACAGAGTTCACTTTCTAAAGTACCACAGGTAACAATTTGACCAAGTGTTTCACCACTACATAAATAATGGTAAAAACATTCCAGTCTGTCATGGCTTTACCATTATTGGTTCCAAGCCCAACCCTCTTTATTCAGCCAATCATAAAATCCTAGATTCTATAACTTGCAGCTCCAACTTGAGGTAATAAATTCTAAATCAAGTAGAATATGAACTTAGCTCCAGTAACTGAGACTTCAAAAACAATGCCTTAAAAAAATTAGGTTAATTTTTTTCTCTCATCTATCTAAAAGTCTGAAGATGAGCAATCAAAGGCTGAGATGATATCTTCATGATGTTTTTCTGAAAGTTAGACTCCTTTTATTTTCTGCTAATGCAATGTTAGAATAGTTATTTAGCCTTGCAAGACAGCTGCCTGAGCTCCAGTCTTCATATCTTCCTTTAACCTTTTGCACTCGGATGTCGAGTGTGACTCGACATGGTTAGCATTAGAATAAAGGAATCGAGAAAAAAGCAAGCGAGTGCAAAGGGTTAAAGCAGCAGAGAGGAAGAGAAGGTAAGGGCAAAAGGAAATTGGTCAATTGATTAAACTCTCCTGCCATGTTTATTTGTTATAAAATATCCTATAAAATAAAAGGCTAATATGCAAGTAGACTGAACCACAGAACAACTGGAACAACTGAACAACTGGTCTCTATGATGTGTGCTGACCACCAGGGGTCATGTGTGGAACATGTTGGGCATTGGCCATGGTGGGATGGTGGAGCAGGTGAGCGGGGGCACCAGACCAAGGTGGGGCACCGGTCACTGTCATCGGGGCAAGCCTCTGAGCCTCACCCCCACCCCCACCTCTGGTGGTTACTGAAAATTCTTTGCTCCCATGAGCCACAGTCCCGCCCGGTGCTTGCACCTGCTGCTGGTGCTGGCCTTGCTTGCACCCACTGCCAGTTCTGGAGCCACCGCTTGCACCCACTGCCAGCATCAGCCCTGCTTGCACCTGTAGCCAGCGCCAGAGCCGCCGCTTGCACCCGCTGCTGGTGCCCGGTGCTGGTCCCAATTACTCGGTGCCATCAGGGAGTGTGAGTGGCAGCTGCTGGCCCTGATCATCCCTGAAGGCTTCTCCACCGCCCCCTGCTCCCAAGGGTCAATCAGGGCAGCAGCCTCCACTCACACCTGCTGCTGGCACTGGCCCTAATCGCTCCGTGCTTTCAGTGGGTGCGAGCAGGGCCGGTGCTGTCAGCACGTGGGAGTGGTGGTGGTGGGAGTGGGGCTGCTGGCAGACAGGGGACCAGGGGCCTCAGTGGGAGGGGACAGGCATGGGTGTGGAGGATGGGCTGAGACTTGCCCTTGTGCCCACTGAAGCCTCAAGGCCCACAGTTCCTTTCAAGGTGCATGAATTTGTACACTGGGCCCCTAGTGTTTGTATAAAGCATTTAGGCACTTTTAGGTGGGGAAGATGATACTCAGATTTCACTGCTAGGTTCAGCAGAATATAATGTTAAAAAATGATATATCGAGAGGACACTTAGAGAATGCCACTTGCCAGCCATAACCTGCTTGGAACCACCACCGTGCCCTGGCAGTGAGTGGTGAAGTACCTCCCGGCAGGCTCCCAGACATCTACAGGGAATGTGTGCCACCAGAGTGAGCTCCTGCACCAGGCCTCCTCACCAGCCTGCCGTGAACCAGAGTCTTAGGATCTGGCTCCAAGACCCCACAGTGAGTGAAAGCCAGGGGGAACCCTGTGCCCCACCCCCACCCCAGATCCTAGAACTGTGCTGCTAGCCTGACCCAGATTCACCTAGCACCTGCTCCACCCCAAGCCCTAGGACCTGCTGCCAGGGCAAGCCAGAGCAACCCAGAGCATGCCCCACTCCTGGAGAGCATGGACTGTGTGACCCAGAGCAACTGGTGCCTGCTTCACTCTGGCCCCTGAACAACCCTGCTGGGGTGACTCGGAGCAACCCACCATACACCCCACTCAGGGCCACAGGGAAGCTCTGACTGTGCGACCCAGAGCAACCTGGACCTGCTCCACCCTGGCTCCCAGGACAGTCCTGCGCAACCCGCCCCTGCTGCACACTGAGGAGGGGTGAATTGGAGCAACCCAGAGTGTGTCTCACTCTGGGCTATAAGAAAGCTAGGACTGTGCAACCCAGAGCAACCCGCACCCACTCCACCTTGAGCCCAGGGTCTTGTTGCCAGGGCAACCTGGAGTAACCCAGCATGTGTCCCACTCAGGCCACAGGGGAGCTCTGACTGTGTGACCCAGAGCATCCCTCACCTGCTTCTCCCCGGCCCATGGGACAGTCCTTCAGGGGCTACCTGGAGCAATCCAGCACATACCTCACTCCAGGCCACAGGAGAGCACTGCCAGGGTGACCCAGAGCAAGCTGGTGTGCCCAGCCAGGGACCACAGGACTGTGCTGCAAGTGTGCTGCCAGAGGGACCTAGGGTGACATCCTGCCAAAGGTGCTGAGGCCACACAGCAAATTGCATGCCAGAGGGCTTGGGGTCCTCACAGGGAGTCACACACCAGAGGAACTGTGCATGCTCTCCCACCACCCCGAGCATCTAAAGCAGACAACTGAAGGACCAGATCCATGGGAGAAGGGGATACAACTCAGAACAGAGACAATAAATGCATGAGACTGGTCTAACGATTTCCGGGCCATTGCCCTGATAGGGTCTTGAACCCCTCAAACCCTAAGCAAGGATCCCAGGGATAGAAATAGACAGCAAAAATGGGGAGACTAAGAAACAACCCCCTGAGGGAAGAAAAGGAGGAATCACCAGAAAAGGGACTAAATGAAATAGAGGCATGCAATATGTCAGAGAAAGAATTCAGAGTAAAGTTCATACAGTTCATAAACTGGATGGATGAGAAAATCAACAACTTATGTAAGAATCAAGAGAAAATAAAAATTATATAGCTACAAAAAAACCACAATGGAAGGTTTCAACAGTAGACTAAAAGAAGTAGAGGACCGAATTAGTGAGTTAGAAGATAAAGCAGAAAAACACACCCAATCTGAACAACAATTGGGGGAAAATTAGAAAGCAGGAGGAGAGCCTAAAGGAGGTTTGGGACAACATGAAACGAAATAACATACATATATAGGGGTGGCAGAAGGACAAGATGAGGAGCAAGGATTAGAAAACCTATTTGAAGAAATAATGACAGAAAACTTCCCTGATTTGGAAAAGATAAAAGTCACACAAGCACAGAGAGTCCCAAACAAGATAAACCCAAAAAGACTGACACCAAGACATGCCGTAATTACAATGGCAAATGTTAATGACAAAGAGAGAATCTTAAAGGCTGCAAGAGAGACACAGAGAGTTACTTACAAAGGTAACTCTGGGTGTGTTTTTTTTTCCCAAAGGATCCCCCATCAGATTATCAAATGATTTCTCAACAGAAACACATCAGGCCAGAATGGAATGGAATGAAGTTTACAAAGTGATGCAAAGCAAATTTACAAAGTGATGCAAAGCTGAATCCAAGACTACTCTATCCAGCAAGGCTATCATTCAAAATTAAAGGGGAAATCAGGAGCTTTGCAGAAAAAAAAGGTGAAGGGAGTTTATCACTACCAAGCCAGCAATGTAAGAAATGCTAAAGGGGCTGGTGTAAAAAGAGGAAATAGGAAGCGAAGAAGGAACACAGGCGTAAAGAATAAAAATAGCTACAAACAAGTACCTATCAATAATAACCTTAAATGTAAACAGACTAAATGCTCCACTTAAAAGACATAGAGTGGCTGAATGGATAAAAAAACATGACCCATATATATGTTGTCTACAAGAGACCCACCTCAGAACAAGGGACTCACACAGACTGAAAGTGAAGTGATGGAAATATATTTTTCAGGCAAATGGAAATGAAAAAAAGCTGGAGTAGAAATACTTATATCTGACAAAATAGACCTCAAAGTGAAGGCCATAACTAATGATAAGGAAGGCCACTTCATAATTCGAAAGGGATCGATACAACAAGAGGATATAACTCTGGTAAACATATATTCACCCAATGCACGGGCACCCAAATACATAAACTTCTGGAAGATATTAAAGGAGAGATAAACAGGAATACAATCATAGTAGGGGATTTTAATACCCCATTGACATCACTGGATAAATCCTCCAGACAAAAATCAACAAAGAAACAGCAATCCTAAATGACTTACTAGATCAGATGGTCTTAATTGACATCTTCAGAACATTTCACCCCAAAGCTACAGAATATACATTCTTCTCAAGTGCACATGGGACATTTTCAAAGATAGATCACATATTGGGACACAAGCAAAGTCTCTTCAAATTCAAGAAGATTGAAATAATATCAAGCATCTTCTCAGATTACAATGGCATACTATTAGAAATAAACTACAAAAAAATCAAAAAAATTCAAACACTTGGAGGCTAATAGCATGTTCTTAAACAATGACTGGTTTACCAAAGAGATCAAAGAAGAAATAAAAAACATCCTGGAAACAATTGACAATGAAAACACAGCAATCCAAAATCTATGGGACACAGTGATAGCAGTCCTAAGGGAAGTTCATAGCTCTACAGGCTTTCTTCAAAAACAAACAAACAAACAAACAAACAAAAAACAAAACAAAACAAAAAAACACCCAAGAAAAGTGGTAATAAATTATCTAACTCTGCAGCTTAAAGAATTAGAAAGAGAGCAACAAGAACAGAAGATAGGAAATAATAAAGATCAGAGCAGAAATAAATGACATAGATTCCGTCCTGACAGGTTTGGCTCAGTGGATAGAGCATTGGCCTGTGGACTGAAGGGTTCCGGGTTCGAGTCTGGTCAAGGGCATGTACCTTGGTTGCAGGCATATCCCCAGTAGGGGGTGTGCAAGAGGCAGCTGATCGATGTTTCTCTCTCATCGATGTTTCTAACTCTCTATCCCTCTCCCTTCCTCTCTGTAAAAAAATCAATAAAATATATTTAAAAAAATAAATAAATGACATAGATTCCAATAAAATAATACAAAAGATCAATAAAACTAAGAGCTGGTTCTTTGAAAGGATAAACAAGATTGATGAACCTCTAGCCAGGCTCACTGAGAAGCAAAGAGAGAGGACCCAAATAAACAAACTCTGAAATGAAAGAGGCGAAATAACAACAGACCCAACAGAAATACAAAGGATTGTTAAAAAAAAAAAAAATACTATGAACAACTCTATTCCAACAAACTGGTCAACCTAGAAGAAATGGATATATTCCTAGAAAAATATGACCTTCCAAAACTCAATCAGGAAGAATAAAAAAATTTGAATAGGCCAATAACTATGGAGGAAATTGAAGCAGTAATCAAAAAACCTCCAGCAAACAAAAGCCCTGGACCAGATGGCTTCACAGGGGACTTTTACCAAACATTCAAAGAAGAATTAAAACCTATCCTCCTCAGACTATTCCAAAAAATTCAAGAGGAAGGCACACTTCCAAGCTCTTTCTATGAAGCCAGCATCACCCTAATACCAAAACAAGATAAAGACACTACAAAGAAAGAGAATTACAGGCCAATATCTCTGATGAACCTACATGCTAAAATCCTCAACAAAATCCTAACAAATCAGATCCAGCATTACATTAGAAAGATCATACACCATGACCAAGTGGGATTTATTTGGGGGATGCAAGAATAGTACAATATCCTCAAATCAATAAATGTGATACATCACATAAACAAATTGAGAGATAAAAATCACATAGTCATATCAATTGATGCATAAAAAGCATTTGAGAAAATCCAACACCCTTTCTTGATAAAAACTCTCAGCAAAGTGGCAATAGAGGGATCATACCTCAACATAATAAAAGCCTTATATGACAAACCTACAGCCAACATCATACTCAATGGGCAAAAACTAAAACCATTTCCCCTAAGAACAGGAACAAGACAGGGATGCCCACTGTTACCACTCCTGTTTGATATAGTACTGGAAGTGCTAGCCATAGCCATCAGTCAAGAAGAAGAAATGAAACGCATCCAAATTGGAAAAGAAGAAGTAAAACTGTCATTATTCACAGATGACATGATAGTGTACATAGAAAACTCTAAAGACTCCATCAAAAAACTACTAGAATTAATAAATGAATTTGGCAATCTAGCAGAATACAAAATTAACCCCCAGAAATCTATGGCTTTTTTATACCCCAATAATGAACTAAAAAGCAATCCCATTTACCATTGCACCAAAAAATTAAGATACCTAAGAATAAACTCAACTAAGGAGATAAAAGACCTATACTCAGAAAACTACAGGACATTGAAAAATGAGGTAGAGGAAGACATAAACAAATGGAAGAACATACCGTATTCATGGATTGCTAGAATCAACATCATTAAAATGTCCATATTACCCAAAGCAATCTATAGATTTAATGTAATCCCCATTAAAATACCAATAGCATATTTCACAGACCTAGAAGGAACTCTCCAAAAATTCATCTGGAATAAAAGAAGACCCTGAATAGCCACAGCAATCCTGAGAAAGAAGAACAAAGTTGGAGGGATCACAATACCAGATATCAAGCTATATTACAAAGCCACTGTTCTCAAAACTGCCTGGTACTAGCACAAGCATAGACATATAGACAAATGTAACAGAACAGAGACCCCAGAAATTGACCCAAGCCATTATACTCAATTAATATTTGACAAAGGAGGCAAGAACATACAATGGAGTCAAGGCATTCTCTTCAATAAATGGTGTTGGGAAAATTGGACAGATACATGCAAAAAATGAAACTAGATCACCAGCTTACACCATTCACAAAAACAAACTCAAAATGGGTAAAGGACTTAAACATAAGATGGGAAACCATAAAAATCTTAGAAGACTCCATAGGCAGCAAAATATCAGACATATGTTGTAGCAATATCTTTATCGATACAGTTACTAGGGCTATGGAAACTAAGGAGAAAATAAACAAATAGGACTATATCAAAACAAAATCTTCTGCACAGCAAAAGAAACCATCAACAAAACAATAAGAAAGCCCATTGTATGGGAGAACATATTTGCCAATGTTATACTCTATAAGGGACTAATCTCCAATATTTATAGGGAACTCATACATATTAACAAAAGGAAGATAATCCAATAAAAATGGGCAAAGAACCTAAACAGACACTTATTGAAAGTGGACATACAGGATGCCGAGAGACATATGAAAACATGTTCAAAGTCACTAATTCGAGAGATGCAAATCAAAACGACAATTAGATACCATGTCACACCTGTCAGAATGCCTATCAACAAATCGACAAATGACAAGTGCTGGCGAGGTAGCGGAGAAAAAGGAACCCTGGTGCACTGCTGCTGGGAATGCAGACTGGTGCAGTCACTGTGGAGAACAGTATGGAGTTTCCTAAAAAAATTAAAAATGGAATTCCCATTAGACCCCGTAATCCCACTTCTAAGAATATATCCCAAGAAATCAGAAATACCAATCAGAAAGGATATATGCACTTCTATGTTCATAACAGCACAATTTACAATAATGAAGATTTGGAAACAGCCTGAATACCCATCAGCATATGAGTGGATTAAAAAATAGTGGTACATCTACACAATGGGTTACCATGCTGCTGTAGAAAAGAAAGAACTCTTACCATTCACAACAGCAAATGGACCTGGAGAACATTATGCTAAGCGAAATAAGCCAGTCGGAGAAAGATAAATATCACATGATCTCACTAATTTGTGGAATATAATGAATAACATAAACTGGTGAACAAAAATAAATCCAGAGACAGAGAAGCATCGAACAGACCATCAAACTTCAAGGGAAGGTGGGGGCGGGTGGCGTAAAGAGATCAACCAAAGGAATTGTATGCATGCATATAAGCATAACCAATGGACACAGACACTAGGAGGGTGAGGGAGGTGGGGGTGGCTGGGGAGAGGTCAATGGGGAGAAAAAGGAGACATATATAATACTATATGTAATACTTAAACAATAAACAATTTAAAAATATATATATCTAGTGCGGAATAGGCAGTGGTATGTTACAACTAAGGTTATCCAAAGAGCACTTAAAGTGCAACAAAATTTATCATAATAATTAAAAGTTTCACGAATTAGGATTATTCTAATTTAAAACACTAAGAAATAGAAGAATGATGAAAGACAAAATCAACTTCTGAGGGTATGAATAAGAATGTAAGGAAATTTAGCATTTGTTGAGTCATATATACAAGCTTTATACTTACATGAAACTCCCTTGTAAGATGGACATAATTATTATTCAGTGGCAAACCTTTCAAGTACAAATAAAATCCAAATCAAGGGGGAAGGGAATAGATTAACCAAGGAATATATATATATGGACACAGACAATAGTGTGGTGAAGGCCTGGGGTGGGGGATATTTGGGTGGAGAGGGACAAAGAGGGGGAAGTGGGGGACATCTCTAATAATGTCAATAATAAAAAGTATCTGCAATAAAGGCAAGACAATAGACTCAAGTTCTGGTTTGTCAAATATTTCCTGCACTAACATTATCTACAGAAGCATCTGTCCAATTTTTACCTAGTGACTATTTATGCATTCTGAATGGGGTTCAGGTAAAATGATACTATGTACAAACCTGTGCACAAAGCTGAAATAGATTTTTTTCATCTCCTGGGGGATTTATCAGTATACAGAATGAGAACTAAGGATTCATATCTTAGTTGACTTATCATAATTCAAATGCATTTCAGGGTGTGATTTTGATTTTGCCAATATGAATATGTATCATAAATATGTGCCCTATGGTTACACTTAACAATCTCTACATATAAAACCCTAATATGCAAATAGACTGAATGCCGAACAACTGAACAACTGGTCTCTATGATGTGCACTGACCACCAGAGGGTGCGCATGGAACATGGCGGGCATTGGCAGCAGGTGGCAGAGCATGGACCATGGTGGGTGTCGGCTGTGGTGGGATGGTGGAGCAGGTGAGTGGGAGCACCAGACCAAGGCAGGGTGCCGGTCGCTGTCATTGGGGTGAGGCTCTGGTGGTTACTGATAATTCTTTGTTCCTGCATGCCTCTGTCCTGTCTGGCGCTCACACCTGCTGCTGGTGCCGGAGCCATCACTTGCACCTGCTGCTAGCGCCCGGCGTCAGTCCCAATCGCTTGGTACCGTCAGCAGGTGCAAGCAGCGGCTGCCGGCCTCAATCGCCCCTGAGGGCTTCTCCACCTTTCCCTGCTACAGAAGGGTGATCAGGGCAGCAGTTGCAACTTGCACCCACTGATGGCTCCGGCCTCACTCGCACCTGCTGCTGGTGCCAGCCCCAATCGCTCCGTGTATGTGAGTGGAGGCGGTGGGAGCAGGGCTGCTGGCAGACAGGGGACCGGGGTGCCATGGTGGGAGTGACCAGGAGTGGGCACGGAGGATGGTCTGAGACCCGCTGCAGCCTCGCAGCTCACAGGTCCTTTCAAGGTGCACGAATTCGTGCACTGGGACCCTAGTAATAAAATAAAACTGCAGCTTTGACAAGCTGACACACACCACCCTAGCTGTGGGACATTACCTTGTGGGACATAGTGAAGTCACCTTGCTTCCTGAGGAATTTTCTTAAAAGCTCTATGTACCAACTTCTACTTCACTGGTCAACATTTACTCATGTGGTTATCCTTCTTTGAGGGAGCCTGGGAAAAGTAGCTTTTTAGCTGGCACACACATTGCTGCCCCAACAAAATCAAGGTTTGTTAACAAGGAATAAGGAAAGAAAAGATCTCAGGTGGGCAACTCTATCTAGCTGGAGTAGAAACGAATTTGTCCCCTGCAGAATTGGTACAAAGATTATAGAAGCAGGCCTAGGCAAAACTCTCAGAAATAATGCTACTTAATTGGTCTGATTAACATCAGAAACACTTCCTGTGCTGCTACCCATGCCAGTGAAAGTGATGACTTCTGCTCAGCTGTTTCCCTTTTCCCATGTCACTTCCAAATCAAAACCTTCCATGGCTGCATCTTACTTATGAAAACTAGGTCACTGGCCTCCAAGGGATGATGGGAAATGTAGTTTAAGAAAATGCTATTTGAAGAAAGTAGAATTCACAGTAGGGGTGAGTAAACATATTTCATTGATCCTAAGACACCTCCACCCGCCCCCCACATTTTCATGTATCTTAAGTCAGCATACTTTTGACAGTCCATGATGGCTGTTGGCCATCTGGCAGTTTTGTGATGTGGTTGTTGTTGCTTGTATGTACATGAACCCCCCAAATAAGATGGAGAAAGTATCACCATCAAAAGAATGCAGATAGCCCTGACTGGTGTGGCTCAGTTGGTTGTGCAGCATCCTGTGCACTGAAAGGTTGCAGTTGTGGTTGCCCATTGGATTCCAGGTTAGGGCACATGCCGGGGTTTTGGACTTGATCCCTGGTAGAGGGCATGCAGGAGGCAGCCCATCGATGTCTTGCTTTCCCATCAATGTTTCTATCTCTCTCCCTCTCCCCTCCTCTCTCTCTAAAAATAGATTAAAAATATTTTAAAAAGTGCAGATGGGGTCTCAGTAGCTTGGAAGGAAATCCTGGAGGCAACAGTGAAGCACTTGTTTTTAAATACTGTCTCATCAAAGAATCACATAGAGTGAAAAACCAGCAACACAAACAATGCTGATTTGAAAAGGGACTCATAAGAGTTCTACACTAAATATAAAAAACTCCTAGAATTAAGTTAATTGATTTATTTTATATTTTTATGTATTCACAAGAGATTTGCACCTAAATAAATTTAAGTGAGATTTTTTAATAAGCACAAAGTAAAAATTCTAAATTGATAACTCTAACTGATAAAAATAGCCTAACTAATGACCCAGGTATACCACTCCCAGAAATTTAGTCTGAGTAGGGAGTGGCAAAGCATAAATGTAAAACTATTATCTAAATTACTAGAGGCCCAGTGCATGAAATTCATGCACGGGTGTGTGTGTTCCTTAGCCCAGCCTGCACCCTCTCCAATCTGGGACCCCTCGAGGGATGTCCAACTGCCCGTTTAGGCCTGATCCCTCTCACAATCCAGGACTGCTGGCTCCCAACCGCTTGCCTGCCTGCCTGCCTGATTACCCCTAACAGCTTCTGCCTCCCAGCCTGATCACTCCTTAACCACTCCCCTGCCAGCCTGATTGACGCCTAACTGCTCCCCTGCTGGCCCAATTGCCCCTAACTGCCCTCTCCTGCTGGCCTGGTCGCCCCTAACTGCCCTCCCCTGCTGGCCCAGTCACCCCTAACTGCCCTCCCCTGCTGGCCCAGTCGCCCCTAACTTCCCTCCCTTGCCAGCCTGGTCGCCCCCAACTGCCCCCCTGTGCTGGCCTGGTCACCCCCAACTGCCCCCCCCCCGACAGCCTAGTCACCCCTCACTGGCCCCCCTGCCAGCCTAATTGCGCCCAATTGCCCCCCCGCCAGTCTGGTCATCCCTAACTGCCCCCCTCTGCCGGCCTGGTCACCTCTTACTGCCGCCCCTGCTGGCCTGGTCGCCCCCAACTGCTTCCCTCTGTCAGCCTGGTCACCCCCAATTGTCCCCCCTGCTGGCCTGGTTGCCCCACGCAGCCTGTTTGTTCAGTCGTTTGGTTGTCCTTCAATAACCCCCCTGCCAGTCTGGTCGTAGGCAGCCAGCTTTTGAGGGCATGAGGGTTAATTTGCATATTACCTCTTTATTATATAGGATTAGTTTCCGGTGTACAGCATAGTGGTTAGACAATAATATACTTTACAAAGTGTTCACCTTGATATTTTCAGTCCCCCACCTGGCACCATAGATAGTTATTATAATACTAGGGGCCCGATGTGTGAAGATTTGTGCAAGAATGGGCCTTCCTTCCCCTGGCTGTTGGCACCGCCTTTGCTCTAGCCCGGAGCCACCTTTCCGCCTTCCCACGCTGCCCAGAGGCCTGGAGTGGCTGGGGCGGTGTGGAACGCCTGCATCATCACCATGGCAACAATGCAAGCATCCCACTCCTGGCCACTTGGTGCCTGTATATACAAATTAACCCGCCATTTTGTTGGGTGAATTTGCATACTCACACCTGATTGGCTGGTGGGTGTCATGAAGGTATGGTCAATTTGCATCTTTCTCTTTTTTCTTTTAAATAAATCTTTATTGTTCAGATTATTACAGATGTTCCTCTTTTTTCCCCCCATAGTTCCCCTCCACCCGATTCCCCCCTCTGCCCCATGCCCTCACCCCCCCACTGTCCTCATCCATAGGTGTAAGATTTTTGTCCAATCTCTTCCCACACCCCTCACATCCCCTTCCCCCCGAGAACTGACAGTCCACTCCCTTTCTATGACCCTGATTCTATTATATTCACCAGTTTATTCTGTTCATCAGCTTTTTTATTCACTTGATTTTTAGATTCACTTGTTGATAGATATGTATTTGTTGTCACTTTGTTGTTCATAATTTTTATCTTTACTTTTTTCTTCTTCTTCCTCTTCTTAAAGAATACCCTTCAGCATTTCGTATAATCCTGGTTTGGTGGTGATGAACTCCTTTAGCTTTTTCTTGTCTGTGAAGCTATTTATCTGACCTTCAATTCTAAATGATAGCTTTGCTGGGTAGAGTAATCTTGGCTGTAGGTTCTTGCTGTTCATCACTTTGAATATTTCTTTCCACTCCCTTCTGGCCTGCATAGTTTCTGTTGAGAAATCAGCTGAGAGTCGTATGGGTACTCCCCTGTAGGTAACTGTTTTTCTCTTGCTGCTTTCAAGACTCTCTCTTTGTCTTTTGCCCGTGGCATTTTAATTATGATGTGTCTTGGTGTGGTCCTCTTTGGAGTCCTCTTGTTTGGGGTTCTCTGCACTTCCTGGACTTGTAAGTCTATTTCTTTCACCAGGTAGGGAAAGTTTTCTGTTATTATTTATTCTAATAGGTTTTTAATATCTAGCTCTCTCTCTTCTTCTGGCACCCCCATAATTCGAATGTTGGTACGTTTGAAGTTGTTCCAGAGGTTCCTTACACTATCTTCATATTTTTGGATTCTTTTTTCTTTTTGTCTTTCTGGTTGGGTGTTTTTTGCTTCCTCATATTTCAAATCTTTGGTTTGATTCTTGGGGTCCTCTAGTCTACTGTTGAATTTCTGTATATTATTCTTTATTTCAGATAGTGTATGCTTAATTTCTGACTGGTACTTTTCCATTTTTTTGGCATTCTCATTAATATCCTTGAAGGTCTCACTAAGTTTCTCGGAGGTTTCTAGAAGATTCTTGAGTAACCTTATAACTGTGGTTTTGAACTCTATATCCAGTAGTTTGCTTTCCTCCATTTCTTTCATTTGTGACTTGTTTCTTTGTTTCCACATTTTGGCTGCTTTCCTGTGTTGATGGAGTGGCTTTGTGTGGTAGGTGACCTATAGGGCCCAGTGGCTCAGCCTCCCTGAGGTAGACACACTTGGTGCACCCTTTTGTGAGCTGGGTACAGAGTCTTGTTGTAGTTAAGCCTTGATTGCTGATGATATACTGGGAGGAATTGACCTCCAGACCAATTGGCTGTGAGGACCCGCTGTGTCTATAATGGAAGAACTGCTGTGCTGTAGACACCCTTGTGGGGCAGGACTTGCTTCAGTGGGGCTTTGGTGCTCACTGAGTCTGCCTCTTGAGTGTGTCACTTATGGATGTGAGGAGTTGAAATCTGGTATTGCCTCACACTGACCACTAGGTACACTGGCTCCTGGATCTCCCAGGAGGGGCAAGTCAGCTACTGCCTGAGGCTACCCAGCAGGAGCTACAGGGAGATCTGCAGATTTCTCATCTTTGTTTGGGGTTTAGAAGTTTTGGAGATTCAGTTTGTTAGGTTAAGCTGTGAAAAGGCAGGCCATTCATATGCAAAAGCCGCTGCGCACAGCTCCGGTGGGTTTGTAAATTGGGTGGGGGATGGTCTCAGGGAATCAATAGGGCGTGGCAAACAGCAATGGCTGCCAGTCAGCCTTCTCTGCATCTCCACATTTCCACGTCCCCGCTTCCTGTGCCCCAACGCAGTAAACAATGATTCCTGCGAGCACCTCTGCAAGAAAACCACCCTCACTTTCTGACCTGATGCCAGACAGTCCAGCTTCTCCCCATAGGAGTCTGGATCCCCAGAGTCTCACTGGAAACTGGAGTTCAGAGCAGTCGGGAGCTTGATCTCCTTCCCAATTGAAAAAAACAGCGCACCCAGTCACCAGTCCGATTCGCGCACCTCCGTACCTCTGCGTTTCTGTGCCTCTGCACGTCCTATCCAGTCTCAATACACTTTTTTCTTTCCTTCTAGTTGTAGAACTTCTACTCAGCCAGTTTTCCCGTGGTTCTGGGTGATAGTCGTTTTGTCTTTTAGTTGTAGTTTTGGTGTGCTTGTGAGAGGCAGCACGTACAGGTGTATACCTTATGCCGCCATCTTGGTTTCTCGCATCTTTCTCTTTTTTTTTTATGTGCTCCACTTTATTGAGGTGCAACTACTTTCATTTTTTTTATTTTTTAAATTTCTTTATTGATTAAGGTGTCACATATTTGTCCTCATCTCCCCATTCCCATCCCACACCCCTCCCCACGGATGCCCCAACCCCCTGTTGAACTTAACCATTGGTTAGGCTCATATGCATGCACACAAGTCCTTTGGTTGACCTCTCCCCCCTCCCCCCACCCTCCCCTATCCTCCCTCTGAGGCCCGATAGTCCGATCGATGCCTCCTTGTTTCTGGTTCTGTTCTTGTTCATCAGTCTATGTTGTTCATCATTTCCCCTAGATGAGTGAGATCATGTGTCACTAGAGATATACTTATAAGAACTGAACGTGAGACGAGCAATAATAGTTATGCTGACAGGCAAATGAATCAGTCTGTAGTGAGTTTTTTTCTGGACCAACAGTTCTTTTGAGACCCAATATCAATGTCCACCAGTTCCTTATGTGTACATGTCCGTACTGACCCCTCAGCTCTGGATGGTGGACAAATGGTGGTAATGCAGGTCCGACACCCTCTGGTTTGGTCTTGGCCGGACCCAGGGGCACGGCTTCACCCAGACTCAGGGGCACGTGGCCTCACCCGGACCCAGGGGGCGCGTGGCCTCACCTGGACCCCGGTGCGTGCGGCCTCACCCGGACCCGGGACCCAGCCTCACCCGGATCCAGGGGTGCGTGGCCTCACCCGGACCCGGGATGCTCCAGCTTCACCTGGACCCAGGGGCGCGTGGCCTCACCCAGACCCAGGGGCGCGAGGCCTCACCCGGACCCAGGGGCGCATGGCCTCACCTGGATCCAGGGGCACACGACCTCACCCGGACCCGGGATCCAGCTTCACCCAGACTCAGGGGCGCATGGCCTCACCCGGACCCAAGGGCGCGTGGCCTCACCTGGACCCAGGGGCGCGTGGCCTCACCCAGACCCGGGACCCAGCCTCACCTGGATCCAGGGGCACACGGCCTCACCCGGACCCGGGATCCAGCTTCTCCCGGATCCAGGGGCGCGTGACCTCACCCAGACCCAGGGGTACGTGGCCTCTCCCAGACCCAGGGGCGCTTGGCCTCACCCGGGCCCGGGACCCAGCCTCACCCAGATCCAGGGGCACATGGACTCACCTGGACCTGGGATCCAGCTTCACCCGGACCCAGGGGCGCATGGCCTCACCCGGACCCAGGGGCGCGTGGCCTCTCCCAGACCCATGGTCACGTGGCCTCACCCGGATCCAGGGGCACATGGACTCACCTGGACCTGGGATCCAGCTTCACCTGGACCCATGGGCGCATGGCCTCACCCGGACCCAGGGGCGCGTGGCCTCTCCCAGACCCATGGTCACGTGGCCTCACCCGGATCCAGGGGCGCACGGCCTCACCCGGACCCAGGGGCGTGAGGCCTCACCTAGACCCAGGGGTGTGTGACCACACCCGAGCCCAGGGCCACGCTACCTCGCCCGGACCCGGGACCCAGCCTCTCCCGGACCCAGGGGCATATGGCCTCACCCGGACCTGGGATCCAGCTTCACCCAGTCCCAGGGGCGCGTGGCCTCACCCGGATCCAGGGGCGTGTGGCCTCTCCCAGACCCAGGGGAACGTGGCCTCACCCGGACCCAGGTGTGCGAGGCCTCACCCGGACCCGGGACCCAGCCTCTCCCAGATCCAGGGCACACGGCCTCACCCGGGCCTGGGATACAGCTTCACCCAGACCCAGGGGCGTGTGGCCTCACCCGGACCCAGGGGCACGTGGCCTCTCCCAGACCCAGGGTCGTGTGGCTTCACCTGGGTCCAGGGGCACACGACCCCACCCGGACCCAGGATCCAGCCTCACCCAGACCTAGGGACGCATAGCCTCACCCGGACCCAGGGGGCGGCCCCACCTGGACCCGGGACCCAGCCTCACCCGGACCCAGGGGGGTGCGGCCTTACCCGGATCCAGGGGCACTGGCCTCGCCCGGACCCGGGACCCAGCCCCACCCCGACCCAGTTCCCAGCCTCACCCGGACCCAGGAGCGCGCGGCCTCACCCGGACCCGGGACCCAGCGAGGTTTCGTCTTCTTGATCCCAATTCCTGTTGGTCAATTCCCTCTCAGCATTTCCTTCGGCCATTTTCTCAGAGCTCCAGGGCGGCTGCCGCAGAACTCGTTGGGCTGCGGGCTCGGCAAGGCTCCGGTGTGCCCGGTGCGCGGTGGCGGGCTGGTCCACAGTCGCTGCGTCGGCCCTTGGGTCTGCAGCGGTGGCCAGTCGCCAAGCGTGCGCACCTGGCCGCTTCCCGGGCGTTGAGATTCTTGAAGGACTCGGAGGTCAGCAAGCGCGGAGTCTCCCACCCCATGTCTCTCAGGGGCTCGTCTGTCCGTGCTCGGCAGCTAGTGGAGCCGTCCCCTCAGCTGGAGACCGCCGGGGGAACTACGCCGAGCACGTTCCAGGCTGCCATAGTGTCGCCTGAGCTGTAGTTCTTAAAGTGTGATCTTTGGGTCACTGGCATCAGCATCATCCCGCGTACCCCTCTCCTTCATTCCAGTTGTAGAGCATCTGCTCAGCCAGCCCTCCAGTGGTTCTGGATTGTGTCTGCTCTGCTATCCCGTCGTAGTCTCAAAATTGTTGTGGTAGGCAACAATCAGGCTTCCGCCCTATACCTCCCTCTTGGTCCTCCTTTGTATAGTTAAGTCTTGATTGTTGTTGGTGTCACTGGGAGGAATTGTCCTCCTGGCCAATTGTCCATGAGGACCCTCTGTTTCTATAAAGGAAGGGTTGCTGTGCAGGAGACACGTTTATGGGCCGGATCTTGTTGCAGCAAGGCTTTGGTGCTCACTGAGTCTGCCTCTTGAATGTGTCCCTTATGCGAGTGGTTGAAATCTGGTGTCATCTCACACTGACCACTAGATGCCCTCATTTCTGGGTCTCCAATGGAGTGTAGGTCAGCTACTGCCTGAAGCCACTCAGCAGGAATTACAGCAAAAACTGAAGTTTCCTCCTTCTGTCTAAGCGGCCCTGGAGCAGTCTGACTAGAACCGCAGTTCATCTGGTCAAGCTGCCACAGGGCAGGCCACCCACATGCAAAAGCCGCTGCTTGGAGCCCAGGTGGGCCTGCAAAATGTGCGGGGCGGGTCTGCAAAACGTGCGGGGCGGGTCCTAGGGCGGGGCGGGCCTCAGGGCGGGGTGGGGTCTCAGGGTGCCACCAGGCCATGGCATGGCGAACCGCAATGGCTGCAAGTCTGCTTTTTCTGCTTTCCATGTTTCTAAGCCCCCTCGTTCTGCACGCCAGCACAGCAAACACTGATTGCTGGACGCACCTCTGCTAGGAAGTTACTCCCACTCTCTGACATGAAGGCCGAGAGTCCAGCCTCTCCCCGCAGGCGTCTGGGTCTCCCGCGAGTCCCCAGAAGCTGGATTTCAGGGTGATGGGGTGCTAATCTCCCCTAGGGTTGGATAAAAAGCCGCACGACCCTTCCCCTGCCACCAGTCCGACCCACACGCCTCCGCACCTTATCCCTTCTGAGTTCACTCTTTCCTCTTCCCTATTAGCTGTAAATCCACCCTTCAGCCAGCTCTCCTGTGGTTCTGGGTGGCAGACGCTCTGTCCTCCAGTTGTATTTTTGAAATTGCTGTGCGTGGCGCAGTTCATTTGTTTAACTTTGCCGCCTTCTTGGTTCTCCTCTCTCAAAATGGCTAAAGGACTTGAATGTAACACGGGAAATCCTAAAAATCCTCCAAGTCGGTGTCGGCGGCCTCCGAGGCCCCAGGATCTCACTGGGCAGCTCGGCCAGGTCGGTGACACGGATGGGCCTGTCCTGCAGAAAGATGGTCTCTTTCTTCACCGAGAGCCACTGCGCCGAGTCCGCGGCTGCCGCCATAGCAGCTGCCGTGGCCGCCCACAAGCTCATGGCCCCGGCTGAGGTGCTGATTGAGAGGAGCAGCCACCCGGCCTGGGGAGACGCGAGCAGGAGTCGCCGCGCTCACCAGTCCATCATTTAGTTGTATTTCCGAAACTGCCATGTGAGGCAACAGATCAGCCGTTCAACTCCGCCGCCATCTTCCAGAGCCGTAGATTTTAAAGTGAGATCTTTGGCTCACCGGCATCAGCATCATCCCGCGTCCCCCTCTCTTTTATTCTAGTTGTAGAGCATCTGCTCAGCCAGCCCTCCGGTATTTCTGGATGGTGTCTGCTCTGTTTTCCAGTTGTAGTTCAAAATTGTTGTGGTAGGCACCAATCAGGCGTCTGCCCTATGCCGCCATCTTGGTCCTCCTCGCATCTTTCTCTTTTATTAGTGTAGACCAGTGGCCCAGTGCATGTGCATCAGTGGGGTCCCTCTGCCTGGCCTGAACCTGGGATTGGGACCCCACTGGTTCACCATTGAGGCAGGGACATGGGAGGGCTCCAGGGCATGTCTGGCCCGTCTCGCCCAGTCCCGATCAGCTGGACCCCAGCAGTAAGGTAATATACTGGTTGGAGCGTCTGCCCCCTGGTGGTCAGTGTATGTCATAGCTACCGGTTGACCAGTTGCTTAGGCTTTTATATATATATAGATTATTGATTATATTTCCTATGCTGTACCTTATATCCCCAAGACTATTTTGTAACTACCAATCTATATTTCTCAATCCCTTCACTTCTTACACATAGTCCAGCATTTATTTTTCTCAGGTTCTTGGTCCTCAATCTCTGAGAGGAACTGGGTTGGGTGAGAAGAAATCTTGTCTGAGAAATTGTAAACATACTGCAATACTTCTGTGGGTTTTCAGCACAAATTAACAGTTAAAATCTGAATGAAAATGTACCACACAAAATGGAGTATTTATAAAAAATTGAGATTATCTATCTACCATCTATCTATCTATCTATCTATCTATCTATCTATCTATCTATCTATCTATCATCTATCTAAAAGCCTAAGCAACTGAATGACCAGTCACTATGACACACACTGATTACCAGGGAGCAGACACTCAATGCAGGAGCTGCCCCCTGGTTGTCAGTGCACTCCCACAGCGGGAGCACCGCTCAGCTGACCAATCCATCCTGGTAGCCCACCAGCCTAGCGGCAGCCACTCCCTCCCTCAGTAGTCCTACAGGTCCAATCTCTGGAGAGCGGGCCAGGCACCGACAGACTGGCACCACCAGCACAATCCCGACAGTACTGCCAGCCTCCTGGAAGTTGGCCTTGGGCACAGTGGCTGCTTCCCCTCCCTAGACTTTCCACAAAGAAGAAATGATACAAAAGTGGCCACCAGGTGGCTCCTGACAACTGGTGCGAACATCAGCAGGATGGATCCGGATTCCAGGTGGGCAAGAGCATCCCACTGCCTGCCTGGAAGGCTGATCGCATCCTGGTATCTCCCACCCCCCTCAGGACGGGAGCCAGACACAGCAGAATGAGCCTCCCCCATTTGGGACTGACTGGGTGTGAGCCCGCAGTAGGTGCAGCGGGGCTGGGATGAGTGGGAGCGGCAGGCAGGCGGCGTTTGACTGCCAGTTGATCCCTGCAGGCCACACTGAGGAATACCACCGGTGCACGAATCCATGCACCGGGCCTCTAGTAATTACATAAGCATCATTCTTATTATTTTAAGTGAAATTTATCAGTTTTTGAAAATAAAGCTATTAACATAAATGACATGAAATTACTAATCTCAATGACATCTGTTATAAATGAAGGAAATAATTTTAATTCTACTTCTGGTTATAACATAATTACAATATACTTATACTGGGATGTTATTTTGCTCTGATTACGGTGAAAGGTAACATAGATAAAGTGTCACAATATACACATGTGGTTTAACAAATGATTATCAGGTGAGCCGAGATGTGAGCACCCCCAGGACACGGAATACAACACTGTCAGCATCCCCAGAGGGTCCTAAAGTTTCCCTGCCTGGTCTCAGTCCCATTCCTCCTCCAAACAGGAAACTCACATCCTCACTTTGTCACCATCCTTTCTTCACTTTTCTTCTTTGTTTTATGTCAAATATATGCATCCTTAAATGATATAAGTTAATGTTACCTGTTATTTATAAGTATGAATGGAATTAGTAATATGCCTGTATTATTTTTTGCTTCTTTCATTCAATGTTATATTTGTAAGATTAATTATTATTCTGTGTAGTGGTACTTTGTACATTTTTGCTGATAAAATAGTATTCTTTCATATAAATATGCCAAAATTTATTGGTCCAGTTCATGAAAGTGGAAATTAATGCTGTTTCCATATTTGGAAGAAAATGATAACAAAAATACTAACAAACTCTTATGTGATGCAACTAAAAATGTACATTTAAATGCATATGTGTATCATAGAAGCATGAACAGACTGGTGATCCTCAGAGGGAAGGCATGGGAGGGTGGGATGGGGGGAAAGAGATCAACCAATGAACTTGTATGCATATATGCATAACCCGTGGACACAGACAGTGGGGTGGTGAAGGCCTGGGGGGTGGAGGATGGGAGCAGGCTGGAAGAAGTTAATGGGGGAGGGCAAGGAGGACCTATGTAATACTTTCAACAATAAATATTTTAAAAAATAAATGCATATGTGTAAAAGAGACTAGCTGAAAATTAATGAGAAGGTAGAAAAAGAACAGTAGCGTAGACTCAAGAAAGGTAAAAAGAAGTAATCAAGGTAAAATAAATCAGCGAATGAGAAAAAAGTATACAATAGAAAGAATCACAAAATCAGAAGTTAGTTCTTTGGGAAAAAAATAACATTGGTGAATTGATAATGAGATTGGTTAAAGAAACAAGGGAGCAGGTCACCAATATCAGGAAAGAAAGTGTAGAAGTAACCCACCAAACCAAATGGTCAAAGGTGACATCAAGTGGTGCTGCAAACAGACAACAGAATATCCTGATGCCATGCACTGAGAAGGATGGGACATCACCTATGTAGTGTTCCCACCCAATGTGTTTAACCTGAAAGTAATCAGAGAGAAGAAACAAGAAAAATTCAACTTAAGAAGCTTTCTGAAAAAAATTTGGGCTGGATTTTTAACATGTCAATGTCATGCAAGATCAAAAAAATATGGGAAAATGTTCTAGTTTGATTCAGCATGCAGATGGTGTTTTATTGAATTGTACACTTGAAACCTACCTGGTTTTGTGAACCAATGTCACCCAAAAAAATCAATAAAAATTAAAACTATAAAATGTGTGACTACAGTAAAAAAAAAAAAAAAAAGTCTAGACAACTGAATTTAATGAATGGTCTTTATTTTGAAACATGATTATAAAGAAATCAAGTATCGCCCTGGCAGGTTTACTTAGGGGTTAGAACACCTGCCTGCAGATCTAAGGTTCCTGGGTTTGATTCCCAGTCAAGGACAGGTACCTGGATTGCAGGTTCGATCCTGGCCCTGTCGGGGCACCTGTGGGAGGCAACCAAATCCATGAGTCTCTCTCACATCTCTCTCTCTCTCTCTCTCTCTCTCTCTCTCTCTCTCTCTCACACACATCTCTCTCTCTCTCTCTCTCTCTCTCTCTCTCTCTCTCACACATCTCTCTCTCTCTCTCTCTCTCTCTCTCTCTCTCTCTCTCTCTCTCCCCCTCTCCCTCTACCTCTACCTCTCCCTCTACCTCTACCTCTCCCTCCCTCCCTCCCTTCCTTCCACTCTCTAAAAATCAATGGAAAAATACGGTCGGGTGAAGATTAACAAAAATAAAAAAAGACACATAGGCCAATGGAAAAGAATGGAGAACTCAGGAATAAACCCTTGAACATACAGTCAAAAAATATTTGACAAGGGAACTGAGAACAATCAATGGGGGAAAAGATAATCTCTTCAATAAATGTTGTTGGGAAACTTAATAAATACATGCAGAGAATGAAATTACACCACTCACAAAAATTAACTTGAAATGGATTAAAGACTTAAATGTAAAAACTGAAAATGTAAAACTCTTAGGGGAAAAGCAGGAGGAAGGAATCAGAAACTAACTCCAACCAAAGCTTCTGAGCAACAACAGACCTGGACCTTCAAAAATGTCAATATCATGCAAGAACAAAAGAAGTGTGGGAAATTGTTCTAGTATCAAGGACACTAAAGAGACACAACAACTGAATGCAATGCATGGTCTTTGAGTAGAAAGAAGTTTTTTAAACAAATAGATAAAAATGATATTAGGATAATCTGAAAATTTGAGTGAGGATCATAATTGTATCATCTCAATGTCAAATTTTCTGAGTGTGAAAATTGCATTAAGATTTTAGAGCAGACAATTATTTTTCTTAAGACATACAAGCAGAAGTATTTAGGGACAAGTAACTGAAATGATTTAATGAAACAACTAAAAATACGAGAGAGAGAGAGAGAGAGAGAGAGAGAGAGAGAGAGAAAGAGGAAGAGAGAAGAAGAGAGAGAGGTCTGGGGGTGAAGTATATATGGGTGTTCCTTGCAATTTTATTGCACCTATCTGTAAGACAAAAGTAAAATTTGGAGAGGAAGAGGATATTATGGACCATTTTATTCCAATTTGAAACTTAGAAAAAGGTGGCCAATGTCTAGAAAAACATAAGTTGCCCAAACTGACTGAAAGGAATAGCCAGGCTACATCACTCCACAACCATCAACAAATACAGCAACAGAAAAAAAATGCTTTTCACAAGAAACTCCAGGCTTTTCAAAGAATTCTGACAAATGTCCTAGGCATAAATATTTTCAATTTGACACAGACTCTTGGGAAAAGTAGAAAAGAAGGGACACTCCTTAATTCATTTTGTGAGGAAGATAACCTTCATGCTAAATCCTGTCAAGGACAATTTGAGAAACCTTCATGCTAAATCCTGTCAAGGAAAATCATGGGTCAACCACACACTCCTGACATAGAAGCAAGAATCAGAAACAGAATATTAGCAAATGGACCCTACAGGGTATAAGAAGGAAAGTACATAATATACAAGGACTAAACTGGATTCATCCCAGGAATACAAACTTGATCTAACTTCAGAAAGTAAAGTAATACAATACTTCACATTAACAGATTATAGGTGAGAATTATGATAGATATCATATTCAGAAAAAAAATTAGTAGGTATAAGTATCCCTTTGTGATGTACTTTTACAATGTCTTTAAAAAGTTGGGATTATCGCCAAAACCGGTTTGGCTCAGTGGATAGAGCGTCGGCCTGCGGACTGAAGGGTCCCGGGTTCGAGTCCGGTCAAGGGCATGTACCTTGGTTGCGGGCACATCCCCAGTGGGGGGTGTGCAAGAGACAGCTGATCAATGTTTCTCTCTCATCGATGTTTCTAACTCTCTATCCCTCTCTCTTCCTCTCTGTAAAAAATAAATAAAATATATTAAAAAAAAAAGTTGGGATTATTGAGATATAATTTACACACAGGGTCTCATGAGTCTTTATAAATGCATGTCGTTACAGAACCACCACCACAACCAAAACATAGGACATTTTCATCACCCCCCAAATTCCTCCCATCTCTCAACCCCCAGACCCTGACAACTACTTCTCTGTTTTCTGTCTCTATAGGCAGGCTTTCTCAAGAATGTCATATAGTGGAGTTATGAAGTATTCAGTTTTGCATTGGCTTCCTTCACAGGAAGGGCCATGCATGGGACTTCTGGAGGTGAATGTACTTTTTCTTCCCCTGGGTAGTGTTACATGACTTGATCACTTAATAATTACTTGTCAAATTGGAGGCTTATGCTTTGCAAAATTAATTGTGCATATGCAGAGTGTGTTTTACAAATATACGTAATATTTGATTTCATGCCATTTATCTTTTATAATTTTGGAAGGGTTATTTATTAAATAGCAAATGTTATCCTTTAAAAGGAAGTGAATGGTTATCGGGAACCATTATGAGGACATCAGTTACCTCAGGAGGACCAGGGATGGGGACATGCTTGTCCTGGAGCAAAAAGAGGGTGCTGGCATGTTCTCCATCTTCATCTGAGTGGTTGTTAGCAGGATGGCAACATTGCACAAGCACAGGGGCATGCAGCACCCTGCAGTCGTGCTAATGGTACCCCCTGGAATCAGGCAGGTACAGTCAACATGCCACCCTGGCAGCCCAGGTGGGCCGGCTGGACCCGGCAAATGCACGGGGAGAGTCTGGGCACCTCAGTCGGCTGAATAGCAGCCTGTAACCTTAACCACCCCTCCGCACCTGTAGCCTTAACCACCCCTCTGCATTACCAGGCAAGGTGACTTATCAGCCAATTCCAGGAATTAAGACGTGGACATCTTTGGGCACCACTGCTCTGCCCACCACTCTCAGCTCTCTATCCAGCGCTCATCTCCCACTACATCCCCTGTGTGTGCCAATCCTCCCAGAGAGTCCGGAAAGAGCAGTTGGCTGGCCCTGGTGGTGCTGATGGTGATGGTGATGAGGGGTGAAAGTGGGGAAGGGGGAGTCTGCCCAGGAACTAGGCCAGTAGCAGAAGGAGGCAGGCTGGGAACTAGGACTCTCCAGGCCAGCCACCATTGCCTCCCAGCCTGGAGAGCAGGTCGGTTTTCTTGGGGCCCCGATGTGTTTCCATAATCTATGCCTCAGTATCTGCCACTTCTCCCCCTCTCCCCACCCCGTCCTGCCTCCCCCTCCCCCGCCCTCCTCCCCGCTCCGGAACTGGAAGGCACTGAGCCAGGGCCTGTGAGGTGCAAGTTTACAGCAGCATTATTGTGCTGCAGTTGGTCTGTAAATGAGAGGGAGGTTGTGTGCTCAGAGGAGGGAAGGGAGGCTGGCAAATCTAGCCACTGCGGGTTGTGTTCCTGCCTCCCACGACCCCTTCAATGCACTTTTCCCCTTCCTCTCCCTGGCGACGAGAACCCCAGGGCTCCCGGGGCAGTGCCGGTGCTGGACTAGCTGCCATCACAACCTTCCCCCATGTATGTCTATGTGGGCATAAAGCCCAGCTGGAAAGTCTCTTCCAAACTTTGTCACTCAGACAGCATGTCACCGCGCTGAGAAATAACCAATGGGGTCAGGGTCACAGCCATAGCCTAAGCAACCAAGCCCCCTTCTCAAGCGAGGGGCTTGAAGTGGAAGGATGAAGTCCCACGAACGTTCTTTTCTGGCTCTGAGGGCTGTGGTTGTCCCATCCCATGTGTGATGGTCTGTCCACCTGAGCTCATGCCACAGGGCCTGGAACGGAGACAGGGTGAGAATATGGAGGAAGAAGGGTGGAACCGAGTCTGCCCTATTTCCCAGGCACCATCACTCTTTACTTCCCATCTTCACTGCGCCCATCCTGCCCACGCCCCGGTGAGCTCCCTGCCCCTAGGATGAGGCCTGTCTGGGCCTGTCCTCTGCATTCTCACTCCATCCACGCACCTTTGTCAGACACCATAGGATCTCAGAGTAGGATCCAGAGCCACCTCCAGCAACTCCCACATTTCGGGTGTCTGGACGCCCTGCCTTGGGGTTGGTGACTTCCGCATCATTCCCAGCCCCACAATCTCCCTCCTCCCCCACCCAATGTGTCAGGAATTTAACAATGCCCCTTGAAAAAAGTAGATCCCACCCTTGCTTTGGCTCACTCAATCCCACGGTCTCTACTATTACCTTTACTGCCTGAACCACATCAAGGGACATTATCCCCGATTAATTTTATTTCAAACCAGATCACCTTCCCCAACCTCAAATGTTCTACCCACCATTGCCCCCGCCATGTGGGTATTAACACCGGTCTCTGGGGGAATGGAGACTGGCAGAACCAAACCTCAACTCACTCAAACACAAGTCTGTGTCCCTCTGAGTCCCAGGCCCGCACAGCCCTGCCAGGTCCTGTGAGGGAAGGAACCGGTTCCCAGCAGTCAGTGGAGGGGGAAGGGAACACAGAGCATGAGACTCAACCTTGTGTGACCTGCCTAGGCAGTAGGGGAGACTGCGCGGGGCAGGGGGACGGGGTGCAGAACTGCCACTTCCAGGAGAACCTGTGTCTCGGGCTGGTCAAATATAGTATTTGAAGGGGACCACGTAATACATTGAGACTAATCAACCACCCTCGCCATAGAAACCGGATGGAGGAGGGGCATTGGTGGCTAGAGCAGGCAGGGAGTGAACCCTCTGCTAGGCAGTTTCCCCAGGTTGGCCCGCAGCCACCACAACAGACTCATTCCCTGTCTTTTCCTCTGTATTCCCGTACCTTCCCCTGTGATCCGCAACTCCCTGGGCTGTGGCTTCTGCCTCCACCCCTCTACTGAAACCCAGGAGGGAGAACTGAGTGGAGCGTCAAAGGTGAGAGCTAAAGAGGCGGCGGGGGGGGGGTGGGGGAGGATGACCCCCGGGTTGCTGGGTGAGTTTTCCATGTGCGCGAGGTGGCACCAGTGGGAGGGAAGGACTCCACAGAGAGGACTGGGCCAGGGAAGGGGGAAGATGAGCTCAAGTGTGCTCTTTAACACCTGCTGGAGTAGAGGTGCAGGGAAGGCCACCTATGGAAAGCCATGAGGAGATCAAGACAGCAAAGCAGAGTAGATGGGAGGGGACCCAATGACTGTGAGAAAGAGGGACTGAGCTCTGGAAGGAGGTCCTGAGTTCCTGGTGAAGGGGAGGGGAAATGGGCGATGAATAGCATGAGACCCCAAACGTGGAGGAGATTAGAACACCAAGAGGGCCTGCAGGGGAAAGGGGAGAGAAGCTAATGTGGCCAGGTAGATCCAGGCAGAGCCCGGACCCGGGGGCAATCTGGTGGTCTGACTGCAAGGCTCCTATCAGAGGCTGGCCCAGACTCCCTGCAGGCAGAAGGCCCACCACAGAATGCCAGAGGTATTGTTCTGGAAAGAGCTCTGAGATGGAGCAGCTCCAAGCCCTCCCTGCCCCGATTCCCTCTTCCACCTGTTCCCCCACAAGAGAGACCACAGAGGTTTGTGTTTTTTGTTTTTTAACAAACAAGCTTTTATTGATGAGAGAGAGAGAGGGAGAAAGAGAGAGAAACATGGATGTGAGAGAGAAACATCAATTGGCTGCGAGCCCACAACCTGGGCATGTGCCCTGATCCGGAATCGAACCTGTGACTTTTTGGTGCACGGGACAATGCTCAACCAACCAACCGAGCCAGACCGGCCAGGCTGAGACCACAGAATTTGAGAGGGACTTTAATTTGAAGCTGCTGAGAAATGGGGTGCGGAGGAGGCAAAGGGAGGGGGAGAGGACGCCTTGGCTGATGTGGAACATGAGGGAACCAGCTTGGCCGCAGCTCCAGGGCTGCTTTCCTCTTGCACCAAGATGCTGGGCTCCACCTGTCCAACAGAGCAGAGTCGGGGAGGAGCTTCAAGCCAGGGCCAGCCCACAGCCCTCCTCAACAGCCACGCCTGTGGGAAGGGGTATGGTGTGTGCAACACTCACATCAAAGGTTCTGGAACTTGTCAGCCAGGGACTGCATGGCCGCTGAAACAGAGAGAGGCATAAGCAGGCACTCCAGATGGAGGGATAGAGAAGTCCGACCCCCTGTCCCTGTGGGGAACCGCCTAGCCCTGCAACCTGAAACCCCCTCTATTCCATACCCAAGGAGCCCTGGGCCTGACTCACTCACTCACCATTTGAATTAAGTGTGGAAATGTTTTCCAAACAGGACAAAGTGTGACAGCACGCAAGTTTTGGGGCATATCAGAACCACTCAGAATTTGTCAAACAAACAAGACCCACAGAAGCCATAGCAAGCAGTAGTTGAAGGGAGAATCAATGAGGCATCTCTAGACATCCTTCCTAAGAGAAGATCTCTAGGACTGTTTCTCTTTGGCAAAGTGTGTTTGTAGTTCCGACCACACTTTCTTTCCTTTTTGTCCACACACCTAGCTGTACATGCACAGTAGGCTCCAGGACCAGGCCTGCTGGGTTCTCTTCCCCACAGGAATGTTGGGCCCTGTGAGGCCGCCTGTACCTGCAGCCTGCCCCAGCCCCATGCTAAGGCACCAAAGTCTGGCCCTGCTCCTGCCCCTGCCCCTGCCCCTGCCCCTGCCCCTGCCCCTGCCAGAGTTTCCTCCTACCTAGTTGCTGTCTAAGGTCATATATTTGTCTCTGCAGCTCCGGGCACTAGGCCAGCAAACACCAGAGAAAGGGAAATGATTAGTATATTCAGGCTTCCTCTCCCCTCCTCGGCAACACCCCCGCCCCACCACCTGGGCTAGGCCAGCATGGGGTCCTCAGTGGGAAAAGGTGCATGCCCTCCTTGAGGTATGGGATGGCGGCAGAGGCGGTGGTAGTGGTGGTGGTGGTGTGGGGAGAGGGGGTGGACACAGGTCGGTTTAATTTGGACACAGATCCCACAGTCTAGCTCGGGGCTGCATTTCTAGGAGCCAGAGGAAGCATTACCCGAGGACAACCCTCTGCTCCAGGTGGTTGCTGCTGCCTTTCCGGTGCTGGGGGATGTCCAAGTGGTTCCTGGTTACCTGAGAGGGAAAGGACACAAAATCCAGCTTCCAAAGCTCCCAGGGAGGTGGAAAGGGCTTAGCAGGGTCTAACGTGAGGCAGCACCCCCCTCTGCTGGCAGCTCCACCCTTCTTTCTGGGCCTGCCTCCCTGTTCCCCAGGGGCAGCCCACCCACGGCTGTGGTCCCCAACACTGTGTGTGGCTCTGGGTTGGATGCTCGCAGAGCTGCAGGCAAAACCAGCCGCTGTGGCCCAACACGACCTATCGGAAAAGGCCCTGTTCCGCTGAAACTCTGTGTCTGGAGGGCAGTTTGGGTCATGGGCACGAATCACTCCTGCGCACAAAGCCCATGCAGAGGATGAAGTGCCTTGAGCCCTGCCCTGTCCAGACACCCTATTTCCTGTGGAAGAAGCTGTTTGGGCAGGCAGGGAGGCAGGGAGGCAGGGAGCAGGGCTGAGCCCCTGGTGGAGCCAGAGAAGGAGGGTTCCGTCCTTAGCCTCTCTCCCCTCCGCTCCCAGCAGACCCACGGGACTCACTGGAGGGTGTGGGCCCTCTGGGCAGCACTTCTCCCTGGCTCAGGGCCCAGGGCTGTGCTTGTCCTGGAACCCCGGCGGCTCTGCTGTTGCCGTCACCATTGTTGCAGTCACCATTGTTGCATTCTCGACAGGATGGCCCTGGACTGTGTGTCAGAGGCTAAAATAAAAAGTTCTCACTTATTCCGACTCGGGATGTGTGCGCGTGGGCACAACGTGTGCGTGTGTGTGTGTATGTGTATGTGTGTGTAAGGGCTGGGGTAAGGCAGGGAATAAGGAAGGCAGTTCCGAGGCGGACCACATCAGCACTTTCGCCCTCAGTCAGCCCCGGTCAGGAGGCCAGGCTGAGCTAGAGAGAATAGCGGGGTGCTGAGAAAGCCCACAATGCCCCCCGCCCCCCACCACAAGGACAGCTCGGAGAGCAGCTAGCAAGTAGGAGTCAGGGAGCCAATGGTTCTAAACATTGAAGCTTTGGGGCCCAAAGTCTTAAGGGGTCCCCCGATCCAAACCAGCTGCCCCAGCCCTCCCTCCCACCCTAGCGGGGAAACTTGCCAGTTGCAGAGAATGGTGCCCAGCACACATGGAGGGCAAGCTTAGGATTTGCCCTGGCTAAAACCACCCAGATCTGGCATCCTAATGACCCAGGGCGCCCAATGACATGCCCTGAGGAGGGACAGAGGGAGCACGCCTAGAGAAGTGCAGGGCTGGGTGGGGAGTGGCGAGGACCATGGCCTCATACTCACTTGGACTTTTGGGCCTGGGTCTCTCTCCGGTTCCTTTTCTTCTACCACCACTGGCAGGGACCCCTTCTTCCTCCTGGCCCCAGACTTCTGCCCAGCGCTGGTGTGCTTGGGCTGTTTGGTTCCCAAAGAAGCCAAGGAATACCCCTTGCCCCTCCCAAGCAGCAGACCACCAGACACTGGGGGGAAGGTGGCTGGCTCCAGGGCAGCAGCTGAGACTCTCTGCCCACAGAAAGGAAAGGTACCCTGGGGGACAACTTTGGAGGTCCCCCCTAGGAATTTCTTCTCCTGGGCCACTTTCCTTCCAGGAGTAACCTTGGGCAGGCCGCCTGCAGCAGCAGCTCCCGGCAGGTAGCTGGGCCTGCTCCCCGCCTTCCCCCAGACCACACTTTGGGGTTTCCTACGGGACACATCCAGCTCTCCAACAGCCCGCCTCGCCCCAACTGAAGCCAGTCGTTGGGGAGCGGAGGGCAGGAAAGAGTCTGGCACGTGAAGGAACTTCTCCCTGACATGGGCACTCGAGTGTCTGGGTGTGTCCTGCAGGCTCCGGGGTTTGGCCTGGCCCCCTCCTTTGCCACAGAGGCTAAAACTCAGCAGGTGCAGCTCACTGAAGTCATCTGATGACTCGGAGTCGGAAGGCGAGCCCACCAGGCCTTCTGTGAAGGACCGCTGGCCACCCACGGTGACTTTTGACCTATTCTTAGCTCCTCTTTTGCTGTTTCCCCAGGCCCAGCCTCCCCCAGGCCCTCTGAGGGGCAGCCGGGCTGTGGAAGGCAGCCGAGATCCCACCAAACCATAGGCCCGCGCGCTTCTACCCCCGGGACCTGCCTGCAAGTCCACCCAAAGGGCGGACACCTCAGAGTCGCAGCTCTCTGGGGAGGGGTTTCTGCGGACACCCAGGTCATCCCGGTCGGTCAGCTGCTGCAGGACGGCCATCGCGGCCTCATCGGCAAGGTAGTCCAGAGTGTCCCCGTCGAGGTTGGCCGGGGAGCCAGGTCGGCCTTCGCAACCCCAAAGCACCCCTTCTATCACTTCCCGCTCGTCCTCGAAGCCTTCGAGGTCTGGGAACGCGCCCTCGCCCTGGCTGCTCGGCAGGGGCATCCCCAAAGTATGGCCTAGTCCACAGGCCTGCTCCCCGCCCTCTGGGTGGGACCCCACTCCCCAAACATGCCCCTCGTCCTTGTTGGGGGAGCTCATGTCGCCAAGTCCGGACAGCCCAGGTTCAGGGTAAACGGTCGCCCTGAGCACAGGCAGCGGCAGGAGCGCGAGGCCTTGACCTTCTGAGAGAGCGTCTGTCGCCACAGGCAGCTCAGGAGGCCTCCAAGAGTGCGCGACTTCCAGGCGCCGTCAACGCCCAGGCCTTCTCATTGGCGCGTGTCCTACCGCCAATCAGTGCGCCCCTTCTAGACCCGCTCCTCCCCCCCCCCCCCCCGCCGGCCAATAGGGTGGAGGGCCTCTAGTTGGTCCAGACGTGCGATGCCACAGCGGCAGTTGCAAGCCAATCTGGTGGGGGCTGGTGGAGGAGTGTGGTCATAGGGGCACTCCTCCCATCATTTCCTGTCCCGCCTGCCCTGGCCAGGCACCTACTGTCCAACTGGAGTCAAAGCACCTAGCCTCCGTTTTCCATGTACGAAGCAGGGAGGTGATGCACCTGTCTGGGGGGGTGGGCCGAGGGGTGGTGGGGGTGGAAGTTCAGGATGGAAGTGAAGCACCAGCCACTCTTCTGCAACAAGACTTACGACCCAACAGGGAAATGGACACCCGAGCGCGTGGTTAGCAGTGGGTCTACATACTTTTTCCATAAAGGCCCAGAGAGCAAAAGTTGTGGCATTTAAGGGCGGTAGGGTCTCTGTCGCAACTCCATTTCCGTTATGATGGGTGGTCAAATCGGCCCATGGCTGTGTGCTTCAGGGAACTTTGTTGCTGGGCCGGTTTGGTGGAAAGGGCTGGGGTTTGCCCCCCTCCCTCAGCCCCGCCCCACTCTGAGTCAGTTCAAAGAAGAGGGAATCCCCATGGCCAGTGCACACCCCAAAAGATGCTCACCATCACTGATCCTGGGGATACGGACGCAAACCATAAATCCATTTTCACACAGCAGGTCTGCGACAATCAAAGAGCTTAACCGTTGCAAGGGTGGGAGAGGTTATGAGCAAGCCCGTGCTTGGCCCACTGTGAAGTGGTGGAGGTGGGGAACCTGGAGGGAGGGAAGCGGCGGCCTGTGCGGAAGCACAGAAGAACCGTTTGGGAAGGCAATTGCGCAGAATCAAGGAAAAGCAACTTACACCACACTTGCTACGAGCCTGGCACTCTTCTGAGCGCTGTAGATAAATAGTAACACATCCTCCCGACCATGCTAGGATTGAAGTACTCGCCGTCACTGCCCTCTTACAGGTGAGGAAGCAGGCACTGAGAGGTTCAGCCACTGGCTCAAGGTCATTCGGCTTGTAGCGATCAGCAGCAGGATCGAAACCAAGACAGTCCCGCTTCAGAGCCCTTGCTTTGGAGCAGAAAATCTTAAAAATGAAAAAGCGCCCATTCCCTCCATGACCAGGCATGGACCTCTGCCGGGTACATCTTCTGGAGACACACTGGTACATGTAGTGCATTAGGACACATGCTCAAGGGTGGTGGGAAACACTGGGAACACTCTAAATTTCCACCAGGAAGGAGATGGATGAATGCAATGTAGTGTATGCACACGGTAGATGAAAACGCCCCAGTCAAAAGAATGCACAGATTTCAAAGGAACACAGCAAGCTGCAGAGCAATGGCGTTGGATACACATTTGTAACTTTTTTCCAAACTAGTCAATCCGATATAAGGTCTGAGAATACATATAAGTGTACCTACAGACATGTTATAAAGGTCTGGAAGGATGCACAGCCAGTGCTTACCAGTGAGCAGCCCTGCCAGTGCGCCGGTTGTCTCAAATTTTCCTGAAGTGCCTGCTTCCCAACTTCCATTGCTTCCCTGAGCTGAGCAGCCCTGGCCCTCCCTTGGTTTCTATAAGGCCCTTGAGTGTTAGAATTTCCACTTGCTTGCCACACAACCCCTACTCCAACAGCCCTCCTCCCTTCCTTCCACACCTTCTTCGTCTCTTTCCCATTCATATATATGTGTGTGTGTGTGTGTGTGTGTGTGTGTGTGTGTGTGTGTGTGTGTGTGTGTATTTCAGAGAGAGGAAGGGACAGGGAGAGATAGAAACATCAATGATGAGAATCATTGATTGGCTGCCTCCTGCATGCCTCCTACTGAGAATTGAGCCTGCAACCCAGGCATGTGCCCTAACCAGGAATCTAACCATGAACTCCTGGTTCATAAGTTGATGCTGAACCACTGAGCCATGCCTGGTTGAGCCATACTCCTCTGTCTTTCTTTCGCCTCTCCCTCCTGCATCCTACTCTGGCTGATCTCCTAGAGGCCCAGGGTGTCTGAACAGCTCTTGCCAGAGGGCACTCAAAGGCCCAATTTTACTGGCTCTGATAGAGAAGGTTATGCAGCGGGGAGATTGGGTACACTCTAAATCTCTGATCCTCCTCCTCAGTGTGCCCCGCCCCCCCCCCCCCCCCCCAACAACCCCTGCCTGTGTGTGGCTAACGCCCTCTCCCACTTGTCCTAGTGACTTTTAAAGACATGGTGCGCTATTTCCGACCTGCTAAGATGGACGAGGAAGGATATAGAAAAATCTCCTGTACCCACCACCGTCCTAGGAAACATTACCCATCCATCCAGTGGAAGCCACAGGCATCCCTCTGGCCATTTCCATTTCTTCCCTCCCATCCTCATTCCCTCTCTCCCCCACAGGGAGAATCCTAGAACTCTCCACACCTCCTCCACTCTCCTCATCCCTGGGGCCCTACTGGCTCCTGTTTCCCTGCATTTTGTAGGTCCTCAATAGTGTCACTGATCTCTGCTAACGCCCTTCCCCCTTGTGCTCACCAATATCCCGATTTTTGGTTTTGACTTACTATCTTGGCCTGGGGTGGGGCCAGTATCAGGGGATTCACTTAGCCTTCCCCACCATGATAGCTCTTACCCCACAGACCAATGACCCTGTGGGATTCATTGCTCCAACTGCCAAGTGTATCACTGGCAATTATCAACTTGGGGGCTGGAGAAATGACCACTGTGTTGATCGAAGGACCAGGTCAGCTCACTGTGAACCAGACTCTATTCACAACTTCTTTTATTACCATGCCTCACAAGCCCCTCTCAAACAGCCCCTGCCCCCATCATGACACTTTGGGCCTCCAGGATCAATGTCAGCTTAGACCCTGTGTCCAGTAGTCCTAGATATGTCTGGTTATTCGTCCAGCCCCAGTGTACAGTCACCTGAGCAGCTGGAAAAGCTGCTATGAACATATGCAAACAGGTTTTTCTGCTGGAGGCTAATTCCAGCATTTCATAAATGCAAGAAGTTTCATCAAAAGGTTGATGGAATCTTGAGGCTTCAGCAGGGCTGAATACATGTTATTGCCTGCAGGAATGACTGAAAGCATTTCCCCAAACCTAAAGATTTGCATATATTATTGCTTGCTACTGAGACAGCCAAGGCTGTTCCTCCAATCTGACAATGCCTACTGTATACCAAACCTTAACCTTTGATATGTATATCTGCTTTGCTTTAGGGCAATTTGTGTTAATAAAGAGCAAGGGGTCCAGAGATTCAGAGAGAACTTGGTTACTGAATCTAGATCTCCTCTGGCTCCCCAAAATGCCCTCCAAATTTATATTTCACTAGAGGCCCAGTGCACGAAATTCATGCACGGGGCGGGGGAAGGGGAGTGTCCCTCAGCCCAGCCTGCACCCTCTCCAATCTGGGACATCCCTCTCACAATCCGGGACTGCTGGCTCCCAACTGCTCACCTGCCTGACTGCCTGATTGCCCCTAACCACTTCTGCCTGCCAGCCTGATCACCCCCCTAACCACTCTCCTGCCAGCCTGATCAATGCCTAACTGCTCCCCTGCCAGCCTGATTGCCCCCAGCTGCCCTCTCCTGTTGGCCTGGTCACCCCTAACTGCCCTCCCCTGCAGGCCCAGTCACCCCCACTGCCCTCCCCTTCTGGCCTGGTTGCCCCAACTGCCCTCCCCTGCAGGCCTGGTCCCCCCCTAACTGCCCTCCCCTGCAGGCCTGGTCCCCCCACAACTGCTCTCCCCTGCAGGCCATCTTTGACCACATGGGGGCGGCCATCTTATGTGAAGGCATGAGGGTCAATTTGCATATCACCTCTTTATTATATAGGATGTTTAGTCTTTTCATTAATTTTTGTGCAGCCCTTCTCCACATTCTTGAACACTTGCAGCTGTGGAAAGACCTTAGCAGTTTTCTGTCCACGTTAGTTTTCATTTCTCTTGGGCAGTTATCTAGGAGTCAGCTTGTTGGATGGAGCAAATGGTAAGTATATTTTTAACTTTATAAGTGACATACAAAATGTTTCTCAGTTTGTCTATATCATTTTGCATTCTCCCCAAGAATGCATGATAGTTCTGGTGGTTCCTCATTCTCTCTAGCACTAGCATTCTTTGTATTTTATTTTAAATTTTAGCCATGCTTATAGGCATGTGGTGGCATTTCACTATGGGTTTAGTTGGTGTTTCTTTAATGACGAATGAAGTTGAATATCTTCTCAATAGCTTCCTGACATAGTGTCTGTTCATTTTTTTTTGTTTATTATTTGGGCCAGTGTTTATTGGGTTGTTTGATTTTGTATTGTTGAATATTGAATGTTATTTTTTTAAATAAATGTTTTATTTTTTTATTTTTAGAGATATTGGATGGGGGAGGTATAGAAACATCGATGAGAGAGGAACATCATCAGAGAGGAACATCTGTGATCAGCTGCCTATTGCATGCCCCGTACTGGGGATGGAGCCTGCATCCCACACATGTGCCCTGAATGGAAATGGAACTGTTGACCTCTTAATTCCTGGGTGGACCCTAAACTTCTGAGCCACACCACGGGGACTGAAGGTTCTTTATCTCTTTCAGATACAAGTCTCTATAATAAGTGTTTTACAAATATTGTCTTTCAATCTATGTCTTATATTTTCATTTTCTTAATAAAAAACATATTTTTTATAATTTTATTTTGGGTCTCCAGAATCAATATCAGCTTAGACCCTGTGTACAGTAGTTTTAGAAATCCCTGCTTCTTCATCTTTTTCTGGTGTACAGTAACTTGACATTTTCCAGTCATTATCTTTAGGCAAGTACAGTGCATCATAACAGTATATATGCTCTCTAGTTTCTTTCTGAAATTTTTTTTCCTCAGGACTTATACACCTCTTTAGTTAATTGGCTTGCTTTCAAAATTGCCTCAGGGACAGAAACTAAGCAAAGGATTGTGTCTTTTTATTGTGACAACTGCCCTGTTTCTCTTGAATTGTTTTCAGAGCCAACTTCTCAGTTCTCTTCTGTTCAAACACTCTTGATTGCCCCACTGACCTTGTCATTTGTCACTGGAGAGTGGTATACTGTAAGGTGACCAGATTTTAACACTGGTAAAGCGGGACACCATTGACCTGGGGGGGGTGGTGGTGGTGGTGTTCTTGATTAAAAATTTGGTCTATATGGAGCAACAAAAATTTTCATAGAACGCAAAAATAGTATTGTAATATATTTTTTTAAATTTCAACATAAGTACAATTTACAAATATAATAAATAAAATTTATGTATAGTATTATTTTATTCTTTGGCATATTTCTCATTTGAGTGAATTTTTTTTTTAGTAGATTGCTGTTGTTGTTTAAAAGATCATGAATTTGCCTTAACGTAAGTCATAAGTGTCACTTTCAAGGCCGGCGCTAGACTTTTTGCCGCCACTATAAAATATAAATAATACGAGTACTGGCTGCTAAATTCAAGAAAATTTATGTATTTATGAAATAAATAAAATAATTACTTACCTAAATTATCTGAATAGCTGATTTGTAATGACATCACTTGTTTAACTAGCTTACTAGCACGCAGTACGATGTGTATCGTCTGAGAGACAGTTATAAAATGTTTTCGTTGTTGCCAATCCCAAAAAATGCCATTGTTCATTAAGTCCAAACAATGGTGGTCGAATTCTAACAACTGATCAACAATGCAAACTTTGATAAGCAGTTCTCGATAATCAGTTCTCAACAATTATTTGTTATTATTAAAGTTTAACATTATAAAATTAACAAAAATAATAAAACTCATATCCTGGCTAAATAGCCACATGGCCGCCGAAAACCGTCTATTCCCTCCCTGTTCTCCCACCGTTCCCTAGCTTGTCTTGCATTCTTTCCAAAAATCGGGACTTTTTTAAAACGCCGAGGTATGTGGGACAAATTGTTAAAAATCGGGACTGTCCCACCAAAAGCGGGACGTCTGGTCACCTTAGTATACTGGTATCTCTTGGTTAAGAGCTGCCCTCTGTCCTCTATAATGTTGGAATTCCATTATTCCCATGGATGTTCATGAGCCCAAGATGGGACTACTTTCTTTACATCATGGCCTTCAGAGGAGACCAACCACAGAAGTCTTAGTGATGCTTGTTCCCCTCGCACTTGAACACTCCTGATGGCTTTGTTGAATGGCATGTTCTCTTGACCCTCTTATGTGGAACCTAACCATGAGGCCATGTGTCTAGCCTCACATTTTCTCTCTTTTCCAGCATTCCTGCATCACTCAACCTTTTTTCCTTCCTCTACCACCTGCCAGTCCAAGGCAGTGATTTCCTCTTCTCTCCATGTGGGTCATCACTTTCTTAAAGTTTCTAATGGCTACTCTGGCAATGATTTTCCTCCATCTCCTGGAATGCTTGCCAGTGTGTTAAAACCCATGACATGTGAAAGTGTCTGCATTCAGTAAAATTTGCTTATACAGTCTTTTATTCTAGTTTCCTTTATCCAGCACCCTCAAAATCAAATTTTAGTGATATTTCCCTGCTTCTGCCAGAACAGGCTGGCTATTTCTTGCATCTTCCTTGGGGTACACTTTTTTTCTCCCTTATCAGGCTTGGCATATCCCCAGTGAGGCTATGAAGAGGAGATGGGGGCTTCCAGTGGGAAGGGCACGTGTGACTTTGTAGGGGAGTACACTTTATAGCATTTACCAGTACCAGGCATGTGCTAGCTCTTGTTTGGGAAGGAAGGGCCACCCTGAAAGCTCCGAGGCCTCAGGTGGTGGTGCCCTGGGCAAAAGAAATAAAATGGTATTAGAACATACTTATTTAACACAAAAAAGGAGTCATGAAGGAATAGAGAAACAAAAAGGAACGAGAAATGTATAAAACCCATAACAAAATAGCAGATGTAAATCTATCCATATTATGAATGCATTAAACACTCAAATCAAAACGTAAAGATTGGCCGAAACCGGTTTGGCTCAGTGGATGGAGCGTCGGCCTGCGGACTGAAGGGTCCCAGGTTCGATTCTGGTCAAGGGCATGTACCTTGGTTGCGGGCACATCTGTGCAGGAGGCAGCTGATAGATGTTTCTCTCACATAGATGTTTCTAACTCTCTATCTCTCTCCCTTCCTCTCTGTAAAAAATCAATAAAATATATTTTTTAAAAAAGGTAAAGATTGTCAATCTGACATAAGAATAGGATTCAACTATTTGTTCTCAACAGGGGATATACTTTAGATTTCATGATATAAATCCTTTGAGGATCAAAAGACAGAAGAAGATACACTAAGAATTGAACAACCAAAAGAGTTCTGCAGTAGCCATAATATCAGACAAAATCAATTTTTAAGACAGAAAGTGTCACTAGAGATGAAATTGGACTTTTTATAATTATTAAAGGATCCAGTGATAAGGGAGACATAATAATTTTAAATTTATATGCACATAACAACAAAGCCTCAAAATACATACAAAAGAACTTGACAAATTCGAGGGAGAAACAGCACATTCAACAGTAATATCTTGGGCTTTAATACTCTAGTCTCAATAATTGATAGTAGAACTAGACAGAAAATTAGCAAGCATATAGAAGACTTGAATAACAGTCTCTATTAAGTTGAATTAGCTGACATCTGTGAAACACTCCATTCAACAACAGTGGAATAGATATTCTCTTCAAGTCTACATAGATCATTTTCCAGGATAGAACATATTTAAGGCTATGAAACTAGTTTCAATAACTTTAAAAGGATCTAAATTATACAAAGGATTTAACCCTGTAGTGGTAGAAGTGTGTAAGAGATGACAGTATCACTTAACAAGGCTTTAAATAAAGTAATGATGGAACAGCCAACTTTTAGTTAAGCAAGAAGATGAGGGGAACATCTAAAGATGTGGAGGATATTGGGGTACTTGCTGATTATGGACCATCTTCACTCTCACCTGATGACCTTGCTTCCAATTTCCCTGAGAATATATAGGGCAATCAGAAAAAACTTCCCTCCTTCCTCATGAATGTTTTCTTTTAGTATCATTTGTGTCAGTATACAGTTATGTCATTTCTTTTAACTTAAAAACCCCTCTTCTGATCCCATTTACCCTTCAAATTACCCACATTTCTCTGCTCAGCTTTACAGAAATACTCCTTTAAAGGAGTTGTGTACACTGACTGTATCAAATTTCTCTTTTCCCATTCACTCTTCCTCTTTTTAAAAAAATATATTTTTCTTGATTTCAGAGTGGAAGGGAGAGGGAGAGAGAGAGAGAAACATCAATGATGAGAGAGAATCATTGATCAGCTGCCTCCTGCATGCCCCCTACTGGGGATCGAGCCTGCAACCCGGGCATGTGCCCTTGACCAGAATCGAACCTGGAACCCTTCAGTCCCCAGGCTGGCGCTCTATCCACTGAACCAAACTGGCTAGGGCTTCCTCTTTTTTAAAAATTTAAAGCTTTATCGAATGCTTATTATGTCCCATTGAACAAGACAGATGCAGTTCTTGCCCTAAAGGAATTTACATTTCTGTCATAATCCTATCAGCAGTATTTTCCACATCTTCAAATATGTTAATTCCTTTGTTCTTGGAGATCACTTTACCAGACTGTGCTCCAATCTTTATTGTTTGCTAAGAGTGCTGCATTGATCTACAACAAGCATGTCAAACTCACAGCCCACCAGCTGCATGCGGCCCACAACGAATATTTTTGCAGCCCAGCCAATATAATGGTATGTAAGAAACGTTTTAATAAAAATTTCGTAACTTAATTTTTACAACATCCTGTTATACATAATGATTAATAATGAACTACAAAGTTTGCTAATGACTGATTACTATAATCACGTTGCATTCATTTCCCTTATGCACTGTACGCACAGGCGCACCATTTCTCTCCACTAATACTAGCAGCGAATATTTTAGCAACCGATTGCCACATCATTAGTCTTGTACTGATTTGTTTGGTGTGTGCAACAGGAAATATTTCACTTTTGGAGAACAAAAGAAAAATAGGTTTATTTGCAGTTACACTTACTAATTTGTGCAGTTATCCAGTGTCTGGTAAGTTAATGTTTAAGAAAAAATATTAATTTTTATTAAAATGTTCTATTATTTTATGTTAACGATTACTCATTTATTGCAGCCCTTTGTATTCAGCATGTCTTTATCAAAATAAACCTACATTTTTATGAAGATTGAAGCTTTTGGGTTTTTTTGCAGCCCAAATAAACTTAAACCTTATTTATTTGGCTTGTGTTAGCCTTTGAGTTTGACATGCTTGATCTAGAACATTCCTTTGCCAAACTCCTAAGTGGGATCTTCCATTTAGTGGATCCCAGTTTTTTAAATTTACTGCAATGTTTTTGTTGTTTTCTGTTAATCCTCACCCAGGGATATTTTTCCATTAATTTTTAGAGAGAGTAGATGGGAGGGGAAGAGACAGAGAAAGAGAAGCAACAATGTGAGAGAGACACATCGATTGGTTGTCTCCTGCACTCGTCCCAATCAGGGCCCAGAATTGAGCCTGTAGAGATCAAGCTTGCAACCGAGGTGTGTGTCCTTGATCCGAATTGAACGCAGAACCCTTCAGTCTATGGGTCAACGCTCTATCCACTGAGGGGTTACAACAATATTTTTGATGGAACACATCCTCCAGGAACTTCCTGAGAAATGGTAAATTTCTTTTGAGACTTCTCATGAGCAAAATTTGTGTTTATTTTACACTTAATTGACAGCTTAATATATAAATTCAGGCTGAAAATTTTCACTGAGGTTTTTATAGGCATTGATCCACTGTTTTTTTAAAAAAATCTTTATTGTTGAGGGTATTACAGATGTCCCTTCTTTTTCCTTCCATTGACCCCCTCTACCCAGTTCCTGCCCTGCCCCAGGTCTTTACTACCTTATTGTCTGTGTCCATAGGTAATGCATATATGCATGTAAGATCTTTGACTAATCTCTTCCCACCACCCCCCCCTTCCCTCTGAGATTTGTCAGTCTGTTCCATGTTTCCATGTCTCTGATTCTATTTTATTCATTAGATTTCTTGTTCATTTATTTTGATTTATAGATTTAATTGTTGATAGATATGTATTTATTGCCATTTTAATGTTCATATTTCTTCTTCTTCTTTTCTTCTTCTTCTTCTTCTTCTTCTTCTTCTTCTTCTTCTTCCTCTTCTTCTTCCTAGTCTTCCTCCTGCTCCTCCTGCTCCTCCTCCTCCTTCTTTTTAAAGAATACCCTTCAACATTTCACATAATACTGGTTTGGTCGTGATTAACTCCTATAGCTTTTTCTTGTCTGGGAAGCTCTTTATCTGGCCTTCAATTCTAAATGATAGCTTTGCTGGGTAGAGTAATCTTGGTTGTAAGTACTTGCTATTCATCACTGAATATTTCTTGTCATTCTCTCCTGGCCTGCAAAGTTTCTGTTGAGAAATCAGCTGACAGTTGTATGGGCACTACATTATAGGTAACTAACTGTTTTTCTCTTGCTGCTTTTAAGATTCTCTCCTTGTCTTTAACCTTTGGCATTTTAATTATGATGTGTCTTGATGTGGGCCTCTTTGGGCTCATCTTGTTTGGGATTTTCTGTGATTCCTGGACTTGTCAGTCTATTTCATTCACCAGGTAGGGGAAGTTTTCTGTAATTTCTTCAAATAGGTTTTCAGTATCTTGCTCTCTCTTTTCTCCTTCTGCCACCCCCATAATGGGAATGTTGGTTCACTTGAACTTGTCCCAGCGGCTCCTTATGCTATCTGCATATTTTTGGATTCTTTTTGTTGTTCTGGTTGGGTGTTTTTTGCTTCCTCATATTCCAAATAACTGATTTGCTTCTCAGAATCCTCCACTCTACTGTTGAATCCCTGTAAATTATTCAGTATTTCAGTTAGTGTATGCTTCATTTGTGACTGGTCCTTTTTCATGTCTTTGTCATTCTCACTAAGATCCTTGAAAGTCTCACTAAGTCCTGAAGCTCTCTTTGAGTCCCTTGAAGCTCTCATTAAGATCCTTGAGTAACCTTATAATCATGGTTTTGAACTCTGTATCCAGTAGTTTGCATGCTTCCATTTCTTTCTTTGTGACATGTTTCTTTGTCTCTGCATTTTGGCTGCTTCCCTGTGTTTGTTTGTATATATTAGATAGAGCTTCTATGTCTCCTGGAATTGGTAGAGTGGCCTTGTGTAGTAGGTATACTGTAGGGCCCAGTGGATCAGCCTCCCCAATCACCTGAGCTGAGTACTCTAAGTGCACCCTTGTGTGGGCTGTGTGCACAGTCTTGTTGTAGTTAAGCCTTGATTGCATTTGGTATCACTGGGAGGAATTGACCTCCAGGCCAATTGACTGTGAGGACCAGCTGAGACTATAATGGAAGAGCTGCTGTGCAGGGGACAGCCCTATGGAGCAGGACTTGCTTCAGTGGGACTTTGGTGCTCACTGAGTCTGCCCCTTCAGCGTGTCGCTTGTGGATGTGTAGAGTTGTAATTGGTATGGTCTGAAGCCGTCCACTGGGTGCACTAGCTCTGGGGCCTCCTGGGAGGTGCAAAGTCAACCACCGCCTGGGGCCACCCAGCAGGAGCAACGGAAATATCTGCAGATTCCTCTTCTTTGTATCAGGTTGGGAAGTGTCCATGAAAGGCCCAGCTGTGAAGCAAGGCAAGCTTGTGCTAGTGCCAAGTCTTGGGCCTTTTATTGATAGGTTTGGGGCATGCTGATGCCACCTGTTACTTGTTTGAGAGAAAAGCTTGTTTAAGCAAAGTCTGAGGCCTAAGCGAGGACCGGCCATTCATATGGAAAAGCCACTGCAAACAGCTTGGTTGGGGCTGCAAATTGGATGGAGTGGGGGGTGTCTCATGGAATCTCCAGGGTGGAGTGAACTGTATGGGCATGCTGATGGAAACTCAGATATGGCTGCCAGTCAGCTCAGAGACAGGGGAGGTCCCAGTACAGGAAATTGACCCCTGTGAGCACCCCCATCTGGGAGAAAGCCAACCCGAGTTCTTGCCACGATTCCAGACAATCCAGTTCCTCCCCATATGACCCTGGATTCCCCAGAGCCACACTGAAGCTCAGAGAAAGCGGGACTGTGTAAGTTCGTGTGCTGGCCCTTTAAGATGAACTGTCTGGATCTCCAGCAGCCTCCATGTCACTCAGCCACAATCCTTGCTGGTTTTTACAGCCCAAAGTTACCAGGACTTCTCTTCCCAGATATGGAACCCTGGGCTGGGGGTCTGGGATGCCCTGCTTCTCACAGGAGGCCTCAGAGATATCCCTCCAGATTAAAAAAATGCCACACGTGGGTGTCAGACCAGCCGGTTCTGTGTCTCCGCCCCTCCTACCCGTCTCAATGTGATTTCTTCTTTACTTCTCTAGGTGTAGGACTTCCATCCCACCAGATTTCAGGCGGTTCTGAATGACTGTTGCTCTGTATTTTAGTTCTAATTTTGATGTGGTTGTAGAAGTCGGCAAATACCTGCATTTATCTACACTACCATCTTGGTTCTATGAGAAATGCAAATTAAAACCACAATAAGTTATCACCTCACTCCTGTCAGAATGGCTATCATCAATAAATACAAACAGCAAACAAACAGCAAGTGTTGGTGAGGATGTGGAGAAAAAGGAACCCTTGTGCACTGTTGGTGGGGATGCAGATTGGTGTAGCCACTGTGCAAAGCAGTATGAACTTACCTCAAAAAATTAAAAGAAATGGAACTGCCTTATGAACCAGTGATTCTACTTCTGAGAATTTTTCCAAAGAAACCTGAAACACTAATTCATAAGAATATATGTACCCCTATGTTCATTGCAGTATTATTTACAGTAGCTAAGATTTGTAAGCAGGCCAAATGTCTATCAATAGATGAATGGATAAAAAAGCTGTGGTACATTTACACAATAGAATACTACTCTGCCGTAAAATGAAGAAAAATTTACCCTTTATGACAACATGAATGGTCCTGAAGAACATAATGCTAAGTGAAATAAACCAGTCAGAGAAAGATAAGTACCATATGATTTCACTCATATGTGGGATTTAATGAACAAACTGAATTACCAAGTGAAATAGAGGCAGATTCATAGAGGACAGACATCTTTGGTAGTTATGGAGGTGTTGAGGAGGGTAGAGGGATTGAGCAAAAAAAGAAAAAAAAGGGAGAGAGCTAATAGACATGGACAACAGTATGGTGATTGCCAGGGAGGTGGAAGAGGGCATAGAGGGGATAAATGGTGATGGAAAAAATAAAAATAAAATAAAATAAAATAAAATAAAATACTGTGCCCTAGCCAGTGAATTTCTTTTGTACATTTGTAAAAAAATGAGTTAGCAGTTCTTGTTTGGGTCTATTTATGGAGTCTCTATTCTGTTCCATTGAATTATGTGTCTATCTTTTCACTAATATCACAGTGTCTTAATTATTGTAGCATTATAGTAAGTTTTAAAAGCAGATAGTGTGATTCCTCCAACTTTGTTTCCTCAATAAAAATTTGTTTTAGTGATTCTAGCTACTTTGTCTTTCCATATATATTTTAAAAGCATCTTGTTTATTTCTACAAAAAAATGCTGCTGCTATTTTGATTGTATTGCATTAAATCTATAGATTAGTTCAAGGAGAACTAATATCTTTACTATGTTTTGTATTCCAATCCATTAGCATGGAATGCCTCTCCATTTAATTATTTTTTTTATTTCTTTCATCAGCATTTTGTGGTTTTCAGAATAAATATCATATATATATATATATATATATATATATATATCCTATCTAATAATAGACAAATATGCAAATTGACCACACCTCCGACACACCCACGAGCCACGCCCACAAGCCACACCCACTATCCAATCATAGCGAGTATGCAAATTAACCCACACCAAGATGGCTACAGCCACAGAGAGCAAGGTTTCCTAGGTAACAGAGGAAGCCAAGCTTTCCGCCTGCCCTGGCCAGGCCTAAGCCTCCACTCAAGCTACAAAGTTTCAATTATAGAAGGTAAACAAATTCAAACAAATTGCGGCAGAATGGAGCTTGAGAGAGCAGGCCAGGGTTGCCGCCAGCAACAGGGGAAGCAAAGCTTTCCGCACACCCTGGCCGGGCCCACCCGCTTAAGGCAGCAAAGTTTCAATTATAACCCCAACACAAATGGCTACCGGCCTCGGAGGGAGCCCCAGGCTTGGCTCTGCTCCAGGCTACAAAGTTTCAACTGTAGAAGGAAAATAAATTCCAGATACCAGGGCCTCTGCTTGCGTTGCCAGGGGGCGTAGCCTGCCTGCAAACCACCACAGGCCCCTTGCTCAGGCCACCCCATGCCCCAAGGGAACCCCCACCTGATCCGGGACACCCTTCAGGGCAAACCAGCTGGCCCCCACCCCTGTACCAGGCCTCTATCCTATCTAATAAAAGAGTAATATTCAGATTGATCATCACTGCAACACACACTATAGCTGCCCCCATGTGGTCAAAGATCCTGCCCCATGTGGACACAAGATGGCCACTACAAGATGGCCAGCAGGAGAGGGCAGTTGGGAGGCACCCGGCCTGCAAGGGAGGGCAGTTGAGAAGGACCAGGCCTGCAAGGGAGGGCAGTTGGAGGTGATCAACCCTGCAGGAGAGGGCAGTTAGGGGTAACCAGGCCAGCAGAGGAGGGAAGTTGGGGGCAAACAGGCTGGCAGCAGAGTGGTTAGGGGGTGATCAGGCTGGCAGGCAGAAGCGGTTAGGGGCAATCAGGAAGGCAGGCAGGCAAGCAGTTGGGAGCCAGCAGTCCTGGATTGTGAGAGGGATGTCCGAATGCCCGTTTAGGCCCGATCCCAGTGGGTCCCAGATTGGAGAGGGTACAGGCTGGGCTGAGGGACAACCCCCCTCCGTGCACGAATTTCATGCACCGGGCCTCTAGTATACACACACACACACACACACACACACACACACACACACACACACACACTGAGTGGCCAGATTATTATGACCACCCCATCAGTTCTTCGTTGGACCACCTTTTGCCTTCAATACTGCAGCAATTCTTCTTGGTTGACTCCACGAGATGTTGAAAGGTGATGCCAGGAATATGACACCATGCCTGATGAATAGCACTGTCCAGTTCTGTGAGATTTGATGGTTGTGGAACCAGCTGCCTGATGGCTCTTTTAACTTCGTCCCACAAATGCTCAATTAGATTGAGATCTGGTGATTGTGGGGGCCACCTAGGCAAGGTAAAGTCTCTTTCATATTCTTGAAACCACTCCTGCACAATACGAGCACTGTGGCATGGCTCATTGTCTTGTTGGAAGAAGCCATCTGCATTGGGATATGCCTTCAACATGATAGGATGAACTTGATCAGCAATGATACTTAGGTATGTTGTGCTATTCAGACGTTGCTCCACATGAATTAAAGGGCCCAAATCATGCCAGGAAAACATGCCCCAAACCATAACACTGCCCCCACCAGCTTGAAGGGTTGTACTTATGCATGTGGGGTGCATGATTTCAAGTTGTTTCCGCCAAATTCTCACTCTGCCATCTGCATGATGCAATTGGAACCTTGATTCATCGGACCACATGACTTTTTTCCAATGCTTGACTGTCCAATCCTTGTGTTCCTGTGCGAATTGGATACTTTTATCTTGGTAACTGCAGACAGCAAAGGTGTTCGAACAGGCCTTCGGCTTCCATATCTCATACAATGCAGTGTACAGCTAATTTGCCTACAAACGTCAGGTGGTCATAATAATTTGGCCACTCAGTGTATATATTCTATCCTTAAGTATTTCAGGTTTTAGAAATATTATAAATTACATTAGTTTAAATTTTTTTTGTTTTCATTTGTGCACTTATTGGTTTTAGAAGTACAATTGATTTTTGTGTATTGATGTTGTATCTCCTAAACTCATATTTTAGTTATAGAAATTTCTTACAGATTTTATGGGATTTTCTATGTTGGTAATCACATTGCCTGTGGATATAGGCAGTTTTATTTCTTCCTATCCTATTGGAATGACTTTTATTTACTTTTCTTAAATTATTGCACTAGCTAGGATTTCTAGTATGATGTTAAATAGAAGTGGTAAGTGGGAACATCCATGCCTTGTTCTAGCTAGCTGTTAGGGGAAAAACATTTAGTTTTTCATTATTAAGTATGATGTTAGCTGTAGGTTTTTTATAGATGTCCTTTATCAGGTTGAGGATGTTTCTTTCCACTCATAGTTTGCTGAAAGTTTTTATCTTGAAAGAATGTAACATTTTTTTCATCAATTATCATGATAATGAGACTTTTATTTATAAACAATATAATGGATTTAACTGATTGTATTACAAACATTGAGCAAGCCTTGCATTCTTGGGACAAACTCCTCTTGTTTGAGATATATATTTTTATATACGTTGCTGGATGAAATTTGGTAACATTTTGTTGAAGATTTTTGTGTTTATGTTTATGCGAGTTATTGCTCTATAGTTTCTTGCTTGCTTTTTTATTGCCTTTGCCTGGTTTTTGGTATTGCCTTAATGCTGGCCTCAAAAAGGAAATGGGAATTGTTTTCTCCTGTTCTATTTTTGGGAAGAGGATTTGTAAAATTGATATTAGTTCTTTAAATGTATGGTAGAATTCACTGGTAAAACCACTTGGGTCTGTGGTTTTATTGTTAGAAAGGCATTTAATTATAAATTCATAGAAGTATTCAGATTATCTATTTGATATCAGATGAGTTTTTGACAAGTTGAGGTTTTCAAGATATCGGTTTATTTCTTTTAAATTGTTGAATTTATGTGTATTGAGTTATCTATAGTACCATATTTGACCAAAATCAATATAAATTCTGTATCCTTTGAATCTGGAAATATCTCATTAAAGTAACTTTTTATGATGTACATTTTGCTGTGTACTTAGCATACCCTTTCAGTCTGAAGATTTGTGGCTTTCAATTCCAGGAACTTTTCTTGTATGAATAGTCAATCCAGGCTGCTATAACAGAATACTATAGACTGGGTGGCATATAAATGACACAAATTTCCTTCTCACGGTTCTGGATCCTCAAGTCTAAGATCCAGGCACTGGCAGATTTGGTATCTTGTGATGGCCCACTTCCTTGTGCATATACAGGGTCGTCAAGCTGTCCTTACATGGCAGAAGGAACAAGAGAACTCACTGGGATCCCTTCTATAAGGCACTAATCCCATCCATGGGGGCACCAACCTCAAGACTGAATTACCTCCCAAAAGCCCCACCTACAAATGCTATCATGTTGAGGGTTAGCTTTTAATCTATGAATTTTGGAGAAACAAATATCCAGTCTATAGCACTACCTCAATTTTTTCTCCCTAGCATCCCCCCCCGCTCTTTTTAGAACTGCTAGCATTTCCATGCTGGCAAGGCTGTCACATTTCACAGAGCCAAGAAAACCATTCCTAGACCAGAAGATTGGATTTTCTGGATTGATCATAAATTTTTTAATTTTTTATATTATCTATCTGACTGTCCACTTTCTGTTTCAACTTTAGTTTTCAACCTTTCCATGAAGTTTGTTGCTTGTTTTTAATCTCCATACTTCTATTTTATTTCCCACAAGCTCTTTTTATTCTCTGTTCCTATTTTAGAGCATGGGTAGGGTATCTTTTCTCATTTCTCTAGGATATTTATTAGAGGTTTTGGAGTTTATGGTAATTTATTTATCCTCACTGGACGATATTTTTTCCATTAATTTTTAGAAAGGGTGGAAGGGGTGGGGAGAGAGAAACATCAATGTGAGAGATAGACACATTGATAGGTTGCCTCCCGTATGTGTCCTGGGATTGAGCCTACAACTGAGGTATGTGCCCTTGACTGGAATCGAACTCTGGACCCTTCAGGCCAACGTTCTATCCACTGATCCAAACCAGCTAGGGCTGGTTTGATTTTTAGAAAGGTTTTCTGTTCCCCGTATTATTTCTGTTTTCTCTGGATTCCACCTGTTTGTTTTGGTTTCTTTCATATTGGAGATCTTACTCAAATACTATAGGATCCCTGGAAGCCCATTCAATTGTAATGTAAATATCACATTTTGAAGCACTAAAATGCTGAATAGGAGTTGCATTTGTGTAAACAGTGTTTGATCACACATTTTTCCTTCACACACTGCTTATTGATTTCAAATTTGGAGTATTCTTCTTTCTTTATTTTTTAAATTTCTTGTGTGAAAAGTAAGGCACATAAAATGATCAACAAACTCAATGAATGATCATAAAACAAACACCTTTGTAATCAACACACAAGTCAAGAAATAGAACATTACCAGTACTAGATGGCTCCCCTGTGTCCCCTCTTAATTGTTTTGCCTTCCCCTTCCACAAAGTAACAACTATTCTAACGTTTGTGGTAGTTACTTCTTTAGTTTTCAGAGTGTCACCATCAGCATTAATGAGCACTCTTAAACATTATAGTACATTTAAAAAAAATTTTTATATACATGGAATCTTATAGTATATGTGATTGTGGGTCTGGTTGTGTGGAAAACAGAATTATGAACCCTTAAATATGTCCATGTTCTGATCCAGGGGTGAGGAACCTTTCATCTGCCAAGGGCCATTTGGATATTTATAACATCATTCTCAGGCCATACAAAATTATCAACTTAAAAATTAGCCTGCTATATTTGGTCAAACATTTAATTAATTCACCCCTAATGCTTTGGCAGGGCCAGACCAAATGATTTCTTGGGCCTTATATGGCCTAAGGACCGGACGTTTCCCACCCTGTTGTCATGCAATGTGGCAATGTTTGGCCACATGGCAAAGGCAAATTGAGGTGGCAGATGGAATTAAGGTTGTTAATCAGCTTACATTAAGATAGGGAGATTACTTTGGATATCTGGGTAAGCTAAATATATTCACAAAAGTGTCCTTAAAAGTAGATGATGGAGGCAGAAAATGGAGAACCAGAAAGTTGGTAGCATGAGAAGGACTCAGTAGATTGTTGACTTTGAAGATGAAGAAGAGAGCTACAAGTCAAGATGTGGGCAGCCTCTAGAACAGTGGTTCTCAACCTTTCTAATGCCGTGACCCTTTAATACAGTTCCTCATGTTGTGGTGACCCCCAACCATAAAATTATTTTCATTGCTACTTCATAACTGTAATTTTGCTACTGTTAATGAATTGTAATGTAAATATCTGTGTTTTCCGATGGTCTTAGGCAACCCTGCTAGCAGTTCTCAACCTGTGGGTCGCGAACTGCTCTAGAAGCTGGAAAAGTAAGGGAAATGTGTTCTTTCCTAGAAATTCCAGAAGGAAGAGAGCCATACCACCACCTTAATTTTAGCACAGTGGGACTTGTGTTGGACTTCTAATATCCAGAGCTAAAAGACAATAAATTTGTATTAAGTTACTTAGTTTGTGGTTAATTGTTAAGGCAGCAATAGGAAACTAATGCGAGTTACTTTTTCCTCAGCATTATAATTTTGGGACTTGTCCATGTTGTGATTGGTAGCTATAGTTTATTCATTTTCATTGTTCTATAGCAGGGGAAGGCAAACTATGGCTCACAGACCAAATCTGGCCTGGTGTCGGTTTTTGTATGGTCTTTAAATTAAGGATGATTTTTACATTTTTAAAGGTTGGAAGAATTACAAGAAGAAGAATATACTGTGAAATACACATTTTAGTGTCCATAAATGGTACTGGAACACAGCCATCCTTATTCATTAATATATTGTCTATGGATACAGTCATGCTACAATGGCAGAATTGAGTAGTTGCAACACAGACTATATGGCCTGCAAAGTCTAAATTATTTACTACCAGATGCTTTACATAAAAATGTAGCTGAGTCTTGGTCAGTGTGGCTCAGTTGGTTGAGCATTGTCTCGTGCACCAAAAGGTCATCCAGTTCGATTCCTCATCAGGGCACAGGCCCAGGTTGTGGGTGTGGTTCCAGTCAGGGTGAGTTCGGTCTTTTGGGGATCATCTTGTTTGGGACTCTGCTTGTGTGACTTTTTTCTTCCCCACATCAGGGAAGTTTTCTGACATTATTTCTTCAAATAGGTTTTCTAACCCTTGTTCCTCTTCCTGTCATTCTGGCATCCCTATTATTTATATGTTGCTTCATTTCATGTTGTCCCAAAGCTCCCTTAGGCTCTCCTCCTGTCTTTTAATTTTTTTCTCCAATTGCAGTTCAGTTTGGGTGTGTTTTGCTTCCGTGTCTTCTAATTTGCTAATTTAGTGCTCCACTTCTCCTAGTCTACTGTTGAAACTTTCCATAGTTCTTTTTATTGCAGCTATTGCACTCTTTATTTCTTCTTGATTCTTACATAAGTTGTTGATTTTTTTCATCCATTTGGTTTATGAACTGTATGACCCTTATTTTGAATTCTTTTTCTGACATATTGCATGCCTCTATTTCACTTAGCTCCTTTTCTGGTGATTCCTCCTTTTCTTTCCTTTGGGGGTTTCTCTGTCTCCCCATTTTTGCTCTCACTGAAGGATCTAGGTGTCAAGTTGTGCAGGGGTTGCCCCTTGGGTGGCAGAAGCTCATTGGGCAGCAGCTGCTCCTCGGGGAGGTTGCGGCAGCAGCTGCTCCTCAGTTGACAGTGGATCCTCTGGTGGGTGCTTCTTGTGCAGCTGCTCGCAGCAGTGGTGGCTTCTCTGGCTGGTGGGGGCAGGCTGCTCGTGCGGCTGTGGCTCCTCGGATGGGGCGGGGGGTGAGCTGCTCACAGGGTTGCTGATCTTTGGACAGGGCGGTCTGCTCATGTGGTTGCTGCTCCTTGGTCAGGGGTGGGCTGCTCGCATGGCTGCTGCTCACATAGTCACGGCACCCTGGTTAAAGCGTTGGGCCAACCAGAGGGGAGCACACTTCGGAACTCACAGGAGCCTGTGGCTGGAGTGGCTGGAGTCTTGGTGACTGTGAGACCACAGACAAGGCAGCAGGTCCCTGGCGGGGGTGGCTGTAGAGTCAGGTGTTGTCTGAGGGCACCCTGGGTGGAGGTGAGGCTGGGCTCCCAGTCACAGCAGCTCTCCCCATCAAGAAGGTGCAGCCTCTGTGATAGAGCCAGTCACCCCAGGAATGCTTACAATGGTAGCAGAGGCTGCCTGGCTAGTTGAGCCCGGTCTGCCTGCCCTGAAGGTCCTGTGGGATCTAACTGTCCCTCACTCACCTACACACACACACACACATGTCCACACACTCCCATTTTGCTCCCTCACTCACTCATGGTCTCTCCCTCACTGCTGCCATCATCCTGCCTCTGTAGCCTCTGTAGTTGGGTCTGGGGTGTTATTGACGTGTTCATGGATGGGGTCTCCTTTTCAGGTGTCTAGTTATGTGGCTTGCTCACTACCACATTAACCAAACAGGACAAAATGCAACTTGACAAGACACAAAGGGAACAAAACACGAATGTACTCATGACACCGATAACCCCAATATAAGTGACCACTATAGAAAAGAGGATTAGGGGAGAGAAAAGAGAGCACAAATGATATCAAGGAGAGAAAAAAATGGTAAGAGAGAAAAGAAAAAGAAGAAAAAGGAAAAAATACATATATGGGGAGAAAACACCACAGAACAAACAGATAAACCAAAAAATGCAAACACCAAACACCCAGAAATGAGGGTGGGGGCAGAATCTGTAGAGGCCAAGCTTATATACAGAAAGTAAGGTTAAGGAATTGGATGAATATGGGGAGGACCTCAGTTCAAAGGTCCTCCTTTGAAAGAGGAAGTAGAAAGAGGATGAGTAGATAAGAAGAGAAAGAGAAAGAAGAAAATAATTTAAAAAATAGGATAAAATAGGATAAATAAAAAAATAAAAATAAAATGATGAAAAAATAATGCAAAAAGAAATAAAAAATAAACAAATGAAAAAAGGAAAATAAAGAAAAAAGAAAAAAGGAGATAACAATACATTTTTATTTTAATAATAAAAATAAATAAAAATGAAAAAGTGAAGTGTCATTTGTTTCCACCTAGTTTTAATGCTCCGTGGGGGCTGATTCAAGATCCCACTCTTCTGTACTGTCTGCCTCTTCTCAGTTTCCTGTTAGATTGTTGAAGTTCCAAGCAGTCCACCAATCCTCTGTTTGTGTCTATCTCCACAGCCTTGACTGTCATCTGGTGGGACCAATCTTCCCACTTAACCTGTGTACCTGCTGTCAATCTTAATCTCTCAAGCAGCTGTTTCTGACAGGGCTATAGTTGGGGCAGTTGCCATATCGCTTTCAGGGACTGAAAGGCCTCTCTTTAGCCCAGTCCCTGAGGGCTCTCAGGAATTATTCAGATTTTTTTTTGGTATCCTTTGTAACACTCAGGGTGTAGTCTGGGTGTGGCTGTATTGGTTGCCTGGAGACTGCAGGGAGGGGCTTTCTCTTCAGGAGATAATGGCTGCTTAGGTCCAGCATGTCAGGTATGTCTCAGTGCCAGACTCCTGGCCACCTCTCCCCAACCTACTCCTCTCCCCAGCCTCTCCCCAGACTCCACAAGTCTGCACCTCTACCTGCAACTCAGCCATAGGTGAGTATTTGTATTTGAAAGGTCCTATGAACTGGGTTTAGCGAATAAAAGCAAAGACCAAAAAGAGGGAAATGAGCTGTGCCACTGCGAGCTCCTCTCCCCCTGGCAGGATGCAGCTTGGGCAGTTGTTCAGGCTGCCCCCTCTGGGCACAGTGTCTCCTGGCTGTGGGCTTAGATCTAGAATCCCCTGCCACCAGCAGCCCTGTGGACTTTCTTTCCACAGTCAGATGTTACGTCTGTCCCAAGGGATGTGGCCTTGGTGCCGTGCAACTTCCTTCTGACCCTCTGGGCTTGGAGGTCTCGCACCTCTCTCCAGCCCAGATCCTTCATTTTACTGTTCTCCAGGCATCCTCTGCCCTTCCTGGCTTCGAATTGTCTTACCATCTGTGTCTACTTTGCCAATTTGGGGTGGATGTTATTCGATTTAGTTGCTCCTTCTATCTGCTCTGGGACAAGGCTCGGAACATGTTTGCCTATTCTGCCACCATTTTTTCACATAAGGCTCTTGAGCACTTGAAGCAGAGCCAATGTTACTGAGGAGCTGGATTTTAAAATTTTATTTTAGTAAAAAATGTTCCACTGTGAACATGCTATAATTTATTTACCCATTTTACTGATCATGGGCATTTGGGTTGTTTCCAGTTTGTGAGTATTGTGAACAAGCTTCTTATAATTTCTCTTGAACATGTGTTGGATTCCAAATACCTGTAACCTTTTATACATATGACTTTCTAAATATGCATGTGAGAATTTCACTACTTCCACATCCCACCAACTAGGCAGTGTCAGCCTTTTTATTTTAGCCATTCTGGTGAACATGTATCTGTATCACAGTGGGGTTTACAGTTGCATTTCTAGCTCCTAATGAGATTGAGAACCTTTTCATATATTAATTGTTTCAATGCCAGGACCCAAAACACTTTAATTCTATGTACCACCCTCCTGACTAGCATGCTATCGTTATGTATTTTAACTTTCTTTATCTCCACAAGACATTATTATTGTTATTTTCTTCCTCTCCTCATCTATATTTCCTTCATTCTTTCTCAAATCTTTAACTTCCCATGTAGAATCATTTTCCTTATACTTGAGAAAAACCTTTAGTATTTCCTTTAATGCTTGGTCTACTTATGATGAAGTCTTTCATTTTTTGTTTGTCTGAAAATGTCATTTCAACTTAATTCATTAAAGATATTTTTGCTCAGTATAGAGTTGTAGGTTGGCATTTGTTGTCTTTCAGCACTTGAGAGCATCATTCCACTTTCTTCTGGCTTTTATTATTTCTCTTGAGAAGTCAGCTATTAGTTTATTATTTCTCCTTTGAAATTAATGTTTCCTCTAGATTTTTTCAACTACAAATGGTAAAAATCCAATAAAATATACATAACATTTTATTATCTTAACCATGTTTAAGTGTACAATTTGGTCGGGTTTGTACACTCACATTGTTGTGCAATAAATCTCCAGTACTCTTTTCATCTTGCAAAAGTGAAACTCTATACCTCTTAAACATTTCCTCTCAGCTCCTGGCAACTACCTTTCTCTATGAATGTGGCTATTCTAGGTACCTCATAGTGAAATCATGCAGATGTTTGAGACTGGCTTATTTCACTTAACATAATGTTCTCAATGTTTATCCATGCTGTAGCATGTGTCAGAATTTTCTTCCTTTTTAAGGCTGAATAATATTCTACTGTATTGGCATTTTGCTTATCCATTTTCCATCAATGGACAGCTGGGCTGCTTCCAACTTTTTGCTATTGTGAATAGTGCTATTATGAACATGGGTGTACAAATACCTCTTTGAGATCCTGTTTTCAATTCTTTTGGGAAGATACCTAGTGTGGAGAGTGGCTACAGCATTTGGACAGGTTCAAGCCTCGGACTGACTTGTGGCAAAGCCACATACAGGTCTCAGCTTGGAGGGCAAAGCCCTCCCAGCACAATTATAGCCAAAGGGGTATGATTGTAATCTTGACCTTATAGTCTGACCCTGCAGTCCTAGGTAGTTAAGAGATGTGGGCTGCAGGGGGTGCAGCAAGTGCTGCCTAAACAAGGCTCGATAGAGTTCAGAGAATGGCAACAACAGGAAAGAAGCTTATTTGAAATTCTCAAGAACATTGTAAACATCTTGCCCTTGTTTTGCTCTGTGTGATCTGACTATAAAATAAAGCTTTGGCTTATAGGCTGTGTCACTGTTTCCTAATCCAGGCACAGTGATCTGCCTGGCCCCAACTATATTTCTTGTCTGTTTTCTTTAATCCTTCAATGCCCCTCCTCAGGTTCACTCCTGACCGTGCTGGACGTAGTTCACCTAGAAGTAGAATTGCGGAATCATATGGTAATACTATTTTTAAATATTTTGATGAACCACCATACTGTTTCTCTGGATGTTTTTAAGATTTTCTCTTTTTCTTTTGTTTTTAGCAGTTTCACCCTAAAGTGCTTATATTTGTTTTTCTTTTGATTTATATTGCTTGGGGGCTCCTAGGGATTCTTGAAGCTATGTCTGAATACGGTTCCTCAATTTTAGAAATTTACTTGTACAAACACTGCTGCTTTCCCATCCTTCTTCCTTCTTGGAATCTTATTACACATATTTTAGACTTTCATATAACATGCCTTTATCTTTTATCCTTTCTTTTGTGGTTTCCATATTTATGTCCACCTGAGATTCATTCTGGATATTTTTCCAAGCCATCTTTGAGTTTACTAATTATCCCTTCTGCTGTACCTGAACTGTTATTACATTTATTCACTGAGTTCTTACATATTGCAATTTTTACTTATAGATTTTCCATTTGTCTTTTATTACATTTCCAGTTCTCTGCCAATATTCTGAAATGTGCCATTTATTTCTCACATATATTAAGCATACAAAAATATTTTTGCTTTTAATGGAATGGAAACATGTTTATCATACAGTGTTGAATGAAAAAGTGGGTTATAAAACCTTATATGTAACACACAGCTAGCATCATATTCATAACAAAACAGTGGAAAGAATGCCCACTTTCACCACTGCTATTTAACATTTTACTGTAAATTCTAGCCAGAACAATTAGGTAGAGGAATAAATAAAAAGCATAAAATCTGGAAAAGAAGTAAAACAACCTTTTTTCCTAGATGACATAGTACTATATAAAGAAAATCCTGGCCTTGGCTGAGTAGCTCAGTTACTTAGAGTGTCATCCCAATATGCTGAAGTTGTGGATTTGATAATCGGTCAGGGAACATACAAGAATTAACCAATGAATGCATAAATAAGTGGAACAATAAAAATAGAGCCCTCCCTCCCTCCCTCCCTCCATCCCTTCCTTACTCCTTCCCTCCCTACCTCCCTCTTTCTCTACTGGGGCCAATAAACAAAGTCAGCAAAAATTAAGGGAACAAGAATAACACTTATTCAAGACTCAGTTGTGTTTCTATATACCAGCAATGAAAAATCCAAAATGAAAACAATTTCATTTACAATAGCATCCAACAGAATAAAATATCTAGGGATAAATTTATCCAAGGAGGTGTCCATTGGTTGTGCATACAAGTCCTTTGGTTGATCTCTCCCCCTCCCCCGCACCTCCCCAACACTCCCCAGCCTTCCTGTTATAATTTGACAGTCTCTTCAATGCTTTACTGCCCCTGTATCTATCTTTTTGTTCATCAGGATATAATGTTCTTTATTTTCCATAAATGAGTGAGATAACGCGGTATTTTTCTTTCATTGCCTGGCTTATTTCACTTAGCATAATGCTCTCCAGTTCCATCCATGCTGCTGCAAATGGTAGGAATTCCTTCCTTTTTGTAGCAACGTAATATTCCATTGTGTAGATGTACCATAGTTTTCTAATCCACTCATCTGCTGATGGGCATTTAGGCTGTTTCCAAATCTTAGCTATGGTGAATGGTGCTGCTATGAACATAGGGGTGCATATATCCTTTCTGATTGGTGTTTCTAGTTTCTTGGGATATATTCCTAGAAGTGGGATCACTGGGTTAAATGGGAGTTCCATTTTTAGTTTTTTGAGGAAATTCCATACTGTTCTCCACAGTGGCTGCACCAGTCTGCATTCCCACCAGCAGTGCACAAGGGTTCCTTTTTCTTTTTCTTTTTATTGTTTAAAGTATTACATGTAGTAGTACATATATATCCTTTTTTTCCCCATTGACCTTCCACCAGCTTCCCCTACCTCCAGTCGCATGCCATCATCCCATCCCCCCAGTGTCTTGTATCCATTGGTTGTGCTTATATGCATGCATACAAGTCCTTGGTTGATGTCTTCCCCCACTCCCCTACACTCCCCTGCTTTCCCACTGTAAAATGACAGTCTGTTTGGTGCTTTACTGCCTCTGTAAGTGTCTGTTTGTTCATCAGGTTATAATGTTCTTTATTATCCATAAATGAGTGAGATCATGTGGTATTTTTCTTTCATTGCCAGGCTTATTTCACTTAACATAATGATCTCCAGATCCATCCATGCTGATGCAAATGGTAAGATTTCCTTCTTTTTTATAGCAGCATAGTATTCCACTGTGTAGATGTACCATAGTTTTCTAATCCACTCATCTGCTGATGGGCATTTAGGGTGTTTCCAAATCTTACTTATGGTGAATTGTGCTGCTATGAACATAGGGGTGCATATATCCTTTCTGATTGGTGTTTCTAGTTTCTTGGGATATATTCCTAGAAGTGGGATTATTGGGTCTAATGGGAGTTCCATTTTTAGTTTTTTGAGGAAACTCCATACTGTTCTCCACAGTGGCTGGACCAGTCTGCATTCCCACCAGCAGTGCATGAGGGTTCCTTTTTCTCCGCATCCTCGCCAGCACTTGTCGTTTGTTGATTTGTTGATGATTCCCATTCTGACAGGTGTGAGATGGTACCTCATTGTTGTTTTGATTTGCATCTCTTGGATAATTAGTGACTTTCAGCATGCTTTCATATGTCTCTTGGCCTTCCTTCTGTCTTCTTTCGAAAAGATTCTATTTAGGTCCCTTGCCCATTTTTTTTATTGGATCATTTATCTTCCTTTTATTAAGTTGTATAAGTTCCCTGTAGATGTTGGAGATTAAACCTTTATCAGTGAAAACATTTGCAAATATGTTCTCCCATACAGTGGGCTTTCTTATTGTTTTGTTGATGGTTTCTTTTGCTGTGAAAAAGCTTTTTATTTTGATGTAGTCCCATTTGTTTATTTTCTCTTTAGTTTCCATTGCCCTAGGAGTGGAATTGGTGAAGAAATTGCTTCGTCATATGTCTGAGATTTCTCTGCCTGTGGATTCCTCTAGTACTTTTATGGCTTCCTGTCTTATGTTTAAGTCCTTTATCCATTTTGAGTTTATTTTTGTGTATGGTCTAAGATGGTGGTCTAGTTTCATTTTTTTCATGTATCTGTCCAATTTTCCCAACACCATTTATTGAAGAGACTGTCTTGACTCCATTGTATGTTCATGCATCCTTTGTCAAATATTAATTGAGAATAGTGGTTTGGGTCGATATCTGGATTCTCTATTCTATTCTATTGGTCTATATGTCTGTTCTTGTGCCAGTACCAGGCTGTTTTGAGAATAGTGGCTTTGTAATACAGCTTGAAATCTGGTATTGAGACCCACCTACTTTGTTGTTCTTTCTCAGGATTGCTGTGGCTATTCGGGGTCTTTTTTTATTCCAGATGAATTTTTGGAAAGTTTGTTCTAGGTCTGCAAAATATGCCATTGCTATTTTAATGGGGAGTGCATTGAATCTATAGATTGCTTTGGGTAGTATGGACATTTTAATGATATTGATTCTACAATCCCTGAACATGGTATGTTCTTCCATCTGTTTATGTCTTCCTCTATCTCTTTTTTCAGTGTCCTGTAGTTTTCCACGTGTAGGTCTTTTACCTGCCTGGTTAAGTTTATTCCTTGGTATCTTAATTTTTTTGGTGCGATGGTAAATGGGATTGCTTTTTTAACCTCTTTCTGTAAGTTCACTATTGGTGTATAGAAAGACCATAGATTTCTTGGCATTAATTTTGTATCCTGCTACATTGCCGAATTCATTTATGAAGTCTAATAATTTTTTGATGGAGTCTTTAGGGGTTTTTATGTACAAAATCATGTCATCTGCGAATAAGGACAGTTTTACTTCTTCTTTTCCAATTTGGAGACTTTTTATTTCTTCTTCTTGTCTAATCGCAATGGCTAATACTTCCAGTACTATGTTGAACAGGAGTGGTGAGAGTGGGCATCCCTGTCTTGTTCCTGTTCTTAGGGGAAATGGTTTTAGTTTTTGCCCATTGAGTATGATGTTGGCTGTGGGTTTATCATATAAGGTTTTTATTATGTTGAGGTATGATACTTCTATTCCCACCATGCTGAGAGTTTTTATCAAGAAAGGGTGTTGGGCGGAGTGAAAGTTGGCGACCGGCAAGAAGGTAGGAAGAGAGAGTGTGAGTGAGGAACCCATAGAGGAGGGTGTAGACGTGTAGACGTGTGTGGTGTGTGTGTGTGTGTATGAGCTAGGGTCAGTTAGATTCTTCAGGTATTCCAACGGCTGCCTAACGGGGCAGTCTTAGACGGCGGAGCTCCGCGCACAAAGCGGACACTTCGCGGCAGCTGGTGAGGATGCGAAGACCACACCATCTTGAGAAGCAGAGCTGCCTGAGACTCAGATCCTGGCTTCTGACACAAACCAGGACCCTGCAGCCACTGGGAACAGAGAAATGCTATCACAGCTTCAGACCAACAAACAAGAAGAATCCAGACTTCCCGGCAGATTCCCGTGAGTCAAAGAGCCTATCCCCCTCCCCGCAGGCGCGCGCGGACAGCGCCATAGTAACTGATAGACATGCCCCTCTCACAAGCTGCAGAGCTTTGCGCAGGGACGTGCTCCCCCTTAGGGAATTTGGCGAGCGGGACAGAAACAGCTAACCTTCGGGGAAATCTGTCAGTGTGCACAGAGGGCACCCCTTCAGGGAATTGGGGGGAATTTGGCTTGTGGGTCAAAACTCCCCTTCTGGGAATCCTAGAGCGTGCACAGAGGGGCTTCCCTTTGGGGAATTTGGTGCACAGGACGGACTCCGCCCCTCTTCGGGGATTCTGGGAGAGTGCACGCAGGCAGCTCACCTTCAGGGATTTGAGAGTGTGCGCCCTAGCCGGTTTGGCTCAGTAGAGAGAGCACACATGGGACGCAGCTCCACTTCAGGGAATTTGGCACACCGGACACAGCTGCCTGGGATCCCTGACTCACAGCGCATTCACACTAAGAGCCAACGACCCCAATTTTTGGTGAATGCACACACAGGGACCCTGATTCTCAACGAGAAACCACACAAGGCAACAGAGACGCTGACACTCGATTCTTGGTGCAGACACAGGGAAACTCTGACTCCTGGCATATGCTAAGGATCTCATTTTCGGCACATACCAACAATGTGGTGCAGACAGGGCCCCTGATTCTAAGTGTGCACACGAGACCACACGGAACACTGGGGACACTGACCCTGGGCAAGTCTGGTTCCCACCAACCAAAGGCAGCCACACGTCCTAGTATCAGAGCACTTCAGTGAAACTCGGGTGGAATGAAGGCCCCACAGCACACGGCCAGGTCCACGCAAACGGAAGCTTGAGCTTTCTGGTGATAGCCAGAATGGGGAAACGAAATAACTCACAGAGGAAAGAAAATGTGGAGTCTCTAAGAAAGGAAATTAGTGAAACTGAAACTTGCAACATGACCGAAAAGGAGTTCAGAGTAATGGTCGTGGAATTTATACATCGGATGGATGAGAAAATCAACAACTTATGCAAGAATCAGGAAGAAATGAAAAGTGATATAGCTACAATCAAAAACACCAGAGAAAGTTTCAACAGTAGACTACAAGAAGCAGAGGACCGAATTAGTGAGTTAGAAGATCAGGTACAGAAACAAGCTCAATCTGAACAGCAATTGGAGAAAAAAATTAAAAAGCAGGAGGAAAGCCTAAGGGAGCTTCGGGACAACATGAAACGAAGTAACATGCGTATAATAGGGCTGCCAGAAGGACAAGAAGAGCAGCAGGGATTAGAAAATCTATTTGAAGAAATAATGACAGAAAACTTCCCGGATATGGGAAAGATAAAAGTTACGCAAGTACAGCGAGTCCCAAGCAGGATCAACCCCAAAAGACCCACACCAAGACATGTCATAATTTCAATGGCAAATATAAATGATAAAGAGAGAATCTTAAAGGCGGCAAGAGAGAGACAGAGAGTTACCTACAAAGGAACACCCATCAGATTGTCAAATGATTACTCAACAGAAACACAACAAGCTAGAAGAGAATGGAAGGAGGTATACAAAGTGTTGCAAAGCAAAGGACTGAATCCAAGAATACTGTATCCAGCAAGGCTATCAATCAAAATTGAAGGGGAAATCAGGTCCTTCGAAGCCAAAAATGGCTCAGAGAGTTTATCACCACCAAACAAGCAACGCAAGAATTGCTAAAGGGAATACTGTAAAAAGAAGAAATAAACAGGTAAGAAGGAATACAGACACAAAAATAGATATGACTACAAACAAATACCTTTCAGTAATAACTTTAAATGTAAACGGACTAAATGCTCCAATCAAAAGACATCGAGTGGCTGAATGGATAAAAAAAACATGACCCATATATATGCTGTCTATAAGAGACCCACCTCGGAACAAGAGACTCACACAGATTGAAAGTGAAGGGATGGAAAAATATCTTTCAGGCAAATGGAAATGAAAAAAAAGCTGGGGTAGGAATACTTATATCTGACAAAATAGACCTCAAAGTAAATGCCATAACAAGAGATAAGGTAGGCCACTTCACTAAAGGGAGAAATCTAACAAGAAGAAATAATTCTGGTAAACATATACGCTCCCAATATAGGAGCACCAAAATACATAAAAAAAACTCCTGGAGGATATCAAGGGAGAGATTAATAGCAATACAATCATAGTAGGAGATTTTAATACCCCACTATCACCATTGGACAAATCCTCTAAACAAAAAATCAGCAAAGAAACAGCAATCCTAAATGACTCAACAGACCAGATGGAATTAATTGACATCTTCAGAACATTTCACCCCAGAGCCACAGAATATACATTCTTCTCAAGTGTGCATGGGTCATTTTCAAAGATAGACCATATGCTGGGACATAGGCAAAGTCTCTTCAAATTCAAGAAGATAGAAATTATATCAAGCATCTTCTCAGATCACAGTGGCCTAAAACTGGAAATCAACTACAATAAATACAATCCAAAGAAATCAAACACATGGAGACTAAACAGCATGCTATTAAACAAGGACTGGGTCACCAGAGAGATCAAAGAAGAAATAAAAAACATCATGGCAACAAATGACAATGAAAACACAACAATCCAAAATCTATGGGACACAGCGAAAGCAGTCTTGAGAGGGAAGTTCATAGCTCTACAAGCCTATTGCAAAAAAACAAGAAACAATGATAATAAATTACCTAACCCTACAACTCAAAGAGCTAGAAAAAGAGCAGCAAGAAAAGCCCAGTGTAAACAGAAGGAAGGAAATAACAAAGATCAGAGCGGAGATAAATGACATAGAGACCAAAGAAACAATACAAAAGAGCAACAAACCCAAGAGCTGTTTCTTTGAAAGGTTAAACAAGATTGACCGACCGCTAGGCAGGCTCACCAAGAAGCAAAGAGAGAGGACCCAAATAAACAAAATCAGAAATGAAAGAGGTGAAATAACAACAGACCCCACTGAGATACAAAGGATTGTTACAAAATACTACGAACAGCTCTATTCCAACAAACTGGACAACCTGGAAGAAATGGACATATTCCTAGAAAAAATACAACCTTCCAAAAATCAATCAAGAAGAATCTCAACAGCTCAATAGGCCAATAACTATGGACGAAATTGAAGCAGTCATCAAAAAGCTTCCGGCAAACAAAAGCCCGGGGCCTGACGGCTTCACAGGAGAGTTTTACCAAACGTTCAAGGAAGAACTAAAACCTATCCTCCTCAGACTATTCCAAAAACTTCAAGAGGAAGGAACACTTCCAAGCTCCTTCTATGAAGCCAGCATCACCCTAATACCAAAACCAGATAAAGACAACACAATGAAAGAGAATTACAGACCAATATCCCTCATGAACATAGATGCCAAAATCCTCAACAAAATTCTAGCGAATCGGCTCCAGCAGTACATCAGAAAGATCATACAACATGACCAAGTAGGATATATCCCTGGGATGCAAGGATGGTACAATATCCGCAAATCAATAAACGTGATACATCACATAAACAAATTGAGAGATAAAAATCACATAGTCATATCAATTAATGCAGAAAAAGCATTTGACAAAATCCAACACCCTTTTTTGATAAAAACTCTCAACAAGGTGGGAATAGAAGGCTCATACCTCAACATAATAAAAGCTATATATGATAAACCCACAGCAAACATCATACTCAATGGACAAAAACTAAAAACATTTCCCCTAAGAACAGGAACAAGACAGGGATGCCCACTCTCACCACTCCTGTTTGACATAGTACTGGAAGTATTAGCTATTGCAATTAGACAAGAAGAAATAAAAGGCATCCAAATTGGAAAAGAACAAGTAAAGCTGTCTTTATTTGCAGACGACATGATATTGTACATTAAAAATCCGAAAGACTCTGTCAAAAAACTAATAGACTTAATAAATGAATTCGGCAATGTAGCAGGATACAAAATTAATGCCAAGAAATCTATGGCCTTTCTATACACCAATAGTGAACTTACAGACAGAGAGACTAAAAAGGCAATCCCATTTACCATCGCACCAAAAAAATTAAGATACCTAGGAATAAACTTAACTAAGGAGGTAAAAGACCTATACACGGAAAACTACAGGACACTGAAAAAAGAGATAGAGGAAGACGTAAACAGATGGAAGAACATACCATGTTCATGGATTGGTAGAATCAACATCATTAAAATGTCCATACTACCCAAAGCAATCTATAGATTCAATGCACTCCCCATTAAAATACCAACGGCATATTTCACAGACCTTGAAAGAACTCTCCAAAAATTTATCTGGAATAAAAAAGATCCCGAATAGCCACAGCAATCCTGAGAAAGAAGAATAAAGTAGGAGGGATCTCAATACCATATTTCAAGCTGTATTACAAAGCCACTATTCTCAAAACAGCCTGGTACTGGCACAAGAACAGACATATAGATCAATGGAACAGAATAGAGAATCCAGATATTGATCCAAACCACTATGCTCAATTAATATTTGACAAAGGAGGCATGAACATACAATAGAATAAAGACAGTCTCTTCAATAAATGGTGTTGGGAAAATTGGACAGACACATGCAAAAAAATGAAGCTAGATCACCAACTTACGCCATACACAAAAATAAACTCAAAATGGGTACAGGACTTAAACATAAGACGGGAAACCATAAAAATACTAGAGGAATCCACAGGCAGCAAAATCTTAGACATATGTCAAAAGAACTTCTTCACCGATACTGCCCCTAGGGCAATGGAAGCTAAAGAGAAAATAAACAAATGGGACTACATCAAAATAAAAAGCTTTTTTACAGCAAAAGAAACTATCAACAAAACAACAAGAAAGCCCATTGCATGGGAGAACATATTTGCAAATGGCATCACTGATAAAGGTTTAATCTCCAACATCTACAGGCAACTTATACAACTTAATAAAAGGAAGATAAGTGATCCAATAAAAAAATGGGCAACGGATCTAAATAGAATCTTTTCCAAAGAAGACAGAAGGAAGGCCAAGAGACACATGAAAACATGCTCAACGTCACTAATTATCCGAGAGATGCAAATCAAAACAACAATGCGGTATCATCTCACACCTGTCAGAATGGGAATCATCAACAAATCAACAAACGACAAGTGCTGGCGAGGATGCGGAGAAAAAGGAACCCTCGTACACTGCTGGTGGGAATGCAGACTGATGCAGCCACTGTGGAGAACAGTATGGAGTTTCCTCAAAAAACTGAAAATAGAACTCCCATTGAACCAGTAATCCCACTTCTAGGAATATATCCTAAGAAACTGGGAACACCAATAAGAAAGGATATATGCACCCCTATGTTCATAGCAGCACAATTTACAAAAGCTAAGATCTGGAAACAGCCTAGGTGCCCATCAGCAGATGACTGGATCAGAAAACTATGGTACATCTACACAATGGAATATTATGCTGCCATAAAAAAGAAGGAATTCTTACCATTTGCAGCAACCTGGATGGAATTGGAGAACATTATGCTGAGTGAAATAAGCCAGTCAATGTAAGAAAAATACCACATGATCTCACTCATTTATGGATAATAAAGAACATTATATACTTGAACAAAAAGATAGATACAGAGGCAGTAAAGCATCAAACAGTCTGTCAAATTACAGCAGGAAGGTTAGGGAGAGGTGGGAATAATAAAAGATTAATCAAAGGACTTGTATGCTTGCATATAAGCATAACCAATGGATGCAAAACTCTGGGGGGTGAGGGCATATATGGTAGTGGGGTGGGGGGGCAATGGTAAGATATGTACACATATAATACCTTAAGAAGGGAACATGACACTTCACAGTGTCACAGAGCTGATGCTGGGAAAGGAGGCACTGTTCAAACCACAGGGCTTTGGATAAGGGCTTCACAAAAAATCAAAATAAACTTCAATCTCAATGTTCAAAAAAAAAAAAGAAAGGGTGTTGGATTATGTCAAATGCTTTTTCTGCATCAATTGATATGACTATGTGGTTTTTTATCTCTCAATTTGCTTATGTGATGTATCACTTTTATGGATTTGTGGATATAGTACCATCCTTGCATCCCTGGGATAAATCCTACTTGGTCATGGTGTATGATCTTTCTGATGTATTGCTGGAGCCGATTTTCCAGAATTTTGTTGAGGATTTTGGCATCTATGTTCATGAGGGATATTGGCCTCTAATTCCCTTTCGTTGTGTTGTCTTTATCTGGTTTTGGTATTAGGGTGATGCTGGCTTCATAGAATAAGCCTGGATGTGTTCCTTCCTCTTGAATTTTTTGGAATAGTCTGAGTAGGATAGGTTTTAGTTCTTCCTTGTATGTTTGGTAAACCTCCCCTGTGAAGCCATCTGGCCCTAGGCTTTTGTTTGATGGAAGCTTTTTGATGACTGCTTCAATTTCTTCCATAGTTATTGGCCTATTGAACTGTTTAGATTCTTCATGATTGACTTTTGGAGGGTTTTATTTTTCTAGGAATATATCCATTTCCTCCAGGTTGTCCAATTTATTGGAATAGAGTTGTTCATAGTATTTTTAAACAATCCCTTGTATTTCTGTGGGGTCTGTTGTTATTTTTCCTCTTTCATTTCTGATTTTGTATATTTGGGTCCTCTGTCTTTGCTTCTTGGTGAGCCTGGCTAGAGGTTAATCAATGTTGTTTATCCTTTCAAAGAACCAGCTCTTGGTTTTGTTGATCTTTTGTACGGTTTTTTTGGTCTCTGTGTCGTTTATCTCTGCTCTGATCTTTATTATTTCCTTCCTTCTGTTTACACTGCGCTTTTCTTGTTGCTCTCTTTTAACTCTTTGAGTTGTAGGGTTAGGTAATTTATCACCATTGTTTCTTGTTTTTTTGCAGTAGGCTTGTAGAGCTATGAACTTCCCTCTCAAGACTGCTTTTGCTGTGTCCCATAGATTTTGCATTGTAGTGTTTTCATTGTCGTTTGTTGCCATGATGTTTTTTATTTCTTCTTTGATCTCTCTGGTAACCCAGTCCTTGTTTAATAGCATGCTGTTTAGTCTCCATGTGTTTGATTTTTTTAGATTGTTTTTATTGTAGTTGATTTCCAGTTTTATGCCATTGTGATCTGAGATGATGCTTGATATGATTTCTATCTTCCTGAATTTGAAGAGACTTTGCCTGTGATCCAATATATGGTCTATCTTTGAAAATGACCCATGTGCACTTGAGAAGAATGTATATTCTGTGGCTCTGGGGTGAAATGTCCTGATGATGTCAATTAATTCCATCTGATCTAGTGAGTCATTTAGAACTGATATTTCTTTGCTGATTTTTTTGTTTAGAGGATTTGTCCAGTGGTGTTAGTGGGGTATTAAAGTCCCCTACTATGAATGTATTGCTGTCAGTCTCTCCCTTGATATCCTCCAGAAGTTTTTTTTTATGTATTTTGGTGCTCCATTTTTGGGTGCATATATGTTTACCAGAGTCAAATCTTTTGGTTGGATTGCTCCCTTTAGTATTATGAAGTGGCCTTCCTTATCTCTTGTTATGTCCTTCACTTTGAGATCTAATTTGTCAGATATAAGTATTGCTACCCAGCTTTTTTTTTTTCATTTCCATTCGCCTGAAATACCTTTTTCCATCCCTTCACCATCAGTCTGTGTGAGTCCTGTTTTCTGAGGTGGATTTCCTGTAGACAGCAGATACATGGGTTGTTTTCTTATCCACTTCGCCACCCTATGTCTTTAGATTGGGGCATTTAATCCATTTACATTTAAAGTTATTATTGATAGGTACTTATTTGTCACCATTTTTGTTCTTTACCCCTGTGTTCCTTCTTTGCTTCCTGTTTCTTCTTTTTACAGCAGACTCTTTAGCATATGTTGCATTGCTGGTTTGGTGGTGATAAACCCCCTTAGTCATTTTTTGTTTGTGAAGCTCCTGATTTCACCCTCAATTTTGATTGATAGCCTTGCTGGGTTCAGTATTCTTCGATTCAGACCCTTACTTTACATGACTTTGTATATTTCATTCCATTCCCTTCTGGCCTGATGTGCTTTTGTTGAGAAATCAGTCACTAGTCTGATGGGGCATCCTTTATAGATAACTTTTTGTCTCTCTCTAGCTGCTTTTAAGATTATTACTTTGTCGTTGGTGTTTGCCAATTTAATTATAATGTGTCTTTGTTTCGGTCTTTTTAGGTTCATTTTGTTTCGGACTCTGTGAGCTTCTTGGATTTGTGTGAGTTTTTTCTTCCCTATATCAGGGAAGTTTTCTGTCATTATTTCTTCAAACAGGTTTTCTATTCCTTGCTCAGTTTCCTCTCCTTCTGACATCACTATTATGCAGATGTTGTTTCATTTCTTGTTGTCCCAAAGTTCCCTTAGGTTCTCCTCCTGTTTTTTAATTTTTTTTCCTAGATGCTGCTCTGCTTGGGTATTTTTTCCTACCTTGTCTTCTAGCTCACTGATGTGGTCCTCTGCTTCTTCTAGTCTACTGTTGATGCTTTCTATTGAGTTCTTCATAGCAGTGATGTCATTTTTCATTTCTTCTTGGTTCTTCTTCATTTCCTCTTGGTTCTTACAAATAATGTTGAATTTGTCTTCCATTCTTTTCAGCCACCTTATGACCATTTCTCTGAATTCTTTCTCTGACTGGTTGCTTTCCTCCATTTCATTTACTTCCTTTTCTGGTGATGCCTCATTTTCTTTCATATGTGGGCTGTATCTTTGTCTCCCCATGATCTCTCTTCTCTGGGTGTCTGGTTATGTACTTCTCTCTCTCCTGCATTGATTTAAAGGCACAAAATACAACACAACAAGGCACAACTCACATGGCACTGAACACAAATGTATTCATGATACTAATAACCCCAAATAAAGGTGACCACCAGAGAAAAGTGAAATAGAGGATTTAAAAAAACATGCAAAAATGATATTGAGTAAAGGAGAAAATGTAAGAGAAAAAAGAAAGAAAATAAAAAAGATGGGAGAAAACTATTTATATGGGAAGAAAACTCCAATAGAACAACAACTAATCAAAAAAAAATGCAAACAACTAACACCCAGATATGAATGCAAACTACAAACAACAACAAATAACAAGCGAAGAGGAAAAACAGAAGAAAAAAAAAGAGAGAGAGAAAGAAACAATCACTCAAACAAACAAAAACCAATGCAATCAACAATCAAGCTAACAGTAACAAAGGACAGAGAGAAAGAAGGGCAAAATAAAACAAAACATAAATAAAAACAACAAAAACAAACAAAAAAGGGACGAGAGAAAGAAATTTGGATAGTAAAGAAAGAGAAGAGGTAAGTGTGTATGGACTTGGAGCAGGGGAGCGGAATTAGATATATAAGTGGGATAAATTTTTAACAGGGTGTAAAAAGAAGGAGTAGGGAAATCTAAAGCAGGAATAGGGTAAGAGAAACAGGACAACAAAAGGGGAAAAGTGAGGAGGAGAGTGTTGGCATAAAGGTAAAGTTGAGATAGAGTAAAATGATGCTAAAAGAAAAATGAAAATAGAATGTAGAACACTAATCCCAAAATGAAATAAAATGAAATAAAATAAAATAAAATAAAGAGAAAATGAAATGAAACTTAAAAAAAGGTAAAATAGTGGTAGTAATAATACTGATTAAAAATAAAATATAATAATTAAAAAGGTAAAATCAAATGAGAAAAAAATTAGTTTCTTAAGAAAAAGGTAAAAAATAAAAATGTGCAGTGGTGAAGGTCATTCACTTCCTCTACTGTTCTGTTTGGCACACCTGTTTCCTGTCAGGTAGTCAGGTCAGTATTGAAGTTCCCTGCATTCCACAGCTTCTCTATGTCATAAGCCACAATCTTGTTTTCAATCAGGCAGTATTTCTTTGTTACTCAGCCTGCCTGTGGTTTTATTTACCCAAGAGTCAGTTTGTGATTCAACCCCTGGGTGGCAGTGTTTCTGTATTGACATCCGGGGCTATAAGTCCTCTCTATCCAGTATTTAGAATTTGTTTTCCCTGCTGCAGTTAATACTGGTCTGAGGGTATGGACTGCCCCAGAGCTTGTTTTCTGATCATTTCTCCCCACTCTGATCCCCAGGTTCCACAAAAACAACTTTCCCCTGCAGTCTCTGAGAGTGTTTTAATTGGGTGGTCCTATGTACTGGACTTAGTAATCAAAAACAAGGATTTAAAGAGAAAAAAGAGCCAGAGTAAGTGCGCAAACTCACAACTTTTTCGCCCTTGCACTGCGCGTGACTCTGCTCATGTCTCTGTGCACATCTTTTTCCCCTGGCACAGCACAGCCGGTTTAATGGTAAAGCTTCAGGCTGCCTTTTTTGTCAGGAGCCAAGAGTCAATCACAAATTAATTCTAACATTATTTCAGTAAGCTAATGAAATACAACCTCTGGGAAACTTGGTCCTCACCAGACTTACTTCCTTATGCCTGAGGACAAAACATTCTTAGCATAGCTGCCCCTCAACCTCCACATCCTTTATCTATAGTCAGCACCCTTTATGACTTTAGCCAAATTATCTAAGCCCACCTGACCTGCTCAGCCCCCACCCCTCCTAGGCATCTCCCCTTCTAGAAACCACATATAAGGAACGCTGTAAAAAATAAAATTGGAGGCTGGATCAGAACACTGTCTTGCCTCCATTCTTTCATGTCCCTTGTTTGTCTCATTCTTTTAGGGTGTCTCTTCGTTCCCCCGTTGTTGTCCCGCGGGTCGGGACACTTTTTGTGCCCAACCCAGCTATGGGATGATTTCCAGAGTTCCCTTTTGTTGGCAGCCCTCTGGACCCCCTTCCACATTTGCCGACTGTGCTCGCCCCAATGTCCGTGGATTTTGTGGGGCACAGACTTCCTCTGAACCTCTACAACCTGCTTAGCGCTTTTCTCCCTTCAACCTGGATCGCAGACCTCACCTTTCTCTGGGCGAAATCTGACCTTTCTGTGAGAAGGTGCAGAGTTCGTCTGGGTCCGCGTATTTGCGCTGCTTGAGACCCGGTGTTTGTGGGACCACTGCTGGTCCTTGGGTGTTGTGGTTGTAGGGTCCCTGGACGTATCTGATTCTTCCCTGTTGAAGGTAAGGCTAGGCTTCTGATCACAGCCACTCTCCCCTTCAAGATGGTGCGGTCTCTGTGGCAGAAACGGTCACTCCAGGAGAGATTTCAGCAGCAATGGAGGCTGCCCGGTCAAGGTAGCCAGGTCCAGCAGTCCCCAACAGTCACTTGGAATATAACTGTCCCACACTCACAAATAGACACTCCCTGTACCACAACCATTTTCTGAGTATTAATTTCTGAATATTAACTAATATCCTGATATTTCACTGATTTCATTTATCAGTTCTAATAGGTTTTTGGTGGACTCTTTATGGTTCTCTCTAGATAGTAATTTCATCTTCAAATAATGGCAGTTTTCCTTTTTTCTTCCCAATTTGGATGCCTTTTATTTCTTTTCTTTTTTTCTCTCCAATTGCTATGGCTAAGTCTTAAAATACTATTTTGAATAGAAGTCGTGAACATTTTTGTCTTGTGCCTGATATTAAGGAAAACACTTTTAGTTTTTCCCCATTGCATATGATGCTAGCTGTGGGTTTGTCATATATGGCCTTTATTATGTTGAGGTATGTCCCTTCTTTTCCCACTTTGAGGAGTTTTGTTAAATGCTTTTTCTGCAGCTGTGGATATGAACATATGCTTTTTTCCATTTTATTAGTGTAATGTACTGTATTGCATTAATTGATTTGCAGATACTGAACCAAACTGGCATTCCAGGAATAAATCCTAGTTGATCTTGGTGTATGATCTCTTTATTATATTGCTGAACTCAATTTGCTAATATTTTGTTGAGGATTTTTGCATATATGTTCATGATGGATATTGGCCTATAATTTTCATTTTTGTAATGTCTTTTTTTTTTTGGAATCAGGGTGATGCTGGCCTTATATAATGAACTTGTAACCCTTCCCTTCTATTCAATTTTTTGGGGAATATTTTTAGCAGGGTAGATGTTAATTCTTTGTGCAGTAAAATTTGCCTGTGAAGCCACCTGGTCCAGAACTTTTGTTTGCTCGGAGTGTTTTTTTTTTTAAATTACCTATTTGATTACTTGTTTGTTCAGATTTTCTCTGTGTGTTTTTTCTTGATTCTTTGAAGATTTTATGTTTCTAGGAATTTATCCATTTATTCCAGGCTGTCCAATTTGTTGGCATATGGACAGTTAGTGGTATTTTTTTAAAACAATCTTTTGTATTTCTGTGGTGTCATTTGTTACTTTTTCTTTTTCATTTCTGATTTCATTTACCTGGGTCTTCTCTATTCTTTTCTTGTTGAATCTGGTTAAGGTTTATCAATCTTGTTCATATCTTTTTAAAGAACAAGCTCTTGCATTGGCTGGATGGCTTAGTTGGTTGGAGAGCTGTCCATACACCAAAAGGTTGCATGTTTGATTCCCAGTCAGGGAACATACCTAAGTTGAGAGTTCAATCTCTAGTTGGGGCAGATATGGGAGGCAATTGATCAATGATTCTCTCTCTCTCTGTCTCTCTCTCTCTCTCTCTTTAAAATCAATAAAAAACATATCCTTGGGCGAAGACAAAAATTCTGAGAGAAAAAAAAAAAGAACCAGCTCTTGGTTTCATTGTTCTTTTGTATTGATTTTTAGACTATCTCATTTATTTTTGCTCTGCTCTTTATTATTTTCTTCATTCTATTAACTCTGGGCTTTGTTTGTTCTTCTTTTTCTATTTCCTTTAGGTGTAAGATTAGATTGCTTATTTGAGACATTTTTTTGTTTGTTTCTTGAGGGTGGCCTGTAGTGCTATGAATTTCCCTTTTAGAACTGCTTTGGCTGTTTCCCATCAATTTTGGGTTGTGGTGTTTTTATGATCATTTTTCTCCAGGCATATTTTGATTTTTTTTCTTGCTCTCATTGTTAACCCATTTATTGTTTAGTTGCATGTTATTTAACTTCCATGTGTTTGTGTGTTTTTCAGTTTTCTCCTTGTAATTGACTTTTAGTTTTATACCACTGTGGTTGGAGAAGACACTTGACATGATTGAAATCTCCTTAAATTTATTGAGGTTTGTTTTGTGGCCTAACATATGGCCTATCCTGGAAAATGTTTACGTGTACTTGGAAAGAATGTGTTTTCTGTAGCTTTGTGATGAAATGCTGTAAAATATCAATTAAATCCATCTGGTCTAGTGTGTTATTTAAAGCTGCTGTTTCCTTATTGATTATCTGTCTGTATGATCTCTTCATTGTTGTCAATGGCATGTTAAAGTCCCTTATTATGGCTATATTACTGTTGATCTTTCCTTTTATGTCATTCAATATTTGCTTTATATATTCAGGTGCTCCTACATTTATCCCTTTATCATTATGAAATGTCCTTCTTTCTCTCTTGTCATAGCCTTTGTTTTAAAGTCTATTTTGTCTGATATAAGCATAGCTATCCCACCTTTATTTCTGGTTTCCATTTGCATGAAATAACTTTTTTTCGTCCCTTCACTTACAATCTGTACATGTCTTTCAATCTGAAGTGGGTATCTTGTAGTCACTATATGTATGGGTCTTGATGTCTTAGCCATTCATCCACCCTACGTCTTTTGATTGTAGCATTTAATTCATTTTCATTTGAAGTAATTATTGATAGGTATATAAATTGCCATGTATTATTCATATTTTCTATTTCCCCTTCTCCTCCTCCTCCTCCTTTTTCTTCTTTTGCTTCTTCAAGTCCCTTTAACATTTCTTGTAATACTGGTTTGGTGGTGATGAACTCCTTTAGCTTCTTCTAGTCTGGGAAGCTCTTTATTTTTTATTCTAAATGATAGCCTTTCTGGGTAGAGTAATTTTGGTTATAGGTCCTTTCTCCTCACCACTGTTAATATTTCATGCCAATCTCCTCTAGCCTGTAAATTTTCTGTTGAAAAAATTAGAAAATTTCTCATGGGAGATCCCTTGTAGGTAACTAACTGCCTTTCTCTTGCTGCTTTAAAGATTTTCTCTTTAAACTTTAGCATTTTAATTATGATGTGTCTTGGTGTGGGACACTTTGTGTTCATCTTGTTTGGGACTTTCTGTACTTCTTGTGCTTTATTGTGTATTTTCTTCACCAGGTTAGGGAAGTTTTCAGTCATCATTTCTTCAAATATATTTTCAATACCTTTCTCTCTCTCTTCTCCTTATGGTACTACTATGATGCAATGTTATGCTTGATGTTCTCCCAGAGGTCCCTTAAGCTATCCTCATTTTCTTAATTTTTCTTTCTTTTCTCTGTTTCAATTGGGTGTCTTCCACTAACTTGTCTTCCAAATCATTGATTCAATCTTTTGCTCCATCTATTTTCCTGATGATTCCATCTAATGTATTCTTCATTTCAGTTATGGTGTTCTTCATTTCTGATGTTCTTTTTTTTTTTTATGGTTTCTATCTCTTAGTTGATGTTCTCACTAAGTTTATCTATTTTCCCCTAAGTTCACTGAGCATCCTTATAGCAGTGCTTTGAACTCTGCATCTGGTAGAATGCCTGCCTGAATATCATTTAGTTATTTTTTTCTGAAGTTTTTTTCTCTTCTTTCACTTGGTAAATGCTTCTTTGTCTCTTCATTTTGGCTGGCTCCCTGTATTTATGTCTATGGATTAGGTAGATCTGCTACATCTCCCAGTTTTAGGAGGGTGGATGGCCTTATGTAGTTGGAGTCCTGTGAGGCCCAGTGGGGCAGTCTCCCACTGTACCTGAGTCAAGTATTGCAGGAGTCTTCTTTGTGTGGGTTTTATGTGCTCTTCTGTTGTAGTTAAGCCTTGATTGTTATTGGCATGTTAATGGGTGGCATTGACCCTCAGGCTGACAGGTTGGGAGGACTGGCTGTTGAATACATAGAAGAGCTGTTCTGTGGAGGCTGAATCCATGGGGTGGGATTTGCTTTAGCAGGGCTATGGTGCCTGCTGAGTCTACCCTTTGGCTGTGTCATTTGTGGGACAACTTTGGTGGTACTCTGTTGTGGCCTGAAGCCAGATACTGGATGTGTTGATCTGGAACCTCTTATGAGGGGCTCTGGAAAGTCTTGTCAGCCACTGCCTGTGACCAGCCCAGGGCCGCCTGATAGGAGCTACAAAGTGATCTTGGCTTGGTAGCTGCCAGTGTCTTGGAGGCATCTGGGAGAGGCTATGCTGCAAACTGAGACTGGCTGCCACCAGTGGCAGACTGGGGGCTACTTAACAAGTAGTACAGGGTATGCCAAGGTCAGCTGCTACCTATATGGAGTTTGTGGACCTTTCAGAGATTTTAGGGAAGTCCACAGAGGGTGTAGGTCCACTTGTGAGAAATAGCCACTGAAAGAGGCTTGGGCCTATGAAGAACTGGTTATCAGAGAATCACCAGGGTGGGGTGAGCAGTGTTAGCCCATTTGATGGAGACTCAGACTTGGCAACTGTGTTCACCTATGTGCTGGCTGAGGTGGGATGGCTCATCAAAGGGATAATGGCACTCCCTGCACTTATGTCCTGGCCAGAGCGTCTCCTCCAGCTTTTGCCCTGAAGCCAGATAATTGTTCCTCTTATTATGTTCATGGTACTTTTCAAGCTGCTTCCCCAGTGCTGGAGCTCAGAGGGAGTGAGTCCATTAGCAAGTCAGTCTACACAGACTCTGTATGAGGAATACCTGGGACTACACTAACCCTCTGTCTCACCTGGACAGAATCTCCACTGATTTTCATAAATAGATGTTGTGGGAACTCCTCTTTCCAGCATTGTGGTTCATGCTGGGGAGCCTGATGTGGGGCTGGGACCCATTACTCCCCATCCGGGGGTGGGGTGGGGGGACTCTGCAGCTGATTCTTAACTGTCACACATGGGTGTGGGATCAACCTGTTTTATATCTTTGCTCTCCATATCAGTCTCAACATGGCTTCTTTATACCCTTAATTATAGGACTTCTGTTCATCTAGTCTTCAGGTGGTTCTCGAGGGTGGCAGTTCTATATTTCAGTTGTAATTTTGATGTCATGGGACGAGGTAAGCATAGCATTTACTTAGTCTGCCATCTTGACTGGGTAAGACTGTAAGTACAGTTTTATTCTACCTATTTCTTATTTCATTTATTTAAAGATTGTGTTATTGAATTTTAGAGAGGAAGGGAGAAGAGGAGAAAGAGTGAAACATTAATCAGCTGTCTCCTGCATGCCCCCTACCAAGGATCAAGCCTGCAACCCATTCATGTGCCCTTAACAGGAATTGAACCACCAACATTTTGGTACACGGGACAATACTCAACCAAATGAGCTACACCAGCTAGGGCATTTTAATTGATTTTGAGAGAGAGAGGGAGAGAGAGAGAGAGAGAGAGAGAGAGAGAGAGAGAGAGAGAGAGAGAGATTTTGTTATTCCTCTTATTTATGCATTCATTCTTGTATGTGCCCTGACTAGGAATTGAACCCACAACCTTGGCATATCGGGACAATGCTCTAACCAACTGAGCTACCTAGCCAGGGTTTTCTACCTATTTTATATTCTATTTGCCCTCAGCAAGCACCTCATCTGGTTGTGGTTCTTTTCCTGGTGGGGTGACTCAAACTTTTTTTCCTGAAAGGTCCTGCCAGAATTGGGTTTTGTACTTTTCCATTGACTTTAATCACAGGGTATGGAAGTACTAAGTACTTCAAATTGAGAAAAGAAAAGGAGTAGCAGTTTTTAGCAATGGTAAGGTCAATGATATGGCCTTGTGGGTTAGTGGTAAAGCAGGGTGGAAAGCCTAATAGAAGTCATGTGTTCCAGAAAAAAATCTTATCCATAGCAGCAGCCTGTTATCCGTTTGGTAATTATGATCAATCATCCAAGACAGTAGAGTAACCCCTTTCTTTGCTTGTTGATTCAGGGGTAGAAGAAGCCCAAAGTGGTCAGGAGGCAGTCTTAACTTCTAGTTCAAGGGAATCATTGTTGTGTCTCCTGGTGGAAGCATTCCTCCTTTTGGAACAAAGACTTCTAGATTATCAGAGTCTAAGGTCATCGAGATAGGAAGTAAAAATCTTGCAAGTAGTTCATTAGGGTAATAGTGAGTAGAACCATGGGAGAAATAGCACCATATATTGGAAGCTGATTGAGAGCATATACAGCATCCTGAAGAACCTTTCTCCAGTATTGCAGAGTATTGCTGCTTAACTGTCACTGTCACTGAGTCTTCAAATAGCAATTCCACTTATCTATCAAGATACCTATTTTGAAATTATGGGGAAATAAGACCAGTGAATTCTACGAACATGGGTCCATTGCCATACTTAAGTTCTGTGAAGTTAGTTCTTTGGTTAGAAGCAATGCTTTGTGAAATACCATGATTATGGATGGATAAAGCATTCTGTAAGTCTATGTATGGAAATTTGGGCAGAAGCACTACATGCAGGGAAGGCAAATCCATATCCAGAGTATGTATCTATATCAGTAAGAACAAAATGCTGCCCCTTCCATGACAGAAGCAATCCACGGTAATCAACGTGCCACCAGGTAGCTGCCTCATCACCTTAGGGAATGGTGCTATATGAAGGACTTGGTGTTGGTTTCTGTTGTTGGCAGTTGGACACTCAGAAGTCTTATGTTGCTGACCCCATGCATAATCTTCATCCCTGCCACCATGGCCACTATATTCATGAGTCCATTGATTAATGACAAGAGTAGATGGAGAAAGAGTCTATAACTGTTATCCATAGAACAGGTAATCATAGCCACTTGACTATTAAATCCTCCTCTGCTGAGGTCATCCTTTAATGAGCATTCACATAGGACATAAATATTTTCACATTCTTTACTCATCCAGTGAGTTCTATTTGCATACCTCTTTCCCAGACCTCCTTGTCAACAGTTTTCTAATCATGTTCTTCTATCCACACAAACCAGTGGCCACACCCTGTGAATCTTTATAGACTCTTACCTCTGGCCTTTTATACTTTGCAGACAAAATTAATATCTAGGTGCACTGTTCAAGTTCTGTATACTGGGAGGATTTCTTTTCATCAGGGATCTCCCAGAAAGAGGCTGATGTGCCACACCACTTTTTGGTGATGCCTACAGAACCATCTGAAAACTAAGCCCAGGTTTTTTCTTCCCCAGTCAGCTGATTGTATGTAATGCTCAATGAGACCATAAGTGTGGGCTGAGAGAAGGTAATGTAGAAGAAGCAGGGATCACGGGCATTTGACTCTCTTCCTCATGCAACATACTTGAACTTTCAGGTACTCATATATCACTTTTTTATCTCAAGCCCAATCCAATAAATATCACTTCCATTTGCTAATGGAATGCTAACTGTGCAAACTTTATGGCTTTGTGGATCATACAACACCCAGTTCATGATGTGGAGTTCAAGCTGCATAATAACGTGGTGGCCTATGTTAAACATTCAGTCTCTACTGAGGGCCAACAGCAAGCCAAAAACTATTTCTTTTTTAAAAAATATATTTTATTGATTTTTTACAGAGAGGAAGAGAGAGGGATAGAGAGTTAGAAACATCAATGAGAGAGAAACATCTATCAGCTGCCTCTTGCACACCTCTTACTGGGGATGTGCCCGCAACCAAGGTACATGCCCTTGACCGGAATCGAACCTGGGACCCTTCAGTCCACAGGCCGATGCTCTATCCACTGAGCCAAACCGGTTTCGGCCAAAAACTATTTCTCAATATGAGGGAAGTTATCTTCAGAGGATAGTAAGGTTTAATCCCTAGGAGCTGCACTGTGATTCACCTACAGGGGCCTGCCAAAAGTTTGAAGCAGCATCTCTTTCTGCCACTGAGAGAACATATTGTTCTGCTAGAACATATGGCCCAAGTAGCAGAACAGCTTGCATGGCAGCCTGGACCTATTGTAGAGCATTCCCTTGTTCTGGATGTCATTCAAAACTGGCAGGGTTTTGTGTTTTTTTGTTTTGTTTTGTTTTTTGTTTTTGGCCACTTGATAAATGAACTGTAGTAGCACACCCAAATGAGGTGTATGTTGCCTCCAAAATCCACTAGGATTTTGTGACTCTTTTGGGTAGTAGTATGAGCCAGATGCAATAACTTATCCTGTATTTTAGAACAGATGTCTTGACACCCTCCAACCACTGGACCACTAGAAATTTCACTGAGGTGGAAGTCCTCTGAATGTTGTGGGATTTATTTCATATCCCCCTCTACACAAATACCTTACCAATTTGTTTAGAGTAGTTGCTATTTCTTCCCCACCAGGTCTAGTCAGCATAGTTTCATCAGTGTTAGAGACTACCATGATATCTTCTGGAGGGAAAAGGCAAAAAAGTCTCTTGTGTATATAGGGCTAACGAGTTGATTTACCCTAGAGGTAAGACAGTGAGGTCACATTGCTGGCCTTGCCAGCTGAAATCAAATTACTTCTGGTGGTCTTTACCAATAGGCATAGAGGGGAAAAACATTTACCAGATCAATAGCTACATAACAGGTATGAGGGGAGTTCTTAAATTGCTCAAGCAATGAAATCACACTTGGAAAAGCAACTGCAATTGGAGTCACACCTGATTGATTTCACTGTCATTCACTAAGATTTAATTTTCTTTTCCACAGGCCAAATAGGCCAGTTGAATGTGGATGAGGTGGAAATCATGACCCTTACATTTTTCACATTCTTGATGGTGGCACTAATCTCTGTAATCCTTCCAGAAATGCATATTGTTTTTGCTTTCTTCTTTTTGGCCTTTTCTACCATAATAGCCAACTGGCACTGTGACTGAGTGCCAAAGGTTAGGGAACTAATGTAGAGATTCTGCCAGCTGTAGAATATGTCTGTTCTAAATATACATTCTGAAAATGTGAGAGAATTGATCTAAAACAACTTTAATCACCTGATCTCCACCAGCCCCTTGTTTGATCCTTAGTCCATGATCACTGGTCTAGCATCTTGATATTTTGACTTACCAGGAATTAGTGTCAGTTCAGAACTAGTGTCCAGTGATTCCCCAGAAGTCTTATTATTTCCTTTCTCTAATGCACAATCATAAGTTTCTTACTAGGAACTTGAAGAATTCTGAAATCCACTCCCATAATAATATGGAAGCTGAAGGAGGAACCATTTTACTCTTGATCTCTGCCAATGATTAGTTGATTAAGTAGAGTGTAGTGTGAGATGAGAAGAGAATATATGTCAAGAACTATGAAGTGTCTGAGATTTTTATCTTACTTGCATCATAATGAGTTAACCTTCCATAGTTTCATAGACAATGATAGAAGATGCAAGTTTCCTGGGTCAGAGACAAAGAACTTTATTACAGTAATAGCAGTAGCCAGAGTATTATTATTTTCTTATGCTTGTTCCCTGAGCTCCAATTCCCATATAGCAATGCAAAGAAGTCCAGGTATTACCCACACGTGCAGTGGATAGCATTACAAGAGAGGAGCCTTAAGCTTAGGGAATCTGAATCTTTTATAATAGACATTAAGCATGGTTGTCCTTTATTCCAGAGAGAGACATTTTTTTATTATACCAGACTATCAGTACACTTGATCTGGATACTTCCTATATCCTCCAAGGCTGTTCAGTATACAAATATCCTTAAAAAGATAGTTAGGAACAAAAGTAGTCAGTGCCTCTGCTTGTAAGAGATGCAGAAACACAAAGAACCATGGAGAATTTTCTCCCAATAAGAAGGCTAGGAAAGAAACTTGGATTTGGAGATGAAGCTATTAGAGAGCCAGGGAAGAATCAGGGTATTATAAAAGTAAAGGTAGAATAGAATTTCAAGAATTTGGGTGTGCTAGTGATATTAAAGGAATAGCAGTGCGAGAAATCCTTTTGGTGTCTTCCCTTGATGTTTCAACAGTTTGAAAAGCCATATCTCAACAAAAGATTCCCTGCTCAGCATACAAATGCACCTGAGAGATCTGCACACTGAAACATCTAAAGGTGGGCAAGTGGAGCAAAAGGGGGAGGTGAAAAGGGAGAGCCAGTATGTAGCACAACAGCTGGGAGCTCAAGGCAGGGCTCAGCCAGGAGAGGAGAGGAATCTGGCTGTCATTGATGCCCCCATCAACCAGGAAGTACAGAGAGACTTGGTGGGCACTCCTGCAGGAGTGAGCAGCACTAGCTCTGGCTGAAAAAAGAGACCTGGGTAAGAACACAGCATGGGAGAGTGTCTGTGGTTGTCTGGTGGTCAGTAACTCAGACAGAGAAACATAGCCACAAAGCCTGGCCAACTCCCCTTAACCTCTCAGAGATTGCCTCTCTTTGCCTTGGTGTTAAGTTGTGGACCACATAAACTGTGAGCCTGAGAGCTAGTACTGCAGAATCACATTTCTCCCCAAGCAAAAGGTGCACTCTGTGGCTGGCCAGTGGTCAGGATATGGGGCGGGGGGGGGGGGGAACCCCAGCAGAAGACTGCAGTTTTGCCATTACCAGGAGGGCAAAACAACACAGAAGCTGGAGGGATCCCCCAGCCCACATCCACCCCAACATGCATTGCAGCTTCACTGATAGAGGCTGTGGGAGACAGTACTGGGATCTCACAGAGCTAAAAATAAATAAATAAATAAATAAATAAATAAATAAATAAATAAATAAATAAATATTGTGATTTAGCACCATCTACTGGAAAAGAATAAAAAAGACCTGTTCATGTTAATCTGCTAGATAAATGACATTCACACATTGATGCCTAGACAGAAAAGGAATCCATCAAACACCACAAATAACCAAGATAGGAAGACAGCTGGAAAGAAAATGAAAAATATCCAGAAAACAAACTTAAAAACATGAAAATACGTGATATAAATTACAGAGGATTCAAGATTGCAGTTTTGAAAATACTCAACGAGATGCAAGAAAATACAGACAATTTATCAAGCTCAGAAAACAACTTAATGAACAAAATTAGTACTTCACCAAAGAGACTGAAACTTTCTAAAACAGTGGTCACCAACCTTTTGGACCTCACGGACCACCAGCGGTCCGTGGACCACCGGTTGGCAGCTGCTGTTCTAAAAGAACCAAACAGAAATCCTGGAGATGAAAAATTCAATAAAAAAGATGAAGAATAAACTAGCGAGGCATAGGAATTAGAGCAAACCAAGTGGAGGAAAGGATCAGTGATATTTGATATAGAAATCTAGAAATGATGCAGAGGGGAGAGACTTGACCATAAAAAAAAAAAAAGAAAGATCTCAATGAAAACTATCAGACTCCATCAGAAAGAGTAATATATGAATAATAGTATACAAGAAGAAGAGAGGGAGAAAGGCGTGGAGAGACTGTTCAAACAAATAGTGGATGAGAACTTCTCAAACTTATGGAAAGAAATAGATCTTGAATCCAAAAAGCAAATAGAACACCTAGTTAACTCAACCCAAGAGGCCTTCTCCAAGGCATGTTTGTTGTATTAAAACTGACAAAAATGGCCCTAGTTGGTTTGGCTCAGTGGATAGAGTGTCGACCCATGGATTGAAGTGTCCCTGGTTTGATTCCAGTCAAGGGCACGTGCCTCCATTACAGACTTGATCCAAAACTGAGACGGTTAGCATAGAAAAAGAGGAAACAGAGAAAAAGAAGTATGGAATACCACCAAACAAAAACAACAGACCGAAACACAAAGGAAAAGTACCAATGGAGGCAGATGGCTACCAGAAAACAAAAGATAAAATGGCTATAGGAGATCCTCATGCATCAATAATTGCCCTAAATGTAAATGGACTGAATTAACCAATAAAGAGGCACAGAGTAGCAGAGTGGATTAAAAAACAAAACCCAAGCATATGCTACCTTCAAGTCACACATCTAAGCAGCAAAGACAAAGGTAGATTCAAAGTGAAAGGGTGGAAAATGATTCTCCAAGCAAATAGCATCCACAAAAGAGCTGGTGTAGTCATACTTATGTCTGACAAAATAGATTTCAGGATAACAAATGTAAAAAGAGAAAAAGATTGACATTTTATAATAATAAATGGAAGACCACATCAAGAAGACATGTACATCTTAATATATATGCACCCAATCAGGGAACACTAAAATATATAAAGCAACTAATGGGAGAAAGAGATCAAGGGAACTAAAGGGAGAAAGAGATCAAGACACAATCATAGTTGGAGACCTTAATATTCCACACTCCATTGACAGCTCTAGATAGATCAACCAAACAGAAAATCAGTAAAGAAATAGCCTTGAATGAAACACTAGACCAAATGGACATAATTGACATTTATAGAAACTTTCATCCCAGAACATCAGATTATACATTCTTCTCCAATGCACATGAAACATTCTCAAGGATAGACCATATGTTGGATCACAAAACTAGCCTCAACAAATTTAAGAATATTGAAATTTTACCAAGCATATTCTCAAATCACAATGCTTTGCAATTATAAATCAACTGCAGAAAGGAAGTAAAGAAACCCACAAATATGTGGAGATTAAACAACATACTACTAAAAAATGACTGGGTCAAAGAAGAAATAAAAGTTGAGATCGAAAGATACATAAAGACAAATGAGAATGACGGGATGACCTATCAAAACTTCTGGGATGCAGCAAAAGCAGTAATAAGAGGGACGTTTATATAATTACAGACCTATCTCAAGAAACAAGAGAAATCCCAAGTTAATGACTTAACATTATATTTTAATGTACTGGAAAAAGAACACAACAACGCAAAGTCAGCAGAAGAAAGGAAATAATAAAAATTAAAGCAGAACTGAAGGAAATAGAGAACAAAAATAATATACAAAAATTAATATAACAAAGAGCTGGTTCTCTGAAAAGATTAATATAATTGAAATCCCCTTGGGTAGACTCACAAGGAAAAAGAGAAAATTTCAATCTTCTTGAATTTATTGAGGCTAGTTTTGTTATCCAACATATGGTCTATCCTTGAGAATGTTTCATGTGCATTGGAAAAGACAAAATCAAAAATGAAAGAGGTGAAGTCACCACAGATATAGCTATGCAAAGGATCATACTAAAATACTATGAAAGACTATATGCCACCAAATTCAATAACCTAAAAGAAATGAATATGTTTCTAAAAATATATAACCTTCCTAGACTAAATCATGAAGAACAGGAAAATCTAAAATAGACCAAACAGCAGTGAGGAAATGGAAACAACGCTCAAAAACCTTCTCAAAAATAAAAATCTAGGATGGCTTAAAAATGGTGGTGGAGTAAGTGAAGGCTACACTGACACTCTCCCAGGACGAAACTGGAATTACAACTAAAATACAGAAAAACTACCCTGAAAAATCAACTGAAGAATAGCTAGAGAGAACCCTAATAACCAAGGACAGAAAGTGGAGACCATATAGAGACTGGTAGGAAGTGTGGAGGTGTGAAAGGTCTGGCCGGGCTCCCAAAGACAGCAGCAGAAGGTCTGGAGAGATATCTCAGCTGTGGGAGGTTCCCACTGAGAACTCTAGGGTATAAGCTCAAGCTGGGTTCACGAGTGCAGAGCACCAGAATTGAGAAAGGTGCCCACATAACATCTGGCTGTGAAAAGCAGCAGGGTTGCTATTTGCCAGGAAGAGATGGTTGGAAATGCAGGCACCCTCTTAAAGGGCCAATATACAAAATTTCATGTGTAACCACTCACCTTGGGCTCTGGCAGAGTAAGGGCAGAGTGGGCTGGAGCTGTGTGAGGAGTGTCCAGAGTTGGGGGTCTCTGGTGACATCCATTCTGCTTTCCTGTGCTGAATCATACTCTCATGCTGCAGAGTACACCTTTCTCCAGTGAACCTTTGCTACCCAGGTGGTTTATTTTCTGGGGGGAAGGAAGTTGCCCCACCTATTGGAAGACCTCTTGTCCAACTCTGTGGTCAATAGCCTGAGGCTAATCAAGTCTGAATACAATCAGACTGAAGGCAAAGGCAGGTCTCTGGAGGCTTTGAGAGTTTGTCTGATCTCCTTCTTGGCCCAGGGCTAGGAAAAGTAGACCCTGGTGCACATCTTGGTCCTTTCCAAAGACACCCAGCCCCAGGAGAGGGAGCCACAAAATGTGGATTACTGATCGCTCCAGAGTACTCAGGGCCAGTCATAAATAGCATTGGACATTGTCCTGCACTAGAGATTGGGCGTCGTAGCAGATCTACCTAATACAATAAACAAGAGCAGTAAAGTTGCAGGATACAAAATCGATGTACAAAAATCTGCCCAGCCGGTGTGGCTCAGTGGTTGAGTGTTGACCTATGAACCAGAAGGTCAAGGTTTGATTCCCCATCAGGGCACATACCTGGGTTGCAGGCTCAATCCCTAGTAGAGGGCATGCAGGAAGCAGCTGATCAATGATTCTCTCTCACCATTGATGTTTCTTTCTCTCTCCCTTCCTTTCTGAAGTCAATAAAAATATATTTTTAAAAATGTACAAAAATTCACTGGTTTCCTGCTAACAATGTAACTTTAGAAAAAAAAGTGAGAAAAAAACCAATTCCTTATGCAATTGCAACAAAAGAATAAAATACCCAGGAATAAACAACAAAGGATGTGAAAGACCTATATACTTAAAAGACATTGAAAAAGTACAACAAAATGGAAAAATATCCTATGTTCATGGATTGGAATAATCAACATAGTTAAAATGGTCATATTACCCAAAGCAGTATACAGATTTAATGCAATCCACATGTATATGGACAGATAATTTTTGACAAAGGAGCCAGAAACACACAATGAAGAAAAGAAAGCCTCTTCAATAAATGGTGCTGGGAAAATGGAAAAGCCACATACAAAAGAATGAAAGTAGATTACAGTTTGTCCCCATCTATAAAAATTAATTCAAAATGGATCAAATACCTAAATGTATGATCTGAAACAACAAATTACATAGATGAAAACATATCATAGACGAAATCAATAAATTACATAGACAAAAACTAAACTTATGGACCTTGGTCGTAGAGAACATTTTATGAACTTGACCCTAAAGGCAAGGAAAGTAAAGGCAAAAGTAAATTAATGGGACTAGATGAAACTAAAACGCTTCTGCACAGCAAAAGAAACTGACAACAAAACAAAGAGGCAACCAACTGAATGGGAGATGGTATTTGCAAACAACAGCTGCGACAAAGGTTTACTATCCAAAATATATAAAGAATTCATAAAACAACCAATCAAACAATCCAATTAAAAAATGGCCAGAGTACCTGAACAGACACCTCTCCCAAGAAGATATACAAATGGCTAACGGATATATTAAAAATGTTCAATCTCACTAGCAATTAGGGAAGTGCAAGTCAAAACTACAATGAGATACCACCTCACACCTGTTAGACTGGCTATTATCAACAAGACAAGTAATAACAAGTGTTGGAGAGGTTGTGGAGAAAAGGGAACCCTCGTTCACTGCTAGTGGGAATGTAGACTGGTACAGCCACTATGGAAAACAGTCTGACAATTCCTCAAAAAATTAAGAATAGAGATACCATGTGACCCAGCAATCCCACTACTGGCTATATACCCGAAAAACTTGAATGCATGTATTCGCAAAGATATATGCCCTCCTATGTTCATTACAACATTATTCATGATGGCCAAGACATGGAAACAATCAAAGTGTCCTTTGATAGATGATTGGATAAAGAAAATGTGGTACATATATACTATGGAATACCACTCAGCCATAAGAAACTAAGAAATACTGCCATTTGGGACAACATGGATGGACCTTGAGAATATTATGTCAAGCAAAATAAGTCAGTCAGAAAAAGCTTAGAACCATATGATTTCACTCATATGTGGGATATAAAACTAAAACTCAGAGACACAGACAACAGTATAGAGGTTATCAGAGGGAAGGGAGCGTGGTAGAGGGCCATATATATGGCAATGAAAGATTATTTGACTTTGAGTGTGGTTACACAATGCAATATACAAATCATGTATTAGAGTAAAGGTACACTTGAAACTGATATGATCCTATTAACAAATCTCACTTCAATTAATTTAATAAAAAGTAAAAAAGGAAGGTCAAATGCTACTGAGTATAGAGTTTGATAAAAATGGAGAACAGGTTATTGAATTGATTTGTGACTGTTTAAACCTGAGTCTGCCGAGAATCAGATACGGAGACAGGATTACATGCGTGAGAAATTTATTAGGGAAAATGCTTGTGACAGAAAATCTGGAGGGAACTGGAGGCAGCTGAGAGGGCCATTAATCTGTGACTTAGGTCAATTCTCAGGAATTCTCAAGCTGTTGGGGAATCCTCAAGCCAAAGTTGACCATCACAAGAGTTCCTTGTCTCCCAGGAACTCACCTGCCTTAGTATCCTTGCTGCACTGTCATTAGCCCCTCCTCCATTCTAACATAACGCCACTTTCATACAGGTATCCACCCCACGCCTAGCTCCAGGTGTGTGCCGATTAGAATATGTTGATTTGTGCATTCCCCTAGTGACAGATAATGATTTGGGGATGGGTAGCTGTCCAATGAAAATGAAGGAAATACAATTCCACAATTGAAGCGCTAGCCTGGGGATAAAACCAACATTCTGGGATGGCAGAGGCATAGAGAAAACCTGACTCTTGGATGATGTCATCAAGCATCTGAATTAACCAAACTTGATGCCTGCCCTTTACCTGAAATTTTAAGATAATAAACGTCCTTACTGTTTTAAGTGATTTTCAGTTAGGTCTTTTATTGCTTGCAGCCAATATAACCCAGGATATACAAGGCCAAGACCAACTTTGCTAGTGTTTCTTGGGCATGTTACTTAAGCTCTCTGTGCATCAGTTTCCTTATCCATGAAATGGACAAGACTAATATTCAGTTGATGTGCTTTGATAGTGACTAAAAGTGGAATTTGTTTCCCTTTGGAATAAGAAATTCTTTAGCTCTATTTCAATGGTGGACAATACTTTGTTGTCTGAAATGAATGATCTTACAATTGTACATAGTGATGAGATAGCCATTTGTAATGTAAATATGAAAACTCCTCTGGGATGTTTGAAGACTGTTCTCCAAGGTAAGTACAGGAACTGGGCTTACTAAGAAGTTGACCAAAAGTCCATTTTGATTGCTCAAGGAGATGATTCTGGGCTAGAGAGTTGCAATAGTAGATGCCTACTTATTTAAGACACAGCTGAGATGATTGGGAAGTTTAGCAACCCATACATAAAAAAGCAGGTGAGGCCCTGACCGGTTTGGCTCAGTGGATAGAGCATCGGCCTGTGGACTCAAGGGTCCCAGGTTCGATTCTGGTCAAGGGGATGTACCTTGGTTGCAGGCACATCCCCAGTAGGGGGTGTGCAGGAGGCAGCTGATTGATGTTTCTCTCTCATCGATGTTTCTGACTCTCTCCCTCTCCCTTCCTCTTTGTAAAAAAAAAAAAAAAAAAAAAAAAAAAAGCAGGTGAGGGTTGGCACTGGTTATTGCCACAAGTTTGGAACCCAGTTTAATCCACTAAATACCTTACTCCTTTATTGGCTGAGAAAAGGCTTGGTAAAGAAGTTGAGACACCTAAATATTGGGAAGCCTTTGATAAATCAAAAGGTAATTTGGTAAGATACAACATTTAGACTATTCCTGATTATAATATTCTTTGTAACAACAGAAACTTTGAAGCAAGGACTAGAAGCTATGTTCCTTCCTTTTTTAAAAATATGATAACGCATTGTCTAAATTTAAAGCATCTGGAGAGTCCATGGTTAATGGATTATTGATCTCAATTGAGGAGACGTATTTAGAAGGTAAGGTCGGGCCAATGGAGGATTTTTAAATCATGGAGGACTTTAAAATCTTGTAAAAATGTGTCTGAGAGAAACAAATAAGAACTACAAGCATAACAGTGGCTAGGGCCCATACATTTGTTTTCATACTCATTCCTCAGAGCTTGTTGTAACCAAGTCCAGAGGTTCTCTAGTTCAATTTCTCCAGAGAAGACACCTTCCATCTCCTGTATGGTGAAGTAGAAGAAAGCATCTGACCTCTTATGGTGCCTTTGGAGGCTGAGCATCTGGGTTCTACATGATCCTTATAAAGAACTTTTAAATAACCCATGCCCTTCAGCCTGTTCCTTCCCTGCATATATTCTTTACCCGTCCAATTCCGTGGCTCTCTGAGGTTCCATGGGACAAATCTGTGTGCTTATTGCTGCAGTACCTAGGTTTTGCCTTTCTCTAACCCAAGTCATTTGTCATTTCTCCATCACTTTTTTAAAAAATCCTCACCTGAGGTTATTTTTCCATTGATTTTTAGAGAGAGTGGAAGAAAGAGGAAAAGACAGAGAGAAATATTGACATGAGAGAAACAAAGATTTCTCTCACATGAGCCCTGACGTGGCCGGGGGCGGGGGCGGGGGGGAGGGGAGGGGAATGGAGGGGGGAGCCAGGCTGGGGAGGAGCCTGTAACCAAGGTACGTGCCCTTGACCAGAATCAAACCGGGGATCCTTCGACCCACAGGCCGACGCTCTATCCACTGAGCCAAATCAGCTAGGGCATCTCCATCCACTTTTAACTTTCATATTTGATGCCTTGGGATTAAAGATGTTTCCTCACACCAAAAAAAAAAAAAAAAAAAAAAAAAAAAAAAAAAAGAACTACAAGCATAATACTGCTTCCATTGGGTTGTGGCTGAGCTCAGGCATACAAGGTAATATCATAGGTGAACAGAGGTAAGTCTGTGAAACAAGTGATCATCCCATAAACGCCATAGTAAGCCAGAGAAATGTCTGACTGACTCGTGGCTTTTCTATGTTATATTTGGGTTGAAATTTCATATTTTTGTATCTTGGAACTGTGATTGGAAATTGAATTAACTTAGAACTTAAGGGCATCATTGGCAGAAAAAAACCACCCTGTATGACACTGCATTTTTAGGTTGTCCCTTCCTTTTTATAATCAGGAAACTATTGTCTATACTGCTAATAACATTTCTTCAGTGTTTTCTATGTACTAAGTACAGGGCTTGGAAATTTACATGATCTCATGTGATCTTCAGAACAATCCTACAGGGTAAATACCAATATTAACCCCGTTTTTAGGTGTGGCATTCAAAATATTTAACCACCAGTATGGCATAGACCCTGAGCAATCAGAATGGACACCTGTAGACAATCAGTATAGCCATGCTCATGCATGTCAATTGAATATTGGCCTTGTCCTTTTTATGGGGAGGGAATCAAAGCACAGAGAGTTTAAGTAACCTGCCCAAGACATACAGCCAGCAATGGAGCTGGGGACTTGAACTCAGATCAGTGGATCTCCAAAGCCTGAGTTTGGCTATGCTGCATAACTTTCTACTACAGAGGGAAGGCTGACCACATGTATACCTATATTTGGATGCTTAATAAAGCTGGAATATTAGTTATTGAAATTCAGTATTTTTCCTAATTAATCCCAAACCCTGACCTATATATCATCCCCCCCCCACAAACTTTAATGTTGTAGAGATGGAGATGGTTATTAAATAAATCCAGCATTAATATCAAACGCATAGAAGACATGTCACCATGTGGTGGGCATAGCCTATTCTGGGGAGATTTAGGACTTTTACTTACTGTTTTAGGATTTTGGGGGGAGATAGGAGTTTGCAGGGGTGGTGGTTGTTAGGTCAAGAGTAGGATAGCCTAATGTAATTTATCCTGAGTAAAGCACACATGTTAAAATAAAATTACCCATTGAATTCAGCAACATTTGAATGCTCCTAATTATAATCTCATCCTAACAAGGTAGGGAGGAAAAACATGAGGGTGAGATGGGCCGTGGAGGAGCAGTGGTGAGGGGGGATCCACATACAACATAAGGATGAGGGACTGAAAAAGAATGTGGTCACATTCTGCTGAAATCTCCCATAGTTTTTTTCAAAATACTGCAAATCTTTCCTTGCAGTTTCAGCTTGGGCTCAGAGTCAGGGCCAAAGTTCAAACAACATCAAAGATTATTTTTGAAATAAAAGTTTATTTCCTCATGGAATTTATGAAGGATTTACCTTGTCTCATGTGTGAAGCACTGAATCTGAGCTGAAGAGAATTTATTTTAGGACCTTAAGCAGACTTGAGCTCACACACCTATTGCCTTTAGGATGTGATTGATGGCTGTGTAAATTTCCAATCCAGCCCTGGAGGCCCAGCTCTGGGGTGCACCCCCCCTCCCCTGCTGGAAGTCTCAGTTTCCTCAATGGCAGAAATGTGCTTTCTCTTCTTAAATCTTGTAGCACTGCTCCACTCCCCACTCCCACTCTTTTCAGAGTAGTCATTGATTAGTTGTCATTGGGTTTTGTCTCCATTGTTTTTTTAAAATATATTTTTATTGATTTTTACAGAGAGGAAGGGAGAGGGATAGAGAGTTAGAAACATCAATCAGCTGCCTACTGCATGCCCCCTCCTGGGACTGAGCCTGCAACCAAGGTACATGCCCTTGACCGGGATGGAATGGAACCCGGGACCCTTCGGTCTGCAGGCCCATACTCTAGCCACTGAGTCAAACCAGTTAGGGCTGTCTCCGTTGTTGAGACTGGCTCTGTTCTGACTGGTTTGCTTTCTTTGGGCCTGTCTGAGAAGAGAGAGTTTACTAGTGTTCTTAACTGCAGAGCCAAGCCTTAATGCCAAAAAGGGCAAATGACATTAAAAAAGACTCAATCTAGTATTTGCTAATTCTTGTTCATTTCTCTTGGTACAGACACTTAGAACCAGCGAACAACAGAATGTTAGAGTGGAGACTGAGACACAGCCTTTCTATCCCCTCTACTGGCTGTACATACTTTTTTCATTTATAAGGAAAACATCTTTATTGAGTCTCATGGCAAGAGGGTATGGAATGGAATGTATATTCTTACAAAGTAGATAAAACAGTTGATTGATTATAGAGCAATGTCAAGGAGAAAATTGGCAACACTGCTTAACTGCCAAGATTCTTATATTTGAGTATATTTGAGAGGTAGCAACATGGGGGTAGCTGGTTTTATTTGTTTTGTTTTGTTAGCATCTATTTATTCGCTCACAATAATACACAGCCCCTGGATGGGGAAGGGGCAGAAAGGGCCATGACAAGGTAGGATGGGAGGGGTGGAGGTGTCTGCTTCCACGGGGGCAATTTTTTAAAATAAGTCTGCGGGCTGTACTAGGAAGCTGGGTAGGTTTCATGAGGTTTGCTCATCAATTTTCATTTTGCAGCTATGGAGACTGCCAGCTTGGAGGAAGAGAAATGGCATATCCTATGTTGCTTACTTATTTATTCTTTCAAATTCAGTTTTTATTGAAATTCTTGGTTCTTAGCAGCAACTAGATAGGCAGGACTAGAGGTGGGAAGGAAAACAGGGGCCTTGTTGGTCATGAGTGCTCAACTCTCTCATTTTCCTCCTACTTCTTTGGCCACCCTCTTAGTCTTTGATTCTAGGCTAGACTCATATCCCATTCCATAGGTGGTCCCAGCTTAGGCTCAGATCACAACCCCTAACACAGTGACAGATGAACTGCTACAAGCCTGGAGTCTGGGAGTTGGTGGGTGGGTAGGAAGCACCCAACATTTTCAGGTCTGCCTTGGTTGTTAGGGGTCTTTCTCCTCCCACCTCCTTTGCACCTTCCCTCTTTCTAATTCTGAATGTGTAAGTGTCAAGGTTTATAGGCAAATCAAAGCAATGTTTAACATACAGAGTGCTTTCTAGCTACTAGGCACTGGGGATGTGGGCGCATAGCAACCTTGCCTTCCACATTTGTCTCCTCCCACTGCCTCCACATGAAAAGTAGTAAAGGACAAGGGCTTCCCCCTGCCTCAGGCAGTGTTCTGCTCCAGAATCCAGTGACTTTCTATTGCCCCTTAGGCCAAGTTAAATCCTTTAGTAAGTTTCTTCATATCAGTCTCTGCCTATAAGCCATCTTCTTTTAGTCATTCATCTACATTTTTCTGAGTATCTACTGTGTGCCAGTTGCTGGACTTGGCCCGGGGCATACAGAAGTGAGCAAGACAAACATGGTTCTTAACCTCATGGAGCTAACAGTGTAGTGGGAGAGACTATTATTACAAACAAAAAATTATTATTATAAATGAAGATAATTGTGTGGAGGTTGTGCTGGAGGGTGATGTGGGAGCACAGGACAGGACCCTTTCCCTTGGTTGCTTGCCTGTCCCAGAAAGCTTGGCTGGAGTGTGGCACTTGTACAACCCCAACTCTCCTGCCACAGACCAGAACCAGGCCGCTGTGCTCTACTCCCAGAGGCTCTCTACATCCAGGCTTGCCTCTCACTCGAGGTCCTACCTTTCTTACTGGGAAGACACTGCAGATAGGAAGGCAAAAACTTATATATTCCCTTGACTTCTACCACGGCACATGCAGTCTTGACCTAATCCTGGGAAGGGAGGAGGGGCTCTGTTCTGAGATGGCCCCATTGCAAGTCCTTGATGTTTCCTTGATGAAAGCCAGGGCCAGGGCATTGAGGAGGCTGGAGTGAGCAGACTCGGTTGAGGGGGGAGGGCGTGAGGCCAAGGCTGATTTACTTCGAGTTGAACTTGTTATTATAGAGCCCTGAAAGATTCATCAGCTTCAGGAATTAGAGTAGTGAGGGCAGCTCAGCTGCTAGGCCTGACCCTCAGCAGGGAAGCTCTGAGCATACAGTCTCCTTTAATCTGCTCATACCTCATTTTTTTTTTCCAGAAAGGAGATCAGTCTAAACAGCCCATAGGTCAAGGAAAAGTATCCCTGGAGAGTCCAGCTAAATCCCTAATTCCTGCCAGTTACTCTCTTGGCTCAAGTTTGAGTTCACCAAACAGAGAATTTCGGGTCCTCACTCTGCAACTGAATTTTACAGTTCAGAAAAGGGGTTGCCTTTTGCTCATTTACTTATTCTTATTTTAGTTAGAACCCAACTTTCCTAGTATCCACATTCCAATTTACTGAACAAGGAACACATTTACTGTGAAGGGTAATCAAGTTACTCTTAACTAGTTGTGGAGACTTCTTGAGCTGTTTAAGGGACAATTCTCTAAAGGAATGAATGAAATCAGGCCATACTCAGGCTTATTAGTGCAAACACACATATCCTGTTCAAGGTATTATACTAACCTTACCTAATAATAGACAAATATGTAAATTGACCATACCTTTGCTATGCCCACAGCCAATCAGATTGAGTGAGTATGCAAATTAACCCACCAAAGATGGCGGTTAATTTGCATATGAAGGCAGGGCGGGCAGCAACATGGCCTGCTTCCAGGGGTACAGGTCCATCGGGGGTGGAGGAGGCCCTGCAAGCAGCGCCAGACACCGCCCACAGGGTACCAGTCCATCGGCCGGGGAGTCGGTGGGGTGGGCAGCACCAGATGGCACAGGAAGGGTCCGGGCCCATCGCAGGCCCCAGGAGGGGCAGCGGCCTGACTAGCCACTCCGGGGGTCCATGGGACGATCGCGGCCCGGGGAGGCGAGGCCTGACCTGCCTAGCCGCTCCCGGGGGTCCCTGGGAACAGCGCCGCCCTGGGGAGGCGAGGTAGGACCCGCGTAGCTGCTCCCGGGGGTCCCTGGGACGATCCTGGCCCCGGGGAGGCGAGGCTGGACCCGCCTAGCCGCTCCAGGGGTCCCTGGGACGATTCCGGCCCCGGGGAGGCAAGGCCGGACCCGCCTAGCTGCTACTGTGGGTCCCTGGGAACATTGCAGGCATGGGGTTGCTGAGACACAGACCCGGCCTCTGGCCACAGATTCATAGCTTTGTGGAGATCGAGGGCAGGGATCTGCCTCATCTGCAGAGAGACAGAGGTTCTGCAGTGGCCCCAAGATGCAGGTAGACCCAGTCAGGATCAAGGGGCATGGAAGGACTCCCAGGCATAGGGGCAAGGACCCTCACCCCTGAGGTGGAGGGGTGCTGCACTGCAGGGTACTGGACTGACTGATTTGATTCAGAGAAGCTCCCAGTGCTAACGGGCCTCGCTCAGGCGGCCTTCACACTTCAGAGGCGGTGACTCCTGCTCCCGCCTTGACCCAAAAGCAAGCCCGTGACACCGTTCCCCATGGCAGAGCATGCCTAGGCAGTGAGTGTGAAGCCTTCCACCTGCTCCGGAGAAGCGGGGGCAGTAAAGAATGGGGGGCAGGGGATGGGGAGAGGAAAGAATGTGGAGCATCCGTAATGAAGAGGTGCTCAAGAAAGAGGCTCGGAAGCCTGACTGGAAGGTTTGTTCTGTTTGCCGGGCGGCTGCCTCTTAGGAAGCGCAAAGAGCATGGCTCTGAGGGCTTCCTGTGTGCTGAGTCAAGTTCCACAGCCAACTGGAATTGGCCTCAGTTTCCTGGTCTGTAAAATGGATGAAGTGTGTTCCAGTGCCTTCACTGAGCTTTGATGGCCAATTGAGATACTATATAAAGAAAATGAGGGAAGAAGTGAGAAAGAAAAGGAAGGACGAGCAACACAAAAGACTGAAAGGAACCTGTAAACCCATTGTCACTTAAATAGGGAATATAGTCAATAGTGTTGTAATGATGGTATGATGCCAGGTGAGTACTAGAAATATCGGGGAACACTTTGTAAAGTATATGATTGTCTAACCACTATTCTGTAACTAATATAAAACCTGAAACCAATACAAAATAATATTGAATGTGAAGAAATGAAAATTGGAATGAAATTTTTATAAATTTCAAAGTTTAAATAAAAGCTGTAAAGGAAGAGAGAATAAAAATAGTGTTTTTCATTTTACCACTTTATTAAAAAGACAGTTGTCTTTATATGGTGCTTTTATATTTTTATACTTTTCTAAGTCATTATCTCATTTTAATTTCCAGGCAACTTGAAGACAAGATAATTATTCTGTCCACTATTCAAAGAAAGGAAATCTTGGTGTCTGGTCCTAATGATTCAATCGTCAAGACCTTATTGTACAGCAGGGTTAGTAAAATTTTCTGTGCAGGGTCATATCTATACTAATAAAAGCCTTGGAGGTGATCAGGCCAGCAGGGGAGGGTATTTGGGGGCAATCAGGCCCACAGATGAGCAGTTAGGTGTCAATCAGGCCAGCAAGGGAACAGTTAGGGGGCAATCAGGCAGGCAGGTGAGCAGTTAAGGAGCCAGCGGTCCCGTATTGTGAGAGGGATGTCCAACTGCAGGTTTAGGCCCGATTCCACAGGGATTGGGCCTAAACGTGCAGTTGGACATCCCCTGAGGGGTCCCATATTGGAGAGGGTGCAGGCTGTGCTGAGGGACACCCTCCCCAGTGCACGAATTTCATGCACCGGGCCTCTAGTAGATTATAAGGGATTACAAGGATTGGACCATTTTTAGGAGAAAAGATGAAAAAATTACTAGAAAGAAAAAATGGAACCAGAGGAGAATCAGATGGGAGATCGGTGTGTTGAAAATAAGTGTGCTGAGTGGAAACTCTCCAAGTGCACAGGGACATATTACCAGGCACTCTGGCTTTCTGAGGACACTAGAGTCTCCCCATCCTCACCTACAATGGAAAGAAATCAGGATGCGACCACAGGATTTCCAGCACTGAAAGCACACCCTGGCTCTTGTACCGCTTCTGCAGCAAGCATCCCAGGAGCCCAGTGCCACCAGGCCCTGGGCTCTCTTTTTGCCTAAAAGGTGGGGTGATGTCTCTCCATCCGAACTGAGTGTGCTATTCCTGAGAACGGGTTTGTTTTCATTCATTCATTCCAGAGCCTTTACAGCAGTCCAGGCATTTTGGGACTCCCCAGAGACACTGCCCTCCTAAGTAGAGTAGTGAAGTAAGATACTTGGTTCTTTCCCCCTCATTTCCAAGCTCCCCTCAGCCTAGTCTAAGCCTGTGTGTGACAATGAATACACGTTTGGGGAAGGAAAGCTAGATGAATGAAGGGCGACTGTTCAGCCAGCCTCCACTGGTTTCTCTCAGCTGTGAGCGCCTGGTGCGCTTGAATTTTTATTATTTACAAATAAAAGGTTTAAGTAAAAAACAAAAAACAAAACACACACAACAACAACAAAACAAGAAAGAAAAAAAAAAAGCAGAAAACAACTTTATCAGTCCCAGGAGGGCGCGGGCACACATATTGCACCGAACGTCATACACACACACACACTCCACTCACGAGGACATTCCTTCTTTAAACGCTACAGCTCACTCTTTTTGCTCCTACTTCTTTCCCTGACAAGCGTTAATCTGCGAATCTCTGACCGGAAAAAAAAAGTGGGTGGGGGGATCCTAAAGTAGCAAAGGGACGAGGAGGTGGAGAAAGGCGGGGAGGAGGAGGAGGAGCCCAGCGAACCAGAGTCAGAGGGACTGGTGGCTCCGGCGAGTGTGCAGCCCTGGGGAGAGCCGGCGCTCCAGGCTGGGAGCCCCTCTGCCAATACCGCCCCCCGCCCCACCTGGAGTCTCCCGGGCCAGCCCGCTCACCGGCCCGGGTCCCGGGCCTGCTACACCCTGAGCTGGGGCCGCCGCTCTGGGGCGCCAGGGCCAGGGGCGCCAGGGCCAAGGGCGCCGCTTGTGGTGAGCCCGACGCGCCGCCAGGCTAGTTCCCCGCGCTCGGGATGCCGTTCTACAGGCGCACGGTGGTGCCCCAGCGCCTGTGCCCGCGCAACCCGCCGCAGCCGCTGACGGAGCTCCGCGACGTGAGTCATCTGGCCACGCTCAGCCTGCTCCGGCAGCTCGCTGACCTCTGTGGCCACTCGCTGGCTTTGCTCGAGGACCTCGAGGGGCACCTGCTGGTCCTGGGGCGCCGCACCGACAGCCTGGCCCGGCGCATCGTGCGCCTTCGCCGCCGCCTTCCCTGCCGCCTGCTTGGCCCGGAGGATGACCAGGATGAGCTAGGTAATAGCGCTCCGGAGGCTAGCCGCCCCGCGATTACCCCGCCTCTAGGGGCGCCAATGAGCGAGCCCCGGCTCAGGGCCCACCCTTCCTCCCCCCGCTCCTCCCCTTCCCTTTTCTCTCCTCCCCTCTGGGAGTAAGGGGATTCCGTTTCTCTGACTCCCCACCCACCGCTCTCCCGCTGTAACTTCCTGCCCGTGGACCCGGCTGCGCGGTCCTGAGTGGACCTGTGCCATCGGGGCTCCTGACCCTGGGGTTGGCGACCGTCTCCCAGGGAACTGAGGGAGGAAGGCGCGCGGGGGGAGGGGGGCACTGTGTCCGGGACAGCTTCAGCGACGCCCCCAGGCCCGAGGCGTCCTCATCTTCGAGGCTTCGGAAACCAAATGGCCGCGCTGGTGGAGTCTTTGCTCCAGTCCTGGAGCCACTTCGGAAAGCGCTCCCCAGCCGCTGGCCACCTACGTGACCGCAGGAGCTTGGTGGCGGTGCCTACCGGCTTTAAACCTGTGCAACTTCCTGCTTGAGTGTGATCACGGCTCGCACTCAGAGGTGTGTCTTGAGCGCCCACCCGTTGGCTTCTTCACCCCCCCTCAAATCCCGAGTTTAAGCGGCTGTGCCAGGAGTAGCCAGAGAAGGGTGGGAGGGGAAAAAAGACTGGCCCCTGCTTCTCTGATCCCCTACCCCTGTTCACAGATTTGCTTGAGAGAACCATTTAAGGCAACCGTCATCGGTTTCGTGATTGTTTTAGGAATCAGCCATTCCTGAGAAACCTGGTGGTGCCCCCGTTGAGTATGCAGAACCCATGAGAGGGTAGGAGGGCAATTCGAACCCTTGTCCTTTATTACTTTGGACCCTAACACTTTGCATGGGGAATCCTCTCTCCATGGAAATACCTTTTGCTGAGAGCAAGGGGGCTGAATATGCTGGAAATGCTGACCACAGCTGGGCATGTCAAGTACCAGGGCTAATTGGCACCATCAGAAAGTTAGGGGAGAGCAATGTGGTCAGAAAGTTTCAAATGGGGGCAGAAGATGGCTACTGGCTGACTTTTGAGTGCAAGTCTCCAGCTGTCTTGGGAAAGAATTGCCTGGGTCAACCTCTGCCCATTGCAGACTTCACCTTGCCCCTGCTCCCTCCAATAGGACAGGAGTCAGAGGCCCTGCACTCTTCTTCAAAAAGGAATTTGACCTTTAAGGTAGATGGTGAAGGGCACTGGTGGAGAAAAATGAACCAGAACTTGTGGGAAAAGGAAGGTGGAAGATACAGATGACTGCCAGATGGAATGTAGACATGGGACCAAAAACCTCTGCATGGCAGGGGACCAGGAAAGCTGAGGACCTAAGTCTGGTTAGTTCTCAGTTAACAAAGAAGGTAAGAATATCATTGTTAATTTTTTTTTTTTTTTGTGCTAGGGTCCCACTGACTATCAGGTTAGCCTAGGTCCTCGACTCCTCCATAGCCAAGATATCCCGCCCTAGGAGAAATCTGATAAGTCTGCTTGGGGAGTAGTTTTTAAAATCCACACAGCTCACAGAGAGCCACCTACAGAGTTTAGCAGGTTAAGGACAGGGAAGAGGTTGTGTGCTTCCAACTTGTACCTTTCTGGCTGTTAATTGGAGAGCCCTTTCCATATGAGGGAAGACCTGGCTTCACCAAGTCGCCTTGGGACCTAACCCTTTCCAGTGACCTGCTGGCTTAGAAAGAGATAGCTTTATGCAGTGGATATCTTTTTATTATTATTTTTTAATTCTCACCCAATGATGTGTTTTTATTGATTTTTTAGAGAGAGAAGAAGGGGAGGGGGAGAGAGAGAGAGACATTGATGTGAGAGAGAAACATCCAACAGTTACCTACCGCAAGTGCCCCTCGGGGGATCAAATCGAACCCGTTACCTTTTGGTGCATGGGATGACATAGATATATTTTATTTATTTATATTTTTTTACAAAAATTTCTTCTCCATTTACTCAGATTCATCATTTTTTAACATCTTATCACATTTGCTTTTTTAAAAACCCTTTATTGTTGAGGGTATTATAGATGTTCCCAATTTTCCCCCCATTGCCCCCCTCCACCCAGTTCCCACCCCACCCCAGGCCTTCACCACCCTATTGTCTGTGCCCATAGGTAATGCATACATGCATATAAATTCTTTGGTTAATCTCTTTCCGGTCCCCCTCTCCGTTCTCTCTGAGATTCATCAGTCTGTTCCATGTTTCCATGCCTCTGGTTCTATTTTATTCATCAGTTTATTTTGTTCATTAGATTCCTTGTTCATTTATTTTGATTTTTAAATTCAATTGATAAATATGCATTTATTGCCATTTTATTGTTTATATTTTTGATCTTTTATTTCTTCTTCTTAAAGAAGACCTTTTAACATTTCATGTAATAATGGTTTGTGGTGATGAACTCCTTTAGCTTTTCCTTGTCTGGGAAGCTCTTTATCTGACCTTCAATTCTAAATGATAGCTTTGCTGGGTAGAGTAATCTTGGTTGTAGGTACTTACTATTCATTACTTTGAATATTTCTTGCCACTCCCTTATGGCCTGCAAAGTTTCTGTTGAGAAACCAGCTAACAATCATATGGGCGCTACCTTGTAGGTAACTGCTTTTCTCTTGCTGCTTTTAAGGTTCTCTTTTTGTCTTTAACCTTTGGCATTTTAATTATGATGAGTCTTGGTATGGGCCTCTTTGGGTTCATCTTGTTTGGGACACTCTGTGCTTCCTGGGCTTATATGTCTATTTCTTTTATCAGGTAAGGGAAGTTTTGTGTCATTATTTTTTCAAATAAGTTTTCCATTTATTGCTCTCTCTCTTCTCCTTCCGGTACCCCCATGAGGCAAATGTTGGTATGATTGAAATTGTCCCAGAGACTCCTTACATTATCTTCACATTTTTGTATTCTTTTTTCTTTTTGCTGTTCTGATTGGGTGTTTTTTGCTTTCTTATATTCCAAATTCTTGATTTGATTCTTGGCATCCTCTACTTGACTGTTGATCCCTTGTAAATTATTCATTATTTCAGTTAGTGTATGCTTCATTTCTGACTGATCCTTTTTTGTTGTTGTTGATGTTCTAAGTTCCTTAACATCATTATTTCAGTTAGTGTATGCTTCATTTCTGACTGATCCTTTTCTGTTGTTGATGTTCTAAGTTCCTTAACATTCTCACTAAATTCCCTGAAGTGCTCATTGAATTTCTTGAGCATCCGTATAACCATTGTTTTGAACTTTGTATCTGGTAGTTTTCTTGCTTCCATTTCATTTAGTTCTTTTTTCTGGAGATTTCGTAAGTTCTTTCATTTGTGACATGTTTCTCTCCACATTTTGGTTGCTTCCCTGTGTTTGTTTCTATGTATTAGGTAGATCTGCTATGTGTCTATGTCTCTCAGACTTGGTAGAGTTGCCTTGTGTAATAGGTGTCCTGTAGGATCCAGTGGCTCAGCCTCTCCGGTCACCTGAGCTGGGCACTCCAGGTGCGGCCCTGTGTGAGCTGTGTGCACTGTCATATTGTAGTTGAACCATGATTTATGTTGGTGTCACTGGGAGGGATTGACCTGCAGGACAATTAGTTGCGTGGATCAGCTGAGACTACAGCTGAAGAGCTGCTGTGCAGGAGCCATCCCTATGGAGATGGACTTGCTTCAATGGGGCTTTGGTGCTCACTGAGTTGCATTGGCAGTTTGTCACTCACAGAAGTAGTAGGGTTGTAACCCAGTGTGGTTGAAGTTGACCAACTTGGTGCACTGGCTCTGGGGCCTCCCAAGAGGTGCAAAGTCAGCCTCTGCTTGTACCCTGCCTCATCATGAGTTACAAAACAATCTTCAGATGGCTGTTACTTGTGTTGAGCTTGGAGGTGCCCAGGAGAGGCCAAGCTGCCACTAGTGCTGGGCCTGGGGACATTTATTGAGATATATGGGGCATGCTGATGCCAGCTGCTGCTTGTTTGAGAGATTTTAGGAAAGTCCAAAGCATGAGACAAGAGAAGTCAGTTGTATGGAAAAGGCACTGTAAATCACTTGGATGAGCCTGTAAGTAGGGAGATACAGGATCTCAGGGAATCACCAGGGTGGGGCAAAAAGTGTGAGCCAGGTTGATGGAGATTCAGCAACCTGTCAGCTCTGTGGCAGGAAGGGCTCAGCAAAGGAACCTTGGCCTCTGCCAGCACTTTTGTCCAGGAGAAAGTTACCCCTCAGTTCTTGCCCTCATGCCAGACAATTTAGTTCCTCCACTTATGTCCCTGGATCCTTTCAAGCTGCTGCCCCAGTGCTGGAGCTCAAGTAAGTCCATGTGGGCCCCTTTAAGAGGAACTGCCTGGAACTCCAACAGTCTCTGTCTCACACAGCCACACTTCCTGCTGGTTTTTACAGCCAGAAGTTGTGGGGACTTTTCTTCCAGGCACTGGAACCCTGTGCTAGGGTCCTAGTGTGGGACAGGGACCCCTTGTTTTGCAGGGAAACCTCCACAGCCAAGATATCCCTACCGATTTTAAACTGCCACAGGTGGATGTGGGACCAGCCAGGTTCCACAATTCCACCCTGCATGTCCTCCTCTCCTACCAGTCTCGATGTGCTTCTTTTTTAATTCCCTAGTTGTTTTAGGAATTATGTTCCACTAGATTTCAGGTGGTCCTGGATGATGGTTGTTCTGTATTTTAGTTGTAAGTTTTGATGTGGTTGTGGGAGGTGGTGAGTACCATGTTTTCCTATGCCACCATCTTGACCCAAAAGTCGAGGGAGCAATTTTTAGGATAAACTGCATTGGTTTGGTTTCTTTGGAGTTTTCAAGAGCTGAGAAAGTAGCCATCTCTCATCTTTGGTATAGGCACTTGCCTTTGATAATGTACTTGTCTCTGGGCTCAGAGGCACTGAGCAGTCTGCTGCATAAATAGATCACAGCTACCTTAATTTGGCAAGAAGTTCTGGTTTTCCATTTTCTGCTCTAATGCCCTACCTTAGACTCCCCTTGAGGTTCCCCCTGCACACTTTTTCCTTCAGGAGCTTTGAGTGTGTAGCACTTAAATTAGGCCTTCTCAGCAATGATCTAAGCATAAATGCCAAATGCAAAGAGAATTGGGGAGCATAATTAGTGTACCATCTGGCTGCCTCTTTGTTGATCTGACATAAGCTTCAAAAAGGTGTTCAGCCCAACTGGTGTGGCTCAGTGGTTGAACATCAACCTATGAACCAGGAGGTCACTGTTTGATTCCCGGTCAGGGTGCACGCCTGGATTGTGAGCTCGATTCCCAGTGTGGGGCATGCAGGAGGCAGCCGATCAATGATTCTCCCATTGTTTATGTTTTTATCTCTCCCTCCATTTCCCTTTCTATCTGAAATCAATAAAAAATTATTTTTTAAAAAAAGGTGTTCAGCAGGCTGTATATTATATTTGACCCCAAATAAATATCCTTTTTTTTTTTTTTTACCATTGTCAGGTCTTGCCCTTTTTTCTTCTCTGTATCTTTCCTCCTAGCACTTTTACTCCTTTAATAACCATTTTGCTGGTGGTCAGCACTCCCAGTCAGCATTTTACCCTGTATCTTTTATTTGGCTAGGTTCCCCCCAAATTCTTTCTCTACCTAATTCCTCACCACGGAGGCAGGAAGGATGTGGGAAGGAGAGAAGAAAGTTTGGAAGCAACATGGCCTTGGTGAATGACACCTAACAGGACAGCAGCTTGTAGCCTCTCTGCAGGGACAGCTTGGTTACTACTACAGACTGAGTAATGGCAAGTCAGGCTGGCCCATAGCCTTCAAGCTTTTGGCAACCAGACTGCAGGCTGGTTTGGGGCCCAGAAGGCAGAGGGGAGGATAGTGAGAGGAGAAGGAGAGAGACAGAAGATAGAAAGTTGATGCTAAAGGAGTCCAAAGTGCTCCTCTATGTAATCAGGGGTCATGCCTTCACCATCTTCAAGGTTACAGGGGTAGGACTTGGGCTGGGCTGGTTGCCTGGCAACACCCTGTCCTCCACTGAAAGCTGTTTTTCAGTAACTTGAACCCCTTTGAGACTGCCTTAGAAGCTCTTATAACTGGCATGGGGTGAGAGGAGAGGGAGTGCTACAGGACTGTACTGGGCTCCTCTAGTTGTAGGTCTGTGGCTGCTGCCAAATCCTTGGCATGGCCCTTCTTATAAGTTGAATGTTTCCTTATATCTGGCTTTGCATGTGACCTTTTTATTGCATTTGTGTCCTGTACTCTGCACTCTTCATCTCAAAAATGGTATGGTCAAAACCAGTGGGAAATAGCTCCCTGCCTGCTGCCATATGCTGAATCAATCCAAGCTCTCCAATTCCTCCCTTGGAGATCTATTTAATGTTTGTAGCTGCTTGGATGATAATTACAAAAGCAATCAGACTATTGGCCCAGGGGTATAATATCTCCTGTGTGAGCAAGGAAGTCACTGAAGTCACTAATCAACTCTAGGTATGTTTAATAGCACTGGGGAGCTATCATGCTACACTAGCCCATGAAATTGCTGTGGGAAGGATGTTCTCTTCCTCTTGCAATTATTTTGGCTTGAATACTGCCAGTTGGATTGATGGTGGAAACTCCCTCTTCATCTTTATGTCAAATTCCTGTCTCTTGATTTTCCAACTTTGTGGCAACTCTGGCTCCAAATTATAAAGGACAGATGGTTTATTTATGTTTGAATCATAATTCCAGTGAGAGGGGAAACCATTGTAAATCTATATGGAGATGAAACACTGAAAGCTGCACCTCTAGACTATTTTAAATGAGGGGTTGCAGACCCTAAATCTGACCGTCATTGCTCCTGAGGAGGAGCATGGCCTTCTTGAGTCAGATAGAGCAGGGGGAGATTTTGGGGACTTGCGACAGTGGTTTGACAGAGTGAGGGGGGCAGTCCCATTTTCTTTTAAATACCATGAAATTTCTGGTCTGCTTCATGGTATTTCCATGTGTTGAAAACATTTCTGGGAAATGTGAACACCAAAATGCCCACTAGAATATCCTCCACGTTAGAAACAAGAAATTTAATTTTCTCCTATTTTAGACACATAAACAGCTAAAGCGATAAAAGTGTCAGGATGACAGAATAGTAGAGAAATAGGAGAAGATACAAGTTATGGCTCTTTGGCTCAACTTTGACCTTTATGAAGTTGATTAGGTGTCAGGAGGAGAGTAATGAATTTAAATCATTTGTCCCTGTACTTCTTTGGCTTGGGTGGAGTCGGTTTATACTACATGGTACCGAAAACACTTGAATACCGAGTCCCAGAAAAGGGGAGGGACTTGTCCAAAGGCACCCAGCTGGATCAAAATCTTTAGTAGCCCTAAGGGCTAAAAAGACTATAGTAAATTGGCCTAGGTGTGTCTTAATGTCTATAGAGGAATGTAGCACTGGCTAGGTCACATAGCAGGTCAGTGGCAGGAGGCTTTGATCTAGAAACCAGGCCTTCTGACATACACAGTGGTGCTCTGCCCTCTGCAGTGATGCTAAGTTCAAAGTCAGTCATTCATTGAGAATCACTGCCCTGGCATTTTTTTTTTCTAGCTGGAACTTATCCAGGATGAGAAATGACTCCTTACTTTTGGGAACTATGGGATGCTCTAAAGTACAGAGCCCCTATAATTTCTGGTGTTGGGACTTGGGGAGTGAGCTGGAGGTGGAGGGGAGGAAGGCCAACCTTGTATCACGTAGAGAATAGATGTGAGGCAACAGGCTCCCTTCTTAAAACAAAACACAGTCTCCTTTAAGTGGGAAATAGTTTTGGAAAAACAATCTTCAGGTGGGAATAGGTGGCTGGATCAGTGACCCTGATACTGTTCTCTGAAGGTTACTTATAATCCTTTTGTCTTCTTTATATCTGCTAGTCTCCTTTAAAGCTTTTAATTCAATTGTGGACACTCCTTGTCACACAACCACATCCTGACTGTTTTCTGTTATTATAGCAGAGTCTGGCTGGCATTTCCAAATGCACTTTTAATAAAAGCCAAAGAGAATAAGTAAAATTATTAGCAAAAATGTATTTAGCATATACATTTTAAAGTATGGATTTATTATTTTTTTCAAAGCTTAAGTAGCTTAGTAGGCTTATAAGCTTTGTTGCTTGATGTACCCTTTCTGAGGGCCTCAAATCACCTTGAACTCAGATAATTACTGTCTAGTCTTGAAGAGAGGGTAAAACTTTGTCTGGACCCTGTCTCCCACCCTCTCACCCTTGTGCTGAGTGCTAGAGACCAGAGGTAAATCAGATCCAGTCTTTCCCAGTCTGCAGGGGTGGGGGACAGCTGACAACCAGAAGCAGACCCCAGTCCACACCCCAGAGGATTTTCCAATCAGTCTGGTTTGGGTCCGAGGGTGGAATTTGGACTTTTAGAATCCCCTATGATGAAAACAAAAATAAAAACAATGACAGAATCCTACTGTGAATTCAGTGATGCAATTACATGAATTCATGGATTTGAAATTGATTAGCTTCTCTTCACAGATAGGCAGGGTAGTGCTTACTCAGTATATGGACAGTGCTTGGTAGATCTGCAGACTCATGGACTTAGTGTGCTAACTCCATGGCCTTCTGGAGTCTTTTACTTTCTGTTGGGAACCACTGGCCTAACTTTACTGTTTTGAGCTATCATCTCTTTCCTGCTTGGCAGAATTCCATGATTTCACTTAGATAAGGCGTCACTGAAGTTTTCAAGTTAGAGTGCACTGGATGGCAATATCTTAATGGACAAGACTATGTTAATAATGTCACAAACAGGAGGTGTATTGACTAAGTGCACGAGCAGGCTTGCAGCAAGGTTTTTTGTGTGTGCAGCAATGGGTATGATAGTTTGCAATACCACTAAGTGTCAGTCTTTTACCTTGGGAGGTTTGAGCCATTTGACAGCATTCGATCCTTTCCTCCTCCCCTTCTTCCCTTCCTCCCTCTTTTTCTAAAATGTAAGTTCCTCAATGGAATGTAAGCTTTTTGAGGGAAGAGATCATTATCTGTTTTTACTGCTGTATTTCCAGATACTAAAATGGTACTAGGCTCCTAGCAGGCACTTAGTAAATACTTAAGTTCAATTCCTCCCTTTTTTGTAGCCATCACACATTTATTGACCACTTGACTCTGGCCTGGCCCTGTGCTGGTTTCTGGGGATATAGAGCCAAACTAGAATGCAGCCCCACAGTCCAGTGGGGAGAGCATCAAATCATCGTACTGTTGTCAAGACAAGCCTGGGGGTCAAGGGAAGGCAGAGGAGGTGCACTTGACTCAGCCCAGAGGCTTGGAAAAGCTTCCAGGAGGATGTGATGTCTGAATTCTGAAGGATGATCTGGAGTCAGCCAGTTGAAGAAGGAGAGGGAGGGAATTCCTGACTCAGGAAATAACCTGCACAAGGCCTGGCTAGCGTGGGGAGGGATCTAACAAGTGATTCAGGAGGAGAGGGTACAAGGTGACTCCTGACTCAGAATGAGCCCTCAGGGTGGATGTGGGGTGGGGAGGCCTTTATATCCTATTTGCTGGCTAAGGAGGTGGATACTGGAGAGTCTTGGGAAGGTTAAAATGAAGTTATAATAGTAATTGCAGATTTTCTTGATCTACTAGTACATTCAAGTTTTCATTAACCTTGGTGTGATGAAACCTGGGTGACCTTGGCCTCCTTGCTTTGCAGAACCAGATCCTCACCCTCCCTGTCCTCCCCCACCCCCCATCAAGAAGTCCGGGCCAGGAAGGGCTCCAAACCACAGTGAGAAAGAAGGAAAAAGAAAGCAAGATCTACCTGCCTGTATGTCCCTGGCTGTGTGTATCCAGTTGTACTCCAAAGCTAAATATATTATTCATGCCCCTGCCTTTTTTGTGAGTGGGCCATTTGATTGTCATTTTATTTTTTCTTTCTATATTGCATAGATTCTTAAAAATGTTCTGTAATTCATCTAGGAGAAAATCAGAAAACTATTTTTTTCTTTAGAAAATGGACTCAAAGAAGAGATGACTTTAAAAAGTGATTTAGCTTTTTTAATTTTAACTGAAATTACTTGCCTCTGAGAACAGTGTAATTATCTGCCTGGCAATTTATAGTCTGATTCTCAGGATCTGCAAAATAGTCAAACTCATATTATCCTTCCCGGCTATCAAGCTCTGAAGGGAGTGAGGTCTCCATCAACAGGCCTCAGCTCTCTCTGCTCTTGCATAAGGCTGTTTGTCACAGTTGTCAGCAACTCCAGCGGTGTTGTTATATACTATTGTCCCCCTTGACTCAGTAATTCCACTTTCAGGACCTTATGCTAAAGAAATAATTAGATACTGTGGGGAAATGTTTGAGGATGCTCACTGCGTTTTTTGGAGATGTATACAATTTTTATTGATTTCAGAGAGGAAGGGAGAGATAGAAATATCAATGATGGGAGAGAATCATTGATCAGCTGCCTCCTGCACGCCCCCCACTGGGGAGACCTCCTGGTTCATAGATTGACGCTCAACCACTGAGCCATGCTGGCCAGGCTGGTTATTTATATTAATAAAAAGAATGAAAATAAGTTAAACGCTGAAAAGCAGGGTGTGGTTATATAAATTTTGACAGGTCTATGTGATAGAATACTACACAGTTAAGAAAATTCATGCTCAAAACAAATATATAAGGACTAGGAGCCCATTGCAGGAAGATTCCTGCAAGCGGCCGCGCATGCTGCCCGCCCTGTCCTGCCTGCCGCCGCCCCACCCTGCCCCACCTGCAGCCGCCGCTGCTGCCGCCGCCACCGCCGCCATTGTGGCCGCTGTGGCCTCACACGCCACCGCCGCCCGCCCTGCCTGCACTTTCCCTCTGGCAGCCGCCTTGCTTTCTGCTTTCCCTCCCTCTTCCTTCTATGCTGTCTTCAGTCTTCACTCCTCCCTCCCTCAGTGTATGCAAATTAACCGCCATCTTTGTTGGATTAATTTGCATACTCACTCTGATTGGCTGTGGGCGTAGCGAAGGTATAGTCAATTAGCATTTTTCTCTTTTATTAGTATAGGTATGTGGAAATGCACAAAATAATGCTAAATGAAAAACCCGGGTATAAAATTGCATGTAATAAAATATTATCCAAAATAAAGCACGCACATATAAAAGAAACTGGAGGGGTATATACCAAAATGTTCACAGTGGTTCTCTCAGGGTGATAACAATTGATCACAATGATACCTAGGACATCTTTATGGGATTATGGGAGTGGGTTTTTTTCTTACACCTTTTTGTATTTTTCAAAATTTCCTAAGTGAACATGCATTGCTTTTAATAAATAGAAAAAACAGTGAATGATATGTTAAGGAAGAGGATCTTGGGAGTTAGAAGCAGCAGCTGTGTTGAAGTCTTACTTGCCCAATGCTTACTAGCTGCCTTGTGTCTCTGAGCCGCAGTCCTATATCTGTAAAAGGGGATTAGGTTAATGGTACAGAGGGTTGTTGTGAGGATCCAGAATTATGTAAAATGCCTGGTGCATATGCCACGATCTCACATACACGATCACTAAATAGTAAGAAGATGAAATTCCATGAAGCCTTTTGAAATCTCTAAATGGGAGTATTGTCAAGGTGAAGTTATAATAAGAGTGTTTCCTAGACATCTCAGTTGCGGCCACTCTTCCCTTTTCGTAAAGAATGCCTGTGAGCCTATGGAGGAGCAGGCAGCATCTAGCTTTTGAGGCTGTCAGCTCATCTTTCCCAACCCTTTGACTCTAACCTTCATTCTCCCCCACTGACATCTGTTCACTGCCCCACCAACCAAGGGGGAAAAAATTCTTTGGAACTGAAGCCGAGGCACCACTGAGAGTCCTGGCAGCTATGAGATGTTTATTGTCACAGGGAATATGTGGTGCTGGATGACCACAGCACCAGCCAGGCTGGGATGCCAAAGAGGGACTAATGAAACAGCACGAGTTGGATGCAGGCCTCACAGCTAGGCAGCCTCCCTGTCTTTGGGCAAGAGCTTTTGTCCAAGCATCCTGCTGGCTCTCTTCCCTCAGGCTGTCTCCATGGATCCTGGCATGGCTCACCAGTTTTATAGAACCAGCTAGGTTTTTGGGTGAAGAAAGACCTCATCAGGCGAAACTTATGGGGACTAATGTTGTTTCAGTGACACTTAGCAATTTGTCTGAGGGTCCAATTGACCTAACCCTCACCAGCAGGAATATGGAGTAAGCCCTGATCTCACTACCAGGAAGCCTTAAGATCATGGGAACACCTTGGTAGTATCTAAAATGTGCCCAAACCACCAAGCAATTCAGTCATCTCCCAGGGTAGAATCCTTTACACTGTTTATCTGATTACATTAAAAACAAAAGTTTTTTTAATCTTCACCCAAAGATATGTTTTTTTATTGATGTTAGAGAGAGAGGAAGGGAGAGAGGGAGAAACATTGATGTGAGCAACATTGATCAGTTGCCTCCTGTATGCACCCTGACCAGGGATTGGGGACCAAACCCGAAATCTAGGTATGTGCCCTGACAACAAATCTACCCCACAACCTTTTGGTGTACGGGACGATGCTCCAATCAACTGAGCCACCCAGCCAGGGCACATTTTTCACTTTTAATTATAGCCAAAAGTATAGATCCTGGCTGCAAATCTGAACTACCCACAGAGCTTAAAAAAATTACTAATGTTTCCTGGCTGGGTGGCTCAGTTGCTTGGAGCGTCGCCCTGTGCAAACAAGCGATCAATGATTCTCTCTTACATTAATGTTTCTCTCTCTCTCTCTCTCTCTCTCTCTCTCTCTCTCTCTCTCTCTCCCATCAATAAACATATCCCTGGGTGAGGATTAAAAAAAATTTAAAATTACTAATGTTGTGGCCCCACCCCATAACAACGAAACAGAATTTCTGGGGGATGAGGCCCAGAAATCAGGATTTTAAAAAGATTCCTAGGTGATTCTAATGTGCAGCCAAGGTTGAGAACCACTGTTAAAGTGTAGAGGGTAAAGCTGGTAGAGAGCAGTCCAGAGTTTTCCAAATTTACTTGACCACATAATCCTTGAAAATTTATAATGTATTTGTGGATAATGAGCATGAATTATAATGCAGGCTTAGATTAAAATACTAAGTGACAAGAACCATGTTACCAGGCATCCAAGGCATAGGGAGTGCTTCTTGGAACAGAGAGGAAGTCATAAATCATGTGATGGCAGTTTTTAGGGGAACCTGTCTTTGAAGTTGTCCCTGAAGTGTCATCAGGTAGCCCCGAACCCTGCTGCCTGAGAACCAGGCAGCCCAGAAAGCTGGACATGAGGGAGAAAGGGCTTCATCATAGTGGATGACCTAAAAGTGATTCTTGTATAAAAAGTTACCAAGTAAAAAAGAAAAGAAAAGAAAAAATATTACCAAGTGTTGAAGAACTCCATGCTATTGTTGTGTCAGATTGAGATGGAGTGCCTGTTATTAAAGTGGCCAATGATAATGCTCCAGGGCATGATTTGAGACCTGGTTTCTTATCTGTTTTGCCATTGCAACAGGCTGAGGAAGCAAACAAACTTGAACTTTCAAAAAATATAAAGAACTTATACAACTCAACACCAGGAAGACAAACAATCCAATTAAAAAATGGGCAGAGGATCTGAATAGACACTTCTCCAAAGAAGACATATACATGGCCAATAGACATGAAAAGATGCTCAGCATCATTAATCCTGAGAGAGATACAAATTAAAACTGCAATGAGATATCACCTCATGCCTTTCAGAATTGCTATCATCAATAAATCAACGAACAACAAATGCTGGTGAGGATGTGGAGAAAAGGGAGCCCTAGTGCATTGTTGGTGGTAATGCAGATTGGTACAGCAACTGTGGACAACAGTATGGAGTTTTCTCAAAAAATTAAAAATGGAACTGCCGTTTGACCCAGCGATCCCACTTCTGGGTATATATCCTAAGAATCCCGAAACACCAATCAGAAAGAATATATGCACATCTATGTTCATAGCCACATTATTTACAATAGTTAAGATCTGGAAACAGCCCAAGTGCCCATCAGTAGATGAGTGGATAAAAAATCTGTAATACGTTTACACAATGGAATAGTATGTGTGGCTATAAAAAAGAAGGATCTCTTACCCTTTCAACAGCATGGATGGACCTAGAGATTATTATGCTAAGTGAAATAAGCCAGTCAGAGAAAGACAAATACCATATGATCTCAGTTATACGTGGAATCTAATGAACACAATAAACTAATGAACAAAATAGAAACAGAGGCATGGATACATGAAACAGACTAACAGCTGTCACTGGGGAGGTGGGTGGTGGTACTGGATGAAAGAAGGTGAAGAGATTAGCCATATATGCACAACCCATAGACAAAGTCAACAGTGTGATGGTGGCCAGAGGGCTGGGTGAAGCAGACCCTTTTGTTTTGTTAATCTTCACCCCAGGATATTCTTTCCATTGATTGTTTTAAAGAGACTGGAAGGGAGGGAGTGAGAGAGAGAAACATGGATATGAAGAGGCACATGGATTGGGTGCCCCCCTGCTTGTGCCCCGTCTAGGGCTGGGGATCCAACCTGCAACCCAGGCATGTTCCCTTGATTGGGAATTGAACCCAAGACCCTTCAGTGCACAGGCTAATGCTCTAACCACTGAGCTACACCAGACAGGGCATACCCTTTTTATTATGACCTAGAAGCTCGGTATATGAAATTCGTGCACTGGGGAGGGGGTGTCCCTCAGCCTGGCCTGTGCCTTCTCGCAGCCTGGGACCCCTAAGGGGTTGTCCACCTGCTGGCAGTTGTTGTGGAGCGAACGCGAGTAAACGACCACTGGAGTCCAGAACAAATTAAAATTTAGGGAGCCTTTAATAGCCGGCCAGTGACTGCTCTCTCTCCAAGCAGGGAGTCCAGAGAGCAGCCCCGACCTTTTGTGCAAGACCACTTTTAAGCACATTAACCACATCCTATTTTTGCAGAGTAAGCACCCCAAGACAAAACAGTTTTTCCCAAGTAATGTCAGGGCCATGCAATTGACGACCATGTTATTTACAGGGTTATCCTGTTCTTCAGAAAGCTGACAGTGTTCTATCTTGCAAAGCTATTTTGTGAGGCGCAACTGGGAAGGGGCCATGAGACCATATCTCAAGGCCTGGCCTGGTGTCAGCACTGACAACTCTATCTGGGGCATGGTCCACAGCCTCTCTGGAGTGTTCAAAAATTCCCACTCTCTAACAGCAGTCAGACATCCCTCTTGCAGTCCGGGGCTCTCGCAGTTCTGGACCCCTCGCTCCTTGCCACCTGCCTGCAGTGGAGGTGGGAGAGGCTTCTGCCACCACCACTGTGCTTGCCAGCTGTGAGCCTGGCTTCTGGCTGAGTGGCAGTCACCCTGTGAGAGTGCACTGACCACCAGGGGGCAGATCCTGCATTGAGCGTCTGCCCCCTGGTGGTCAGTGCACGTCATAGAGACCAGTTGTTCCGCCAGTCATTCTGCCATTCAGTCGATTTGCATATTAGGGTTTTATTATATAGGATAATAATGAGGACTTATTGTCTTATTTTTTTGCATTGAGTGTGGGTAAGATAAAATGGCTTAGTAAACGTAATAAAATCAGTACAATCACTAACTTTCTTGTGTCTGTATTATTTTGCAGTATAGATGAATATTACTAGTTGATTTCATGCTTCTCAGATGGTGCTGTTTTTTTTATTGATTTTTTAGAGAGATAGAGGAAGGGATGGAGGGAGAGAAAGAGAGAGAGAGAGAGAGAGAGAGAGAGAGAGAGAGAGAGAAAGAGAGAGACATCATGCTCCCAACCAAGGATTGAGCCTGCAACCGCAACCTGGGCATTTACCGACTAGGGCCTGCTCTTGAGTAAAAATGAAAATGATAGTTAATGGTTTCCCCCCCACTCTGATTTCTACAACCAATCAGTATTTTAATGTTTGTGTGTTCTTTATAAAATTTAGATGTGATTTATTGTTGAACTCTGTTTCCAATATTGGTATGTATGTAAACATGATAATATAGCCATTTTTAAATACATGAGTTAAAATAAAATAGTATTTTTAAAGCATTAAAAATAAATTAAGTGACAAGAAATGCTTTCATAGAAGAGAACCAAAATGGCGGCATAGGTAAACACCTATACTTGCTGCCTCTCACAACCACATCAAAATTACAACTAAAAGGCAGAACAACTACCACCTAGAACCGTGGGAAAGCTGGCTGAGTGGAAGTTCCACAATTAGAGAGGTGAAGAAAGTGCATTGAGACTGGTAACAGGTGCGGAGGCACAGAAAGTGCTGGCACCTGGATGTGCTGCTCTTTTAATCAGGAGGGAGATACAAGCTCCCGCTTGCTCTGAACTCCAGTTCCAGGTGAGACTCTGGGGGACCCAGACACATACAGGGAGAAACTGGACTGTCTGGCATCAGGACAGGAATGTGAGGGCTGCTTTTTTTCAGAGGTGCTCATAGCAATCATTGTTCTGGCACGGGGGTGCGGGACTTGGAGACCTGAGAACCTCTCTGGTGCAGGGCTGACTGGAAGCCATTGCTGTTTGCTCCACCTTGGTGATTCCCAGAGACCCCGCCCCACCCAATTTACAACCCCATCCAAGCTGTGCGCATCGGCTTTTGCATATGAATGGCCTGTCCTTTCTCTGCCTAAAACCTGTCAAACTGAAGCTGGGTCAGAGAGCCCCAGAGCCTCCAAAAGAAGGCCCAAGGCCCAGCAGCAGCAGCCGGCTTTGTTTCACAGTTGGGCCTCATCTGGGCACTTCCAAACCCCATACTAAGAGGAGGACTATGAAGATGTCTCTGTAGCTCCTGCTGGGTGGCCTCAGGCAGTGGTTGACCTTGCACCTCCTTGGAGATCCAAGAGCCAGTGTACCCAGTGTTCAGAGTGAGACCATACGGGATTACAACTCTTCACATCCATAAGAGGCACACTCAAGGGGCAGACTCAGTGAGCACCAAAGCCCAACTGTGGCAAGTCCTACCCCATAAGGGTGTCTCCTGCACAACAGATCTTCCAGTGTAGACAAAGCTGGTCATCACAGCCAATTGGCCTGGAGGTCGATTCCTCTCAGTGATACCAACAGCAATAAAGGGTTAACTACAACAAGACTGTGCGCACAGGCCACAAAGGGGTGCACCAAGAGCATTGACCTCAGGTGACTGGGGAGGCTGAGCCACTGGGCCCTATAGGACACCTACTGCACAAGGCCACTCTATCAACTCAAGGAGACTTAGCAGCTACCCAGTACATAGAAACAAACACAGGGAAGCAGACAAAATGTGGACACAAAGAAACAAGTCACAAATGAAAGAAATGGGTGAAAGCAAAATACTGGATATAGAGTTCAAAACCATGGTTATTCAAGAATCTTCTAGAAACTTACGAGAAATTTAGTGAGACCCTCAAGGATATGAAAAAGGACCAATCAGAAATTAAGCATACACTGACTGAAATAAAGAATAATATACAGAGATTTAACAGCAGACTAGAGGATCCCAAGAATCAAGTCAAAGATTTGAAATATGAAGAAGCAAAAAACACCCAACTGGAAAAGCAAAAAGAATAAAAAAATATGAAGCTAGTGTAAGGAGACTCTGGGACAACCTCAAGTGTACCAACATCCAAATTATGGGGGTGCCAGAAGAATAGAGAGAGCAAGATATTGAAAACTTATTGGAAGAAATAACAGAAAACTTTCCCTACTTGGTGAAAGAAATAGACTTACAAGTTCAGGAAGTGCAGAGAACCCCAAACGAGAAATCCAAAGAGGACCACACCAAGACACATCATAATTAAAGTGCCAAGGGCAAAAGACAAAGAGAGAATCTTAAAAGCAGCAAGAGAAAAACATTTAGATACCTACAAGGGAGTACCCATACAACTGTCAGCTGATTTCTCAACAGAAACTATGCAGGCCGGCATTTCCAAAAGGCAGGCACTCTGAGCCCATCTATCCACAGGGCGCTCCTGGGAGCTGCTGTGAGCCCTTGCTGGGTGTGATCTTGGACAAACAGGGATGCACTCACCCTGGCAGTAGAAATGCTGAATTCACTCATCCTGGATACCTGCCCACAGACACTTCAATTATGCGGCTTCAGTGCCAGGACCCTTCAGAGTGCTTCAGTGTGCCTCACTGGCAAATGCACCATGGGTGCCCCTGTGAGCTGCCACTGGGAGCGTGCCCCTATCCACCACAGGTGCAGCAGCAATTGTGCCCACCCCACAACTACAGAACTCTGGACACCACAGTCATGCTTTTCCAGAGCACAGGCTCCCTGAGCCCCATCACCCCAACAGACGGTTCCTGGGTGCCACTGTGAGTCCCCACTGGCACGCGTGATTTCAATCAAGTGTGCAAGACAGCAAAAATTGGGACACACACCCCCTCCATGGCTGCTGACTTCTAGACACCACAGTTGTGCCTTTCCAGCTTGCAAACCTACATCAAGAGAACCCAGATAGCTCAAGAAGGGAGCTATGCTAGATTACCAAGCCCAGGAGACTTGAGACATCACAACAGTAGCACCATCCACAAAAGAACCTGGGTAGCAAAGCCATCAGATCTACAATTAAAACATTACATCAAAACACGGGAAGACAAAAAAGCAATCCCCAAAGGAAAGAAAAAGAGGAATCACCAGAAAAAGGAGTTAAATGAAATTGAGGCTAGCAGCATATCAGAGAAAGAATTTAGAGTAATGGTTAAAAAGATGTTGAAATGGCTGGATGACAAATACACACAACTCAATGACAAATACACTCAACTTAATGAGAATTATAAGGAGCTGAATGAAAATGTCATTAACATGAAAAGGAACCAAGAGGAGATGAAGAACGACATAGCTGCAATAAAAAACACTATGGAAGGCTTAAACAGTAGACTAGAAGAGGCTGAGGACCACATCAGCGAATTAGAAGACAAGGTAGTAAAAAAAACACAAACACAGCAGCAACTGGAAAGAAGACTTAAAAAACAAGAGGAGAGCCTAAGGGAGCTTTGAGACAACACAAAAACGAAACAACATTCGCATAATAGGGGTACCAGGAGAAAAAGAGAAGCAAGGAATAGAAAACCTGTTTGAAGAAATAATGACAGAAAACTTCCATGATATTGGCAAGAAAAAAACTGTGCAAGTCCAAGAAGCACATAGAGTCCCAAACAAGATGAACCCCAAAAGACCGACACCAAGACACATCATAATTAAATTGGCAAACACCAATGACAAAGTAAGAATCTTAAAGCTTGCCAGAGAGAGACAGAAAGTTACCTACAAGGGATCTTTCTGTGAAGGGATGGAAAAACATTTTTCAGGCAAATGGAAATGAGAAAAAAGCTGGGGTTGTGATACTTATATCTGATAAAATAGACCTCAAAGTAAAGGCCATAACAAGAGATAAGGAAGGCCACTACATAATACTAAAGGGAGAAATTCAACAAGAACATATAACTCTGGTAAACATATATGCACCCAATACAGAAGCACCCAAATACATAAAACAACTTCTGGAAGATATCAAGGGAGAGATAGATAGCAATACAGTTATAGTAGGGGACTTTAACACCTTACTGACACCACTGGATAAACCCTCTAAACAAAAAATCAGCAAAGAAACATCAATCCTAAATGACTCACTAGATCAGATGGACTTAATTCACATCTTCAGAACATTTCACCCAAAGCTACAGAATATACATTCTTCTCCAGTGCACACAGAACATTTTCAAAGATAGACCACATTAGGACACAGGCAAAGTCTCTTCAAATTCAAGAAGATAGCAATCAAAAGAAGCACCTTCTCAGACCATAATGACATAAAACTAGAAATAAACTACAATAAAAACAATGAAAAAAATCAATCACTTGGAGGCTAAATAGCATGATATTAAACAATGACTGGGTTACCAAAGAGATAAAAGAAGAAATTAAAAGCATCTTGGCAACAAATGACAATGAAAACATAACAATCCAAAATCTATGGGACACAATGAAAGCAGTCCTGAGAGGGAAGTTCATAGGTCTACAGGTCTACCTAAAAAAAAAAAACAAGAAAAAATGGTAATAAATTATCTAACCTTGCAACTTAAAAGAACTAGAAAAAGAGCAACAAGAAAAGGCCACAGTAACCAGAAGGAAGGAGATAATAATGACCAGAGCAGAAATAAATGACATAGAGACCAAAAAAACAATACATAAGATCTATGAAACCAAGAGACGGTTCTTTGAAAGGATAAACAAGATTGATGAACCTCTAGCCAGGCTCACTGAGAAGCAAAGAGAGAGGACCCAAATAAACAAACTCTGAAATGAAAGAGGCGAAATAACAACAGACCCAACAGAAATACAAAGGATTGTTAAAAAAAAAATACTATGAACAACTCTACTCCAACAAACTGGACAACCTCGATGAAATGGACACATTCCTAGAAAAATATAAGCTTCCAAAACTCAATGAGGAAGATACAAAAAACCTGAATAGGCCAATAACTACTGATGAATTTGAAGCAGTAATCAAAAAGCTTTCAGCAAACAAAAGTCCTGGACCAGATGGCTTCACAGGGGAGTTTTACCAAACTTTCAAGGAAGAACTAAAACCTGTCCTTCTCAGACTATTCCAAAAAATTCAAGAGGAAAACACACTTCCAAACTCTTTCTATGAAGCCAGCATTACCCTAATCCCAAAACCAAATAAAGACACCACAACAAAAGAGAATTTACAGGCCAATATTCCTGATGAACATAGAGGTTAAAATGTTCAACAAAATTCTAGCAAACCAGACCCAGCATTACATTAGAAAGATCAGACACCATGACCAAGTGGGATTTATGCCTGGAATTCAAGGCTGGTACAATATCCACAAATCAATAAATGTGATACCTCACATAAACAAAGTGAGAGACAAATATCACATAATCATATCAATTGATGCCGAAAAGGCATTTGACAAAATCCAACACCCTTTTCTGATAAAACACTCAGCAAAGTGGGAGTAGAGAAATTATACCTCAACATAATAAAAACCTTATATGACAAACCTACATCCAACATTATACTCAATGGGCAAAAACTAAAACCATTTCCACTAAGAAAAGGAACAAGACAGGGATGCCCACTTTCACCACTCCTGTTCAACATAGTACTGGAAGTGTTAGCTACAGCAATAAGACAAGAAAAAGAAATAAAGGACATCCAAATTGGAAAAGAAGAAGTAAAATTGTCATAATTCACAGTTGGCATGATACGGTACATAGAAAAACCTAAAGACTCCATGAAAAAATTATTAGACTTAAAAAATGAATTTGGCTATGTTAATACAAAATTAACACAAAGATATCTATGGCATTTCTATACACCAACAGTGAACTTACAGAAAGAGAGACTAAGAAAACAATCCCATTTACCATCACACCAAAAAAATTTAGATACCTAGGAATAAACTTAACTAAGTAGGTAAAAGACCTGTACTCAGAAAACTATAGGACATTGAAAAAAGAGATAGAGGAAGATATAAATAGATGTAAGAAAATACCGTGTTCATGGATTGGTAGACTCAACATCATTAAATGTCCATACTACCCAAAGCAATCTATAGATTCAGTGCACTCCCATTGAAATATCAATGGCATATTTCACAGACCTAGATCGAACTCTCCAAAAATTCATCTGGAATAAAAAAGTACCTCAAATAGTTGCAGCAATCCTGAGAAAGAAGAGCAATGTAGGAGGGATCTCAATACCATATTTCAAGCTGTATTACAAAGCCACTGTTCTCAAAACTGATACTGGCATAAGAACAGACATATAGACCAATGGAATAGAATAGGGAAACCCAGAAATCTACCCAAAAGACTATGCTCAATTAATATTTGACAAAGGAGGCAAGAGCATACAAAGGAGTCAAGACAGTCTCCTCAATAAATATTGTTGGGAAAATTGGACAGATACATGCAAAAAAATGAAACTAGACCACCAACTTACACCATACACAAAAATAAACTCAAAATGGATACAGGACTTAAAAGTAAGATGGGAAACCATAAAAATATTAGAGAAATCCACAGGCAGCAAAATCTCAGACATATTCCGAAGCAATATCTTCACTGATGCTGCTCCTAGGGCAATGGAAACTAAAGAGAAAATAAACAAATGGGACTACATCAAAATAAAAAGCTTCTGCACAGCAAAAGAAACCATCAACAAAACAACAAGAAAACCCACTGCATGGGAGAACATATTTGCCAGTGTTATCTTGGATAAGAGTTTAATCTCCAACATTTACAAGGAACTCTTATAACTTAACAAAAGGAAGATAAACTACCCAATCAAAAAATGGGCAACGGACCTAAATAGATACTTTTGGAAAGAGGACATAAGGAAGGCCAAGAGACATATGAAAACATGCTCAAAGTCATTAATTATCTGAGAGATGCAAATCAAAACGACAATGAGGTACCATCTCACACCGGTCAGAATGGCTATCATCAACAAATCAACAAACGACCATTGCTGGGAGGATGCGGAGAAAAAGGAATCCTCGTGCACCGTTGGTGGGAATGCAGACTGGTGCAGCCACTGTGGAGAACAGAATGGAGTTTCTTCAAAAAACTAAAAATGGAAATCCCATTTGACCCATTGATTCCATTTCTAGGAATATATCCTAAGAAACCAGAAACACCAATCAGAAAGGATATATGCACCCCTATATTCATAGCAGCATAATTTACAATAGCTAAGATTTGGAAATAGCCTAAATGCCCTTCAGCAGATGAGTGGATTAGAAAACTATGGTACATCTACACAATGGAATACTACGCTGCTGTAAAAAAGAAGGAATTCTTACCATTCGAAGCATGGATGGAACTGGAGAGCATTATGCTAAGTGAAATATGCCAGTCAGTGAAAGGAAAATACCACATGATCTCACTCATTTATGGAAAATAAAGAACATTATAACCTGATGAATAACAAGATAGATACAGAGGCAGAGAAGCATGGAACAGACTGTCAAATTACAGCGGGAAGCCTGGGGAGGGGGAGGCAGTTAAGAGATCAACCGAAGGACCTCTATGCATGCATGTCAGCATAACCAATGGACACAAGACTGGGGGGTGAGGGCATGTATGGGAGTCGGTGGGGGCAATGGGAGGATATGGACACATGTAATAATCAATATAAAAATTAAAAAAAGAAACTTTGCAGGCCATAAGGGAGTGGCAAGAAATATTCAAAGTGATGAATAGCAAGAACCTACAACCAAGATGACTCTACCCAGCAAAGTTATCATTCAGAATTGAAGGTCAGATAAAGAGCTTCACAGACAAGAAAAAGCTAAAGGAGTTCATCACCACCAAACCAGTATTATATGAAATGCTGAAAGGTATTCTTTAAGAAGAGGAAGAAGAAGAAAAAGGTAAAGATAAAAATTATGAACAACAAGGTGACAACAAATACACATCTATCAACATGTGAACCTGAAAATCAAATGAATAAAAAACCTGATGAACAGAACAGACTGGTGAATGTAATAGAATCAGGGGCATGGAAAGGGAGCAGACTGACAATTCTTGGGGGGAAGGGGTTTTGGGGGGTGCGATAAGAGATTGGACAAAGAGCTTATACCTATGCATGAGGTCAGTGGGGGCGGGGGGAAGGCCTGGAGTGGGGTGGGAATTTGGTGGAGGGGAGCTATGGGGGGAAAAAAGAGGAATATCTGTAATAATCTGAACAATGAAGATTAGAAAAACAACAACAAAATCTAAACACAAAAAAGAGGGAAAAAGGTCTCAAGAAAAAAAAAAAAGAAATGGTTTCACAGACCAATTTATTGTAAAGCACAATAGTACCAAGATAGATAATATATTTATAACTTTATAAGAGAACAAAGGAAATTAAAAAATGAAGCCATTTTATTAACAAATAGAATACATATATGTTAAGGTAAAGTAAAGAATCTTTTATTTTACATTTTCTGGTTATCACATGTCACCAAAACCCACTAACATTCAATAACAACAGTATTTTTAAATAAATATTCAGAAATTATTTGCATTTTTATAGCAGAAAATGAACTATCAGAAAGAAAAACTAAGAAAACAATTCCATTTACTATTGCATTAAAAAGAAATACATAGGAAAAAATTTCACCAAGGAAGTAAAAGACTGGTACTCAGAAAATTATAAGATACTGAAGAAAGAAACTGAAGAACATACAAATAAGGGGAAGCATATACCATGCTCCTGGATAGGAAGAATTAACATTGTTAAAATATTCATACTGCCCAAAGCAATCTATAGATTCAATGCAATGCCTATCAAGATATTAATGACATATTTCACAGAACTACAAGTATTCCAAAAATTTATATGGAACCACAAAAGACCCAGCAATAGCCACAGCAATCTTGAGAAATAACAAAGTTGGAGGAATCATGTCACCTGATATCAAAATATACTACAAGGCTATAGTAATCAAAACGGCATGGTACTTGGCATAAAAATGGACACATATGTCAGTGGAAGAGACTAGAGAGTCCAGAATTAAACCCATATCCTTATGGTCAATATTTGACAAAGGAGGTCAGAATCTACAATGGGATAAAGACAGCCTCTTCAATAAATGGTGATGGGAAAATTGGACAGATAAAAGCAAAAAAAAAAAAAAAAGGAACTAAACCATCTTCTTATACCAAATGCAAGAATAAATTAAACATGGATTAAAGAGTTAAATGTAAGACTCACAACCATAAAATGCCTAGAAGAAAACATAGACAGACTAATCTTTGATATTTCTCTTAGCAATATATATATATATATATATATATATATATATATATTGATACAACTTCTCAGGGCAAGGGAAATAAGAAAAAATAAACAAATGGTACTACATCAAACTAAAAAGGTTTTTCACAAAAGAAACTATCAACAAAATGAAAAGACAATTACTGAATGGAAGAAGATATTTGCCATCTGATAAGAGATAAATACCCAAAATTCATAAAGAACTCATACAACCCAACACCAAAACAACAACAAACAATCCAATTAAAAAATGGACAAAGGTCCTAAAGAGATGCTTTTCCAAAGAGGACATACAGATGGGCAATAGACATATGAAAAGATGCTCAAATGTCACTAATTGTCAGAGAAATGCAAAATAAAACCACACTGAGGTATCACCTCATACCTGTCAGAATAGCTATTATCAATAAATTCACAAACAATAAGTGTTGGTGAAGATGTGGAGAAAAGGGAACTCTTGTGCACTGTTGGTGGGAGTGCAGACTGGTGCAGCCACTGTGGAAATAAGTCAAAGAAAGGCAAATACAATATGATCTCACTTATATGTGGAATCTAAAAAACAAAATAAATGAACAAACAAAATTGAAACAGACTTATAGACACAGAGAGCAGACTGACAGTTGCCAGAGGGGATAGGGGTTGGGAACTGGGTGAAAAAGGTGAAAGGATTGAGAAGTACAGATTGTTAATTACAAAATAGTCATGGGAATGTAAAGTACAGCACAGGGAATATAGTCAACTAGAGGCCCAGTGCATGATTGGGGTGGCTGGTCGGGGGGGGGGGGGGGCAGGCCAGGGGGGAGGGGCTGCAGGCGGTTGGCTGGTCCCGCCCCCGATCAGGGTGATGAACCCCTTTACCTTTTGCTTGTCTGTGAAGCTCTTTATCAGATAGTTCATTTTCTAAATGAGATTTGCTGGGTAGAGAAGGGCATGGCAAGAAGTATTCAAAGTGATGAAGAGCAAGGACCTATAGCCAGGGTGACCTTCCTTTTGAAAAGATACATCTGCTCTGGGGGCCGAGGGTTCGGTCTCTGTGAAACCCGGGTTAATCTTTGCATCAGGCGAATGGAATTGCTGAGGCCTATTTGAGAGTCGCCAAGGCTGGGAGCGTGATCTCAGAACAGTTAAAAACACATTAGTGAAGGGATGTTATGGGTTCTCTCTCATCAAAAATTCCACGCGTATCTGTGCTACACCAACAGGGTTGCTTTAACACTGAAGCCTCCATCCGCAAGCCCACCCGCCTCCAGGAGCTGGCGGGAGGTTGAAAATGGCCACGTAGATGAGTCCGGTGCCAGGCGACCTGGCAGGTGTCAGCGGTTTGGCTGTCTGAGGTCTGAGTCCCGGGCATGGGGAGACAGGCTCTGACATCACCACCATGTGGAGGATTTGATGGCATTGGCAGCAGCTTCAGAGCTTGTTGCTATTTAGTTTTATTTTTATCTCCTTTTCCCTTTAAACCTCTCCAGGTTGAGTGCATTCAAGAGAGGAGCAGCCTCTGCAGCCTCCTCAGCGGAGAGCATGCCTTTGATATGGGTTCACACCCAACTGGACAGAGTCCTGTTTAGAAATATGTGTGGGTCTTGCATTATTTTCACTATTACTGATAAAGAGGGTTTTAGATTCTGGCACATAAATATGTTCCCTGCTTATCCATGAGGGCAGGAGGCTGAGTGCAGCCACAGGCACAGCCACGGTTCTTCACTCACTCACAGGCCTTGGTCCAATGGTGGCAATGCAGGCCCTTTGCACATGGGGGTCAGGGAGCAGGGTCGGGCAGCAAATGTAGGACATGGCCATCCACAACCCTGCTTTTTCCAGACCTCTGTCTCAGTCCCAATCTTCCCGCTCCACGTCTGTAGCGTCTTCTTCTTGAGGCGGATTCAGGCATCTGCGGGACATGATGTTTATCACATGCTGTTTCTCTGTGTGCATGGGGGTTCCTGAATCAGGCTTCCTTCAGCATTGTGGTGGTGGGGGACAGCATGAAGGTGCGAACACAATCTGTGCAGACTCCTTGCTGAGCACCTTCTGTATACCTCCTGTATACCTGATGGGCATCTTCCCTCAGGAGGGTTGCTGACAGCTCAGTTGCGTGCTCCCTATGTCTGCGACCAGCAGGTGGGGGGAGCCTGATCAGGAGTGGGGCCGGTCAGGGGGAGGAGCCGCGGGAGGTTGTGGGGGGGGAGCCGATCAGGGCCTGGATCAGGCTGGTTGGCTGCCACAGTACACCTCATAGCTACTGGTCATTCTGGTCTTTCTGGTCGTTCTGCCATTCGGTCGCTGGGCTTTTATATCCTAGTAGCCCTGCGCACGAATCTGTGTACCAGTAGCTCGCCAGTAGCTCGCTGCCACCCTCCAGTAGCTCTCCACCCGCTGCCCCACCCTCCTGTAGCTTCCCTCGCCCCCCCATAGCTTGCTGCCCAGCTATCAGGCTGGCAGGCAGTGTGGTTAGGGGCAATGAGGCAGCCAGGCAGGCGAGTGGTTAGGAGCCAACAGTCCTGGATTGTGAGAGGGATGTCCGACTGCCGGTTTAGGCCTGATACCCTGAGCCTAAACTGGCAGTCGGACATCCCCCAAGGGGTCCCAGATTGGAGAGGGTGCAGGCTGGGCTGAGGGACAGGGCTCCCCCCCTCCCCCGTGCACGAATTTCGTGCACTGGGCCTCTAGTATATAGATAATCTATAATAATAAACGTGTAATATGCTAATTAGACCGGACAGCTGAATGACCTTCTGGACGTCTTTTGGACAACCTTCTGGACAAAGCTGGGGCTGCGAGGGTCAAGGCCCTTGCACTAATTTCATGCATTGGGCCTCTAGTCTATATATATAAAAGCCTAATATGCAAATTGTCCCCCCAGGAGTTCAACTGGGAGACCAGGAGTTCGCTTGCTCACTATGAAATGTGTTGACCACCAGGGAGACCACCAGGGAGGCCGGCAATTGGCAACTGGGGAAGGGAGGCCCTGACTGGCAGCCAGAAGGCCCCAATTGGCCCTGATCGCCAGCCAGGCCTAGAGACCCTACCCGTGCACACATTTTGTGCACTGGGCTTCTCGTATTGTAATAACTATGCATGGTGCCATGTGGGTACTAGAAATATTGGGGGGAACACTTTGTAAATTATATGATTGTCTAACCACTATGCTATATACCTGAAACCAATACAAAATAGTATTGAATGTAAACTCTAATTGAAAATTGAAATTAAAAAAGGACAATATTTGTTTTCTTATGTTGTAGTCACTTAGTGTTACCCATAGTGTTACTGGGTTGGATCCTTATATCAGGTCAACTTCAACTTCTTTCTCATTGTGAAAGAATATAAAGATTCCCTTATGCCCAGGGTGCCTGGAGTGTAGGGAAGAGGAAAGAAACTTCCAGTTGGGCATATTTATTGTTCCAAATTAGGCTATGCCAGAAACCACAAAAAGAAGTTGAAATGGTTGCCTCTGAATCAATGTCTAGATCAGACTACATGATTTTCTGCATTCTCTGATGTGGCACACCATTTTTTGCAGGTAAATTATTGCATTAATAATAGTGAGAAGACTCATATCTTCTTCAGCAAATGCTATTTAGAAGAAAACATATTTATTTTTCCCTTTCATGATCTCAATATAAATAGAGTTTTAGAATGTGGGTCTAGACCAGCAGCTGCCCAGAAGCAGGAAAAGAATCTGGGTCAGTGGCCACCCTGACTTCCACTGCTGAACATCTCCTGTGGCTATTTTGGGGTTCTGAAACATCCACTTAGGTGACTCTATCAGCAACCACTGGGAAATTTTGTGAGAAGGGGGACAAGGGAGAGAGGAGAACTATGGGGGGTGGGCACTTTTAGTATTTTCCCCTCCCCGCTGTGATCAGAGGGGAGAAATGCTAAAGGCAAGCCCTGGAGTTTGCCTCCAGAGCAGTGACTGATGCCAAGGATGACAAATAGGCATTAAGAAGAGGCAGCATCACTTCAGAGGACTTGGTTAGGAAGGCTGAGAAGTGTGTTTTCTGGAATTGTTCCACTCAAAATGGTTAAAATTAAAGAAAAGATTTAGTACTAAAAATTAGGGAAGATTCTGGCTCCTGAAATACTTTGCTGAGAGACTCAGGTCTTGAGGATTCTGGAGAGCCAAGTCTCACTGCTTTCCAGTTTCTAGCCTGTATTACCTCTTGGAATAATGATTTGCATGTTTACTCCCCATTGTGAAATAATTTTTAGCATAATTCCGAGTTAATGAAAATGGCAGATTTAGGAAACAAATGTTGTTGACTTGCACAGACTTGTGCCTGTACTTTGTGTTTTAAATTTTTAAAAAATGTATTTTATCTCCCATTTTCGCCCTTTTTGCCCTTCTTCCCAACCCTTGTCCCATACCAGGCCTTCCCCATGCTATTGTCTGTCTCCATGGGTTATGCACATATTCATGTATGTTCTTTGGTTAATCTCTTCTTGTCCCCTCACTCCCCCCACCCTCCACTGAGTTCTGTTATTCTATTTCATGCATCCATACCTCTGGACCTATTTTGTTAGTCAGTTTATTTTGTTCATTAGATTCCACTTGTAAGTGAGATCATGTGATATTTGTCTTTCTCTGGCTTATTTTACTAAGTATAATGATCTCCAGGTCCATCCATGCTATCAGAAAGGGTAAGAGATCCTTATTTTTTACAGCTGCATAGTATTCCACTGTGTAAATGTCCCACAGCTTTTTTATCCACTCGTCTGCACACACTTTCAAAACTATCTGATGCATATGGGGAGGAGATGGTGAGGGAGGGGGGAAGAAACAGTGGATGTGAGGACCCTCTTCATTCCAGTAAACATGCTGAACCCCTGTTAGATGCCAGCAGGTACTGGTTGCATATATGGCAAATAGGTGTCCTCTTCAAGTAGAGCAATGGCAAAAAGGGAACCTCCTCTGGATGGATCAATGAGGAAAACCTAGCCCTTTTGGTGGAACCTGTAGACAAAGGCACCATCTCTGAGCATAGGAATTAGAAAAACTCTCTTGTTCTTGGCATAACTATTAAAAATTAAAGCAGCCTCTGGGTGGACCAATTTTAAAAGGTCACCCTCTCTGGGAATAATAATTAAATAAAGGTGCCCCTTTCTTCATGTGCAGTCAGACAGGGCATTGGGATTGGCTGAATTTTGTCAACAACTTGAGACTCCTTGGCAGAGTGCCCTGTAGGAATACAACTTGCACAACAGTACAGGAGGTCCTATTATAGTGTTCAGCACTGGGCCAGGTACCAGGCACACAGGTATATATAAGAGATAGACATTGTTCTTTTTTTAAAATTTTTATTTATTTCAGAGAGAAAAGGAGAGGGAGAGAGATAGAAACATCAATGATGAGAGGTACTCATTGATCGGCTGCCTCCTGCATGCCCCCAACCAGGGATCGAGCCCGCAACCCGGGCATGTGCCCTTGACTGGAATCGAACCCGGGACCCTTCAGTCCCCAGGCTGATGCTGTATCCACTGAACCAAGCCAGCTAGGGCAGACCTTTTTCTTGAGTAATTTATAGAACTCTTCCTCATAACCCCTACCCTCTTTAACTCACCCACCTGCTGCCAGCTCCACCCATTCCGCATCCCTCCCAGTAGAGCTTCTCTTTATGGTGACAAAACATCTACATTCCAGATGCATGGCTGCTGTCTGCTGTTGGAGGGGGCTGTGCTGCTCCTATATCCAGCTCCAGGCTTTAGGGCCAATTGCTCATTGTGAGGGCTTGTTGCTTATTGAGTCTAGGTGGGGAAATATGGACATCATTTCACACTTTGGTATCTGTTTAAAAACTTTGTTGTGTTCTGTTTAAATGTGTTTAAATGGTGAGTTTGGGTATAGCTGAGATATTTTTCCCTTTTAATTTTCATGTTCTTTAATAAAGGAAAGCAGTTTATCTCTAATCTGGTAGTTTAGAGCTGGCATAAAGGGCTAATTCCTACCTACCTCCTTGTACTAAGACTATGCCAGGCTCTGTGCCAGATAGTGGTGACACTGAATTGATAAGACTTACCTTTTGCTCATGAGTAAAATATATTTTAAAAAAATATATATTTTATTGAATTCAGAGAGGAAGGGAGAGGCCTGCTTCCTGCACGCCCCCCACCGGGGATCCAGGGTGCAACCCAGGCATGTGCCCTGGCCTCGAATTGAACTACGACCTCTTGGTTCATAGGTTGACGCTCAACCACTGAGTCACATGGGCCAGGAAACTGCTTGCTCTTGAGTCTTAACAGTTGGGAAGAAAGCGTGGAAGGAGAAAACCTCACTGCAGACTGCTGGGTCTGTGTGAAAAGCACAGAGCACAGAGGCAGAGAAGGCTTCTGTGAGCTTTTCCTCTCTTGTCTTCCTGAAAACTCCTATTCATCTGTCAAGACTTTCACTTGGACAATCCCTCCTCTTTATAGCTTTCTCTGACACCCTCTGCTATGTTCCAGCTGTGATTTGTTCACTTTTACAACCCTTGGTCCTTCCAGGTGGTCCAGCTTGGGAGGAGATAGTTGAGGCAGATTGCCAAATATGTATTGACAACTTACTGAATTCATTTTTATTTCCTTTCCTTTACCACCTCTTGAAAGTGCTATATTTTTTCATGTATAAGACACCCCCACTTTTCCAACCCAAAATTAAGAAATCAATATTTTAAACATAAAACAGAACACATTTTTATTTAGTAATTACCGCAGGTAATGTTTACATACCAGTACTATGATATTATGCAGCATATCACTTTATTCAGGCTCTGTTTTATCACTGCTCTCTGCTTCATCACTATTACTTCCAGACATATCAAGTTCTTCAACTTCTATTGTGTCACTTCTGTCTTGTGAGTCACTGTCTATATTGTGAGATCATCCTCATAAACTGGTGGCATTTTCTGAGTTAACTTTGTGTTCTCATGGCCCACCCTTCTCTCATGAAATTGAAGCTCCATTTTGTCTTTCCTCTAAAATCAACAATGTTCATTTCGCTTGCAAACATTCTTTCCTGACATTGAATAAGCTTGGTTGACACACATAAGCCACTCTGGCGCTGCTCCATAATCCACGTCTTAAGCCTCTGCTCCAAGTTTGCCCATTTTGCTGGTTTTCCTCTTAAAGCTTTCTTCTTTTTTGGCATCTTAAGGAGTTGTTCTTCCTATTTTCTCCACTGTCTGATCACACACTCAGTGGGAGGAGGTCCAAATTGTCTCTCTGCAGCTCTATTTCTATGCTCTTTTGCATAGCCTATTATATTCAGTTTGATTTTGCAGAGTAAGACCATCGCTTACCAGTATTTATCTTTTTATTTTTTGATATCTTTATGGGCTCAGAACACTCTAGTCCCTGTTGCATCTGTGCACTCTCCACCTCTCCCTCCAATTATGGCATCAGCTGACGTCAGTAATAATAAGGCTCATGATTGGAGGAAGCCTGTTTGACAAGGTATGCACCCCTGCTGCTCCCTTCTCGGCTGACTTCCATGTATATGACACCCCTTGATTTTCAGTCTAATGATTTTAGAAAAGAATAGCATCTTATACATTGAAAAATATGGTAACATGAAACATGACCCTCTTCTTTGAAACTGGGAAGAACAGCCTAGCCATTCCTGGGCCTAAAATGAACTGGAAGTCAGAAGTTAGCACTTTCTCCCTAGAAGAGGAAGCCTGTATTAAAGGTTTTGGGGATTTGCAAACATGATAGAACCACTGCAGCTTTCAGACCCTGATATATTTAGATGAGTTTGAAGGGTTTCCTCAACCTCAAGGGAAATAAGAGTTACATTAGGTGGCTGTGGGCTAGAGACATCCTTTAGAGGTAGAAAGAAGCCCTGATAATGAGCCTGACTAACTTTGCTTATTTTGCCCTGGAGATAAGCCCAATTCCAGATTTGCCAATTGGGGTAATTTCAGTGCTCAGCCTCTGTTTTCTATTTGCCAGAAGTATCAAATGAAATCCTGAATGGGCAAATAAATAGCTTTGTAAACAAACAAAAAAAATCACCCTTAAATGTTAGGTATTATCATTCTTGAGAACAAGGATAGTGGCTGAATCATCCCTTTTTCTCTAGTTTGAAAGTAGCCACACTGCAAATGTTTGTTGAATGACTATGTGTCCTAGTAGGAGATAGATGTTTGTATTTCTTTAAACCTTTTCATATTCTCTAGTAAATTGGCATACTGCTTAATGCTTATCCTCAGCTGTTTTGTAATTTCTGCTATTACCAATGCTCTCAAGCTTCCAACACCCAACAAATGGTTTATTGACTCCGAGGTATTTTTGCCTGCAATCAGGATATATTGCTGTCAAATGGACAGTGACCTGGGCTATGACCTTTTTCTAGAGAGCTCAGTTCTCCCTTCAGATGGCTGGGGGTTGTATCCTATCCATGTCTGTGTTCCCCGAGTACCCTGCTATGCAGCAAGTGCTCAATATATATTTGCTGACTGACTAATATGGAGAGGGAGTAGCATGTTTTTGTACATCTATTTGGCCAGCCACATCAACTCCAGATATCAGAAAGTGACAAATGTCACAGCTACATTACCCTACCTTACTTTTGCACTGAAGTGAACCCTTTCTTAAAATTAAAGAATCTTTGGCCAAAAACCCATAGCTTTATTATTATTTTTAAGAGCCTACTGTGTGCCTGGCAGTATGGGAATCATTAACTTATTTATTCCTCACAACAATTCCTTGATATAGTTACCATTATTATCCCCATCTTCTTGATGAGGAAATGGGCTCAGAGAAGAATAATTTCATTAAAACTTGTGAAGTTGAGGATCTAGAAATTTTTTGTTTTGTTAATCCTCACCTGATGATATTTTTCCTTTTTTTTTTTAAAGAGAGAGAGTGGAAGGGAGGGGGAGAGATAGAGAGAAACATCGATGTGAGAGAGACACATCGATTAGTTGCCTCCCACATGTACCTGACCAGAGCTGGGCATCGAGCCTGCAACTGAGGTATGTGCCCTTCACTGGAATCGAACCCGCTAGGGCAGGGTCCAGAATTTGAATCCCTGATGCATATTCTAAATCATAATGAACTGGGGGAGGAAGTTGTACTGAAAGCAAGGAGCAGGAAAGGAATGTGTTTCTGTCACCATCAGGGAGGAGCCTAGGTTGGGGTAGGATCAGATGGAGGGCGTTCTAGTGGGACACGGGAGATTCAGCAGGACTACATCTGGTGGGACTAAAATGAAAATGAAAATTTCTTGGGGGAACCAGGGAAAGAAAACAGAAAATTGAATTTTTCTCTATGAAATTAATCAGCATTTTTACATTTCTTTCAAATTTAAAAAGCACTTTTCTCTGTGTTATCTCATATAGTTCTGAAGACAGCCCTGTGAGTTATTACTCCTATTTGAGAAATGAAAAAAAATAGACTCATATTATAAATGACTTGTCCATGGTGGCAAGTGGGAAGGTTATGAAGACCAAGAAACCCTTTATTCATTCAATAAATATTTATTGAGCACCTACTATGTACCATGCACTGTTTTAGGTGAAAGGGGATAGCAGCAAACAAGACAGACAAAACTTTTTCCTCATGAAGCTTACGAGGTAGATAAACTATGATTTATATTTCAATTACTCTCTGTCAAGTAACGGATATTGGTTTCGTTTTTCAGTGTTGGCTGTGTTTTCGAATCATCTGTCATACTTTGAAAAAACACTGATATCTGGATCCTACTCCCCAGTTAAATGAGACTCTCTGGGGGTAAAAGTCCAGGCTGTGTGTGTGTGTGTGTGTGTGTGTAATGTGCTCCAGAGGGTTTTAGTGTGCACTCAGGGTTAAGAAGCATTGGTTTAGAGCAGTGATTCTCAAATTTGCTGCTCATTAGAATCGCCTTAAAAACTAAAGAATATATATACCAAATGTCTTGGCTTCACCTCTAAGATGAATCCTATCTAATAATAGACAAATATGCAAATTGACCATACCTCCGACACACCCACAAGTGATGCCCACAAGCCATGCCCACCATCCAATCAGAGCGAGTATGCAAATTAACCCACACCAAGATGGCTACAGCCACAGAGAGCAAGGTTTCCTAGGTAACAGAGGAAGCCAAGCTTTCCGCCTGCCCTTGCCAGGCCTAAGCCTCCACTCAAGCTACAAAGTTTCAATTATAGAAGGTAAACAAATTCAAACAAATGGCGGCAGAATGGAGCTTGAGAGAGCAGGCCAGGGTTGCCGCTGGCAACAGGGGATGCAAAGCTTTCCACACACCCTGGCTGGGCCCACCCGCTTAAGGCAACAAAGTTTCAATTATAACCCCAACACAAATGGCTGCTGGCCTCGGAGGGAGCCCCAGGCTTGGCTCCGCTCCAGGCTACAAAGTTTCAATTGTAGAAGGAAAATAAATTCCAGATACCAGGGCCTCTGCTTGGGTTGCCAGGGGGCGTGGCCTGCCTGCAAACCACCACAGGCCCCTCGCTCAGGCCGCCCCACGCCCCAAGGGAACCCCCACCTGATCCGGGACACCCTTCAGGGCAAACCAGCTGGCTCCCACCCCTGTACCAGGCCTCTACCCTATCTAATAAAAGAGTAATATGCAGCCAGGACCGGTTTGGCTCAGTGGATAGAGCGTCGGCCTGCGGACTGAAGGGTCCCAGGTTCAATTCCGGTCAAGGGCATGTACCTTGGTTGCGGGCACATCCCCAGTAGGGGGTGTGCAAGAGGCAGCTGATCGATGATTCTCTCTCATCATCGATGTTTTTAACTCTCTATCCCTCTCTCTTCCTCACTGTAAAAAATCAATAAAATAATAAAAAAAAGAGTAATATGCAGATTGATCATCACTGCAAAACACACTATAGCTGCCCCCATGTGGTCAAAGATCCTGCCCCCATGTGGACACAAGATGGCCACCACAAGATGGCCAGCAGGAGAGGGCAGTTGGGAGGCACCCGGCCTGCAAGGGAGGGCAGTTGAGAAGGACCAGGCCTGCAAGGGAGGGCAGTTGGAGGTGATCAACCCTGCAGGAGAGGGCAGTTAGGGGTGGCCAGGCCAGCAGAGGAGGGAAGTTGGGGGCAAACAGGCTGGCAGCAGAGTGGTTAGGGGGTGATCAGGCTGGCAGGCAGAAGCGGTTAGGGGCAATCAGGAAGGCAGGCAGGCAAGCAGTTGGGAGCCAGCAGTCCTGGATTGTGAGAGGGATGTCCGACTGCCCGTTTAGGCCCGATCCCAGTGGGATCGGGCCTAAACGGGCAGTCGGACATCCCTCAAGGGGTCCCAGATTGGAGAGGGTACAGGCTGGGCTGAGGGACAACCCCCCTCCGTGCACGAATTTCGTGCACCGGGCCTCTCGTTAAATTAGAATCTCTACTATTGTATCCAGACACTTGTGGTTTAAAATGTGCCTCTTCAAAAAGGTTCTACTGAGTTCAGAGAGTGGGGTTTGCATGAAGCACTTGGGACAAAGAACAACTGGCCCCAGTTCCTCTCATTTCTCAAGCATATGGATCATTGGGTTTTTCTGTTGTTGTTGTGGTGTGTTTTTAAGTATCAATGTTTATTTTAATTTTGCTTCCCTTTTAGATAGGCTAAAGGTCTGAGGACAAGAATCAACTTATGTTAGTTCACTTGTGCCAGGTCTTTTCTGTTTGCTCCCTTTGAATATCCTCTTCACCTTGCTGCATCATTGGGTTTCCTTGCTGTCTGCTTAGGTTCAAATAATTGGAATGCCAACAGATCAGTGGATAGACAAGATTGAGACAGACATATACCACACACAAATACTCTTGCTATCTCTCAGCTTACAAAACCTTTTTAGATAGTCTGCAGACAATTTCCTCATTAAAAAAAAAAAACACACAACAAAACACTCCACAAGCTTAAATGAAAATACAGACTTAATCCCCTCATCTTCAAAATTAATTTTCTTCCCTTAGTGTATAAACAAATGGTAGTAAGCTTTACAAGGAACTGTATATACTGAGAAATATTTTTTTCTAAGCTTAGCCAATTAAAACAATTTTTAAAAATCCTTAACTACTGGAAAGAATCCAGTGTTGTCATAAAATAAGTAGTTTTCCTTTTGTTCTTAAAGGACTCCTTTTAAAAGTAAAGGGGCCACTGTCAGGTATATTCTACAATAACACATTTCAACACTGCTTACAACCAATAACCTAGTGAATGTTAACTGAAGTTTCAGGTCAGGAGAATGGAAAATTATATTCTATTGAGAGACTATTGAAAAAATAAAACAAAAACCAAAAACCTTATCACAACAAAACCAATGACTCCTAAATTAGAAGATGACTATCACCTTTTACTAAGTACCTAAGTTTCCATGGAGTAAAACTCAGGAAAGGAGAATCAATTTTACAGCCCATTCCACAGGACTTCAGCTTCTGAAATAACAAACAAAACCCATTTCACCTGAAGGTAGGTTTCATAGAATTGAGTCAAAGTAAAACAAACAAAATACATATTCAGTGCATGTGAAGTAAAAAGATGTATGTATATTCTATATGTATTTATAAAAGAAATATTTTAGTTAAAAAAATTAAAAGCTTGATCTATGAATGGAATTCTGGAACTGCCATGTAATAATGCTCAGCTCTCACTATATTATGTCATGAATATATATGAACTATTAAAACTAAATGTGATAGTCAATAGACAGCTGGCCTACATTTATGTTTATTAAAAACTGACATAAACAAACAAAACCTGTACAAAAAATATCCCAAATTGCATATCACTTTGAAACAGTAATCTTGAGAGACATTATCGCCTAGGACCCCCGCTTCCTCTGCCCCGACCACGTCCTCTTCCTCTTCCTCGGCCTCGGCCTCGGCCTCTTCCTGCAACAGCTTCTCTTTTCTTAGATTTCACCTTTGGTTCAACATCCACAAGTAGTGTATCCAAAGGTAAGCTGTCTGGCAGAATAAAATATCGAATGTTATTCCTGCGAATACTCAGTGTTTCCAGCTGTACAGGTTCTTGGTTCTTCAGGGTCATTTTCACAGCTTTAAGATGAGTATTCATGCTAACATCTACACCTGTGATTGTTCCATGGACCTGTGTTCCATTCTTTAATTCGATGGTTACAGTTTCGTGACTCAATTTCATCAAAAACCTTACAAGCTTCATCCTCATGAAGATTTCTGTCCGAGAGTGCACAAAACCCGACAACCGTGGGCCACCGGACCTGAGTATCGGATCATTGGTTTTTCATTCTTGCAAGAAATATTTATTGAACACCTACTATACTTCCTTTTCCCAGGTCCTGATTCCTCCTCTGTGTGACAAACTTGATAATCTCTAAAGCTTATCTCCTATTTGAGAAATGAAATTATAAACTGAAACTCAGTTTATAATTCTACAAGGGAGATTTGGGCTAGGAATATTAATGGCTCAGAGGACTGACTCTTGGAGACCTGGGTTAAATTATATGTCCTCTTGACAGTAGTATATGTTACATTTGAGTGACAGAAATTCATGAAAATCCAATAATGTGTGGGTGAGTCTTTTTCTTCCATTAAGCTATCTGTCCACAAGGAACATATGGACTCTTCTTCCCTCTTCTCATTCATCATTTTGCTGACCACATTTGGGCAACACAGATAGACAAACAAGGGCAGGCTCAGAAGGGAAGACTCAACAGGGTCAGATTGTGAAAGTCAGCCGGAGGAAAGAAGAAACAAAAAGGTGTGCCTTGTACATCCAAAGCACCTAGGAGCAGCATAAAGTTTGTTAGAGAAAGGCAGCTTACCACTTGATCTAGTTCTCTTTGACCTATAATTGGCCTGCACTGGCAGAAGAAAGATGATAGTCATAGTATTGAAAGGCAGCATAATTAGCATTATGGTTAAGCTCATGGTCCCTGCGACCACTCACCCTGGTTTTGAATCCTCCTTCTGCCATTTGCTTTCTTTATGACCCTGGACAAGTAGTCTGACATCTCTTTGTATTAGTTTCCCTATCTGTAAATTGGGGCTAATTACAATAATACCCGCTTCATAGGTATGTCACGATGATAAGCTTGGCAGCAAGTAAATATTATTACACAAAATTATACTGATTTTGAGTAGGTGTCCAGCACTCTACTTGTGTTTCCTCCCTAATATTTACTTTCCATGAAGTAGACACTATTTTTCCAATTTTATAGATGAAGAAATCAAGTCACAGAGATGTTGTCACCTAGAAAAAGTGACCTAGTTAGTAATTTGCAGAGCCAGGATTTGACTCCATGGGATTGATTCCTTAGCACCCACTGTTGATGTAAGAAACATCCAAACAAACATGTAGAGAATTTTTATAAGAGTTTATTTGAGCCAAACTGATGACATGCTGGGAAGATCTCAAATGCTCCGGTTTTGCAGTTTCTTTTATACATTTGGAATTGGGGGGTGGGCTTAAGGAAGATTACTTAGAAGTGGGAGAAATCAAGGTACAGGACAGTTAACAAGATTATGTGCTCCCTTGAGGGTGGTTACCTTTCTGAGGGGTCTGAAAAAGAGGATTACTCTGGCATTTCAAAGGTGTGTTTACCTGGATGTACAAGAACAATGGACAGGGCTTGATGAAGGCAAAGATAAGCCTTTTTATAGACTTGGGGTGTGACTACCCACCATGACCTGCCCAGTTAGGAATTTATGATCAGATCCCCCAGTGAAGTTATTTTTGGTCAGACTTATTACAGAGCCCCTTTTTCTTCCATACAGCTCAACCATAGAACTGTACTGCATAATGGTACAAGCCATTATCTTCATCTTGATGCCCACTGATAAAGGAACTGAATTGGGCCCTGGCGATGCTGAAAAGGATGATACCTGGGTCCTGCTTAGGGGAGTTTATACTGTAGTTAGGGACAGCAGACATATGTGTAAGAAGATTGCAATCAAAGGTGGAACATAGTTGGTGCCAAGGGAGTTCAGAGAGTAGCCAGTGATAGTTTTGTCACGATATCTGGCTTTGAATCAGGTCCTTGACAGATACAGGCAGGAAGTTGTAGACAGAGGGAGCTATATGAGCAAAGGTAAGGAGATAAGGCTGTGGATGGTATTTTGTATATTGGGAAAAGCACCTTTCCCCCTCTACCATATTGTAGGGAATCCTTGGGAGGCCCTTCAAACTCAGCGCCAAGGTGAGGCAGTGCCTACTATTGCTGGGCCTCTTTAATGGAAGCAAATAGTACAGAAGCATAATATTAAGATATCATAGCTGGACAGGCAATAAGAAGACCATCCAGTACTTCATAGCACAGATGGGGAAACTGAGGCCCAGAGAGGTGAAAGGATCAGCTCCAGAAAGCCAGCAGCAAACTAGGAGACTTTGTCAGGCCAATATTTCTGCCATGTAGTGATGCATAAGAGAGCCTTGGCCATTTATTGGAGATATGATTTAGTAGCATTCAAGTTTGCTTCTCTAGACCCAGAAGACATGCACATGAGGCTTATAAGACATACCATGGAGGGCACACAGGGTGAATTGAGAAGACAAGGCAGAGACCAAATGTGAGAGTCACCCCCTAGGACGTTGGAACTCTTAATTTTTTTTAGGATATATTTTTGTTTTTAAAAAATTTTAAATTAATTTTTCAGAGAGAGAGAGAGAGAGAGAGAGAGAGATAGAGGGAGGGAGAGGGAGAGAGTGAAACATCATGTGAGTGAGAAATATCCATCAGTTGCCTCCAGCACATGCCCTGACCGGGAATCAAACCTGCAACACGGGTATGTGCCCTGACAGGGAATTGAACCTGCCACTTTCTGGTGCACGGGACAATGCTCCAACCAACTGAGCCACACTGGCCAGGGCCAGAATATTATTTTTTTAAATGCATTAGATAAAGTAGGTATACTTACAGAGAGAAACAATTGTACTGAAATAGTTATCAAAATATTTTTTTAAAAAAACTGAGATATGGTAATATGTGTTTTATTGATAACATTTTAAATGACAAGATCTAACAGTGGGTCTAAGTGAACGAGTGTAAGTGAAATTTCAAGATATTTTGACAACTGTCATAGGATATGCAAATCTGTGATTTCTATTACTGATAAAGTCTCCAGTACTGTTAATATTTCTGTGGTTTGTTGCCTACACTCGTCATTTCAATTACAGCTTAGTGGAAATAAACAGGAAATTTTTTTCACAGACCTCCTGAGCTCTCCTCATGTAACTCCTGGGGGTCTGTGGACCCCAGGTTAAGAATCCATGCCTTAAAAAACAACTCCTGCCTTAAGGCAAAGTAGATGCTGGAGAACCAACCCACTGTGGCTTTTTAATTTTGTTCTAGGAAATGACTCTGAGGAGAGACTTAATCACCCTGAAACTACATTTAAGATTGTACATGTGTGGACACACGTGTGGATGGATGTCATTGGTGCTACTCTCCTAACAGTTCTGGCTTTCCTTCCTCCACATACACAACAGGACTGCACCTCCTCAGCCCTTTATAGTTAGTTAGGTGTGGCCATGTGACTTGCCTGAACCAATGAAATATGTCACTCTCCTGCTCCAAAGCCTCTTGTGGCTCCTCATCATGCTCAGGATGAATTCCACAGTCTTCAACATCGTGTGTGTGTGTGTGTGTGTGTGTGTGTGTGTGTGTGTGTGTGTGTGTGTGTGTGTGTAATGTATTTATTTATCTTTATTGTTGAAAATATTACAGATGACCCCCTTTCTCCCCCCCCCCATTGACCTCCTCCTTCCCACTCTCATCCCCTCCCCAGGCCTTCATCACCCTATTGTCTGTGTCTACTGGTTATGCATATATGCATCTGTGTTTGGTTAGTCCTTCCGCCCGCCCCCCCACCCACACACATGCCTTCCCTCTGAGAATCGGCAGTCTGTTGCACGCTTCCATGTCTCTGGATCTAGTTTGTTTGTCAATTTATTTTGTTCATTAGATTCCACATATAAGGGAGATCATGTGTTATTTCCCATACTCTGGCTTATTTGCTTAGCATAATAATCTCCAGGACTTTCCATGTTGTCTTCGCTTATCTACTGATGGGCACTTGGGCTGTTTCCAGATCTTAGCTATTGCAAATTGCGCTTCTATGAACATAGGAGTACATACATTCTTTCTGATTGGTATTTCGGGTTTCTTAAGACATATTCCTAGAAGTGGTATTACTGGGTCAAATGGCAGTTCCATATTTAATTTTTTGAGGAAACTCCATACTGTCTTCCACAGTGGCTGCACCAGTCTGCATTCCCACCGGCAGTGTACTAAGGTTCCTCTTCTCCACATCCCTGCCATTTGTTGATTTGTTGACGATAACCATACTGACAGGTGTGAGATAATATCTAATTGTCATTTTGATTTGCATCTCTCAGATGATTAGTGACTTTGAACATTTTTTCATGTTTCTTGACTTTTTGTATGTCCACTTTGGAGAAGTGTCTATTTAGGTCCTTTGCCCATTTTTTAATTGGATGGTTTGTCTTCCTTTTGTTAAGTTGTATGAGTTCCTTATATATTTTGGATATTAACCCTTTATCGGATGTATCATTGTGAAATATGTTCTCCCATGCAGTGAGCTCTCTTTTCATTTTGACGCTGGTTTCTTTTGCTGTGAGGAAGCTTTTTATTTTGATGTAGTCCCATTTGCTTATTTTTTTTCCTTTGTTTCTCTTGCCCTAGGAAATGTATCACTGAAAATTTTGCTATGTGAGATGTCTGATATTTTGGTGCCTATGTTTTCTTCTAGGACTTTTATAGTTTCATGCCATACATTTAAGTCTCTTATCCATTTTGAGTGTATTCTTGTGTATGGTGTAAGTTGGTTGTCCAGTTTCATTTTTTTTGCATGTATCTGTCCAATTTTCCCAACACCATTTATTGAAGAGACTGTCTCTACTCCACTATATGCTCTTGCCTCCTTTGTCAAATATTAATTGAGCATAATGGCTTGAGTTGGTTTCTGGGTTCTCTGTTCTGTTCCATTGATCTATATGCCTGTGTTTGTGACAGTACCAGGCTGTTTTGAGTACAGTGGCTTTGTAGTCTAACTTGATACCTGATATTGTGATTCCTCCAACTTTATTCTTCTTTCTCAAGATTGCTGCAGCTATTCGGGGCCTTTTTTAAAATTCCAGATGAATTTTTGGAGAGTTTGTTCTAGATCTTTGAAATATGCCATTGGTATTTTAATGGGGATTGATTGCTTTGGGTAGTATGGACATTTTAATGATGTTTATTCTACCAATCCATTAACATGGTATGTTCTTCCATTTGTTTATGTCTTCCTCTATCTCTTTTTTCAACTTCCTGTAGTTTTCTGAGTATAGGTCTTTTACCTCCCTGGTTAAGTTTATTCCTAGGTATCTTATTTTTTTTTTTTGTTTTGTTACTATGTTAAATGTGATTGTTTGTTTAGTTTATCTTTCTGAGAGTTCATTATTGGTGTATAAAAAAGCCATCGATTTCTGGGTGTTAATTTTGTATCTTGCTACATTGCGAAATTCCTTTATTAAATCCAGTAGTTTTTTGGTGGAGTCTTCAGGGTTTTCTATGTACAATGTCATGTCACCTGCAAATAATGAGAGTTTTACTTTCTCCTTTCCAATTTGGATGCCTTTTATTTCTTCTTCTGGTCTGATCCCTGTGGCTAGGACTTCCAGTACTATGTTGAATAAGATGGTGAAAGAGGGCATCCCCAGTCTTGTTCCTGTTCTTAGGGGAAATGGTTTTAGTTTTTGCCCATTGAGTATGAAGTTGGCTGTAGGTTTGTCATATGTGGCCTTTATTACGTTGACATATGATTCTTCTATTCCCACTTTGATGAGAGTTTTTATCAAAAATGGGTGTTGGATTTTTTAGAATGCTTTTTCTGCATCAATTGATGTAACCATGTGATATTTGACTTTCAATTTGTTTATGTGATGTATCATGTTTATTGATTTGCAAATATTGTAGCAGCCTTGCATCCCTGGAATAAATCCCACTTGGTCATGGTGTATGATCTTTTTAATATATTGCTGAATCTTATTTGCTAATATGTTGTTGAGGATTTTAGCATCGATGTTCATCAGGGATATTGGCCTCTAATTCTTTTTCTTTGTAGTGTCTTTATCTGTATTTAAAAAAATATATTTGTATTGATTTCAGAGAGGAAGGGGGAGGGAGAGAGATAGGAAAACATCAATGATGAGAGAGAATCATTGATTGGCTGCATTCTGCAAGCCTCCTACTGGGGATCGAGCCAAAACCCAGGTATGTACCTTGACCAGGAATTGAACCGCAACCTCCATCATAGTTTGATGCTCAACTACTGAGCCACACCAGCTCAGCTCTTTTTCTGTTTTTGGAATTTGGATAATGCTGGCCTCATAAAAAGAGTTTGGCAGTGTTCCTTCCTCTTGGATTTTTTGGAATTGTTTGAGGAGGGTAGGTGTTAGTTCTTCTTTGAATGTTTGGTAAAACTCCCCTGCAAAGCCATCTGGACTAGGGTTTTTGTGTACTGGGAGGTTTTATTATTATTATTATTATTATTATTATTATTATTACTGCTACAATTTCATCAGTAGTTATCAGCCTATTCAAGTTTTCTGATTCTTCCTGATTGAGTTTTGGAAGATTGTATTTTTCTAAGAATATGTCCATTTCGTCCAGGTTGTCCAGCTTGTTGGCATATAGTTATTCATAGTATTTTCTTACAATACTTTGTACTTCTGTGGTGTCAGTTGTTACTTCACCTCTTTCATTTCTGATTTTATTTATTTGGGTCTTCTCTCTTTGTTTCTTGATTAGTCTGGCCAGTGGTTCATCAATTTTGTTTACCTTTTCAAAGAACCAGCTCTTGGTTTCATTGATGTTTTGTATTGTATTTTTAGTCTATGTTATTTATTTCCACTCTGATCTTCATTATTTCCTTTTCTTCTGCATATCCTGTGCTTTTCTTTTTGTTCTCTTTGTAATTCTTTAAGTGTAGGGTTAGATAATTATTGGAAAAATATCTTGTTTTTTGAGTTAAGCCCATAGTTCTATGAACTTCCCTCTCAGGATTGGTTTCACTGTGTTCCATACATTTTGGATTGTTGTTTGTTCATTTTAATTTTTTCCAGGAAGTTTTAGATTTCTTCCTTGATCTCATTGGTAACCCATTCACTGTTTAATAACATGCTATTTAACCTCCCTGTCTTTGAATTTGCTTGAGTGTTTTTACTGTAGTTGATCTCTAGTTTCATGCCATTGTGATCAGAGAAGATGCTTGATATGATTTTAAACTTCTTGAACTTGTAAAGACTTAGTTTGCATCCTAATGTGGTCTATCTTTGAGGATGACCTGTGAGTATTTGAGAAGAATGTGCATTCTGCAGCTTTGGAGTGGAATGGTCTGTAAATGTCATTTAATTCTATCTGATCTAGTGTGTCACTTAGGATCACTATTTCCTTTTTGATTTTTTTGTCTAGAAGATCTATCCATTGGTGTCAGTGGGGTGTTAAAATCCCTTAGTATGATTGTAATACTGTTGATCTCTCCTTTAAATTCCTCCAGAAGTTTTTAAAAAAATATATTTGGGTGCTCCTATATTGGGTGCATATATGTTTACCGAGGTTATAGCCTCTTGTATTATGTAGTGACCTTCATTGTCTCTTGTATGGCCTTCATTTTGAAGTCTATTTTGTTAGATAGGAGTATTGCTACCCCAGCTTTTTTTTTTAAATTTCCATTTGCATGGAATTTTTTTCATTCCTCCATTTTCATCCTGTATGAGTCTTTTGTTCTGAGATGGGTCTCTTGTAGACAGCATATATACCTTACCATGATCTTCAAGACTATCTGTCCTGCCATGCTCTCTGACCTTGGCTCCTATCACTTTCACCCTGACCCACATCAGCTGCACTAGTCTCATTTATGTTCCTCATCAAGCTCATTCATGCTTCAGGATCCTTGTGCAAGCTATTCCTCTAGCTGGAACACTCATGCTCAAAACTTAGTATGACCAGCTCATTGTTGACCTTTAGACCTCACCTTCCATTTTAAGACCTTTATCTTTATTGAGATACTAGAGGCTTGGTGCATGTGCATGAAAATTTGTGCACTTGGGTGGGACCCTCAGCCCAGCCTGTGCCCTCTCGCAGTCTGGGACCCCTTGGGGGATGTCCACCTGCTGGTTTAAGCTTGTTCCCCAGGGGATCTGGCCTAAGCTGGCAGTCAGACATCCCTCTGGCAGCCCAGGAGCCCTCAGGTGATGTCCTACTGCCAAGGAGGCGGGCTACTGCAGCTGCGCTCACAGCCATCAGCCCAGCTTGTGGCTGTGCAGGCTCCCCCTATGAAGATCCTGCATTAAGCGTCTGCCCCCTGGTGGTCAGTGTGCATCATAGTGACCAGTCCTTCCGCCATTAGGGTCAATTTGCATATTACCCTTTTATTATATAGGATAATTCACCTGCCATAAAATCCCCCAATTTAAAGTGTACCACTCAGGTGCTTTTAGAATATTCACAGAGTTGTACAAGCATCACCACAATTTTAGAACATTTTCATTACCCCCAAAAGAAACCCTGCTTCCCTTAGCCATAACTTCCTAATTCTCCATCCCCAAACCAGCCCATGATAACCATTAATGTACTTTCTGTTACTATAGATTTTTAAATTCTGAATATTTCATATAAATGGAATCATATAATATGTGGCCTTTTGTGTCTAGCTTATTTTACTTAGCATGATATTTCCAACGTTTATCCATATTGTAGCATGTGTCAACACTTGTTCCATTGTATGGCTGTACCACAGTTTATTTATCCATTCATACACTGAAAGACATTTGGGTTGTTTCTATCTTTCAGCTATTATGAATAATGCTGCTATGAACATTCATTTTCAAAATTTTGTGTAAATGTGCTTTTATTTGTCTTGGGAATAAACCTAGGAGTGGAACAGCTGGTTCATATGGGAAATCTATGTTTCACATTTGGGGAAACTGCCAGAGTGTTTTTTACAGAGGATGCACCATTATACATTCTCACCAATAATGTATGAGGGTTCCAATTTCTCTAAATCCTTGATATTTCTTTGCATCCTGTTTCTCTACATCTTTGTTATTTTCCGTGTTTTTTTTTTTTGTTGTTGTTGTTTTTTGTAGCCATCCTAGTGAGTGTGAAGAGATGTCTGATTGTGGCTTTGATTTGCATTTTCCTAATGGCTAATTATGTTGAGCATCTTTTCAGGTGCTTAGTGGCCATCATATATCTTTTTGAAGAAACTTCTATTTAATTCTTTTGCCCATTTTTGAATTGGATTGTTATTTTTTGTGGAGTTGTAATTCTTTATGGATTCTGGATATGAATCTCTTATCAGACATGGTTTGTAAATATTTTGTCCCATTCTGTGCATTGCTTTTTCATTTTCTTGGTAGTGTCCTTTGATGCACAAAAGTTTTTATTTTTGATGATGTCCAATTTATCATTTTTCCTTTGATTGCTTATCCCTTTGGTATTACATATAAGAAACTGTTGTGCAATCCAAAGATGCTCAGATTTACATCTGTGTTTGCTTCAAAAAGTTTTATAGTTGAAGTTTATAGGCCTCTGATCCATTTTGAGTTATCTTTTTAAAAACCTTTGAGAGTACATTATTAAAGCTGGAGACAGTGAAACAAGGAAGGGCTTAGAATAGAAAAAGCAACAGGAGACAGCCTAGGAGGGGCTGCTTTGGCTCTCTAGAAATGTTATAGGAAATAAATGAGCCTGCTTTGGCTCACTGACAAAAAAAGTCACAGTGAAAAAAAGTGAGCCAAGGCAGAGCTGCTATCAGCTCATTGGACAGTCAGAGAAAAGGAGGCCTTGGAGACAGGTTCAGGATAACACTGGACAAGCTGTGCCCATTGCTCTCCTGGTTGCAAGTCTTGTGGGGTCCCTTAGAGTTTAGGAGATGCCTACCTTGGGTCGGGGGGGGGGGAGAAAATGGGGAAGAGAAAGGTGTGGGCAAACTCCCAAGAGGGAGAGCCTTGAGTTATCTCTTTTATATGGTGTGAGGTAATGGTACAATTACTTTTTTTTTTGCATGTGGAAATCCAGTTGTCCCAGCATCTTCTGTTGAAGAGATTACTCATTCTCCATTGAATGTTATTGGCACCCTTGTCAAAATAAATTGATTCTAGATCTATGGGTTTATTTCTGGACTCACAATTCTATTCCATTGATCTATATGTGTGTCCTTATGACAGTAACACACTGTTTTGATCAGTATATCTTTGTAGTAAGTTTCAAAATTGTAAATTATTATTCCTCCAACTCTGTTTTTCACTTTCAAGATTGTTTTGGCTATACTGGGTCCCCTTAGATTGCCACATGAATTTCTTCAATGGAGATTTAGTTTTAAACAGCTCTTTATTATTTATCATATTCATTTATTCATTCAACAAATATTGCTTGGGTACTTATTATGTGCCAGGCACTGTGTCAGGTGCTTGGAGATACCATAATGAGCGAAACTAGCCATAACCCTTGCCTTCAGGGAGCTAAGAATCTAGTAGGTGAGGCAGACATTAATCAAATAATCACAAATGAATAATCACAATTTAAAATGAAGAATAGAAAGAATTGACATACTCTCAGAAGACTGGAAATCTTTCCTGGAAAAATTAACAATCAGGAAGGTGCCTGGAGCTGGAGCGGGTTTGGGAAGAGTATTTCAGGCAGTGAGAACACCATGTGAGAAGGCTCTATGGCAGGAGGGAGCATGAAATCAAAAGTGCAAGGAGGCAAGTGTGGTGAAGCACAAAGGACCAAGAGAAAGAGCAGTGTGATGAGGGAGAGCTGTGTGAGGGTGATCAAACCCTCAGGGTCTTGTGGGCTGTGGAAGAAGTTCTAAGATTTTTATCCTGAGAGTAGCAGGAAGCCATCGAAGCAGAGAAATAACATGATCTGATTTTGATTTCAAAATGTTCACATTGGCTGCTGTACAGAGAGATTGGACTGCAGGGGGATGGGTCAGAGCAGAGCCAGTTAGGAGAGTATTACTGTAGTCCCAGGGAGAAATGACGTGGTTTTGAGGAGAGTGGTGATGGTGATTCTGGAGAGGAGGTTTTAGAGATAGTCTTCAGTTGGGAAGGACAAGGTTTCTGGCCTAAATGACAGTATTAGGAAGGGTGGTCTTCATCAAAAGAAGCAGTGGAGTGTGTGGAAAGGGGAATCAGTGTTATTGAGTCTGAGGTGCCTTGAAGATATCATGAAGTTATTTGATGCTCACTCCATGTCATCCCTGTGAGGAAGGTATAGAACTCTTTTTCTCATTTTACAGATGAGGAAACAGTACCAGAGAGGTTATCATGGCTTGCCCAATGCTGGGCAACCAGTAAGTGGCAAAGCCAGATCAGAATCCCATTAGTCTAAGAACATCCCAGTGCTCTTTTTTTCCCCTCTTTCATTTTTATGACGCCAGAACTGACTCTAGAAAGGTCCATCCCAAAGACTTTCAAATAATCAGAGAAAATAAATGCTAGGACTTCTCTCCCATACACCAAGTATTTCTCAAACCTCAAGGCCTATGCTTCCAGGAAAGCCTCCTTCGTACAAACTTTTATCCACACAGCATTGTGACCAAGCCCTCTCCAGGAGTGTTTAGAGTTCCCAAGTACCTGATGCCTCTACCCAGATTTGCTGTCTATGCACAGAGAGCTGCACTGCCTCCTTTCCCAATGAGGGTCACTCTGTCCAAAAGCCTTCCTGCAAGGGTCACCTGTCAGTGGTCAGTGTAGGGAAAGCTAAAATAATGAGACATTAAGCTAGAAGATAGACAACCAAAAAATTCACAATGGATGTATACTTAATTTTTTTTTTCATTTCAAGTAGAAGAGTGTGAAGAGAAGGAATTGAATAAGTGGCAGGGAAGTGGGTAGGAATGAGAAACCAGGAGAAAGGAAAATAAATTCAAAGAGTAGGAAGAAAAAAAAGTGGTTAAAGGTATGGGTTGGGGAGGAGACATCCTCTGTTTCAAATCAGGCTTCTGACGTATACTAGCTGTATGATCTTAGGCAAATTACTTAATGTCTCTAAATGGAGATAAAACTTTATGAAGATTATGGAGAGAGCGTGCATGTAATGTACTTGCCACAGTGCCTGGCATGTAAAAAGTACTAGATAACTGTGAGCTGTTATTATAATCATACAAGCCCCTCCTCATTTCTCCCACTACTTTGCCCAGCTGTTCCAGGCAGGTTCACTCTGGCCAGCTTGGTTCACCATACTCTCCATGGAGACAGTCATGGCTGAGCATGGAAGATCCCATTAGCTTCAGCAGACCAAGGAGCTGGAGAAACTGTGACAATAGCTGGGGTTCTACATTGGTCCCTGGGTCTTCTTGCTGCTAATTTGATCTGAGATCAAGCAGCTTTAAGAGCAACCTTTGGAGATCTATGTTGCATCTAAGTTGCTTCCTTTTCCTTTCCCCTCTGTCCCCCTTTCCTGCCATCTTCCATGTTGATTCCTACTCCTATATTCTATGCCAGCAGTCGCCAACCTTTTGGACCTCATGGACCACCAGTGGTCCACGGACCACCGGTTGGCAACTGCTGCTCCAAAGGTTTCCTTAAACCAACGGTCTCCAACCTTTCAGACCTCACGGACCACCAGTGGTCCGCGGACCACCAGTTGGTGACCACTGTTCTATGCAGTAACCCTGCTTTGTACTCTAGTTTTCCCCACCCCTGGACCAAAGTCCTGTCGTCTATCCTGGTCTTGGTACAGATTGCTTGACTGCTCAGCAGTCTGCCTGCTTGACTTACTTCATTAATACGATGTCCCCACCTGAAGCATACACAGTCAGGCCTGTTCATGGTACCCTCTGAGCCATGTGTCTCATTCAGCCAGCTCCCCTCTCTTAGAACAGTGGTTAAGAGAATCTTTGGGGTCCCAGACTTTGTTAGGAATCAGCTAAAGCCTACCCCCCAAATGTGTATGAATTCAATGTATCAGTCAGGATAGGCTATGTTATGCTGCAATAACAGACAGTATTAAATTCTTACTCATAGGGACTAAGTTAGAACTAGTAGAGAGCACTCTGTTTATCATAGTTACACTGTGATCCAGGTTGGTAGAAATTCTATTTTCAACATGTGCTTCTATAAGGTCAGCTGTGAGAGAAAAAGGGGCATATGATCTGTTTTTGAACAATGGCCCTGACCGCTGTTTAGAGAATGGACTGTGGGGCAGCAAGGGTGAAAGCAGGGAAACCATTCAGGAGGCTTGGTCCATGTCAGAGGTGATAATGACTAGAACACACTGATTGCAGTGGAGGTAGGGAGAAGTAGAGGGATTTGGGATATATTTTGGAGTAAAGCAGACAAGATTTCTGATGGATTGGATGTGGAGATTAAGGAGAAAAGAGGATGACTGCTAGATTTTTGGCTTGAACACGTGGGTGGATGGTATCTGTTCTTAACTGGTATTGAAACCACAGAATCCTTGGATATGTCAACACACCTCAATGACAACTGAAAGGAGCTTCCACTTGGAGTTCTTTAAAGGTGCCCTTCCAGCTCTTTTGTAAAGATTTAACTGGCAGGATGTTTTTTTTGTTTGTTTGTTTTTCTGGAGAGCTATTTGATAATGGACACACATGCCCACACCCACACCCACATGTTCACAAACACATGCACGTCACACACTACACACACCACTGTCGCAGCTCCTTCTAGACCTCACATAGCAGTAGTCCTGGAGGGCAGGGGCTTCCAGGGTCGCTAACATGACCCTGTCAATATTTTTCTTTCTAATAGGAATGAACATTTTCCTAATGATTTTTAGTTTGAAACAATAACAATAGCTGTGCCCTCTTGGGGCCTCGTCTTAGATAGCAGCCCTCTTCTGTTTTGCTCCTGGGAGAAGGTCAGCAGCAAGAGTGACCTAGGTGGTCTGAAAGATCCTTTTCCCTGCCAAAGTGGTTTCCAGACTTCGGAAATATGCAAAACATAGCATTAGTACATCTATTAAACCAAATGTGCACAGTTCAAAGTAGCAGTTTGTGGCTAAGTATAATTGCTAACTAAATGCACAACCTGTTGCCTGGGCAGCTCATTAGAGGGGAAAGGAGTTGCGGAAAACTGGAAAGAAAATGAATGAGTTGGGCTACTGACCAGCTGGTTCCAGACAGAGTCAGTTCTGGCTGAGGTATACTGCACAGCTCAGTGAACCCACGGCCTCAGCGCAGGAGTTTGCAGCAGAGGTACAAACAGGTACTAATGAGCTCATTTCAGATGCTGGTTGCCAAACTTTTTCTCAAAAAAGGCCAAGGCAGTCCTTCAGGCTATGTGTTTGAGGGGAAGTGGAACAAAAGGGAGAGCTGAAGAGAGGTGAGCCTTAGCCTTCCACCCCCAACTGGGAAGCAGCCTCCTTGCTGGGAAAAGCCTAAGGGATTTGTGAGAGGCTAGAGACTTCTCATAAATAGAAACTAGGGTTCTATGGAGGAAGTGAGTTCCCTTCTGCCCTGGAAAAGGAAAAATGCGTGAGGTGCCTCTCTTCCTTCCCACCACCGTTGTCCGTGACCCTCCTGGAAATTCTGAAGCCAGGTGTCACTATGAGAGTTTTTTACAGAGCTAAAGGCATTGTGATTACATGCAGCTTCTATAAGGTAAGTATCATTACCCCATTTTACGGAGGAAAAAATGGAGAGGAAGAAATAGAGAGGAAGTGATTTGCCTGAGGCCACACAGGAGCTGTACCAGTTGTCTGAGCTGGCTTTGCACCTGGGTTCTCCAGCTCTTGACGCTTGATTACATGATGTTGTTCTTCTTGCACATGGTGAGAGGCAGGCTGACCTCCCAAAGCCTTCAAATGGAAGTCTGAGGGCTGGCTCTGTCCCTGCTCTGCACTGATCACCTGTAAGCCTGGGCCCTACGTGACCTTCAGGGTTCTTTCCAGCCCTGAGAACCAGTAGGTCTCTGAATCTCTGGACCTGTTTCCCATCCAGATACTTAGGCAGATGGCCACAAAGGAGCCTGCCAGCCCTGACAGTCAATAGACCTGGGAGCGGCAATGAGCCCAAGAGTTTTCAATGTGTGATGCACTGAGACTTAGTGAATCCCAGAGATGTTTTGGGGCTGCCATGAACAGTTCTGATCCTGTCTTGTATAGTGGAAATCTACAGGTGATTTTGTTTGCAAAAAGGGGCTGCTTTTAAAAACAAATAAACATGAGCAAAATGAAAATTTAAAGCCCCTGAACTAGACAGTGAATGAGAGACAAGTTTGAACAAAGGTGTTCACTGTTAGTGATAGTGGTGAGTTGAGGGTGGTGTGTGTGTGGTGGGGGCAGATGGACTGGAAGGAAAGAGGAAAATAAAAACAAGAGAAAAAAATAAGAGTTTTAGTATGTGTCAGTTGCCATTTTGAAGAGAGGAGAAACTAGGGAAGTGAAAGGGAAGCAACAGCTATTGAGTACTCACTATGTCTTGGTGTTTTTCTGCTTGTGGTCTCACCCATAGAATGCTTATAGCAACCCCTTGAGTTTTAAGAATTATTGTTCCTATTTTAAAGGTGAAGACACTGAGGCTCAGAGAGACAAAATGACTTATCTAAGACTAGAGGCCCAGTGCACGAAATTCGTGCACTGTGTGTGTATGTGTGTGTGTGTGTGTGTGTGTGTGTGTGTGGGGGGGGGTGTCCCTCAGCCCAGCCTGGACCCTCTCCAATCTGGGACACTCTCACAATCCAGGACTGCTGGCTCCCAACCACTCGCCTGCCTGCCTGCCTGCCTGATTGCCCCTAACTGTTTTTGCCTGCCAGCCTGATCACACCCTAACCACTCCCCTGCCAGCCTGATCGATGCCTAACTGCTCCCCTGCCAGCCTGATTGCCCCCAACTGCCCTCCCCTGCTGGCCCAGTCACCCCCAACTGCCTTCCCCTGCCAGCCTGGTTGCCCCCAACTGCCCTCCCCTGCTGGCCCAGTCACCCCCAACTGCCTTTCCCTGCCAGTCCAGTTGCCCTCAACTGCCCTCTCTTGCTGGCCTGGTCGCTCCTAATTGCCATCCCCTGCCAGCCGGGTTGCCCCTAACTGCCCTCCTCTGCCGGCCTGGTCACCCACAACTGCCCTCCCCTGCAGGACTGGTTGCCCCCAACTGCTCTCCCCTGCAGGCCTGGTCCCACCCAACTGCCCTCCCACACAGGCCTGGTCACCCCTAACTGCCCTCCCCTCCCAGCCTGGTCCCCCCCCAACTGCCCTTCCTCCCCTGCAGGCCTGCTCCTCCCCAACTGCCCTCCCCTGTAAGCCTGGTCGCCCCCAACTGCCCTCCCTCCCCTGCAGGCCTGGTCGCCCCCAACTGCCCTCCCTCCCCTGCAGGCCTGGACTCCCCCAACTGCCCTCCCTCCCCTGCAGGCCTGGTCGTCCCTAACTGCCCTCCCCTGCCAGCCTGGTCACTCCCAACTGCCTTCCCCTGCTGGCCTGATTGCCCACAACTGCCCTCCCCTGCCAGCCATCTTGTGGTGGCCATCTTGTGACCACATGGGGGTGGCCATCTTGTGCGAGGGCATGACAGTCAATTTGCATATTACTTCTTTATTATAAAGGATCATATAGCAAGTAAGTTGTGTTCCTGGGATTCAAACCCACCTGTTTAACCCCCAAACCCACACCCACTCCTGTTAGGAGCTCTTCCCCTAGAAAAGGATCCAGAAGTTACAGGTGGATGGACATCAGGGACATACTGCACCTTTCTTTGGCAGCAGGAAGAAGACCTGGGAATGCTTGTGGAGAAATGTTCTTAGTGATTAGGGAGAGAGGCAGGGGAGGAGGGAGAGATACAGGCTGTAGGCAGGGATGGAGAGCAATGGGAAGAGATATCAGCAGTTCCACAGGACTGGAGTGTCAGAGCTAGGCCAGGAAGGACCTGAACAAATGGATACTTGTGTCCTTCACTGAATCAATTCGGAGTCTTGGACTATGCTGGTTGCATCCCAAGATCATCATAAAGTGTTTTACCCTCATTTACCAATTTATTTATTTGGTTTAATAATATAACAAGCATGCATGAACCCAGCACTCAAACCATGATCTAGAACATTGCTGAGAATTTGTATTTATCAATGTGCTAAGTTTTGTGGTCGTTTTGATAAATATTTTTCTTTCTTTTCATTGCTGTGGTTGTGGTTTCCCTTCCTTGATAGTGACAAACCCCAATGAGAAGATTTACCTTACATATCAGTCAGGATGAGCTAGGTTGTGTTATGGTAAGACAACCCAGAATCTTAGTGGCTCTTAACAACAAAGTTTATTCTTGATCAGAGGAAAAAGATGGTGACCGGCAGGAAGGTAGGGACAGAGAGAGTGTGAATGAGGAACCCATAGAGGAGAGTGTAGACGTGTGTGGTGTGTGTGTGTGTATGAGCTAGGGTCAGTTAGATTCTGCAGGTCTTCCAAGGGGCTGCCTAACCAGGCAGTCCTAGACGGCAGAGTCCCTCGCACAAAGGGGACACTTCTCAGAGGCTGGTGTGGACGCGGAGACCATGCCATCTTGAGAAATAGAGCTGCCTGAGACTAGAATCCTGGCTTCAGACACAAACCAGGACCCTGCAGCCACTGGGGACAGAGAACTGCTATCACAGCTTCAGACCAACAAACAACAAGTATCCAGATTCCCGGCAGATTTCCATGAGTCAAAGAGCCTATCCCCCTCCCCGCAGGCTCGCAGATAGCGCCATAGCAACTGATAGACCCGCCCCTCGCCCAAGCTGCAGAGCTTTGCGCAGGGACGCGCTCCCCTTAAGGGAATTTAGCTCGGGGGACAGAAGCAGCTCCCCTTCTGTGAAATCTGACAGCATGCACAGAGGGCTCCCCTTTGGGGAATTTGGGGGAATTTGGCTTGCGGGTCACAGCTCCCCTTCGGAGAATCTTAGAGCGCACACAGAGGGGCTCCTCTTTGGGGAATTTGGCGCGCAGGACAGACTCCGCCCCCCTTCGGGGAATCTGGGAGAGTGCACGGAGGCAGCTCACCTTCAGGAATTTGAGAGTGTGCGAAGCCCTAGCTGGTTTGGCTCAGTAGAGAGAGCACACAGGACACAGCTCCACTTCAGGGAATTTGGCACACCGGACACAGCTGCCTGGGATCCCTGACTCACAGCGCATTCACACTAAGAGCCAGTGACCCCAATTGTTGGTGCATGCACACACAGGGACCCTGATTCTCAACGAGAAACCGCACAAGGCAACAGAGACTCTGACACTCGATTCTTGGTGCAGACACAGGGAAACTCTGACTCCTGGCACATGCTAAGGATCTCATTTTCGGCACATACCAAGAGTGTGGTGCTGACAGGGCCCCTGATTCTAAGTGTGCACATGAGACCACATGGAACACTGGGGACACTGACCCTGGGCAAGTCTGGTTCCCACCAACCAAAGGCAGCCAGACATCCTAGTGTCAGAGCACTTCAGTGAAACTCGGGTGGAATGAAGTCCCCAAAGCACACGGCCGAGGTCCATGCAAACTGAAGCTTAAGCTTTCTGGTGATAGCCAGAATGGGGAAACGAAATAACTCACAGAGGAAAGAAAATGTGGAGTCGCCAAGAAAGGAAATTAGTGAAACTGAAGCTTGCAACATGACCGAAAAAGAGTTCAGAGTAATGGTCGTGGAATTTATACATCGGATGGATGAGAAAATCAACTTATGCAAGAATCAGGAAGAAATGAAAAGTGATATAGCTACAATCAAAAACACCATGGAAAGTTTCAACAGTAGACTACAAGAAGCAGAGGACCGAATTAGTGAGTTAGAAGATCAGGTACAGAAACAAGCTCAATCTGAACAGCAATTGGAGAAAAAAATTAAAAAGCAGCAGGAAAGCCTAAGGGAGCTTCGGGACAACATGAAGCGAAGTAACATGCGTATAATAGGGCTGCCAGAAGGACAAGAAGAGCAGCAGGGATTAGAAAATCTATTTGAAGAAATAATGACAGAAAACTTCCCGGATATGGGAAAGATAAAAGTTACGCAAGTACAGAGAGTCCCAAGCAGGATCAACCCCAAAAGACCCACACCAAGACATGTCATAATCTCAATGGCAAATATAAATGATAAAGAGAGAATCTTAAAGGTGGCAAGAGAGAGACAGAGAGTTACCTACAAAGGAACACCATCAGATTGTCAAATGATTACTCAACAGAAACACAACAAGCTAGAAGTGAATGGAAGGAGGTATACAAAGTGTTGCAAAGCAAAGGACTGAATCCAAGAATACTGTATCCAGCAAGGCTATCAATCAAAATTGAAGGGGAAATCAGGTCCTTCGAAGCCAAAAATGGCTCAGGGAGTTTATCACCACCAAACAAGCAACGCAAGAATTGCTAAAGGGAATACTGTAAAAAGAAGAAATAAACAGGTAAGAAGGAATACAGACACAAAAATAGATATGACTACAAACAAATACCTTTCAGTAATAACTTTAAATGTAAACGGACTAAATGCTCCAATCAAAAGACATTGAGTGGCTGAATGGATAAAAAAACATGACCCATATATATGCTGTCTACAAGAGACCCACCTCAGAACAAGAGACTCACACAGATTGAAAGTGAAGGGATGGAAAAATATCTTTCAGGCAAATGGAAATGAAAAAAAAGCTGGGGTAGGAATACTTATATCTGACAAAATAGACCTCAAAGTAAATGCCATAACAAGAGATAAGGAAGGCCACTTCACTAAAGGGAGAAATCCAACAAGAAGAAATAATTCTGATAAACATATATGCACCCAATACAGGAGCACCCAAATACATAAAAAAACTCCTGGAGGATATCAAGGGAGAGATTAATAGCAATACAATCATAGTAGGAGACTTTAATACCCCACTATCAACATTGGACAAATCCTCTAAACAAAAAATCAGCAAAGAAACATCAATTCTAAATGACTCACGAGACCAGATGGAATTAATTGACATCTTCAGAACATTTCACCCCAAAGCCACAGAATATACATTCTTCTCAAGTGCACATGGGTTTTTTTCAAAGATAGACCATATGCTGGGTCACAGGCAAAGTCTCTTCAAATTCAAGAAGATAGAAATTATATCAAGCATCTTCTCAGATCACAGTGGCATAAAACTGGAAATCAACTACAATAAATACAATCCAAAGAAATCAAACACATGGAGACTAAACAGCATGCTATTAAACAAGTTCTGGGTCACCAGAGAGATCAAGGAAGAAATAAAAAACATCATGGCAACAAATGACAATGAAAACACAACAATCCAAAATCTATGGGACACAGCGAAAGCAGTCTTGAGAGGGAAGTTCATTGCTCTACAAGCCTATTGCAAAACACAAGAAACAATGGTAATAAATTACCTAACCCTACAACTCAAAGAGTTAGAAAAAGAGCAGCAAGAAAAGTCCAGTGTAACCAGAAGGAAGGAAATAACAAAGATCAGAGCGTAGATAAAAGACATAGAGACCAAAGAAACAATACAAAGATCAACAAAACCAAGAGCTGGTTCTTTGAAAGGATAAACAAGATTGATGGACCTCTAGCCAGTCTCACCAAGAAGCAAAGAGAGAGGACCCAAATAAACAAAATCAGAAATGAAAGAGGTGAAATAACAACAGACCCCGCTGAGATACAAAGGATTGTTATAAAATACTACGAACAACTCTATTCCAACAAACTGGACAACCTGGAGGAAATGGACATAATCCTAGAAAAATATAACCTTCCAAAAATCAATCAGGAAGAATCTAAACAGCTCAATAGGCCAGTAACTATGGACGAAATTGAAGCAGTCATCAAAAAGCTTCCAGCAAACAAAAGCCCAGGGCCTGACTGCTTCACAGGAGAGTTTTACCAAACATTCAAGGAAGAACTAAAACCTATCCTCCTCAGACTATTCCAAAAAATTCAAGAGGAAGGAACACTTCCAGGCTCCTTCTATGAAGCCAGCATCACCCTAATACCAAAACCAGATAAAGACAACACAATGAATGAGAATTACAGACCAATATCCCTCATGAACATACATGCCAAAATCCTCAACAAAATTTTAGCAAATAAGCTCCAGCAGTACATCAGAAATATCATACACCATGACCAAGTAGGATTTATCCCAGGGATGCAAGGATGGTACAATATCTGCAAATCAATAAACGTGATACATCACATAAACCAATTAAGAGATAAAAATCACATAGTCATATCAATTGATGCAGAAAAAACATTTGACAAAATCCAACACCTTTTCTTGATAAAAACTCTCAACAAGGTGGGAATAGAAGGCTCATACCTCAACATAATAAAAGCTATATATGATAAACCCACAGCAAACATCGTACTCAATGGACATAAACTAAAAACATTTCCCCTAAGAACAGGAACAAGACAGGGATGCCCTCTCTCACCACTCCTGTTTTACATAGTACTGGAAGTATTAGCCATTGCAATTAGACAAGAAGAAGAAATAAAAGGCATCCAAATTGGAAAAGAACAAGTAAAGCTGTCTTTATTTGCAGACGACATGATATTGTACATAAAAAAAATCCAAAAGACTCTGTCAAGAAACTAATAGACTTAATAAATGAATTCGGCAATGTAGCAGGATACAAAATTAACGCCAAGAAATCTATGGCCTTTCTATACACCAATAGTGAACTTACAGACAGAGAGACTAAACAGGCAATCCCATTTACCATCGCACCAAAAAAATTAAGATACCTAGGAATAAACTTAACTAAGGAAGTAAAAGATCTATACACGGAAAACTACAGGACACTGAAAAAAGCGATAGAGGAAGACGTAAACAGATGGAAGAACATACCATGTTCATGGATTGGTAGAATCAACATCATTAAAATGTCCATACTACCCAAAGCAATCTATAGATTCAATGCACTCCCCATTAAAATACCAACGGCATATTTCACAGACCTTGAAAGAACGCTCCAAAAATTCATATGGAATAAAAAAAGACCCTGAATAGCCACAGCAATCCTGAGAAAGAAGAATAAAGTAGGAGGGATCTCAATACCATATTTTATGCTATATTACAAAGCCACTATTCTCAAAACAGCCTGGTACTGGCACAAGAACAGACATATAGATCAATGGAACAGAATTGAGAATCCGGATATTGATCCAAACCACTATGCTCAATTAATATTTGACAAAGGAGGCATGAACATACAATGGAATAAAGACAGTCTCTTCAATAAATGGTGTTGGGGAAATTGGACAGATACATGCAAAAAAAATGAAGCTAGATCACCAACTTACGCCATACACAAAAATAAACTCAAAATGGATACAGGACTTAAACATAAGATGGGAAACCATAAAAATACTAGAGGAATCCACAGGCAGCAAAATCTCAGACATATGCCAAAAGAACTTCTTCACCGATACAGCCCCTAGGGCAATGGAAGCTAAAGAGAAAATAAACAAATGGGACTACATCAAAATAAAAAGCTTTTTTACAGCAAAATAAACTATCAATAAAACAACAAGAAAGCCCACTACATGGGAGAACATATTTGCAAATGGTATCACTGATAAAGGTTTAATCTCCAACATCTGTAGGCAGCTTATACAACTTAATAAAAGGAAGGTAAATGATCCAATAAAAAAATGGGCAAAGGACCAAAATAGAATCTTTTCAAAAGAAGACAGAAGGAAGGCCAAGAGACACATGAAAACATGCTCAGCGTCACTAATTATCCGAGAGATGCAAATCAAAACAACCATGCGGTACCACCTCACCCCTGTCAGAATGGCTATCATCAACAAATCAACAAACGACAAGTGTTGGCGAGGATGCGGAGAAAAAGGAACCCTCGTGCACTGCTGGTGGGAATGCAGACTGGTGCAGCCACTGTGGAGAACAGTATGGAGTTTCCTCAAAAAACTGAAAATGGAACTCCCATTTGACCCAGTAATCCCACTCCTAGGAATATATCCTAAGAAACTGGGAACACCAATAAGAAAGGATATATGCACCCCTATGTTCATAGCAGCACAATTTACAATAGCTAAGATCTGGAAACAGCCTAGGTGCCCATCAGCAGATGACTGGATCAGAAAACTATGGTACATCTACACAATGGAATATTATGCTGCCATAAAAAGAAGGCATTTTTTCCATTTGCAGCAACCTGGATGGAATTGGAGAACATTATGCTGAGTGAAATAAGCCAGTCAATGAAAGAAAAATACCACATGATCTCACTCATTTATGGATAATAAAGAACATTAAAAACTTGAACAAAAAGATAGATACAGAGGCAGTAAAGCATCAAACAGTCTGTTAAATTACAGCAGGAAGGTTAGGGAGAGGTGGGGAAGATAAGAGATCAACCAAAGGACTTGTATGCATGCATATAAACATAACCAATGGACGCAAAACTCTGGGGGGTGAGGGCATATATGGGAGTGGGGTGGGGGGCAATGGTGAGATATGTACACATATAATACCTTAATAAAAAAATTGAAAAAAAACCCCACAAAGTTTATTCTTTTCTCTTTGTACATGTCTTTGTTGAGTTAGCTGGGGCCTCTGCTCCGTGTCTTCTTACCTCAAACCCCAGGTGGTCAGAGAACCACCATTTCAAATTTTGCTGGTTACCACAACAAAACTCTGTAGGGCCTCACATTGGCATTGAAATGTTTCAACCTGGAACTGACATACTTTACTTCACCACTGAAGAACTCATCATATGGTCCTACCCAACCATTATGGACTACAGTGGGCTAGTTAACTATGTATCCAAAAGGCACAGAACTGTGGATATTTGGAGAACAGTGCTAAGGACCATCACAGCCACTTACCTACTGTGATATGACATGTGGACATGACCTATCTCTATCTGAGAAAGTTCTGGAAGAATGGGATTTCATGAGTAGAGTTGAGGAAGTCACCCATTCCTGTTTCACATTAGATTATACTGTCAAGACAGACTGCCCCTTTCTGCATCCATTTCCCAACTAGAGACCCTTTCTCCTTGGAAGTTCCCATTCTGCTCTACCCATTTCCATCTGTCTGTGTTTCACAGGCTCAAAGCCCAACAGGGCATTTGACCATAGATTCTGACTGGCATCTCACAATGTGGTCTCACTTTAGATTCTTTTCTTCCCGTGCATGATTTATCAGATAGTCAGGGAGCTGCTGCTACCTCCTCTGGAGTGACACAAGTTGACAATTATGGGACTGGATTCTGTGCAGAGTGGTAAGGGAAGAAGAGATGGGCTGGGTGAGTCATCATTATTATTTCTGTTGTGTTCCTATCGATCTCACAAGCCTATTAAAAGAATCAGTAACTAAGACATTACTAGACTCTAGTTCTAAATGCCAAGTGATAACTGAAATTCATATTGAAAAGCAAGTTCAGGAAAACGCGTAAAGGGGTGGCACTGGCTTTTGACCTACTTCTGAAAAGGAAAGATTGGCCTGATAGCCCAGGAAACATTTGCTTGGCCTCTGAGAACACGTCTTGTGCCAGGCAGGTCTTGGCCTCCTGAGGGTGCTTTTGCAGACCACTGAGTATAGCCCGGAGAAAGGCTAAGGAAGAGACAGCATTTTGGCATGGTTTATACATGCATAGCATTCACCAAACTGTACCAGGCTTGGGTGGGGCACAGGAGTGAGCAAGACAATGTCCCTGGCCTCACAGAACTTATAGTCTAATAGGGGAAGAAAATGATTAAGCAAATAACATAGGCTACGAGAAGTCCTCTGACAAGGATTAGTACAGGACAAAAAAGGGATGGCACCTGAGCTAGATGTGAGGAGTCAAGATAAACTTCCTTAAGGAGTCGTTAGTCCCTCATCTAAATAGAGAACTGAAGGATAAGTAGGTGTTAGCTAGGTGAAGACAGGTGGGAAGATGAAAGTTACAGAAAGTTGGGAGGTAGAGGGAAGCCGGAAGACCTGAGCCTAGAGAGTCAGGTAGAGACCAGATCATGAAGGAGCATGAATGCCATGTGGAGGGACTTGGACATTATCCTGAGGGCAGCTGGGAGACATGGAATGGTTTGCCTTTTGAATGAAACTTGCCTTTCAGAAACATCACTGTAGAAGCAGCATGGAAAATGGGTTGGGAAGGAATGACATTGGAGACTGAGAGTCTGTGAGTATTAGTGACCTAGTTAAGGTAGTTGTGATGGGGCTGGAGAGAAGTGGATGGATCTGAGGCATATTTAGACTGATAATTTGAATACACAGATGTGGACAGTAAAGGAAAGTTAGGAATCAACAATGATGCCTAGGTTTCTGGTCTGGATAAGTGGGTAGCAGTGATAGGAGTATAGTGTGATGGATAACAGCAGTGGCTCTGAAGCCAGACTGCCTGGGTTTGAATCCCAGTTCTGTCATCAATTAGCTGTGTGACCTTGGACAAGTTCCTTAACTTCTCTATGCTTCATTCAGTTTCCTTGCCTATAAAATGAGATTGTTTGTAGGATCCCCTTTCCACGTCCCACGTGGTTCAGGGTTCCGGTTCAGGGTTCGAGTTCTGGAGAAGGGCCGCACACAAATGAAAAGAGACTTGAAGAAATTCAATTTGGCGATATGGGGGCCCAGGCGGTAGTCCAACTCTAGTGGGAGAACTACTCTCTGCTCTGGCCCTGCCATCCCTTTTATTGAGGCTATGGGGAAAACACCTTAGCCAGGAAATAACAGAAATTTACACATAGCCCTTAGGCAAGAAATAACAGAAATTTACATAGGACAAACAGAGGTGGAGGCTGCTTCAGCTAACAATGTCTCAACTAAAGGGTGAGTGGTTAGAGCAATTAACCCTTTGAACTCGCTTGCTTTTTTCTCGATTCCTTTATTCTACTTGGGACTTAATTTTTTAAATACCCCAGATTTTACAAAGTGCGGCAGTAGAATAAAAAACTGGAGTTTCTTTTCACACAAACTTATTTATTTGGATTTTTTTATATTTCAAATTATTGATACATTCAAAGAGTAATTTTAATCTCTATAATTTTTCATGGTGTGATATTTTTTGAAACATTCACCCACATGAAGACCTGGTTTAAATTCACATGTTTCGGAAATATAAATCATCTCTCTTCTTCCTCCTTTGATTTTTCTGTTAGAACAAACAACACAATCTTTGTGTTTTTTGTTAGGGTGAGGTGTGATTATATGGAGCTTTCCATCTAAACGTTGCTCTAAGTTAGTGGATAATAATCTACCCCTGGAAGTTAGTGTACCATCTCTGAATTCTCCAACAAGATCATGTACTAGTTTCCTAATGAATTTCACATGCTTTATCGGTTTTTCATTTTTTCTTTTTTGGCATTCTTTGTACAATAAATAGGAATTTACAACACTGACCTAAAGCCCCCAGAAAAACAATTTACACCACCATTTTAGAGTCTTCCTCATAAAACAGTATGTGCCTGTGTAGTGATCAGCTATATCAACACCCCCCATAGACTTTGTATAGTTGGTCACGACCTTGGGTTTGAGAACTATTTCCTTCCCACCACCACACACTCTCCTTTCCAAAGACTCAGTCTCTGAAGTGTCCCAGGTACTGAGCATTGTGACTATCCTCTTGTCTTTCCACGCAAGAAGCATTACATTTTCATCCCTGAAAGCCACTGTCTCTCCTTTCATTAGCTTTGGATGTTTGATAACAGGTGGATTATCTTTCCTATTGGGCATTATTGTCCCTGTCAAGTGTGTTTTTTCCTTGAACAATTCCTTTGCAAGAGTGACACTAGTGTAATACCTGTCAGTGAAGGAATGATAACCTTGAGAACCAGGTACTGACTTCTTCAATCTTTCATGAAGCTCTAAAACTATTCTGCTAGTAAAAGGGAGATCAGGTCTCACCAACGTTTCAGTTGTTATTCCTCCATAATAAGGGACAAATGAATGTACGTAACCACATTTTGAATCTGAGAGGACATATAAACGAATACCCCATTTTGTTGGCTTTTTAGGATTATGTGTGATGAAGTGTATCTTTCCCTTGAAACCAACAACAGCCTCATCAACAGCAATCTCTCTTCCAGGACAGAATCTCTCCCTAAATTTCATTTCAAGGTATGACAAGAAGCAGTTTACCTTCTCGGTTCTTGTTCTCAAATCTTTACTTGACTTTTGGTCGTTTTTCAAGTGTAACATCCAAAATATTTGCAAGAACCTTTCTCTTTTGAAAACAGATAGAAAAAATGGTATATGAGACTCAAAATCCATGGACCAATAACTCTGCAAGTTGGGGTGATTCAATACACCCATATTTAGTATTACACCAAGAAAAGCCTTCATTTCCTCTATCGTCACATCTTTCCAATTATTCTAAGTGAATCTCTGGGATAGTTCTTTCTGGCTAATTTTATGCCTAGCATACTCATTTGTCTCATCCGTTATATTTTTTATCAACGTCTCAGTAAAAAACACTGAAAAAAGTCTATTGGTGTGGCACATCCAGAAGGAACTTGAGGTCCAACATGTAATTGACCAGTGGAGAAAGGGATTCTGCTAGGCTCTTTTTCATTCACAGATGTAGATGTCCACTTTTCTTTTTCCTGTTTTCCCCTAGAAACGTAACTTTCACTGGGTCTTATACCCGAATTCTCAATGATATCACCTATATCTCCATCACTCTCACTCGAATAAACAATTGTGCGTCTTCGTTTTGCCTTTATGAATTCAGTGTCACTGTTACTGTCAGTACTTTCAGCCAGATCTTTGGGCAAAGCAAGGGACTTTTTCCTTTCTGTAGTTCCACTAGGACCAGCGATTTGTTCATCATCTCCACTCGCATCCTCGGAGAACTCACTTTCGTCACTATTACATTTTTCACTTTTTTCTTTGTTTTCAAAGTAAAATTCATCATCGCTGCTTTCTATGTCTTTGGAAAACTTATCCATCCTGAGGAGGGGAAATTCACTCAGAACGTGTGACTGCTAGGGGGCAAACCAATCATCCAACTAAACCCTGTGTCATGACAACATCTGTGATATGCTAATAGAAACCTAAACAAACCTAGGAGATGAAAAGATAAGGAAGGTTCTTTACCAAGGGAAGATGATGCAAGCTCAAAAAGGCATGATGCAACGACTCATGCCTTGGACCCTCCTACTCAAGATTGCTGCCTATGCAAAAGATAAGCTTAGGTGGTGGCATCAGTTGAGATGGCATTTACATTTTACTTGTCCTTTCATGCTAATGAAAACAAGAAAAGATACTGGAAAAATAGACAAAAATCCCCCTTCCCCCCAACGGTGAAACTACGTGTCGAGTGTGGCTCGACATACGAGCTGCTACTGATGCTAACCGTGTCGAGTCACACTAGACATTCAAGTGCAAAAGGTTAAGGTTGTTGACCAGCCTTCCTGGCTTCCTGTCAACATCTCTCTTTTAGTGAAACTGATTGGTTTCAGCAATTGTTAATGTTACCTTTCTTATAATGATTAAGTAAGCAATACATAACGTGCTTTGAACCATGTCTGGAGTATGAGATGTGTTCAATAAATGTTAGCTATTATTATAGGCAAGAAGGAAGAGGAATAGACTTCATAGGAATAATGATGAGTTCAGTTCCAGGTATGCCAACTTTAGTTTGTCTGTGGACTACTCAAGTGGAAATAAGCTATATAACTCTGTGGTTCAGGAGATATTTGGTCTAGAAATATATATTTGAAAGTCATCAGCTTATAGACTAACTGAAACCTCAGATTGTGCAGGGAAAATTCCTAGAGAAGAAAGAAGGCTAGGAACAAGTCCTGAGAACCTTCAACATTTGTGGTATGGAAAGAGGTAAAAAAAAGCCTGACAAGAAGGCTGAGCAGCAGCCAGAGGGGTGAAAGAAAAATCAGTACAAAGCATCACAGAAGCCAAGATGAGAGGATGTTTCAAGGTGGAGGTAGTGGTTATGCTTTGGAGAGGCCAATGTAAGATCTGAGAAACTACAATGAGATTTAGCTAGGAGGAGATTGTTGGTGACAATAATTTCAGTGGAGTGGTAGGACTGGATGTCAGACTACATTGGGTTGAAGACTGGGAGTGAGGAAATGAAGATAGTAAGTGTAGATAGCTCTTTCCAGAAGTTTATCTGTGAAAGGGAAGTGAGAGCAAATGAGTGTTATGAGGGAAGAGAGAGCATCCTTCAATGCTGGTGGGGAGGAAGCTGACAGTAGAAAGAGAGATGGGAGATACAGGTGAGAGAAGGAATAATTGAGGCCTGAGGTCCCTGAGATGTCAAGAGAAGATAGAATGCAGAGGAGGCCAGTCTCAGGCAGGAGGAGTCACAACAGGGAAGGAGGAAAATATGGATGTGGTGAGTGAGCTTGTAGATTTCCTTATGGAACATTACTGCCTGGTAGCTTTTCTTTTTCTGTGAAATCAGGTGAGGGGTGTGTGGCATGATTAGAAGTGTGTGGATAATAGTGGAGGCCAAACTTGCTCAGAAAGCCTCTGGAGAGAATGGAAGAAAGAGACCAATAGGGACTGAAAGAAGGGTTTCCTAGCCATAGTGAAGCCTAGTGGGAGTCGAGACCATTAATTTGTAATGCTTCCCATGTGTAAGGTTCGGTGTTTTTCCCAAGCAGTACTTAGCGATCCTAGAGTAGGAGAAGAAAGGGCAGATATTTGGATTGATTTAAGGCTTGGGGATTTGCAAGGTAGATATAATGGATGGACAATGGTGTTAGAAAGGTGAGGATACTGGCAAGTGAGTAGTTAAATGACTGGCTTGTAATTCCCCTGGTCTTCAATCCAGAAGCTCTGGTTCCTACTGTCACCAATAATTTCCCTCTATTCTTAACTCTATTTCATAGATTCTGATTCACTGAAGGCTTTTATACTGCCTCATGGCTCTTGCCTCGTGTATGTGCATGTGTGCATGCCTGTGCCTGTGTGTGTATGTTTCTGCCACCAGTACTGATTGAGGATCCTCTTCATGTCTCATGTTGAGATTCCATAGGATTGACTATCTAAGTGATTTCATTTGGAAGATAGCTCAGGCCACCCCCTAGGCTGTGGCCAACTTATGGATTTTCTGCTTTGAGTCTGGGGTCTGCTCCAGCCAGCTAATGTCAACATTCTTCAGAATGTGTCATGGGTAAGACATGTGGAATGGTTAAGAATTTGGGCTCTGGAACCAGACACCTAGGCTTGAATCCAGGCTATCCCACTTACTGTGTGACCTTGGGCAATTTACTTCACCTCTCTGATCTCAGTTGTCTCATTTTTGAAATGGGTACAATAAGAGAACTTGCCTCATTGGTCTTTGTGAGAATGGAATAAATTAATACATGATAAGACTTATCACAGTACCTGGCACTCAGTTATTTCCCTGCAAACATTACTTATTACTACTACTACTACTGTTGTGATTATCCTAATATATAAAAACTCAGGGTTCGTAACTCCACAATGACTGGAGGCTCTACCAAACAGAAGTCAGTGCTGGGTTGCCATGGCGACCCAGCACTGACTGCCTCGGCTGCGGGATCCCAGACCCAGCACTGGCTGCCGAGGGGGCTGCGGATCAGGCCCGGAGAGAGGCCTGGGGAGAGAGAAGCAGGGTCTGATCCATAGCCTCCATGGTAGCTGTTGATCAGCACTTGCCTCTCTCTTTCACTCCGGGTCTGGCCAGCAGCCACGCCTCTCTTTCTCTCTGGCCTCCGCTCGGGCTGCTGATCAGCCCCGCCTCTCTGATCAGGCCTGTTGATAGACCTGGAGATGCTGACTGGCATAGAAACTGACCAGTCAGAGCCAAACCTGGGTGAAGTGTGAGGAACCAATGGCTGCCTAGGAGGCGGAGCTTTTGACGCTGACTGGCATAGAAACTGACCAATCAGAACCTAATCTGGGTGAACTGCGAAGGCAGAACCTAAGATGGGGGCTGAGGAGGGGTTTTAAGGGCAACAGCTGTTTGGTGTAAGGTGTAAGAAAGCAGTTCAATTTTTTAATGACCAGTTTGGCAGTATAGTGCAAATGGCTGGCTATCAGTCCAGATATAGGGATTATGTATTTTTGTCTGCCAAGAGCATCTCCTCCTGATGAAAAAAGCTTCCCTCCCATTTAAGCAATCCTATCATACATAATCTATCTATACTACAAAAAGGGTAATATGCTAATTAGACTGGGTCAACCGGCCATCTTCCAGACAAAGCCATGGTGGTAGGGGCCGAGGCAGAGGCAGTTAGAGGTGATCAGGCTGGCAGGGGAGAGCAGTTAGGGGTGAGATCAGGCTGGCAGGGGAGGGCTGTTGGAGGTGAGAACAGGCCAGCAGGGGAGGGCAGTTGGGGGCACCAAGGCTGGCAGGAGAAGGCAGTTGGGGGTGAGATCAGGTCAGCAAGGGAAGGCAGTTGGGGGTGAGATCAGGCCAGCAAGGGAAAGAAGTTAAGGGTGATCAGGCAGGCAGGGGCAGTTGGGGGTGAGATCAGGCCGGCAAGGGAGGGCAGTTAGGGTGATCAGGCAGGCAGAGGTAGTTAGGGGTGATCAGGCCAGCAGGGGAGAGCAGTTAGGGGTGAGATCAGGCTGGCAGGGGAGGGCAGTTGGGGGCAACCAGGCTGGCAGGAGAAAGCAGTTGGGGGTGAGATCAGGCCGGCAGGGGAGGGCAGTTGGGGGCGAGATCAGGCCGGCAAGGGAGGGCAGTTAGGGGTGATTAGGCTGGCAGGGGAGAGCTGTTGGGATGAGATCAGGCCAGCAAAGGAGGGCAGTTGGGGGCAACCAGGCTGGTAGGAGAGGGCAGTTGGGGATGAGATCAGGCCGGAAGGGGAGGGCATTTGGGGGCGAGATCAGGCTGGCAGGCAGGCAGAGGCAGTTAGGGGTGATCAGGCAGGCAGGCAGGCAGAGAAGTTAGGGGCGATCAGGCAGGTAGGCAGAGGGGTTAGGGGCAATCAGGCAGGCAGGCAGGTGAGCGGTTAGGAGCCAGTGGTCCCAGATTGAGAGAGGGATGTCCGATTGGAGAAGGTGCAGGCTGGGCTGAGGGAACCCCTGCCCCGACCTCCCCGTGCACGAATTTTGTGCACCGGACCACTAGTTTTACTATAAAGGCAGGCACTTAGGGCTTAATAGACTTTTGAACAAGACACTAGGGTAAGCAGAGTTTGAATTCCACCAAAATGAAATGAACACAATTTTCTTTCCTGCACACCAGCTCTTCGTCATTTTCTGGTCTCTGACCTTCCCTCAGGAAGTGTTTATCACCCTGTGAGCTCTAAAGTCCCAAAGCCTTTGGACTACTGAGTCTGCCACAGGCTGAGGACAAAGCTGCTGTGTCTGCTCACTGTCAGTTGGGGAGAAATCCTGGCAGCCTGACCTCCCCGCTCAGTCCTTGGTTTCTATGAGTCATGCTCCTCTTAGGCTAAAACCCAGCTCAAATTTGGAAGGGGAGTAGGGGAGTAGGGGAGTAGGGGAGAGGGAGGGGAGGAAAGGGAAAAGGAAGACAGCAACTTAGCTTCTTTCTGAGTTTGTTGGTAAGATCAAGTTTTAAGAATCTTTCCTTAGAGCTCTGAGGCCCCACTGTGACCAGACTGATATGGAGGGAACTGATCACCTGGTTCATGAAGCCCAAGAGGCCTGGTATGTGAGCAACACCTCCCCAGGCACCATGATAGTCAGGACATTTCCTCTCCTTCTCTCTATCCCCTAGAGCTTGATCCAAATGGGTACATTTTTTCTTTTCTTTAAATTTCATTTTTCAATTATAGTTTATATTCAGTATTATTTTATATTTAGGGTGTACAACATAATGGTTAGACATTTATATACTTTACAAAGTGATCCCCTCCAAGAGTTCAAGCATCCACCTGGCACCATACATAGTTATTACAATATTATTGATTATATTCCCTATGCTGTACTTTACATCCATTTGCCTATTCTGTTATTACCAAATTGTACTTCTTAATCTCTTTACCTATTTCACCCAGTCCCCCAAACCTCCCTCCCCTCTGGCAATCATCAGTATGTTCTCTGCAACTACGAGTCTGTTTCTGTTTTCATTTATTTTGTTTATTAGATTCCACATATAAGTGAAATAATATAGTATTTGTCTTTCTCTGTCTGACTTATTTCACTCAGCATAATACCCTCTAGGTCCATCCATGTTGTCCCAAATGGCAGTATTTCATCCTTTCTTATGGCCGAGTGGTATTCCATGGTATATATGTATGTACCCACAACTTTTTTATCCACTCACCTATTGATGGGCACTTGGGTTGCTTTTATATCTTGACTATCTATAATAATAAAAGTGTAATATGCTAATTAGACCGAATGACCATTCGGACATCCTTCTGGACATCCTTCTGGACAACCTTCTGGATGAAGCTGGGGCTGCAAGGGGCGAGGCAAGCCTCCGTAGCTGTGAGGGCTGAGCCCCTTGCACGAATTTTGTGCATTGGGCCTCTAGTTGTAAATAATGCTGCAATGAACATAGTGGTGCATATACTCTTTCAAATTAATGTTTTGGGTTTCTTTGGGTAATTTCCCAGAAGTGGAATTGCTGGGTCATATGTAGTTCCATTTTAAATTTTTTGAGGAACCTCCATACTGTTCTCCACAGTGGCTGCACCAGTCTGCATTCCCACTAACAGTGCACAAGGGTTCTTTTTTCTCCACATCCTCTCCAACACTTGTTAGTTTATTAATGACTAGAGGCCCGGTGCACGAAATTCATACACGGGGGTGGGAGGGTTGGGGGGGTGTCCCTCAGGTAAGCCTGCACCCTCTCCAATCTGGAATCCCTCTCAAATCCAGGACTGCTTGCTCCCAACTGCTCACCTGCCTGCCTTCCTGATTGCCCCTAACTGCTTCTGCCTGCCAGTCTGATCACCCCCTAACCACTCCCCTGCCAACCTGATTGATGCCTAACTGCTCCCTTGCCAGCGTGTTTGCCCCTAACTGCCCTCCCCTTTAGGCCTGGTCACCCCTAACTGCCCTCCCCTGCAGGCCTGGTCCCCCCCAACTGCTCTCCCCTGCAGGCCTGGGTCCCACTCAACTGCCCTTCCCTTCAGGCCTGGTCACCCACAACTTCCCTCCTCTGCTGGCCTGGTCACCCCTAACTGCTCTCCCCTGCAGGCTTGATTGCCCCCAACTGCCCTCCCTTGCAGGCCTGGTCCCTCCCAACTGTCCTCCCCTGCTGGCCATCTTGTGCCGGCCATCTTGTGTCCACATGGGAGCAGGTTCTTTGACCACATGGGGGCAGCCATCTTGTGTGTTGGACTGATGGTCAATCTGCATATTACTCTTTTATTAGATAGGATAGAGGCCTGGTGCATGGGTGGGGGCTAGCTGGTTTGCCCTGAAGGGTGTCCTGGATCAGGGTGGGGGCTCCCTTGGGGTGTGAGGCGGCCTGGGTGAAGGGCCTGTGGTGGTGTGCAGGCTGGCCACGCCCCCTGGCGACCCAAGCAGAGGCCCTGGTATCTGGGATTTATGTATTTTCTACAATTGAAACGTTGTAACCTTGAGTAGAACCAAGCCTCCTGCTTGCTCCGTGGCTGGCAGCCATTTCTTTTGGGGTTTGTGTATCTTCTATAATTGAAACTTTGTAGCCTGGAGCAGAGGCCTAGGCTACAGAAGCTTTGCTTCCTCCATTGCCAGGGGCAACCCTTGCCTCCTGCTCTTTCCAGCTCAGTGGCTGCCGCCATTTCTGTTTGGATTTGTTTACCTTCTATAATTGAAACTTTGTAGCCTTGAGTGGAGGCTTAGGCTGGCAATGGCAAGCGGAAAGCTTGGCTTCCTTTGTTATTGGGGAAACCCAAGCCTCCCTCCTGCTCTCTGTAGCTGTAGCCATCTTGGTTGGGTTTATTTGCATATTTGCTCCTGATGGGCTTGTGGGCGTACCTTGTAGGTGTGGCTTGTGGGTGTAGCGGAGTTAGGGTCAATTTGCATATTACGCTTTTATTAGGTAGGATAGCCATTTCTCCACATCCTCACCAACACTTTGTTAGTTTATTAATGATAGCCATTCTGACAAGTATGAGGTGATATCTCATTGTGGTTTTAATTGCATTTCTCTAAATCCCCCCCCACCAGAAAATAATGCAAATTGCTAACATAAGGAAAGGGAATGGATTCCAGAGAACCATTGCTCAGAGAGTGGGTTCCTAGAAATGCCCCACCTTCATGAAACAGATTTCTGATGTCTTGCATCTGAGCTGTTGTTTTCCCAAGGATGGTGGGCAGGCCACTGGTGGTACATTACATAATTTTAGATAGTATATGACTGAACCTCTTTAAAGTTCAATAGTCATGAGTTTATTTTAATGTATTTTAGAAAAACATAATTAATACATAAAAATCAGTTGTTTCAAGGGTTTTATTGCTTAGAATCATGCTGAAGTTTTTTTAAGGTAGTTTTTTAAAAGAAAAAAATAACACCTACACTACTCATCTCCTTTTCTTGATTTTTATCTCTCTCTCTCCCCCTCTCCCTTCCTCCCTCCCTCCCTCCCCTCTCCCTCCCTTCTTCCCTCCCCCTCACTTCTAAAATTAAATTTGCATCTAGAGAAAAAAATCCAGAAGAGGAAATTTCCCAAAGCAAATTGTACTAAGTGTTATTCATTATTTGCTATTTATTATAGCAACAAATAAAAGCAACCTAAACAACCAATTATAAGGATTTGGCTAAGCAGACTGCAAGTTTTAATACATTTGGCTATAATATGGTCACCAAATTTGACAACATAAACTGTACTGGAACAAGAAAATATTTGTATAGAATAATGTTAAGTAACATATATGACATATAACTTTCTAATTTTAAGTCATAGAGGCACTAGGCAACCAATACATTCTTATTGAAATTGAATGCCAACTCTGAGACAGTAGGGGGCCATCAACTGGAGATTCCAGTTCAGCTGAAGTTTAAAAGTGGGAGGTGGGGCATCCAACACTTCTCTTCTTTCACCATGAAGACAGAAATGTTAAGATGGAGATTGAATTAGAACTTAGGCCTTTTCTCTGCTGAGAGTTTGGAGAGAGATACTTGGCCTCTGTATGTCCACCTCACTGCAGAAACAACCCTTTTCTTTTCTTTCACTGCCAACAAAGCATTTGGATGGAAGACTCCACTCCCATTCCAGAACAGTGTGTGTTACTGTGTGGAGACCCAGTGTGAGTTCCTTCCTGAGGTTTCTTGGCACAGGCTGTGTGCCCCACCCCATCATCCAAAGTTTACACTGTAAATATCTGGGTAAAAAGAAAAGCCAGACCTCCAACCCTGGGCTGATCTGCTGGAGGCTGAGCCAAGGGTGTGTTGTTGATACAAAAGATAATTCTCTCCCAGAGTTTACTAAAGTGGATTATTTTTGCTGGGTCAGGTTTTCCAATTTTATTCTAGAGACTGAAGACAGGAGGGAAGCAGGATGGGTGTGTATATGGGATAGCAGGGAGGAGAGACTTGTTTTTCTCTTTTCCTGACCAGTTGCTTCCCAAGAATAGCTGCTGTTTATTGGATGTCTACTCTGTGTGGTGTGCTTTATGCATGTTATCCCATTTTATCCTCATGACAGCTTGGCAAATTATCATCCTCCCACTTTACAATTGGGGAAACAGACTCAGAGAGATCTTATGCAAGGTCATTTACCCAGGGAATGGTAAAGTCAAGATTCACTCAACAAACATTTATTGAACAACCTAATGTATGGCAAACCTGTACTGGGCACTGGATCTACAGCTGTGAACAAGAGCAGCCATTTGGGGAGGGTTGTTACAAACAAGTAGACAGGTGGGGATAGTACAGGGTGGCACATGCTGAGATGGTAAGAAACTGATGACATCGGAGCATGGAGGAAGGGCACCCATCATACCCAGAGCTGGGAGGTGGGGAAGCAACACAGGCTTTCCAGAAGAAGTGATGTCTGGGCTGGATCTGTAGGAGGAGCAGGAGTCAGCCCAGTGAAAGCCATGGTAGGTAAAAAGTGATCCAAATAGAGGGCAGAGCATCACAAAGGGCCAGAATAGAGAGAGAGCATAGTGCTTTGAGAGAGGCCTGAGCATGCTTGAGTATGACTGGAGTAAGCTGAGAGAGGAGACTAAGGTGGTAAACAGAGGCTCTGAAGTGCCCAGGGAGCCATGAGCAGGAGTTTGGATTGCACTCCAGGTGTGATGAGTAGCCACAGGAGAGCTTTGAGCAAAGGAATGATGAGATCTGATTGGCAGTCTTTGGCTCAGACTGGCCACTGGGCGGACAGTGGGTTGTAAGGGAACAAGGGTGAAAGTGGAGATATCACAATGATGACTCAGCTCAGGGTGGTGGTACCAAAGGAGACTGATTTGGGGTTTGTATTTCAGGTAGAACTGACAGCACTTCTGATGGATTCGAGGTAGGGGTAAAGAGAGGGAGGAGTCAAGTCGGTTAGACTTCAAAGACCTCAGCTTTCCTTCTCTGCAAAAAGAGGCTGAAACTGAGGGCTTCCTGCAGCTAAACTTAAGATCTAGAGCAGTGGTCGGCAAACTCATTAGTCAACAGAGCCAAATATCAACAATACAACGATTGAAATTTCTTTTGAGAGCCAAATTTTTTAACTTAAACTTCTTCTAACGCCATTTCTTCAAAATAGACTCGCCCAGGCCATGGTATTTTGTGGAAGAGCCACACTCAAGGGGCCAAAAAGCCGCATGTGGCTCGCGAGCCACAGTTTGCCGACCACGGATCTAGAGCATTGGAACCACTGGAAAGCAAATGTGTTTCATTTTCCCCCTTCACTTTCCCCTTTTTTATCGAATTTATTGGGGTGACACTGGATAATAAAGTTATACAGGTTTTATGTGCATAATTCACCATCCCAAATCAGGTCTCCTTCCATCACCAACAAATGTTTCTTGCTCGCCATTGAGTCAAAGGGACAGGAGAATTTGTTTATTTATTTATTTGAGTGAACACCTTATACATGTGTCCAGGACTGTTTAAGTGCTTTAAAAATATTTACTTACTTAATTCTCATAACAACTGCTTTTATTATCTCAGTTTTTCAGAGTTGGAAACTAAAGCACAAGGAGATAAGTAACCTGATCAAGGCCACACTGCTAGTAAGTGGCAGAGCTGGGATTCAAACTCAGGTAGTCTTATTCCAGAGTTCTATGCTGCTTCGTTCTATGCAAATGAACGGAGTCATTCATTTGCTCATTTACTCATGCATTCAATATGTAATTACTAAGGGTATATAATATGTGCTAAGAACTAGGGCTAGAATGATCCACAAAACCAAACCCAGTGTCTGCTGTCATAGAGTTCACAGTCCAGTGGAGAAGGAAGATACTAGCCAAATAACCACACAGATAAATGTGTAAATGTTAGGGGAACCTACAATGGGTGTTTGACCTAGTCAGGGAGGTCAGAGAAAGCTTCTCTGAGGAAGTGATAGTTGAGACGATGTGGGAAGGATGATTAGGAGTTAATTAGGCAAAGAAGGAAGGAACAGCACTCCAGAAGAAATAGTATGTGCAAAGACCCTATAGTGGGAAGGAATGTAGTGTATTTAAGGGACCAAAAGAATGCCAGTGTGGCTGGAGGAGTGAGAGGAGCATGTGTGAGGAGGGCCTGTAATCCCCTCCCAGTTTTGCTTTTGAACATTTTCATCTACATTTTGAACTGATCCCTCTGTCACTCTGGCTTCAATGTGGAGATTGGTTTGGAGGAGGCCAGGATGAAAACCAGGATACCAGTCAGGGGGCCATTGCCATAGTCCAGGGGAGACCTCTGGGGTGGTGGCTTAGACTTAGGTAGTATCTTGGGACTGTGGGAATTCAAGAGCTATTAAGGAAGGAAAATCGATAGGATTTGGTGACAGATTGAGTGTGAGGAGAGAACAGAGAATGAGCCTTCAAGAAAGGCTCCTAGGGTTTCCTGCCTTGTATATCCAGGTGGATAGATGGTGATTATATTCTGAAGTACCCAGAAGAGGACTGGGTTTTGTGGGGAAAGATCATGCATTCAGTTTGGGGAATGTCAATTTTGAGGTACGATTGAAACATCCAAGAGTAGGGGTCAAGTATGCAGCAGGCTATTCAGATAAATGGACCCAGGATTTAGAGGAGAAGGCTGGGCAAATTCAGTGGTGTTCTGGAGCTGACTCTCGCTGGCTCCTGAAAGCTTATTGTTTAAATATTGAGGAATTTTACAAGCTGGTTATCCAATCATTGGTTACTTCAAATTGGTTATGATGAAAGTGTTTATAGCAAGAAAGGAAGTTGACAAATGCTACAAAGTTGTGTCCCCTCCCTGCCCCTGTCCCAGCCAGTTTATCAGAACAGCAGTGGCTGAAGATCACATTTGGGGGTGCTTAGCTGGGATTGTGGCTGAATCTTCTAGGGAGGCTGTACAGAGTACAGGGCTTAGGACCAAGCCTCGATAAATACCAAGAGTTAGGTAGAAAAAGATGAGCGTGCAAAGGAGACTGAAAAGGAACAGTCATCTGGCTTCACATTCACATGTGTCTCATCCTTTCCAACTCTTTTACTGCTGCCTTGGTTGGAGGCCATATTGTTTTACATCTGGACTATTCAAATAAGCTTCACAACTTGTTTCTGTTTCTCAAGTCTTTCTCAAAAGTCACTTACAACTTTTTTTGCTTAGTGGGTCACTGGGTGAGTAAAATAATCTGATTGGAACAGAGGGTGTATGTAGAAGAGTGGATTTGAAAGCACTTACTCCCATTCTATCACTTGCTAGCTGTGTGACCTTGGGATAGCTTCCTAGTCTCTCTGAGCTTCAGTTTCTTCATCTGTAAAATGAGACTAATATGACTTGCTGCTCCAGAGTTGTGAGACCCATGGAAACTGTATGTGTGGTAAAGGGCCTAGCACAGAGCCTGACTCACCATCAAGCTTTCTTTTCTATTTGCATTGTCAGTGGAGAAGTTGCCAAGGATTTTCCCATATGGTAGCTGGTCTAGACAGGAGATTTGAGGACTCAGAAAATCTTCATCCTCTGCCTCAGATCCTTCACCTGGGCACCCAACCTCCTTTACTTTCTTTTTTTCTTACTCCTACCCATCCCTCCCTGCCATTCTGGCAAAATCAAACAATGAGTCCTTTATTTTCTCCTTCCTGTCCCATGCTGAGCCTTCTCACACACCAGGAGTGAAAAATTCCTGCCCCTTTGCTGGCCCACCAGACCTTTCCCTCTCTTCACTCAAGCTGGTTCTTGACTCCTGGCTCCTCTCTTCCTAACCTGGTCTCTCAGGTGCACTTACCCTTAGCTCCCAGTAATGGACTAAAAGAACTGGGATGAACCACATCAAATATTAGGGACACAATTTAAGAAGATCCCAGCACTTTCATGTGCTCTGAAGCAGACTGCATTGAAGCTGGGAGGTATGGGAGCTTGTGGGCAGCAGGGCTGTTTTCCACATCATTTGCGGATGCTTTGAAGAAGGAAAGGAAGGAAGTTAGGAAACTAATATTTATTGAATGCCTGCTGGATGCCTGGCCTCATACTATGAAGCTTCATAAGTTGTGCCATTCCTTGTCACAACAGCTTGGGAGAGTGATGTTATTTAAGTTATCTCTAGTGTTCCTAGTGCTCTGTGAGGACACAGGACAAGCTCTCTTTAACTTTGCATGTAATAGAATATGGGGTCTGTATTCAAGAAATACTTCTTAAATTGAATTGCAGACACCATCATGTTGAGGCAACATGGCCCAGGAGACCAAAGATTTGGAGTCTTCACTACTTGTATGGCTTTAGGCAAGCAATTTCACTTTTTCTGAGCCTTGGTTTCCTCATGTTTAAAATGGAAATAATGATCCCTCCATGGCAGGGTGTTGTGAGCATGTACAGGTGGCCTGGTAAACTTCAGTGTGCAGTCTAAATTCGGGCGAAGTGCTCCCATATACTCCAAGACAGGCTTTTATTTGTCTAATTGCTGTTTAGGCCTGTAGTTCCCAAATTCAAATAAATACTCATCCTTCACAGAGTTTTCACTCTTCTGAGTTAAAAAATGAGAAGAATGATGATATAGTTTTCTTTATTGATTGATTGATTTTAGAGAGGGGGGAGGAAGGGAGGGAGAGAGAAAAAGAGAGAGAGAGAGAACCACCCATTTGTTGTTCTACTTATTTATGCATTCATTGGTTGACTCTTGTATATGCCCTGACTGGGGATGGAACCTTCAACCTTGGCGTATTGGGACAACGCTCTAACCAACTGAGCTACCTGGCCAGGGCAATGATATAGTTTTTCATAAAGCCAAGTGTGTTCAGTTTCTAAAATTCTGAAATTGTCATTCCAATTTTTTGATGTTAAAATATCCTCTTGTTTATGAAATCTTGGTTATAGTAAATGACATTTTTAAAAAATGCCTTTACTTGATCAAATAAAATGTCTGCACTGCTCTGTCGGAGCCCCCTGTGATAGAGATAGTACAGGGTGCTGAGAGAAGACCCTGGACTGGAATTGAAGGGAGGTCTGATAAGAGTTAGGAAGGATGAATAGGTGTGTGTTAGGTGATGAAAGGTGGGAAAAATAGACAGGTTGGAGATCTGGGCCAGGATGGGAACCTGCACAGCCTGAGCGCCACCTAGCAGGTTAACACCTCTGAGCTGCTCTGGCCAGAGGTGTTGGGGTGAGTCGCTTTGTCTCAGACTCTCCTGGCTCACAGATGGGTCTAAAAAGTCCAGGCCACTACATTGGACAGTAACTGAGCTCCCCCACCCCAACCCAAAGGTGATTGCTCCTTGCAGTCTGCTCAGTAGCTGCCAAATCCCCAACTCACCTTCTGACATGGATTACTCTCTACTCCCTCTGCTGTTCCCACAGATTTAATAAAGCAAGAATCACTCAGTTCTGTGGCGGGATGGCCAAGATCCCACAGCCTGAACACACAGGCTCAGGAGAAACTCAAATTCCACCTCCCTCTTCCACACATGGGGCGGGGCTGGATCTTTCCCCAGGATGTCACTCTGCTGGCCTGGGGGTGGGGATGGGGTTGCACACTTCTCTAGGACCTGCTGTGTGACCTCTGGCCTCTCCAGATCACACCACTGGCTGCAGGCCAGCAGCAGGAGGCCCCTGCCGATGGGTAGGGCCAGTCCACAGGGGCAGAGTGTGGCCACCTGAGCATGCGCTTTTGCATTCCAAGTGGTGGGTCTGGATTATCCATTTCTTGGATTTCTCCAGATCTCTGCTCTATCCATCAGCACATCTCCCCCCGCCCCCTCCACACACACACCTGAAATCCTTTCTTTGGTCAGGAGGTGCAGCCACTAGTTTGTTTAGCCCAGGGCATATGCCAGGTGCCTGTCAGCTGCCCAGCTGACCCAGGCAAAGGGCAAAGGATAGCTTCCAGAGGAAGAGGAAGCCTGTGGGGGCAGGCATGAAGGCAAGGCTAAGGAGTTGCAGCAGCGGCCAGTCCCAGTACCCAGCCCGACCCAACCCAGTCAACAATACTCAGCATTCCCAGCTCCCTGTCAGGGCAGACTGTCATGGTATTTTGCCTGCTGGTGCAGTGGGACTGGAAAAAAAATAGCAGAGGAATTAGTAATCCTGAGGATGGAGGGCTTTAAAAACTGAAGGAGATTAAATCCTTATCAGATATAACATTGGCAAATATGTTCACCCATGCAGTGGGCTTTCTTATTATTTTTGTTGATGTTTTCTTTTGGTGTGCCAACTCAGTTACTGCCCAACTCTATTTCACCTTTTTATTTTCATGTAATCCCATTTGTTTATTTTCTCCTTAGTTTCCAGTAGGAGATGTGTCGGTAAACATATTGCTATGCACTAGATCTGATATTTTGCTGCCTATAGGGAATGCATACAACTTAACAAAAGGAAGATAAACAATCCAGTCAAAAAATGGGCAAAGGACACTTTTCGAAAGTGGACATACAGAAGACCAAGAAGCATATGAAAAAATGCTCAAAGTCACTAATCATCCAAGAGATGAAAATCAAAACAACAATGAGGTACCACCTCACACCTGTCAGAATGACTATAATCAACAAATCAACAAACGACAAGTGGTGGTGAGGATGCAGAGAAAAAGGAACCCTCGTGCACTGCTGGTGGGAATACAGACGGGTGCAGCCACTGTGGAGAACAGTATGGAGTTTCCTCAAAAAACTAAAAATCGTTTTTTGGCTCAGTGGATGGAGCGTCGGCCTTCGGACTCAAGGGTCACGGGTTCGATTCTGGTCGGGGGTATGTGCCTTGGTTTTGGGCACATCCCCGGTAGGGGGTGTGCAGGAGGCAGCTGATTGATGTTTCTTTCTTATCGATGTTTCTAACTCTCTCTCCCTCTCCCTTCCTCTCTGTAAAAAATCAATAAAATATATTAAAAAATAAAAAAGAGGCACTCTTTCTCAGCTGAGGTTTTAAATCTGGTTGACTGCAAACTTGCCAGCCATAAGCCATCTTTACTATCAATGGTGACCTCCTATCTGGGAATGAAGCAAATTTATTGGGACACCAAACCAAGGATGGGGACAGATTTTTTTGTTTGTTTTTTTTCTTTAGGGACAGATTTTTAAAAAATATATATATTTTATTGATTTTTTACAGAGAGGAGGGAAGAGGATAGAGAGTTGGAAGCATCGATGAGAGGGAGGCACCGATCAGCTGCCTCCTGAGGATGTGCCCGCAACCAGGGTGCATGCCCTTGACTGGAGTTGAACCTGGGACCCTTCAGTCCGTAGGCCGATGCTCTATCCACTGAGCCAAACCGGTTAGGGCGGGGACAGATTTTTTGATGGCCTGGTTTGAGCACCTAGATTCCGTCAGATCTACCTAGTGTTAATGTAAACAAACCATTGTAACCTGTAAAGAATTTTTGTGAGTTTATTTGAGTCAAACTGTCGACATATGCTGGGAAGCAGAACCTCAACAAATTGAGATAATGCTCCAGAGAATGGCAGATTACATTTGTATTTATACATTGCAGTCAAAGGAGGGACGTAGAAAAAAAACACACACACACACACACAAAAAACACCTAAAAATGGAACTCCCATTTGACCCAGTGATCCCACTTCTAGGAATATAGCCCAAGAAACCTGAAACATCAATCAGAAAGGATATATGCACCCCTATGTTCATAGCAGCACAATTTACTACACTTGATCTTAGCCAAAAGGCCGAGAAGCGATAACAGCACAATTTACAATAGCTAAGATTTGGAAACAGCCTAAGTGCCTATCAGCAGATGAGTGGATTAAAAAACTGTGGTACATCTACACAATGGAAATCTATGCGGCTGTAAAAAAGGAAGAACTTTTGGCATTTACAACAGCATGGATGGACCTGGGGAGCATTATGCTAAGCCGAATAATCCAGTCAGAGAAAGATAAGTTTTACATGCTCTCACTCATTTGTGGAATATAATGAACAACATAAACAGATGAAAAAAAATAGATCCAGAGACACAGAATCATCAGACAGACTGTCAAAACTCAGAGGGAAGGCAGGGGAGGGTAGGCAGGAGGTGGAGGGGGGTAAGAGATCAACCAAAGAACTTGTATGCATATAAGCATAACCAATGGACACAGACAATGGGGGGGGGCGTAGGTGAAGGCCTGTGCTGGAGGGTGGGGACAGGCTTGGAGGAGACAATGGAGGGGAAAGGGGACATATGTAATACTTTCAACAATAAAATATTTTAAAAAACTGGAGAACTAGACTTTCTGCCCCTGTTCCAGCTGGAGTTTGAGTCAGCAGCAGGGTGGCTGCTATAGGGAGAAGCCCTTAGGACTTATGCCCTCAGGAGTTCCTACCACTGTAAATGGCCAGCAGTGGCACATGCCTCACAGGCTTCCTAAGGGCCTGGCTGAGCATTGTATGACACAGCTCTGCTTCTATCTGTGACATGGTGGGTCTTTCTTGTGGCTTGTGAGCTCTCCTCATCCCTGTGGCCTGGCTTGCACAACTCTGTTTATCATCTCCACACTGAGCCAAGCAGCCATTTCTGTGGAGTGGGTAGCAGCCACACTCTACTGATTTCTGGTGTGTCCTGTGCAGCTGTGGTGGGGAGAGGGGGTAAGTCTCATTTTGATGGTGGCATTTGAGTTGAGTCTAAACTCTTGAGCTTGATATTCAAAGACTTCAACAATTAATTTTTTATATTGTTCAACATTCCAGTGCCATATATTTGGCCCCCAAACTGCATATATACATTTCCAAATACTTGTGCACCTGGCATCATGCTGAAAAAGTGCATAATGGCTAAAATGTTTTCAGTTTGCATTGATGTGTTTGGCATCTCACAGACACAAATGTGGTATCAAATTTCATTTGCAGGTTGACAATTTCAACTCTATATGTCTAAATATATTTGCATGATCAATATTTGATATAGTAATTGGTGTCTCTGTGGTTACATGTCAGTCACTTGTTTAAGACTTACCTGCTCTGACAGGCTATGCAAACTAATTTGTTCTCACTAAGATTTTATATGTAAAGCTAACACAAAGTTCTGCTGTAAGAAATAGGTTGAGGAAGTCAGTCTGGGATATTGTAAATTATGAGTATAAGAAGAGGAGCTTATTTATTAAGAAGAACATTGAGCAGAAAAAACACACAGAGCCTTCTCTGCCCATCTCTCAATGTCCTCTTCTCCGAGGTCCCCCCAGTCTCTTCCAGGCAGACAGCAATTCTCCCTCTTGTCAGTTCCATAGTGCTTAGTCAGATTTATTCCAGGGCCTCTGGTGATTTCTCCCTTGGGTTATAGTTAGTGGTGTATTTGGCTGTTTTCCTTAAAAGTCTGTGAGTTGTCTGAAAGCACGTTTCATCTCTGGTTCTTCCTCCTCCTCCCCTTTTTTCCCCTCCTCCCCCTCTTCCACTTCTTCCTCCTTTTTAAATCCTCACCCAAGGATGTTTTTTGTTTTTTGTTTTTTTGGTTGATTTTAGAGAGAGAGGGAGAGAGAGATAGAGAAACATCCATGTGAGAGAGAAACATAGATCGGTCGCCTCTCCTACACGCCCCAACCTGGGATCAATCCCGCAACCTGGGTATGTGCCATGACTGGGAATCGAACCCGTGACCTTTTGGTGTACAGATGATGCTCAGGTAACTGAGACACCCGGCAGGGGCTCTGGTTCCTTCTTGACACCACCAGCCTTTAGCACAGAGCCTGCATTTAAATAGCCACTCGTGGAATAACTGATGGGGTTGGATGGTTTCTGTCCTTGTTGGGGTTTGTTTGGGTTGAGGGAGGCTGCTGGAAACCTCAGAATTTCTCACTGGGGAGAACAAGTACTTGTCTGCAAGCAACATCCACAGTACCTCCTCAGTGCCCCTCCCCACGCACAGTTCTCCTGGCTTGCCACTTCCTTGTTTCTCCTGTCCTTACCTCCTTCCCTGTCTAGTGCAATACCGCCTGCTTCCAGAAGGCACTCAGAGGGGCCCCTTGTTTTCTTCCTTGCTTTATGTCCCTTTCCAATGAGCATCTAGAGTGGTACATCCCCCACCCCAAGATGTCTCTCTGGCTTATAAGCAGGGGTGAGAGCCTTAGCGCGCCGTGATCACTCCATGCTTTCCTCTTCATTTGCCTTTAGTATTGGGCAGGTATGTGTGTGCGTGAGATAAAATATACATAACATACAATTTACCATTGTGACCATTTGTAAGTGTACATTTTAGTGTTATTAAGTACATCCACAGTGTTGTGCAACCATCTCCAGAAAATTTCATCTTCCAGAACTGAAACCATACCCACTAAACAGTAACACCACATTTCCCCTCCCGAGAGTTCCTTATAAACCACTCTTCTACTTTCTGGCCCTATAAATTTGACTATTCTAGGGACCTTATATAAGTGAAATCATACAATATTTGTCTTTTTGTACCTGGTTTGTTTCACTTAGCATAATGACCTCAAGGTTCATCCATGTTGTAGCATGTGTCAGAATTTCCTCCCTTTTTAAGGCTGAATAATATTCCATTGTATGTAAAGATTACATTTTGTTCTGGGTACAGGTCCTTTGTCTCCTTAGTTAAGTTTATTCCTAGGTATCTTAATTTTTTTGTTGCAATGGTAAATGGGATTGCTTTTTAAATTTCTCTTTCTGTGAGTTCATTATTGGTATATAGAAAAGCCATAGACTTCTGGGTGTTAATTTTGTATCCTGCTACATTGCCGAATTCATTTATTAAGTCTAGTAGTTTTTTGATGGAGTCTTTGGGGTTTTCTATATACAGTATCATGTCATCTGCGAATAATGACAGTTTTACTTCTTCTTTTCCAATTTGGATGCCTTTTATTTCTTCTTCTTGTCTACTTACAATGGTTAGTACTTCCAGTACTATATTGAACAGGAGTGGTGAGAGTGGGCATCCCTGTCTTGTTCCTGTTCTTAGGGAAAATGGTTTTAGTTTTTGCCCATTGAGTATGATGTTGGCTGTGGGTTTGTCATATATGGTTTTTATTATGTTGAGGTATTCCCACCTTGCTAAGAGTTTTAATCAAGAAAGTGTGTTGGATTTTGTCAAGTGCTTTTTTCTGCATCAATGGATATGATTATATGGTTTTTATCTCTCAGTTTGTTTATGTGGTGTATCATATTTATTGATTTGCGGATATTGTACCATCCTTGCATCCCCGGAATAAATCCCACTTGGTCATGGTGTATGATCTTTCTAATGTAATGCTGGATTCGATTTGCTAGAATTTTGTTGAGAATTTTGGCGTCTATGTTCATAAGGGATCTTGGCCTGTAATTCTCTTTCTTTATATTGTCTTTATCTGGTTTTGGTATTAGGATGATGCTGGCTTCATAGAAAGAGCTTGGAAGTGCTCCTTCCTCTTGAATTTTTTGAGATAGTCTGAGGAAGATAGGTTTTATTTCTTCTCTGAATGTTTGATAAAACTCCCCTGTGAAGCCTTCTGATCCAGGGCTTTTGTTTGTTGGAAGTTTTTTGATTACTGCTTCAATTTCCTCCATAGCTATCGGCCTATTCAGATTTTTTGATTCCTCCTGGTTGAGTTTTGGAAGTTCGTATTTTTTCTAAGAATGTGTCCATTTCTTCTAGGTTGACCAGTTTGTTGGAATAGAGTTGTTCATAGTATTTTTTTTATGATTCTTTGTATTTCTGTGGGGTCTGTTGTTATTTCACCTCTTTCATTTCTGATTTTGTTTATTTAAGTCCTCTCTCTTTGCTTCTTGGTGAGCCTGGCTAGAGGTTCATCAATCTTGTTTATCCTTTCAAAGAACCAGCTCTTGGTTTCTTTTTTTTTTTTAATTTCTTTATTGATTAAGGTATTACATATGTGTCCTCATCCCCCCATTACCACCCCCAACCCCCCTCTCACACCCTCACGCCCTTGTTGTCTGTGTCCATTGGTTAGGCTTATATGCATGCATACAAGTCCCTTGGTTGATCTCTTCCCCTTACCCACACCCTCCCCTACCTTCCCACTGAGGTTTGATAGTCTGATCAATGCTTTTCTGTCTCTGGATCTGTTTTTGTTCATCAGTTTATGTTGTTCATTATATTCTATAAATGAGTGAGATCATGTGATATTTATATTTCTCTTACTGGCTTATTTCACTTAGCATTATGCTTTCCAGTTCCATCCATGCTGTTGCAAATGGTAAGAATTCCTTCTTTTTTACCACAGCATAGTATTCCATTGTGTAGATGTACCACAGTTTTTTTTCCACTTTTTTTTAATTTAGGTATTATATGTGTACATATCTTACCATTGTCCCCCCCCATCCCACACCCATACATGCCCTCACCCCCCAGAGTTTTGTGTCCGTTGGTTATGCTTATATGCATGCATACAAGTCCTTCGGTTGATCTCTTATCTCCCCTACCTCTCCCTAACCTTCCCCCTGTAATTTGATAGTCTGTTCGATGCTTTACTGCCTCTGTATATAACTTTTTGTTCATCAGTTTATAATGTTCATTATCTATAAATGAGTGAGATCATGTGGTATTTTTCTTTCATTGACTGGCTTATTTCAATAAGCATAATGTTCTCCAATTCCATCCAGGTTGCTGCAAATGATGAGAATTCCTTCTTTTTTATGGCAGCGTAGTATTCCATTGTGTAGATGTACCACAGTTTTCTGATCCAGTCATCTGCTGACGGGCACCTAGGTTGTTTCCAAATCTTAGCTATTGTAAATTGTGCTGCTATGAACAAAGGGTGCGTATATCCTTTCTGATTGGTGTTTCTAGTTTCTTGGGATATATTCCCAGGAGTGGGATTACTGGGTCAAATGGGAGTTCCATTTTCAGTTTTTTGAGGACACTCCATACTGTTTTCCACAGTGGCTGCACCAGTCTGCATTCCACCAGCAGTGCACGAGGGTTCCTTTTTCTCAGCATCCTCGCCAACACTTGTCGTTTGTTGATTTTTTGATGATAGCCATTCTGACAGGTGTGAGATGGTACCACATTGTTGTTTTGATTTGCATCTCTCAGATAATTACTGACTTTGAGCATGTTTTCATGTGTCTCTTGGCCTTCCTTCTGTCTTCTTTTGAAAAGATTCTATTTAGGTCTGTTGCCCATTTTTTGATTGGATCATTTATCTTCCTTTTATTAACTTGCATAAGCTGCCTGTAGATGTTGGAGATTAAAACTTTATCAGTGATAGCATTTGCAAATATGTTCTCCCATACAGTGGGCTTTCTTGTTGTTTTGTTGATTGTTTCTTTTGCTGTAAAAAAGCTTTTTATTTTGATGTAGTCCCATTTGTTAATTTTCTTTTTAGCTTCCATTGCCTAGGGGCAGTGTCAGTGAAGAAGTTCTTTTGGCATATGTCTGAGATTTTGCTGCCTGTGGATTCCTCTTGTATTTTTATGGTTTCCTGTCTTATGTTTAAGTCCTGTATCCATTTTGAGTTGATTTTTCTGTATGGTGTAAGTTGGTGATCTAGTTTCATTTTTTGGCATGTATCTGTCCAATTTTCCCAACACCATTTATTGAAAAGAGTGTCTTGACTCCATTGTATGTTCATGCCTCCTTTGTCAAATATTAATTGAGCATAGTGGTTTGGGTCGATATCTGGATTCTCTATTCTGTTCCATTGATCTATATGTCTGTTCTTGTGCCAGTACGAGGCTGTTTTGAGAACAGTGGCTTTGTAATACAGCTTGAGCTCTGGTATTGAGATCCCTCCTACTTTATTCTTCTTTCTCAGGATTGCTGTGGCTATTCGGGGTCTTTTTTTATTCCAGATGAATTTTTGGAGAGTTCTTTCAAGGTCTGTGAAATGTGCTGTTGGTATTTTGATGGGGAGTGCATTGAATCTGTAGATTGCTTTGGGTAGTATGGACATTTTAATGATGTTGATTCTACCAATCCATGAACATGGTATGTTCTTCCATCTGTTTACGTCTTCCTCTATCTCTTTTTTCAGTGTCCTGTAGTTTTCCGTGTATAGGTCTTTTACCTCCTTAGTTAAGTTTATTCCTAGGTTTCTTAGTTTTTTTGGTGTGATGGTAAATGGGATTGCTTTTTGAGTCTCTCTTTCTGTAAGTTCACTATGGGTGTATAGAAAGGCCATAGATTTCTTGGCGTTAATTTTGTATCCTGCTACATTGCCGAATTCATTTATTAAATCTATTAGTTTTTTTTATGGAGTCTTTTGGGTTTTTTATGTACAATATCATGTCATCTGCAAATAAGGACAGGTTTACTTCTTCTTTTCCAATTTGGATGCCTTTTATTTCTTCTTCTTGTCTAATTGCAATGGCTAATACTTCCAGTACTATGTAAAACAGGAGTGGTGAGAGAGGGCATCCCTGTCTTGTTCCTGTTTTTAGGGGAAATGGTTTTAGTTTTTGCCCATTGAGTATGATGTTTGCTGTGGGTTTATCATATATAGCTTTTATTATGTTGAGGTATGATCCTTCTATTCCCATTTTGTTGAGAGTTTTTATCAAGAAAGGGTGTTGGATTTTGTCAAATGCTTTTTCTGCATCTATTGATATGACTATGTGATTTTTATCTCTCAATTTGTTTATGTGATGTATCACGTTTATTGATTTGCGGATATTGTACCATCCTTGCATTCCTGGGATAAATCCTACTTGGTCATGGTGTATGATCTTTCTGATGTACTGCTGGAGTCGATTTGCTAGAATTTTGCTGAGGATTTTGGCATCTATGTTCATGAGGTATATTGGTCTGTAATTCTCTTTCATTGTGTTGTCTTTATCTGGTTTTGGTATTAGGGTGATGCTGGCTTCATAGAAGGAGCCTGGAAGTGTTCCTGCCTCTTGAATTTTTTTGGAATAGTCTGAGGAGGATAGGTTTTAGTTCTTCCTTGAATGTTTGGTAAAACTCTCCTGTGAAGCCATCTGGCCCTGGGCTTTTGTTTGCCGGAAGCTTTTTGATGACTGCTTCAATTTCTTCCATAGTTATTGGCCTGTTGAGCTGTTTAGATTCTTCCGGATTGAGTTTTGGAAGGTTAAATTTTTCTAGGAATATGATCATTTCCTCCAGGTTGTCCAGTTTGTTGGAATAGAGTTCTTCGTAGTATTTTGTAACAATCCTTTTTTTTTCGGCGGGGTCTGTTGTTATTTCACCACTTTCATTTCTGGTTTTGTTTATTTGGGTCCTCTCTCTTTGCTTCCTGGTGAGCCTGGCTAGAGGTCCATCAATCTTGTTTAACCTTTCAAAGAAACAGCTCGTGGGTTTGTTGATCTTTTGTATCGTTTCTTTGGTCTCTATGTCATTTATCTCTGCTCTGATCTATATTATTTCCTTCCTTCTGGTTACACTGGGCTTTTCTTGTTGCTCTCTCTCTAACTCTTCGAGTTGTTGGGTTAGGTAATTTATTACCATTGTTTCTTGTTTTTTGCAGTAGGCTTGAAGAGCTATGAATTTCCCTCTCAGGACTGCTTTCGCTGTGTCCCATAGATTTTGGATTGTTGTGTTTTCATTGTCATTTGTTGCCATGACGTTTTTTATTTCTTCCTTGATGTCTTTGGTAACCCAGTCATTGTTTAATAGCATGCTGTTTAGTCTCCATGTGTTTGATTTCTTTGGATTGTTTTTATTGTAGTTGATTTCCAGTTTTATGCCACTGTGATTTGAGAAAATACTTGATATGATTTCTATCTTCTTAAATTTGGAGAGACTTTGCCTATGTCCTAACATATGGTCTATCTTTGAAAATAACCCATGTGCACTTGAGAAGAATGTATATTCTGTGGCTTTGGGGTGAAATGTTCTGAAGATGTCAATTAATTCCATCTGGTCTAGTGAGTCGTTTGGGATTGATGTTTCTTTGCTGATTTTTTGTTTAGAGGATTTGCCCAGTGGTGATAGTGGGGTATTAAAGTCTCCTACTATGATTGTATTGCTCTCAATCTCTCCTTTGATATCTTCCAGGAGTTTTTTTATGTATTTGGGTGCTCTTGTATTGGGTGCGTATATGTTTACAAGAGTTATTTCTTCTTGTTGGATTTATCCCTTTAGTATTATGAAGTGGCCTTCATTATCTCTTGTTATGTCCTGCACTTTGAGATCTAATTTGTCGGATATAAGTATTGCTACCCCAGCTTTTTTTTCATTTCCATTTGCCTGGAAAACCTTTTTCCATCCCTTCATTCTCAATCTGTATGCGTCTTTTTTTCTGAGGTGTGTTTCCTGTAGACAGCAAATATATGGGTTTTGTTTTCTTATCCAATCAGTTACCCTGTGTCTTTTGATTGGGACATTCAATCCATTTACATTTAAAGTTATTATTGATAGGTACTTATTTGTCGCCATTTTTATTCTATACCCCTGTGTTCCTTCTTTGCTTCCTATTTCTTTTTTTTTTTTTACAGCAGATCATTTAGCATTTCTTGCATTGCTGGTTTGATGGTGATAAACTCCCTTAGTCCTTTTTTGTCTGTGAAGCTCCTGATTTCACCTTCAATTTTGACTGATAGCCTTGCTGGGTACAGTATTCTTGGATTCAGACCCTTCCTTTGCATGACTTTGTATATTTCATTCCATTCCCTTCTGGTCTGATGGGTTTCTGTTGAAAAATCAGTTGCTAGTCTGATGGGGGTTCCTTTGTATGTAACTTTCTGTCTCTCTCTGGCCGCTCTTAAGATTCTTATTTTGTCGTTGGTGTTTGCCAATTTAGTTATAATGTGCCTTGACGTCGGTCTTTTGGGGTTCATTTTGCTTGGGACTCTGTGAGCTTCTTGGATTTGAGTGGGTTTTTTCTTCCCTATATCAGGGAAGTTTTCTGTTATTATTTCTTCAAACAGGTTTTCTATTCCTTGCTCAGTTTCCATTCCTTCTGGTAACCCTATTATTCGGATGTTGTTTTGTTTTGTGTTGTCCCGAAGTTCCCTTAGGCTCTCTTCATGCTTTCTAATTTTTTATTTCTAGAAGCTGTTCTATTTGGGTATTTTTTTCCATCTTGTCTTCTAGCTCACTTATGCGGTCCTCTGCTTCTTCTAGTCTACTCTTGATGCTTTCTATTGAGTTCTTTACAGCAGCGATGTCATTTCTCATTTCTTCTTGGTTCTTCTTCATTTCCTCTTGGTTCTTACTCATATTGTCGAATTTGTCTTCCATTCTTTTCAGCCACCTTATGACCATTTCTCTGAATTCTTTCTCTGATAGGTTGCTTGCCTCGAATTCGTTTACTTCCTTTTCTGGTGATGCCTGCTTTTCTTTCCTATGGGGGCTGTTTCTTTGTCTCCCCATGGTCTCTCTTCTCCGGATGTCTGGTTATATAGTTCTCTCTCTCCTGCGTTGATTTAAAGGTACAACATACAACACAACCAGGTACAACACACAAGGCACTGAACAGAATTGTATTCACGATATTAATAACCTCCAATAAAGGTGTCCCCCAGAGAAAGACAAATTAGGGGATAGGAAAGGAATAGGAAGAATAAAAAGAAAGAACAAAAAAACGAGTGTGAAAATGAACTTGGGAAAAGAGAAGAAAAAAAGAAAAGAAAAAAAAGCAAGAGAGACAAGAACGATACTAAGAGAGAAAAGGGGAACAAACTATAAATATGGGGAGTAAACTCCAATAGAATAACCACTAATCCCAGCAAATGCCAGCTACACGAACCTGGAGATTAATACAAACTACAACATCAACTGATATCAAGTGTGGCAAGGGAAAACAGAAGTAAAAAACAAACAAAAACAAAGCAAGCAAAAGAGCCAAACAAACAAAAAAAGAATAAGCAAAACAATCTCATAAAAAAGCATACAAATTCAATCTAATCAACATTTAAGCAAACAACAACAAAAGGCCAGAGAGAAAAACAATTTTTTTTTTAGTTAAGATAGCATAGAGAGAGGTGTGTATGGACTTGGAGCAGGAGGTTGGAAATTAGATATATAAGTAGGGTGAAATTTTAGCAGAGGGTAAACTGAAAGAGTAGGGAAAATCTAAAGCCAGAAAGGGTTAAGATAAACAGGAGACTAAAAGGGAAAAGGTTAGGAAGAGAGTGATGGCATAAAGTTAGCGTTGAGATAGGGTAAAACGATGTTAAAGGAAAGATGCAAATAGAATGTAGGACACTAATCCCAAAATAAAACAAAGAGAAAATTAAATGACACTTAAAAAAAAAGTAAAATAATAGTAATATAATGCTGATTGAAAATCAAAATGTAATAATTAAAAAGGTGAAAATCGAGTGAGGAAAAATATTTAGTTTCTTAAGTAAAAGATTCAAAAAATGAAAATAAAAAATAAAACATTAAAATAAAAAAATTAAAATTAAATTAAAATAAAAAATAATAAGAATAAAATGTGCAATGTTGGCGGTCATTCACTTCCTCTATTGTTCTGTTTGGTACGCCTGTTTCCCGGTCCAGGATGTATTGGAGTTCCCTTCATTCCACTGTTCCTCAGTGTTATCAGTGTTGTAAGGCAGTCCTGATTTTTAGGCAGGCGGTGTCTTAATTTCTAGTAATTATTTTTGATTAAACCAGAGACAATTTGTGTTTCAGCCCCTGGGTGGCAGTGTTTCGGGATTGACTTCTGGGCCTCTCTAGCTTTTTTTTTTTCCTATGGCACTCACTACCGGTTTGTGGAAGTGTGCACCTCAGAGCTGCCTCTCCGATGGTCACTCCCAGCTCCGCTCCCCAGGTTCCGGAGAAACAACTTCCCCCTGCAGTCTCTCAGGGTATAACCCAACTGGGTTTTCCTATGTATTGGGCTTAGTAATCAGAATTGGAACAAGCCCAAGTGTGTGGATAGTGGGTCTCCGCACAAGACTAAGCAGCCTGCACTCCTTTGAAATTCTTAGTTTGACCCTCCTCGTCTGATCAAAATGGGTTGCTTTTTAGAGAACCCTTCTGTTAGCAGCTCAGAGGACCCCCTTCCACATTCACGGATCTCGGCAGCTCCAACAGCCTCGGATTTTTTTAGGCACGGATTTCCCCGGTCCTGCAGTTCCCGCTGTTCGCGCATTTCCCTCTCTGGCTGCCGGGACGAGAAACCTCACCTTACCCCTGTGAAATCTGACCTTTTCTTGGTGCAGTGAAGAGTTCCTTTGAATCCATGTGTTTGCGCAGATTGGGGGCCGGTGTTCTGGTGCTCACAGCTGTTCAGTGTTGGCCGTTGTCGCAGACAGTCAGGCCTCCAATAAAACCCTTCTTTCCTTGCAAGATGGCGAGTTTTCCTCCTCTGAGGCCGCTGCTCCGGGAGGGGACCCAGCCGCTGTGGGTGCTGCACGGTCAGGGGAACCCTGCCTAGCACTCCTCCACCTTCTCCTGGAGTTTAGCTGTCCCTTAGCTTGCCAACAGACACTCCCCGTGCGTATCTCAGCTGTTCTTACTCTCCGCCCCAGGACCAGTCTTAGAACACGTCTCTATTCAGCCGCCATTTTTCCTCTCTCCAGCTCTTGGTTTCATTGATCTTTTGTATTGTTGTTGTTTTTTTTGGTCTCTATGTCATTTATTTCCACTCTGATCTTTATTATTTCCTTTCTTCTGCTCACAGTGGGCTTTTCTTGTTGCTCTCTTTCTAATTCTTCAAGTTGCAGAGTTGCAAGTTTTTCTTGTTTTTTTGAGGTAGGCTTGTAAAGCTATGAACTTTCCTCTCAGGATTGCTTTCACTGTGTCCGAAAGATTTTGGATTGTTGTGTTTTCATTGTTGTTTGTTTCCAGGATGTTTTTTTAATTTCTTCTTTGATATCTTTAGTAACCCACTCATTGTTTAATAGTATGCTATTCAGCCTCCAAGTGTTTTAATTTTTGTGATTGTTTTTACTGTAGTTGATTTCTAATTTTATGCCATTGTGATCTGAGAAAATGCTTGATATTGTTTCAATCCTCTTGAATTTGGAGAGACTTTGCCTGTGTCCCAATATGTGGTTTATCTTTGAAAATGTCTCATGTGTGCTTGAAAAGAATATATATTCTGTAGTTTTGGGGTGGAATGTTCTGAAGATGTTGATTAAGTCCATCTGATCTAGTGAGTAATTTAGGATTGATGTTTCTTTGCTAATTTTTTGTCTAGAGGATTTATCCAGTGATTTTAGTGGGGTATTAAAGTCTCCTACTATGATTGTGTTGCTGTCAATCTCTCCCCTGATATTTTCCAGAAGTTTTTTTTTTTTAATGTATTTGAGTGCTCCTGCATTGGGTGCATATATGTTTACCAGAGTTATATCCTCCTCTTGTATTGATCCCTTTAGAATTATGAAATGGCCTTTCTTGTCTCTTGTTATGGTCTTCACTTTGAGGTCTATTTTGTCAGATATGAGTATTGCTACCCCAGCTTTTATTTTATATCCATTTGCCTGATAGATATTTTTCCATCCCTTCACTTTCAGTCTGTGTGAGTCCCTTGTTCTGAGGTGAGTCTCCTGTAGACAGCATATATGGATCATGTTTTCTTATCCATTCAGTCACTCGATTTCTTTTGATTGGAGAATTTAATCCATTTATGTTAATGTTATTATTGATAGGTACTTGTTCGTAGCCATTTCTGTATTTTATGCCTGTGTTCCTTCCTCCCTTTCTATTTCTTCTTTTTACAGCATTCCCTTTAGCATTTCTTGCATTGCTGGCTTGGTAGTGATAAATTCCCTAAGCCTTTTTTTGTCTGCGAAGCTCCTGATTTCCCTTTCAATTTTGATTGATAGTCTTACTGGATAGAGTATTCTTTGATTCAGTCCTTTGCTTTGAATCACTTTGTATACTTCCTTCCATTCCCTTCTAGCTTGATGTGTTTCTGTTGAGAAATCATTTGATAATCTGATGGGGGATCCTTTGTAGGTAACTCTCTGTCTCTCTCTTGCAGCCTTTTAGATTCTCTCTTTGTCGTTAACATTTGCCATTGTAATTATGACGTGTCTTGGTGTGGGTCTTTTGGGATTCATCTTGTTTGGGCCACTCTGTACTTGTGTAACTTTTTTCTTCCCCATGTCAGGGAAATTTTCTGTCATTATTTCTTCAAATAGATTTTCTAATCCTTGCTGCTCTTCTTGTCCTTCTGGCTGCCCTTTTATACGTATGTTACTTCATTTCGTGTTGTCCCACAGCTCCCTTACACTCTCCTCCTGCTTTTTAACTTTTTTCTCCATTTGCTGTTCAGATTGGGCTTGTTTCACTAGCTTATCTTCTAACTCACTAATTCGGTCCTCTGATTCTTCTAGTCTACTGTTGAAACCTTCCATGGTGTTTTTGATTATAGCTATATCGCTTTTGATTTCTTCCTGATTTTTGCATAGGTTGTTGATTTTCTCATCCATCCGATGTATGAACTGTACGACTATTACTCTGAATTCTTTTTCAGTCATGTTGCATGCTTTCGTTTCACTTATTTCCTTTCTTGGCCATTCCTCTTTTTCTTTCCTCTGGGATTATGATGTTGCCGCCCCATTCTAACTATCACCAGAAGGTTCAAATGCCAGGTCGCTGTGGCCTGGGCTGTGTGCAGTGGGTGCTTCGCACCACTCGAGGGTCACTGAAGAGCTCTGAAACTAAGGCATGTGGCTGCTGTGGGTTGCTGGGAGCCACGTTAGCCCAAGATCCGAATCACCGGTGCTCAGTGCAGCCTCCTGCATGCACCAAGAGTCAGGGACCCTGCCTGCACCGTGCTGATAAAGAGACCCCGCTGGCATGTGCCAAAGATCAGGGTCCACTAGCAAGTGCCAGGAGTCAGAGTCCTCCTGTGTCTGCACCATGAATTGAGTGTCAGAGTCTGTTTCTTGGTGCGGCCTCGTGCCAAGAATCAGGGTCCCTGTGTGCGCATATGCTGAGAATTGGAGTCACTGGCTCTTAGTGGGCATGCACTGGGAATCAGGGATCCAAAGTGCATGTGATCGGAATCAGAGTCAAGTCACTGGTGCTCAGTGATACCTCTCACGCAGGGAATCAGGGTCCCTGGTCTGCTTGGGGGACTGGGTTGCACAGCCACGCAGTGTCAGCAGGGGGTCCACTCCTGCACTGCAGAGAACAGAGTTCCCTGTGCGCTTGTCCAGAACCAATGTCGGGTGGCACTGCTGCCCTGTGTGGGCGTGAGGTCTGGTCGCACAATTGCACACTGTGGGGAACAAATACCCAGTGTCTGTGAGCATGCCACAGAATTAGTGGAGCAGCTCTGTGTGGGTGTGGGTTCTGTTCTTGCGATTGCGTACTGGGGAACAGATTCCCAGTGTCTGCATGCAAGTTCCCAGGCTCAAATTGCAGTAGCAGAGAAGCTCTGTGTGGGCGTGCTGTGTGTTCTCGTGGTTGTGCGCTGTGTGGGACAGATTCCCAGTGGGCACGCACATAACCAGGCTCAAAATCCAGCAGCGGTGCCGCCCTGTGTGGGCGTGGGACTTGGTCCTGTAATTGCGCACTGTGGGGAACAGATTCCCCGTGTCTGCAAGGGTGCTTCCAGGCTCAAATTCAGGGAGCTGCCGCCCTATATGAGGGGCGGGTCTAGCAGTTCCTATAGCACTGCTGTGAGCCTGTGGGGAGGAGGATGGGCTCTGTGACTCACAGAAATCTGCTGCCAGGATGTCTGGACTCTTGGTGTCTGTGGGTCTGCAGCTATGGTCGCAGGTCCCTGTCCCCAGTGGCTGTAGGATCCCAGTTTGTGTCTGAGACCAGATCAGGTGGTGGTGAGGCTAGGATCCTAGTCTCAAGTAGTTCCTTTTTCAAGATGGTGTGATCTCTGTGCCCATGCTGGCCATCCTGGAGTGTTTGCAGTGACAGCGGGGGGTTTCACCATCCAAGACTGCCCAGTTTGGCAGTCCTCTGGAAGATCTAACTGTCCCTATTTCACTCACACACACCCACTCACAGCCACACACTCCTCTATCGCTCCCTCACTCTCTCACACATTCTCCTTCCCTACCTTCTTGCTAGTCGCCATCCAAGATTACATTTTGTTTATCCACTGATGGTTTGCTTCCACCTCTTGGGTATTGTGCTGCTATGAACATAGGTATGCAAATATCTGTTTCAGTTCCTGCTTTCAATTGTTTTGGGTACTTGTTGTTTTGAGGAACTGCTGTACTGTTTTCTTCAGTGGCTGCCCCTTTTACATTCCCACCAACAATGCACCACAAGAGTTTCAACCTCTCTACATCTTCACCAACATTTGTTATTGTCTGTCTTGTTTATTTTATTATCCTAGTGGGTGTGAAGTGGCATCTCATTGTGGTTTGGAATTGCAGTTCCCTGATGACTAGTTAAGCCTCTTTCCATGTGCTGGACAGATCAGTTTGTGGCCTGACTATGAGGTGTGTATTTTGCCTTGTTTTCCAGGCCCTCTTGGAAGTTGGAATTGCCCGTTGTTTTATAGATTAGAATTACCTGGACTTAATTCTTTGTTGTATAGTCAGTTTCCTCCGGACTCTTCACACACTTTTGAAGCTACAACCCTACAGCCAGTCAGTTCTGTCACCCTTCTCTACTGTATGCAGATGGGTGTAGACCTGGCCTTCCCTAAGCCCTAGGATTTCTTTGATTCTCTGTTCTTTGTAATATGACCCATAAAGTCACACCATACTGTGACAGCCAATCAGACATCCTGGAGAGAAAAAGACTCAGGGAATGGAGAGGAAGGGAAAAGGAAAGAGGTGGCAGACTTCTTTGAACCCATTTTCTGGTAAAAAGAGTAGATAAACCTATCCCTCTCTCCATGCAAAAAGCCTGTTTTTATTTGTTTATCAAGAAGTTTTCTGATTTCTTAGAAACCTGTCCATTCTCAATTACTGTAAGATGAAGAATAAAAAATGGATCTATGAAAAGTTAACTATCAAAACACCCGAATTTATCATTAAAAATATCATCTAGAAATTTTCTTTGCTATTTGATCTCTGAGTGAATAGTAAGGAGCTGGTGACCCTCATGAAAAACAAAAATAAGAATAAGAAAGAAGCCCTTCCATGTTCTCAGCAGGCAAGAGTTATAGAAGGAGGGTTTCCAGGTGGAGTAAGGACACATTTCTTCAGTTTCCTATTCCTCTTGGAGTCCTCACTGACTCCACTGTCCATACAACCCTAGGTGGCCTGGAGCCTACTGTTTATTAACCCACCCGGGGACCAGGCCCTTGAGACATCTGGCATTCTCAACAGAACATTTGTAAAATAATACAGGAGAGGAAGGAAGAAATCATTGCAAAAAATACAATTAGCAACATATTAAATAGACAAGTTTCCTGAGTGCAGGTTTTGTATCCAACAGTGAGTGCAGTCTGAGCCACCAAGAGCCAGGACATTGTGGCTGCTCCCTCACTTGTCTGTCTTCTGGCCCAGATCCCTGCCTGCCCATATGGGTGGGTGCCATCTAACTTTCCATAATCTGGGAGGAGATTCCAGGGCAAGACTATGTTCTAAACCAGTTGTTCATCAGAGCCCTCCCACTCCAACCTGGTTTCCTGTTTAGGCAGATGCTTTGCCTGGGCTATCTCAGCACAGGCTTCACCTTCAAGGCAGTGATCTTGTCTTGAGCTGGCATCCCAAAGTGGGCCCATGTTCTCCTGGGATTGGGAGTTCATCTTATGCTTTTAGGTAGAACATATATGAATATTTTTTATTTTAATAGCAATGCATTTATTTTATGGTTTATTTAATTTAGGTCATGTGGTAGTGGTTTTCCATTTACACGAGGGATACAGTTTCTTTAAGTAAAAGTGTGAGAAATTTAAAGGAAAATATTAATGAAATAATAGTTCAGGTGGTATGTGGTGTGAACTTAAGGTCATTATGGCCAATTCAACTCTAACAGAAGGCCCCAATTTGGGGTGTGTTGAAGGGAGAGAAAGACTTTATTCAATGCAAACAGTTGTGATACAGCATGGCTATGAAACGTGGGTGAGGTGGCCCTGTACTCCCATCCTGACGTTGGTGCTGCAGCTTGGGAAATGTGGTCTTCAATGGAAACTGAAAGTGTATTCCACAGAGACAGAGGGGAAGTTGGCTTTTATAGAGAAGAGTGCCTGTCCTGGTCCTTGAGTAGTCTGTCCTCATGCAAATGAGGACTCCAAATTCTCACAGTTTTATTGGTCCAAAATGTACTGTCCTGATTGGTTTGGATGGAGCTGCTCTGATTGGTCAATGAAGATGCAAATGAGGCTAAAGCCACAGCTCTGATTGGACAAGGAACATCTCAGTCTTATTAGTTGAAATATGATTCAAGGAGTTCTCTTATAAGGGTTGACAGCTAAGCCTGTGGCTTTTCTCTGGTATGCAATGTGCATAAAAGGCCTCTGCAAACAACGGCTGCTAGACTCCAGTTATGAACTTGAGCCCAATTAACCATGAGGAGTCTTTTTAACAGGTATACTCTTCTCACAGTCAATAGTGGATATTGTAAAAAGAGAGAAGGTGGCCCACAGGTGACTGGATATTTGGATATACTGCCTTACAGTGACCTGCCTCTCTAGGAAGAGTCCTATAAGCCAGTGGTTCTCAACCTTTCTAATGCCACGACACTTTAATACAGTTCCTCATGTTGTGGTAACCCCCAACCATAAAATTATTTCGTTGCTACTTCATAACTGTAATTTTGTTACTGTTAATGAATCGTAATGTAAATATCTGTGTTTTCCGATGGTTTTAGGCTCTACAGCAGCGGTTCTCAACCTGTGGGTCACGACCCACGGGTTGAGAACCACTAGCAGGGTCACCTAAGATCATTGGAAAACACAGATATTCACATTACAATTCATTAACAGTAACAAAATTACAGTTATGAAGTAGCAATGAAATAATTTTATGGTTTGGGGTCACCACAACATGAGGAACTGTATTAAAGGGTCGCGGCATTAGAAAGGATGAGAACCACTGCTATAAGCAGACAGTTGTCAGGAGAGCTGTGTGACAGGAATTATCATCATCTGGTTTCAGGAACATTCCTGTTTCTGGATCTCTGGTGGGACCAAGGAAAGACTAGAATAGATTTACTAATCTATTACATCTACTAATAGTTTCCTCCATGAGCACAGAAAACTGGGCCATTGACTATGTTTTATTTACTCATTAGCTTCCTCTAATACCTTTTTTATTGACATTCAAGGCAGAAATAGTAATGACTAAACCTCAGATCACTCTGCTTTAGCAGAATCTCTTACACTCATTAGTTTACCTCCCCACCTTCAACTAGGCCCTCCAGAAAGAGGTTTTTTCAAAATTTTCTTTTTTTCCACACTATCCCAGTCTTTATTCTTCCAAAACATTACATGGGATGCATTCATAAATTGTTTGGATTAAATAAATCTACACTAGGCTCATCTACTTCTGCTTGTGAGACAACTCCTTGCTCCATTGTGTTGTGGGCATTCCCTGGGAGCTGTTCTAGACACAGTGGGAAGGAACTGAGGAAGCTGGCATGTATTTATTTTAAAAATATATTTTTATTGATTTCAGAGAGGAAGGAAGAGGGAGAGATAGAAACATTGATGGTGGGATAGAATCATTAATTGGCTGCCTCCTGCACAACCCACACTGGGGATTGAGCCCGCAACCCGGGCACGTATCCTGACCAGGAATCCAACCTTGACTTCCTGGTTCATAGGTTGAAGTTCAACCACTGAGCCACACTGGCTGGGTGAAGCCGGCATTTATTGAGTCCCTACTGGGAGCCAGGCACTGCAATAGGCCTCCATCTGATTGAGCTCTTCAAATTTTCTTACTAGCCCAGCAGGTATAATTTGACACTTGGGGAAACTGAGTCTTTGAGAGGGTTCCCAACATGGAGGCCAGCAGAGAGTGTGAGTGAGTAAAGGAGTGAGAGGAGAGTGTATGGATTTGTGGTATGTGTGTGGATGAGTGACTGACAGATCTTGCAAGAGTCTCTGGGACTGGCAGACCAGGCTCTCTTGGACTAAGAGCCCCTGCTACTGCCACAGGTACTCCCAGACTGCAGGTGGCTCTGGAATGGAGCTCACACCATCTTGAAGAGTGGAGCAGTGGAAACCAGGAGTGCAGCCAAACCAACATCCAGTCTGGCCTTGGACACCATCCCAATCCCAAGCAGTGAGCCACTTGCCAGCCATAACTTGCAAGGAACCACCACTGTGTCCCTGCAGTGAGAGGTGCGCTACTTCATCACAGGCTCCCAGATGTTCACAATGAGTGCATGGTAGAGAGACCTCCTGTGCCACACTTTCCTGCCTGGGCTCCAGGACCCTGCACTGCTCCAGGACCGCGCTGATGGTACAACCTGCAGACAACAGATGCTGTGCCCTGCCCAGGCCCCAGGACCATACTGCAAGTACATGCCAGAGGGTCCTAGGGTGCCACCCTGGTGCAAGAACAAGGGCCACGCAGTGAAATGCATGCCAGAGGGATCTGGAACCTCACAGGGACTCGCATACCAGAGGAACTGTGTACATGACCCCGCTGACCTCAAGCATCTACCACAGACAACCGAGAGACCAGATCTGTGGGGGAAGGAAGTATAACTCAGAGCAGAGACAATAAAGGTGTGAGGTTCAATACAGACCCAACCTCTGGGCTATGGAGTTCCATACCATTGGACCGTTAGGGGCTTCAACTTCTCAGACCTCAAGCAGGTTGCCCAGATCCAGAAATAGACAGCAACTCACATTACATAGAAACAAATATAAAGGGAAAGCAAATATGGGAAGACAAAAAAACAAACGCCAAAAGAAAGAAAAGGAAGAATCGCCAGTAAACAAACTAAATGAAATGGAAGCAAGCAACTTGTCAGAGAAAGAATTTGGAGTAATGGTTATAAGGATGCTCAAATGTCTGGATGAGAAATTCACCAACATGTGTAAGAATCAAGAGGAAATGAAGAATGACATAGCTGCAATCAAGTACACAATGGAAGGTTTCAACAGTAGACTAGAAGAAGACGAGGACCGAATCAGCAAGTTAGAAGACAGGGTAGGAAAAAAACACACCCAATCTGAACAGCAACTGGAAAAAAAATTAAATACCAGGAGCAGAGTTTAAGGGAGCTTTGGGACAATATGAAATGAAGCAATATCTGCATAATAGGGCTGCCAGAAGGAGTAGAAGCTGAGCAAGGAATAGAAAATCTAGTTGAAGAAATAATGACAGAAAACTTCCCTGACTTGGGGAAGAAAAAAGTCACACAAGCACAGAAAGTCCCAAACAAGATGAATCCAAAAAGAACTAAACCAAGAAATGTTGTAATTGCAATGGCAAACGTTAATAACGAAGGAAGAATCTTAAGGGATGCAAGACAGAGACAGAAGGTTAACTACAAGGAATATCCCATTGAACTATCAAATTATTTCTCAATAGAAACACATCAGGCCAGAAGAGAATGGAATGAAAAGCAAGGGACTGAATCCAAGAATCGTCTATCCCAGTGGTCGGCAAACTCATTAGTCAACAGAGCCAAATATCAACAGTACAATGATTGAAATTTCTTTTGAGAGCCAAATTTTTAAAACTTAAACTTCTTCTAAAGCCACTTCTTCAAAATAGATTTGCCCAGACTGTGGTATTTTGTGGAAGAGCCACACTCAAGGGGCCAAAGAGCCGCATGTGGCTCTCGATCCGCAGTTTGCCGATCACGTGTCTATCCAGCAAGGCTATCATTCAGAATTGAAGGTGGAATCAGGAGTTTTGCAGACAAAAACAGGCTAGGGAAGTTTATTACCACCAAACAAGCAATGCAAGAAATCCTGAAGGGACTGGTGTAAGAAGAAGGAATAGAAAGAGGAGGACAAACACAGACATAAAAAATAAAAATGGCAACAAACAAGTACCTATTAATAATAACCTTAAATGTAAATGGGTTATATGCTCCAATAAAAACACACAGGGTGGCTGAATGGTTAAGAAAACATGACCCATATATACGCTGTCTACAAGAGACCCATCTCAGAATAAAGAAATCACACAGAAGGGATGGAAAAAAATACTTTCAGACAAATGGAAATGAAAAAAAAAAAAAGCTGAGGTAGCAATACTTGTATTTAACAAAATAGACCTCAAAGTGAAGGCCATAACAAGAGATAAGGAAGGCCACTTCATAATATTAAAGGGATTGATACAATAAGAGGATATAACCCTGGTAAACATATATGCACCCAATACAGGAGCACCCAAATACATAAAAAAAAAACTTCTGGAAGATATCAAGGGAGAGATCAACAAAATACAATCATAGTAGGGGACTTTAATACCCCATTGACATCACTGGATAAATTTTCAAGACAAAAAATCAGCAGAGAAAACAGCAATCCTAAATTACTCACTAGATCAGATGGAACTAATTGACATCATCAGAAAATTTCACCCCAAAGCTACAGAATATACATTCTTCTCAAGGACACATGGGACATTTTCAAAGATAGACCACATATTAGGACACAGGCTAAGTTTCTACAAATTCAAGATGATTGAAATAATATCAAGCATCTTCTCAGATCACAATGGTATAAAATTGGAAATCAACTACAATAAAAACAATCAAATATATGGAGGCTAAATAGCATGCCATTAAACAATGAATGGGTTACCAAAGAGATAAAAGAATAAATAAAAAAAAAACACCCTGGAAACAAATGACAATGAAAACACAACAATCCAAAATCTATGGGACATAGTGAAAGCAGTTCTGAGAGGGAAGTTCACAGCACTACAGACCTACCTTAAAAAAAAACAAGAAAAACTGGTAATAAGTTATCTAACCCTACAGTTTAAAGAATTAGAAAGAGAGCAACAAGAAACGCCCATAGTGAGCAGAAGGAAGGAAATAATAATAAAGATCAGAGCAGAAATAAGTAACATAGAGACTAAAACGCGAGCGCGCGCGCGCGCACACACACATGCACCCAATAATCAAAAAAATCAGTAGAACCAAGAACTGGTTCTTTGAAAGGCTAAATAAGATTGATGAACCTCTAGCAAAGCTCAACAAGAAACAAAGAGAGAGGAGCCAAATAAACAAAATCAGAAATGAAAGAGATGAAGTAACAACCAACCCCACAGAAATACAAAGGATTTTTTTTAAAAAATCCACAAAAAATAAAGCTATAAACAACTCTAGTCCAACAAGCTGTACAAACTGGATGAAATGGACATATTCCTAGAAAAATACAAGCTCCCAAAAATTAATTGGGAAGAATAGAAAAACCTGAATAGGCTGATAACTACTGATGAAATTGAAACAGTAATGAAAAACACTTCCAGCAAACAAAAGCCCTGGATTGGATGGCTTCACAGGGGAGTTTTACCAACATTCAAAGAAGAACTAAAACCTGTCCTCCTTAGACTATTCCAAAAAATTCAAGAGGAAGGAACACTTCCAAGCTCTTTCTATGAACCCAGCATTAGCCTAACCTCAAAATCAGATAAAGATACTACAAAGAAAGAGAATTATAGGCTAATATCCCTGATGAACATAAATGCTAAAATCCCCAACAAAATTCTAGCAAATCAGATCCAGCATCACATTAGAAAAATCATACACCATGACCAAGTGGGATTTATTCTTGGGATGCAAGGCTGGCACAATATCCACAAATCAATAAACGTTATACATCACATAAAGAAACTGAGAGACAAAAATCACATAATCATATCAATTGATGCAGAAAAGGCATTTGACAAAATCCAACACCCTTTCTGGATAATATTTGGAAACTAAGGAGAAAGTAAACAAATGGGACTACATCAAAATAAAAAGCTTTTGCACAGCAAAAGAAACCATCAACAAAACAATAAGAAAGCCTACTGCATGGGAGAACATATTTGCCAATGTTATCTCCAATAAAGGTTTAATCTCCAAAATTTACAGGGAATGCATACAACTTAACAAAAGGAAGACAAACAATCCAATCAAAAAATGGGCAAAGGACCTAAATAGACACTTTTCTAAAGAGGACATACAGAAGGCCAAGAGACATATGAAAACATGCTCAAAGTCACTAATCATCCGAGAGATGCAAATCAAAATAACAATGAGGTAAATCTCACACCTGTCAGAATGGCTATCATCAACAAATCAACAAAGGACAAGTGCTGGTGAGGATGTGGAGAAAAAGGAACCCTTGTGCACTGCTGGTGGGAATGCAGACTGGTGCAGCCACTGTGGAAAACAGTATGGCATTTCCTCAAAAAATTAAAAATGCAACTCCCATTTGACCCAAGTGATCCCACTTCTAGGAATATATCCCAAGCAAGGAGAAACACCAATCAGAAAGGATATATGCACCCCTATGTTCATAGCGGCACAATTCACCATAGCTAAGATTTGGAAACAGCCTAAGTGCCCATTAGCAGATGAATGGATTGAAAATAAAGGTACATCTACACAATGGAATACTACTCTGCTGTAAAAAAGAAGGGATTCTTACCATTTGCAACAGCATGGATGGACCTTGAGAGCATTATGCTAAGCCAAATAATACAGTTGGAGAAAGATAAGTATCACATGATCTCACTGATTTATGGAATATAACGAACAACATAAACTGATGAACAAAAATAGATCCAGCGACACAGAAGTATCGAATAGACGAGTGGTCGGCAAACTCATTAGTCAACAGAGCCAAATATCAACAGTACAACGTTTGAAATTTCTTTTGAGAGCCAAATTTTTTAAACTTAAACTTCTTCTAATGCCACTTCTTCAAAATAGACTCGCCCAGACCGTGGTATTTTGTGGAAGAGCCATACTCAAGGGGCCAAAGAGCCGCATATGGCTCGTGAGCCGCAGTTTGCCGACCACTAGAATAGACCATCAAACCTCAGAGGGAAGGGAGAGGAGGATGGGGGCAGGGAGGTAAAGATCCATCAAAGGCCTTGTTGCGTGCATTTCAGCATAACCAATGGACACAGACAATAGCGGGTGAAGGCCGCTGCTGGGGTCAGGGGTGGGGTGGGAGGGGTCAATGGGGGGAAAAGGGGACATATGTAATACTTCCAACAATAAAGAATTTAAAAAAAGTAACTGAGTCTCAGGGAAGCTCATTAACTTGCCACCTGGTTCCCTGACTCATGTGCACTTTCTACAGCCTGCATGGGAGTCTGCCCTGGGCTGTGCATGCTGCCGCTGATGCTGCCTGGGTGATTAGCTAAAAGTCTGAATGCAAGGACTTCCAGGGCTTTCCCTTTTGCCTGCTGCAACAATGAGCTGGAGGGGAAAACAGATTAATTAAAGTTGAATTTGTCCTAGTGGGAAACTATCCAGAGCATCTCTGGAGAGCTTTGGGCTGGGCCTGGCTTGCTGTCAGGATGTGGCCTGAAGCCTGACTTCCCTTCCTTGCTCTCCCTTTATCTTCCTACCATCCTTCATTGCTTTCTGCTCCCTGACCCCACTTCCCCCTTCATGGGAGCTGAAAAGCAAGCTTCTCAGAAGGAAATGGCTTTTGTTATTTAACCTGGATAAGTGTCTCCATGTGTCTTCTCATGGCTGAAGGAGGAAAACTGAAGTCACCCTAATGTTGCTTGTTTGTTTTGTTGGAGGCCAAAAAGCAAAGCAAAGGCAGCTCTTTACATACATCACTAGTTTTGTCCCCACTTCCCTTCCAAGCACTAATTATAACCCTATTCTTTTTTTATTGAAGTATAATTGGCATATAACATTATATTAGTATTAATTGTAGAGGATAATGAACCGATATTTGTATAAATTGAAAAATGATCACTGCTATAAGTCTAGTTAACATCCATCCCTAGTCTTATCAAAAATAGGGGACAAATATGTAGACCCTCAGGCTGGCATTTAAAGCTACTAACTGTCAACCAATGGTAGCTGGTACCAATTCAATGCCAACAAGAATTCCCAATTTGGGGTGTGGTAAAGAAGGAAATTTTATTCAGTGCAAAATAACTTAATGGTGATAGAGCATGGCTGTGAGAAACAGCACAGCTGTGAGGCAGCTCTAGGGCCAGGCCCCTCTCCAGCTAAAAAAACTCTGCTCTGCTCCTTGCCAGTCTGCTTTATGCTGCACTGGTCTGCTCTGCTGTGCTTTGGCCTACTCCCTTCTGTGCAAGTCTGCTCTGGCCTTTGCTGATCAGCTGCACTCTGCTCCTGCTCTGTGGGACTCTGTTTCAGCTCAGCCAGGGAAAGGCAGGCTTTTGTCTTTGGTGGAAAGGGAAAGTATGCTCCTGAAGCTAGAGAGGAGCTGGCTTATATGGACAGAATGCCCCACCCCTGGTTCCTGATTGGTCTGTCCTCATGCAAATGAGGACTCCAAATCCTCCCAGTTTAATTGGTCCAAAAGGCATTGTGCTGATTGGTCAGAATAGAGCCGCTCAGTTTGGAGCTGCAGAGCTACAATTGGATGGTGGAAGTATAGTCCTATTGGTTGAAATAGGTTCCAGGAAATCTTTATAAGGGTTGGCTCAGAAGCCAGAAACACAGTGCAGGTAGGCAGTTCAGTGCAGAGGCAGGCAGTTCAGTACAGGCTTCTCTGTGAAGTGCAGTTTGCCTGAGAGGCCTCTGTGTAGAAATGCTGCTTGGCTCTGTTTTTGTATTTTGTTTTTAAATTTGAACCCAGTTAGCCACCAGGAGTTCTTACCAGGTGTCTTCTTTCTCAGGGTTTACACAATAAATGGGTTCCAAGCAACCTTTCCAGTCTTGTGATTCACCACTTCCTTACTCAGTCCTCATTTTTATGCTGACTGAAATACCCACCATAGCCTTCCTGGATTTCTGGCCTCTTGCCCCTCCCACCTTTGCCTATTAAGCAGCTTCATGGAGTATGAAGAGGAGTTAGACTCTAAAGCCTACAAGCTTATCCTCTGTGAGCTTCAGTTTACTTCTGTCTAAAATTGGGCTAAGGATACAGCCCAGCTACCTTTTATAATGGTTGTGGTGATGAGACAGAATGATATGGAAATCCCTTTCATAAAATATAAAATACCACTCAAATGCCATTTCTTATTGTTAAGGGAAAATGACCAATCCATTGGGGCTTAGTTCTGTGGTTCATTGCCCCCAAAAGGCTCCCCCTCCCCCACTGCCATACGCTGGAGAAAAGAAGTCAGAAAAGCCAGTCCTGTGTCTCTCCATGGCTTGCCCTAGATTACCACAGGATGGGCCAAAGAGCAGGACATGGCCTTAAGACTTTGCTCAGTGGGCCCCATGCTGTGTACCAGCTGAGCAGCCAAGAGGAGCCTGAACACTCTGGGCAGGGCAGTGGTGGTGGGGTGGGGGTGGAAGATATAACAACTTTGAAGAAAGCTGCCTTTGGTGCCTCCATGAAACACAGTGGAAGGAATGCAGATCTTGAACAACAAAGCTACTTTTAGGCCATTTTAGCAATATTCAGGCCCTGCTAAGCTCTTCCTCAGCTCAAAATTTGGGTATCTCTACTCTTTTCTTTTTTTTATTGTTTTATTCCATTTACTTATTTATTTATTGTAATATATATTTTTTATTGTCAGTATTATAGATGTCCCACATGCTCCCCTTTGCCCCCTCCATCTAGCCCCAGACCCCCAGGCCTTCATCAAATTATTGTCTGTATCCATGGGTTATGCATATGTACATATATGTTCTTTGGTTAATCTGTTCCCATCCCTCCCACTCCCCTTCCCTCTGAGATCTCTCAGTCTGTTTCATGCATCCATGCCTCTAGACCTATTTTGTTCCTCAGTTTATTTTGTTCATTTGATTCCATATATAAGTGAAATCATGTAATATTTGTCTTTCTCTGACTTAGCATAAATAATCTCCAGGTCCATGCATGCTATCACACAGGGTAAGAGATCCTTCTTTTTTTACAGCTGCATAGTATTCCATTATGTAAATGTACTACAGCTGTTTTGTCCACTCATCTAATGATGAGCAACTGGGCTTTTTACAGATATTGGCTATTGTAAATAATGCTGCTATGAACATATGGGTACATATATTCTTTCTGATTGTGTTTCTGAATTTTTAGGATATATTCCCAGAAGTGGGGATCACTGGGTCAAATAACAGCTCCATTTTTAATTTTCTGAGTAAATTCCATATTGTTTTCCATAGGGGCTGCACCAATCTGCATTCCCACCAGCAGTGTATTAGGGTTTCTTTTTCTCCACATCCTCATCAGCAATTGTTGTTTGTAGATTTACTGATGGTAGCCATTCTGGCACATGTGAGGCAATACTTCATTGTAGTTTTAATTTGCATCTCTCTGATGATTAGTGACTTTGAGCATTTTTTCATGTGCCTATTGGCCATCTCCATCTGTATGTCCTCTTTGGAGAAGTGTCTATGCAGGTCCTTTGCCCATTTTAAAAAATTGGATTACTTGTCTTCCTCTTATTGAGTTGTATGAGTTCTTTATATATTTTGGAAATTAACCCCTTATCAAATGTATCATTGAAAAATATGTTCTCCTGTACAGTGGATTTCCTTTTCATTTTGATGCTTGTTTCTTTTGCTGTGAAGAAGCTTTTTGTTTATTTTTTAAAAAATATATTTTATTAATTTTAGAGAGGAAGAGAGAGATAGAAACATCAATGATGAGAGAATCATTGATCGGCTGCCTCCTGCACTCCCCCCACTGGGGACCGAGCTTGCAACCCAGGCATGTGCCCTTGGCCGGAATCAAACCTGGGACCCTTCAGTCCGCAGGCTGATGCTCTATCCATTGAGCCAAACCAGCTAGGGCAGAAGCTTTTTTTTTTTTTATATAGTTCATTTGTTTATTTTTTCCTTTGTTTCTCTTGCCCTAGGAAATGTGTTGGTGAAAATTCTGCTATGTGAGATGTCTCAGATTTTACTGCCTATGATTTCTTCTAAGATTTTTATGGTTTTGTGACTTACATTTAAGGCTTTTATCCATTTTGAGTTTATTCTTGTGGTATAAGTTGGTGGTCTACTTTGTTTCTTTTTCTTTTTTTTTTTTTTGCATGTACCTGTCTAATTATTATTGAGGCTGTCTTTACTGCTTTTGCCTTCTTTGTCAAATATTAATTGACCGTAATGGTGTGGGTTAATTTCTGGGGTTTCTGTTCTGTTCCATTGATCTATATGCCTATTCTCATGCTAGTACCAGGCTGTTTTGATTACAATGGCTTTGTAATATAGTTGGATATCTGGTATTGTGATCACTCCAACTTTGCTCTTCTTTCTCAAGATTGCTGCAGCTATTTGAGGTCTTTTTTGGTTCCATATAAATTTTTGGAATATTTGTTCTAGGTCTGTGAAATACGCCGTTGCTATTTTTATAGGAATTGTGTTGAATCTATAGATTGCTTTTGGTAGTAAGGACATTTTAATGATGTTAATTCTTCCAATCCATAAATATGGTATATGCTTCCACTTGTTTGTATCTTCCTCTATTTCTTTTTTCAATGCCCAATAGTTTTCCGAGGAAAGGTCTTTTACCTCCTTGGTTAATTTTATTCCAAGCTATCTTATTTGTTTTTGCAATGGTAAACGGGGTTGTTGTTTCAGTTTCTCTTTATGAGAGTTCATTATCCTATATAATAAAGAGGTAATATGCAAATTGACCATCACTCCAATGCACAAGATGGCCACCCCCATGTGGTCAAAGATGGCCACCAAGGGAAGGCAGTTGTGGGCGATCAGGTAAGCAGGGGAGGGTAGTTAGGGGGGACCCAGGCCTGCAGGGGAGGGCAGTTGGGGGCAACCAGGCCTGCAGGGAAGGGGTGTTGGGGAGGGACCAGGCCTTCAGGGGAGGGCAGTTAGGGGTGACCGGGCCAGCAGGGGAGGGCAGTTGGGGACAACCAGGCCTGCAGGGAAGGTGACCAGGCTGGCAGGGGAGGGCAGTTAGGGGTGACCGGGCCAGCAGGAGAGGGCAGTTGGGGGCAACCAGGCCTGCAGGAGAGGACAGTTAGGGGCGACCAGGCCAGCAGGGGAGGGCAGTTAGGGGCAATTGGGCCAGCAGGGGAGCAGTTAGGTGTTGATCAGGCTGGCAGGGGAGTGATTAGGGGGTGATCAGGCTGGCAGGCATAAGTGGTTAGGGGCACTCAGGCAGGCAGGCAGGTGAGTGGTTGGGAGCCAACAGCCCTGGATTGTGAGAGGGATGTCCCAGATTGGAGAGGGTGCAGGCTGGGCTGAGGGACATACCCCCTGTGCATGAATTTTGTGCATTGGGCCTCTAGTTGGTGCATAAAAATGCCATAGATTTCTGGGTGTTAATTTTTTATCCTGCTACTTTGCCGAATTCATTTATTAAATTGAATAGTTGTTGTTGTTTTTTTGATGGACTCTTTAGGGTTTTCTATGTACAATATCATTTCATCTGCAAATAATGACAGTTTTACTTCCTCCTTTCCAATGAGGATGCCTTTTATTTATTTATTTATTTATTTATTTTTGTCTGATCGCTGTGTCTGGGACTTCTAGTACTATCTATAATAATAAAAGCGTAATATGCTAATTAGACCAGATGTCCTTCTGGATATCCTTCTGGGCGACCTTCCGGACGAAGCCGGGGCTGCGAGGGAAGCTCGGGTCCCAGGTGCCAGAGGGAAGCCGGTGCTGGCAGCCTGGGGAAGGAAGGCCTACTCTTGCATGAATTTCATGCATCGGGCCTCTAGTGTTGAATAAGAGTGGTGGAAGTGGACATCCCTGTCTTGTTCCTGTTCTTAAGGGAAATGCTTTTAGTTTTTGCCCATTCATGTGATGTTGGCTATAGGTTTGTCATATATGGCCTTTATTATGTCGAGGCATGATCCTTCTATTCCTATTTTGCTGAGAGAGTTTTTATCAAAAATGGTGTTGGATTTTGTCAAATGATTTTTCTGTATCTATTGATCTGATCATGTGATTTTTTTATCCTTCATGCTGCTCTTTTTTTCTTTACAACTTTTTTGTGGTATGTTTGACTTCCAGTAAATTACATATATTTACAAAGTACAGGTTGATGGTTTTGATATATGCATGCACCTGTAAAATCACTGCCATAATTAAGGTAGTGAACATTTCTATTGTCCCCCAAATTTCCTCTTGTTAGTCACTTTTAATATTTCTTCACAGTCTAAACTGCAGGAAAGAATATGGGTTTATTGGTGATGAGCTCTTCTGAGATTAGAAAACTTTTAGGATCAGTAGCCTTGGACTTTGGGTAGTGGGGCCAGCAGAGACTTAACTGTCAGTCCTTTGTGAAAGCCAGCTTTAGTGGTGCTTGTTATGGGGACATTCCTGTAGCCCTGTATTGTTTCGGTGACCTGAGGCAGACCTTACTCTCTCTGGGCCTTAATTTTTCCATCAATAAAAAGTTAGACAAGAAGATTTCTATGGTTTCTGTCAGCCTGCACGACAGGACTTTTCTATGACAATCTTTTCTAAATAAATAACAATTTTTAAAAGTATAAAAAAGTGTATAATCTATCTCTTTTGTTTTCTCATTCCCTAAATTACATTCTGGCAGGGTCTTGGCTGATGACTGGAGTGCTGTATGGCTTTGAGGGTTCTGACTGGATTATTTACTGCATTTATAGATGAGGAAACTGAGATTCAGAAAGGAGAGATGATCTGCCCACAGTTAATAAGTAGCTGAGCTGGGATGCAAATCCAGCCCTGACTTCTAATCTTGTTCTCTAGGCATTGGCCTACATTCAATTCAAAGGCAATATTGCCAAGAATGCAGGCTTTGTTCTTCCACATTGCTGGCATGAGTAAGGGTCCATGCATCCAACAGATAGTCCAGGTTTCCTCCTGGCTTGATCTGAGAACCATAGCTCACCTCTGTAAGTCTCATGTGGGGCTGAGGTGGCAGAAGTGTGCTCTCCTGTCCCCCTAAACCACCAAATCATGCCATAGAATGGGAGCCTTACAGTTTCTTAGACTGGAAGTTTCCAGAAAGCAGAAACTCTCAGGGCATGTAATTCATTATATGCTATCTCCTGGGACCATGTACGAGCAAATGTTCAGTAACCCTCAGTGGTGGGAGCACAGGGTCAGTAGAAATGGGTAGAAAGTTTGAGATTAAGAAGGAACTCTATCTGGTACTCTGTCTCATGGGTTACCCTAGCGGTACAACCCTCAGAGGGGACCTGGTATAGGCTAGGGTTGAGGCAGCACTGGCTGAGCCTCACACAGGCATTTTGGAGCAAGCATGTGTTCCTAACAGCTGTATCTTTTGTAGCTCCCAAAGAAAGGAGAGCCAGTTAGTTCCCCTCTTTTTAGAGATCCCCCACCTGCTTGCTGTGTCCCAGGGTAAGGTGGAAAAGCAGTGCTTGGAGACAAGTCTTAGGTAAGAGGACTTTGAAGTGATAGAAGGGTTCTGTGCAGGCTCAGGGTGTCTATTTCCTGAATATTCAGCAAGTACCCAAGAGTAGGTGGTCAGTAAATTTTTGTTGACTGACTGAATGAACTCTTACCTGTGTCAGGCACTGTGGGGGAAGGGAGGGACAGAAATGAACTAGCCCCAGTCCTTGGCTATGGTAGAGAAGGAAGGATAAAACAAATATATAAATAACCGTTACACATGATAGAATGTGATAAATGCCTTAGGAGAGGAACTGTGAAGAGATCCAGAGTAGGAAGACTCACATCTGGCAGTGGTGGGGGATGGGGCTCCAGAGAAAACTTCCTGCTTGAGGTGACTTCAGAGCTGATCTTGAATAGGAACTAGGGTTTCTGTAGTGGATCATGAATGTTTATGTGGTGGGGGTGGGGAGTGAGAGTAGACTGTATTCCAGGCCCCAGCAGTAGGCTTAGGGCCAGAAAACTCCCTGTGTATGTCCCCAGGGTACACAGAGAACTGCAAGTCACTGATAATCTCAGAGCCTCAGTTTTCAGCTTTCTTCCCATTATGCCTTAATCTGAGCCACCAAGCAGCCAAATGGATTCATCTGGGGTCCTTCGTGCCTCATGGGCTGGCTAGCCCAAGCCAGAAGTGGTGGCCAATCCTGGAGGCCTGGTAGTAGTTTCTTCACTAAGGCTTCCTTTCCAGCTCACCACAGTTGCTAGAAACAGTAATTGGTCCTTGACTCTGGGAGAGGGCCATGCAGGGAACAACAGTTGCTGGCTGGCTTCATCTGTCATTCAAGTAAATGGGCCATTGCTGGGCAGCAATGGGGCTGAGTGGGAACAGGAAGAGGGTCCATTATTTTGTATGATATTGTTCATTGGGCTGTCCCCAGACTATACAGTGTGGAGTTGGATAGAAATAATCCTGGTTGTGCTATCCATAAGCATGAGCCTGGGAATATAATCCAGCCCTGTTTTTGCTCTCTGCTTTGTTGTTCTCTGTTTCAGAATTTCTGTCTAAAGGAAGTTAGATGCTATTAACTGATAAACTGAATAGCTTCACTTGACATTGGACAAGATGTTGAATTCAATTTCAAATATAGTATCTTATGGAATCTTCAAAACAACCTTACAAGTAGGCATTGTTATTTTCACTTTGCAGATGAGGAAACTGAGTTAAGTGACCTTCCAAGGGTACACAGCTAGGATGGTGAAATTTGAGCCCACATCTCCTAACTTCAGACTCTCTCAACTGCAGATTATCTGAAGGCTGGAAGTTACAAATTAATTACAAAATATTAAAATCCAGGGATTGGAAAAAGGAGAAGAAAGGTGGAAAAGAGTTGGACAACCACCAGACTGAAGGAAAAGAAAAAACTAAGGGCTTCAGTTCCAGAATAGAGGAGTTAGAAGGTGCCAATTGATTGGGAAGAGGGTGGAAATGGAGACCCCGTCCATCTGGACTCTCACCTGCCTACAAAGCCACAATCATGCAGCCACAGCTTTGTTTACTTCCTCTACTTACCCTAAACAAATTTAATCCACAAATATTTGTTGCCTGTACAAGAATAAGAGCCAGGGCTAGTATATTTTTAAAATAAATTTATACAAAAACTATAGCTTGGTTTTTTAAAAATTGAATTTATTGGTTGACATTGGTTCACAAAACCATATAGGTTTCAAGTGTACAACTCAACAAAACATCATGCACCTGTGACCCAAAACAAAATCTCATTTTGTCCCCATTTACCCCCCTTTGCCCACCTTACCTACCCAAACCCCTTTACCTCTGGCTATCACTACATTGTTGTCTGTGTATATCTATATCTATATCTATATCTATATCTATATCTATATCTATATCTATATCTATATCTATCTATATCATCTATATCTATATCTGTGTGTGTGTGTGTCTGTGTCTGTGGAATACTACACAGAATGTATATAAATATACTAGAGGCCCGGTACATGAAATTCGTGCATGGGAGGGGGTGTCCCTCAGCCTGGCCTGCACCCTCTCCAATCTGGGACCCCTCAAAGGATGTCCTACTGCCGGTTTATAGGGATCAGGCCTAAACCGGCAGTCAGACATCCCTCTTGCAATCCAGGAGTGCTGGCTCCTAACCGCTCACCTGCCTGCCTGCCTGCCTGATTGCCCCTAACCACTCTGCCTGCTGGCCTACTCGCCCCCAATTGCCCCCCCCGCCAGCCTGATCACCCTCAACTGCCCCCCATGCCAGTGTGTTTGCCCCCAACTGCTTCCCCTGCTAGCCTGCTCACCTCCAACTGCCCCCCCTGCTGGCCTGCTTGCCCCCACCTTCCCTCCCCACTAGCCTGCTCGCCCCCAACTGCCCCCCTGCTGGCCTACTCACTCCAAACTGCCCCCACACTGTCCTGATCACCTCCAACTGACCCCACTGATGGCCTGCTCACCCTCAACTGGCCCCCCTGCTGGTCTGCTTACCCCCAATGGCCCCACCCCCCACCAGCCTGATCACCCACAACTGCCATCCCATCCTGGCCTGATCACCCACAACTGTCCTCCCCTCTTGGCCTCTAACCACCTCTACCTCGGCCCTGCCACCATGGCTTTGTCCAGAAGAACATCCGGAAGGTCTCCTGGAAGGTCTCCCAGTCTAATTAGCATATTACCCTTTTATTAGTATAGATAGAGGCCAGGTGCATGGGTGGGGGCCTGCTGGTTTGCCCTGAAGTGTGTCCCGGATCAGGGTGGGGGTTCCCTTGGGGCGTGGGGTGGCATGGATGAGGGGCCTGTGGTGGTTTACAGGCTGGCCACGCCCCCATGGGGCGAGGGTCCCTGCTGGGGGGCATGGCCAACCTGGGTGAGGGGCTGAGGGCCATTTTCAGGCTGGCCACACCTCCTTCAGGGTGGGAGTCGCCACTGGGGTGCCTGGCCAGCCTGGGTGAGGGGCTGAGGGCTGTTTTCAGGCTGGCTATACCCCCTGGCGATCCAGGCTCCCAGCCCCTCCTTTTTTTCTTTTCTTTTTTTTTTGTCAGTGCCTCCTTGAACAGAGGCCAGGGCTGGCTGGAAGCAGGTATCTGGGATTTATTTATCTTCTATAATTGAAACTTTGTAGCCTTGAGTGGAGGCCAGGGCCAGCTGGAAGCAGGTATCTGGGATTTATTTATCTTCTATAATTGAAACTTTGTAGCCTTGAGCGGAGGCCAGGACTGGCCATCGCCGGGAGCAACCCAAGCCTCCGGCTCACTCCAGCTCCATGGCCGCTGCCATCTTTGTTGGTCTAATTTGCATACTCACTCCTGATTGGCTGGTGGGTGTAGCGGAGTGATGGTCAATTTGCATGCTTCTCTTTTATTAGTGTAGGTTCTTTTTTTGCTTAATCTCTTCACCTTCTTTTATCCAGCCCTGCAAACCCTCTCCCATCTGACAGTTGTCAGTTTATTCCATGCCTCTATGCCTCTTGTCTTATTTGTCATTTTATTTTGTTCATTAGTTTCCACATATAAGTGAGATCATACGGTATTTGTCTTTCTCTGACTGGTTTATTTTGCTTAGCATAATGCCCGCTAGGTTCATCCATACTGTTGCAAATGGTAGGAGTTCCTTCTTTTACAGCTGTGTAGTATTCCATTGTGTAAATATACCATATAGTTTTTCCACTCATCTACTGATGGGCACTTGTTCAGTTCTTTAGACATATTTGTAACAGCTCCTTTGAAGTCTTTGCCTCTGAAATCTAACATCTAGTCATTGTCACAGGTAGTTTCTGTGGCTTAATTTTTTCTGGTGTATGGATTATTGTTTCTTGTTTCTTTGCATGTATCATACTTTTTATTATAAACTGGACATTTTAGATAATATATTGTAGCTACTCTGGATACTGGTCTCCCAACCCCCACCCCAGGATTTGTTTATGTTATTTGCTTCTTTACTTGTTTAATCACTGACTGGATTATTTTAGTGAAGTCTATTCCCCCCACACTCTCAGTGTGAAGCCTGTGATGTTTTTTAGGGAGTACAGCCCTTGTATGCCCACAGACAGTCTGTTTTTTGCAGAGCTCTTTTTGTCTCTGCCCATGACCAAACCCAGCTGTTGAGATTTACAAACATTTGCTCCACAAATATTTGAAGGGATAGTTTCCTAGATCAGAGTTTGAGATTTGTTTGGATCCAGGAGTGCTCGTCTCAGGTGTCTCTTTCCTTGTTTCTTTCTGGTAAACTAGCTTGTCTATAGTTTAGCATATATCTCCAATGAATCTATCATTCTCTTACCAATTTCCCTTTATCACACCCTCCACTTTTTGAGAATGCACTTAGGATTGAACTTCTCCATATGCTATTGCAAATGAAGTCCATTCCTTTAGGGAAGTATTCAAAGTTCTCCACGCTATGACCTGCTTCTCCCCCAGGGCAAAGTCTCTTAGCTACTGCTCCTGTGCTGTAGTCAGGGACATTGGCACACTTCTGAGTAACAACTCCACTTTAGAACCTGAGTGCTCAGTGGAAGGAAAGACATTGGCTTGCCTCTCTTGGCATGCTAACTCTGCTTCACAAGTCAGGTCACAGGACATAGCGTTGTCTCTATAATGTCTATCTATGCCTAAAAAAATTTTTTTTGTTATCTTTTTGATGCCCATGCAATCTATAGTGATGTCACATTTTCTTTCTGATATTTTCAATTTCTGTCTTCATTCTTTTTCTCTTAGTTAGCTTGGCTAGCATCTTATCACTTTTATTGATCTTTTCAGAGAGTCAACTTTTGGTTTTGTTAATTTTCTCTACTGATTTCTTAGTATCAGTTTCATTGATTTCTGCTCTAATTTTTATTATTTTCTTTTGTTTATTTTTGAATTATTTTGCCCTTATTATTCTAGTTTCCTAAGGTGGAAATTTAGATTGTTGATTTTAAATCTTTCTTTTTTTTCCCAATACAGGCATCCAATGCTATAAGTTTCCCTCTTAGCAATCCTTTTGCTGCATCCCACAAATTTTGACAAGTTGTATTTTCATTTTCATTTAGTTTAAAACATTTTAAAATTTCTCTTAAATCTAAATAAATTCCAGATGGTTCAAGGATTGAAATGTTAAAAAGCAAAAACATGAAAGTATTAGAAATATCCATGGGAGAATTTACTTTTATACTGTTAGTGTGGAAGCAGCCTTTCTAGGAAATATATAAAACCCACAAAACATAAAGAAAAAAGTGACCATTTGACAACATACGATTTAAAATTTTTTGCAAGGCAAAATATGCCATAAATAATATCAAAAGACAAATGTTAAAATAAAGGCGGAGTGAGAGTGGGGCTTTTGCAACCCAGCAAGTATGGCCTAGCGTATGTATAACTACAGAAGTCTAATTTATTATTGAATTAAGAATTCTCATAAATCAAGGGTTAAAAAGCCAAGAAATGAAAAGAGGGACAAAATTCAAAGAAGAATAACAAATACGCATCTGAAAATACGCTTACTATTTCTCATAGATGAATGCAAATATGAACAGTAAAAAATCAAATTTTATCAGATGAGCCAACACCATGAGTTTGAAGTTGTGTTGATGGGATAGAAGAAGCAGTGCTCCAATGTGCTGTCAGTAGTCATAGAGTAAATTGGTAGAGTTCATTTTTTGGAGGACTATTTGGCAATAGCTATCACAATTACAAATGCACAACCTTTTTTAAAAATATTTTTTTATTGATTTCAAAGAGGAAGACAGAGGGAGAGTGAGATAGAAACAGCAGTGATGAGAGGGAATAATTGATCGGCTGATTGCTACACACCCTCCATTGGGGATAAAACCTGCAACCCAGGCACGTGGCCCTGACTGGGAATCCTGGTTCATAGATGAATGCTCAACCACTGAGCCATGCAGGCCAGACTGCACATAACCTTTGAGCTAACAATTTCATTTCTAGGAATACACAGTATTCCTAATATTTATTTCAATATTGCTTTTAACAGTAAAAGACTAGGAAACTCTTTAAATGTCTCTCTCTCCATGTCATAAAGTATGGTACTTGTTTATGGTGGAATAATTTGCAGAGAGGAAAAAAGAATAAGGTATTTTCATATGTGCTGATATGGAAATATCAAGATGATTATGTCTCTCTATCTAACCTAAAAATTTTTGGAGATACCCAAGAAAAGATGGTTGCCCTGATGTGAGAATGGGCACCTGAAAAAGAAGACACACACACACACACACACACACACACACAAATATATATATATGATTTATATCTACACTAATAAAAGAGAAACAGGCAAATTGACTGTCCCTCCACTATGCCCACAAGCCAATCAGGAGTGAGTATGCAAATTAATCCAACAAAGATGGCAGTGGCCATGGAGCTGGAGCGAGCAGGAGGCTTGGATCACTCCCAGTGATGGAGGAAGCCAAGCTTCCTGCCTGCCCTGGCCTCCACTCAAGGAGGGGCTGGGGACCTGGCCAGGCTTCCAGATCACCCTGGCCGCCGCTCAAGGAGGGGCTGGGAGCCTGGGTCACCAGGGGTCGTGGCCAACCCACAAACAGCCATCAGCCCCTCACCCAGGCTGACCAGGCACCCCAGTGGGGACCCCCCACCCTGATGGGGGTGTGGCCAGCCTGAAAACGGCCCTCAGCCCCTTACCCAGGCTGACCACGCCCCCATGGAGTAAGAGTCCCCACTGGGGGGCGTGGCCAGCCTGCAAACAGCCATCAGCCCCTCACCCAGGATGCCCCACACCCCAAGGGAAGCCCCACCCTGATCCGGGACATACTTCAGGGCAAACCAGCCGGCCCCCACCCTTGCTCCAGGCCTCTATCTATACTAATAAAAGGGTAATATGCTAATTAGACTGGGAGACCTTCCAGGAGACCTTCCGGACGTTCTTCTGGAAAAAGCCATGGTGGTGGGGCCGAGATAGAGGTGGTTAGAGGCCAAGAGGGGTGGGCAGTTGAGGGTGATCAGGCCAGGATGGGATGGCAGTTGTGGGTGATTAGGCTGGTGGGAGGGGGATTGGGGGTGATCAGGCTGGCAGGGGGGCAGTTAGGGGTGAGCAGACCAGCAGGGGGGCCAGTTGGGGCAAGCAGGCCATCAGTGTGGGTCAGTTGGGAGTGATCAGGACAGTGGGGGGGAAGTTTGGGTTCAGCAGGCCAGCAGGGGGGCAGTTGGGGCAAGCACGCTGGCACAGGGGCAGTTGGGGGCAAGCAGGCCTGCAGGCAGAGTGGTTAGGGGCAATCAGGCAGGCAGGCAGGCAGGTGAGCGATTAGGAGCCAGAAGTCCCGAATTGCGAGAGGGATGTCTGACTTCTGGTTTAAGCCTGATCCCTGTAAACCGGCAGTAGGACATCCTTCAAGGGGTGCAAGATTGGAGAGGGTGCAGGCTGGGCTGAGGGACACCCCCCAACCCGTACATGAATTTCGTGCACTGGGCCACTAGTGTGTGTGTATTAGATAGGATATATGTGTGTGTGTATATATATATACACACACACATATATCCTATCTAATAAAAGAGAAACATGCAAATTGACCATACCTCTGCTACCTCCACAAGCCATGCCACCAGCCAATAAGGACTGAGTATGAAAATTAACCCAACAAATATGGCGGCGGCCACAGAGCTGGAGAGAGCAGGAGGCTTGGGTTGCCCACAGTGATGGAGGAAGCCAAGCTTTCCACACACCCTGGCCTGCCCTGGCTTCCGCTCAAGGCTACAAAGTTTCAATTATAGAAGATAAATAAATCCCAGATACCAGGGCCTCCGCTTGGGTCACTGGGGGGTGTGGCTGGCCTGCAAACCACCACAGGCCCCTCTCCCAGGCTTCCCCATGCCCCAAGGGAACCGCAACCCTGATCCGGGACACCCTTCAGGGCAAATCAGTTGTCCCCCACCAGTGCACCAGGCCTCTATCCTAACTAATTAAAAAGTAATATGCAAATTGACCATCACTACAACACACAAGATGGCTGCCCCCATGTGGTCAAAGATGGCTGGCCCATGTGGACACAAGATGGCCAACACAAGATGGCCAGCAGGGGAGGGTAGTTGGGAGGGACCAGGCCTGCAAGGGAGGGCAGTTGTGGGCACTCAGGCCAGGAGGGGAAAGCAGTTGGCGGGGACCAGGCCTCCAAGGGAGGGCAGTTGGGGGCGATCAAGCCTACAGGGGAGGGCAGTTGGGGGTGACCAGGCTAGCAGAGGAGGGAAGTTGGGGGTAACCAGGCCTGCAGGGAAGGGCAGTTGGAGGGGACCCAGGCCTGCAGGGAAGGGCAGTTGGGGGGGACCCAGGCCTGCAGGGGAGTGCAGTTGTGGGGGACCAGGCCTGAAAGAGGAGGGCAGTTGGGGGTGACCAGGCCTGCAGAGGAGGGCAGTTAGGGGTGACCAGGCCTGCAGGGTAGGGAAGTTAGGGGCAATCAGGCTGGCAAGGGAGCAGTTAGGCATCAATCAGGCTGGCAGGGGAGTGGTTAGGGGATGATCAGGCTGGCAGACAGAAGCAGTTAGGGGCAATCAGGAACGCAGGCAGGCGAGCAGTTGGGAGCCAGCAGTCCTGGATTGTGAGAGGGATCCCAGATTGGAGAGGGTTCAGACTGGGCTGAGAGACACCCCCTGTGCACGAATTTCATGCACCGAGGCTCTAGCATATATATATATTATATACACACATATTTAATTTCTTTATTGATTAAGGTGTTACATATTTAATTTCATATTATTTCATATTAAGGTGTTACATATTTAATTTCATATTATTTCATATTAAGGTGTTACATATTTAATTTCATATTATATATACACACATATTTAATTTCTTTATTGATTAAGGTGTTACATATGTGTCATTATTCCCCCATTACCCCCCCTACTCTCCCACTCATGCCCTCACCTCTCTGTAGTCTGTGTCCATCGGTTAGGCTCATATGCATGCATAGAAGTCTTTGGTTGATCTCTGCCCCTTACCCCCACCCTCCCCTAACTTCACTCTGAGGCTTGGTGGTCTAATCAATGCTTATCTGTCTCTGGATATGTTTTTGTTCATCAGTTTATGTTGTTCATTATATTCCATAAATGAGTGAGATCATGTGATATTTATCTTTTTCTGACAGGCTTATTTCACTTAGCATAATGCTCTCCAGTTCCATCCATGCTGTTGCAAATGGTAAGAACTCCTTCTTTTTTACTGCAGCGTAGTATTCCATTGTGTAGATGTACCACAGTTTTCTGATCCAGTCATCTGCTGACGGGCACCTAGGTTGTTTCCAAATCTTAGCTATTGTAAATTGTGCTGCTATGAACATAGGGGTGCATATATCCTTTCTGATTGGTGTTTCTAGTTTCTTGGGATATATTCCCAGGAGTGGGATTACTGGGTCAAATGGGAGTTCCATTTTCAGGTTTTTGAGGAAACTCCATACTGTTCTTGACAGTGGCTGCACCAGTCTGCATTCCCACCAGCAGTGCACGAGGGTTCCTTTTTCTCCGCATCCTCGCCAACACTTGTCGTTTGTTGATTTGTTGATGATAGCCATTCTGACAGTTGTGAGATGGTACCGCATTGTTGTTTTGATTTGCATATCTCGAATAATTAGTGACTTTGAGCATGTTTTCCTGTGCCTCTTGGCCTTCCTTCTGTCTTCTTTTGAAAAGATTCTATTTAGGTCCATTGGCCATTTTTTAATTGGATCATTTATCTTCCTTTTATTAAGTTGCATAAGCTGCCTGTAGATGTTGGAGATTAAACCTTTATCAGTGATACCATTTGCAAATATGTTCTCCCATAGAGTGGGCTTTCTTGTTGTTTTGTTGATGGTTTCTTTTGCTGTAAAAAAGCTTTTTATTTTGATGTAGTCCCATTTGTTAATTTTCTCTTTAGCTTCCATTGCCCTAGGGGCAGTGTCAGTGAAGAAGTTCTTTTGGCATATCTCTGAGATTTTGTTGCCTGTGGATTCCTCTAGTATTTTTATGGTTTCCCGTCTTATGTTTAAGTCCTGTATCCATTTTGAGTTGATTTTTCTGTATGGTGTAAGTTGGTGATCTAGTTTCATTTTTTGGCATGTATCTGTCCAATTTTCCAAACACCATTTATTGAAAAGACTGTCTTGGCTCCATTGTGTGTTCATGCCTCTTTTGTAATTGAGCATAGAGGTTTGGGTCGCTATCTGGATTCTCTATTCTGTTCCATTGATCTATATGTCTGTTCTTGTGCCAGTACCAAAACTGTGGCTTTGTAATACATCTTGATGTCTGGTATTGAGATCCCTCCTACTTTATTCTTCTTTCTCAGGATTACTGTGGCTATTCGGGGACTTTTTTTATTCCAGATGAATTTTTGGAGAGTTCTTTCAAGGTCTGTGAAATATGCTGTTGGTATTTTGATGGGGAGTGCATTGAATCTGTAGATTGCTTTGGGTAGTATAGACATTTTAATGATGTTGATTCTACCAATCCACGAACATGGTATGTTCTTCCATCTGTTTACGTCTTCCTCTATCTCTTTTTTCAGTGTCCTGTAGTTTTCTGTGTATAGGTCTTTTACATCCTTAGTTAAGTTTATTCCTAGGTATCTTAGTTTTTTTGGTGTGATGGTAAATGGGATTGCTTTTTTAGTCTCTCTTTCTGTAAGTTCACTATTCCTGTATAGAAGTGCCATAGATTTCGTGGCGTTAATTTTGTATCCTGCTACATTGCTGAATTCATTTATTAACTCTATTAGTTTTTTGATGGAGTCTTTTGGGGTTTTTATGTACAATATCATGTCATCTGCAAATAAGTACAGCTTTACTTCTTCTTTTCCAATTTGGATGCCTCTTATTTCTTCTTCTTGTCTAATTGCAATGGCTAATACTTCCAGTACTATGTCAAACAGGAGTCGTGAGAGAGAGCAACCCTGTCTTGTTCCTGTTATTAGGGTAAATGGTTTTAGTTTTTACCCATTGAGTATGATGTTTGCTGTGGCTTTATCATATATGGCTTTTATTATGTTGAGGTATGATCCTTCTATTCCCACTTTGTTGAGAGTTTTTATGAAGAAATGGTGTTGGATTTTGTCAAATGCTTTTTCTGCATCTATTGATATGACTGTGATTTTTTTCTCTCCATTTGTTTATGTGATGTATCACGTTTATTGATTTGTGAATATTGTACCATCTTTGCATTCCTGGGATAAATCCTACTTGGTCATGGTGTATATCTTTCTGATGTACTGCTGGAGTCGATTTGCTAGAATTTTGCTGAGGATTTTGGCATCTCTGTTCATGAGGGATATTGGTCTGTAATTCTCTTTCATTGTGTTGTCTTTATCTGGTTTTGGTATTAGGGTGATGCTGGCTTCATAGAATGAGCTTGGAAGTGTTCCTTCCTCTTGAATTTTTTGGAATAGTCTGAGGAGGATAGGTTTTAGTTCCTCCTTGAATGTTTGGTAAAACTCTCCTGTGAAGCCATCTGGCCCCGGGCTTTTGTTTGCTGGAAGCTTTTTGATCACTGCTTCAATTTCTTCCATAGTAACTGGCCCGTTGAGCTGTTTAGCTTCTTCCTGATTGAGTTTGGATGCTTATATTTTTCTAGGAATATGTCCATTTCCTCCTGGTTGTCCAGTTTGTTGGAATAGAGTTGTTCGTAGTATTTTGTAACAATCCTTTGTATTTCGGCGGGGTCTGTTGTTATTTCACCACTTTCATTTCTGATTTTGTTTATTTGGGTCCTCTCTCTTTGCTTCTTGGTGAGCCTGGCTAGAGATTCATCAATCATGTTAATCCTTTCAAAGAACCAGCTCTTGGTTTCATTGATCTTTTGTGGTTTTTTTTTTTAGTGTCTATGTCATTCATTTATGCTCTAATCTTTATTATTTCCTTTCTTCTGCTCACTGTGGGCTTTTCTTGTTCCTCCCTTTCTAATTATTTGAGTTGTTGAGTTCGATGATGTATTACAATTTTTTCTTGTTTTTTGAGGTAGGCCTGTAGAGCTATACACTTCCCTATCAGGACTGCTTTCATTGTGTCCCATAGGATTTGCAGTGTTGTGTTTTTATCGTCATTAGTCTCCAAGACATTTTTAATTTCTTCCTTGATCTCATTGATAACCCAATTATTGTTTATTAGCATGCCATTCAGTTTCCAAATGTTTGAATTTTTTGGAATGTTTTTATTGTAGTTTATTTCTAATATTATGCCATTGTGGTCTGAGAAAATGCTTGATATGATTTCAATCTTTTTGAATTTGGGGAGACTTTGCTTGTTACACAATATGTGGTCTATTTTTGAGAATGTCCCATGTGCACTTGAGAAGAACGTATATTCCATGGCTTTGGGGTGAAATATTCTAAGGTTAGGTTTATCAGATCTAGTGTGTGATTTAGAATTGCTGTTTCTTTGCTGATTTTTTGTCCAGAGGATTTATCCATTGATGTTAGTGGTGTATTAATGTCCCCTACTATGATAGTATTGATGTCAATCTCTCTCTTGATATCTTCCAGGAGATTTTTTATGTATTTGGGCGCTCCTGCATTGGGTGCATATACGTTTACCAGAGTTATATCTTCTTGCTGGATTGCTCCCTTTAGTATTATGTAGTGGCCTTCCTTATCTCTTATTATGGCCTTTACTTTGAGGTCTATTTTATCTGATGTAAGTATTGCAACCACAGCTTTTTTTCTCATTTCCATTTGCCTGAAAAATGTTTTTCCATCCCTTCACTCTCAGTCTGTGTGAATCTTTTGCTCTAAGGTGGGTCTCTTGTAGACAGCAAATATATGGGTCATGTTTTCTTATCCATTCAGCTACCCTATGTCTTTTGATTGGTGCATTTAATCCATTTACGTTTACTGTTATTATTGATAAGTTCTTGTTTGTTGACATATTTTTCCTTAGTGTTGGTGTTTCTTCTTACCTTTCTCTTTCTTCTTTTTACAGCAGCCCCTTTAGCATTTCTTGCATTGCTGGCTTGGTAGTGATGAACTCTCTTAGCCCTTTTTTGTCTGTGAAGCTTCTGATTCCACCTTCAATTTTGAATGATAGCCTTGCTGGGTATAGTATTCTTGGATTCAGTCCCTTGTTTTGCATCACTTTGTATATTTCATTCCATTCCATTCTGGCCTGGTGTGTTTCTGTTGAGAAATCAGTTGATATTCTGATAGGAGATCCCTTGTAGGTAACTTTCTGTCTCTTTCTGGCAGCCTTTAAGTTTCTTGCTTTGTCGTTGGTGTTCGTCAATTTAATTATGATGTGTCTTGGTGTTGGTCTTTTGGGGTGCAACTTGTTTGGGACTCTGTATACTTCTTGGACTTGATAGTTTTTTTCTTGCCAATATCAGGGAAGTTTTCTGTCATTATTTCTTCTAACAGGTTTTCTATTCCTTGCTTCTCTTCCTCTCCTTCTTTTATCCCTATTATTCGAAGGTTGTTTCGTTTTGTGTTGTCCCGAAGCTCCCTTAGGTTCTCCTCTTGCTTTTTAAGTCTTCTTTCTAGTTGCTGCTCTGTTTGTGTGTTTTTTCCTACCTTGTCTTTTAATTCGCTGATGCGGTCCTCAGCCTCTTCTACCCTACTCTTTAAGCCTTCCATTGTGTTCTTTATTGCAGCTATGTCGTTCTTCATCTCCTCTGGTTTCTTTTCATGTTGGTGACATTTTCATTCAGCTCCTTATAGTTCTCATTGAGTTGTGTGTATTTGTCATCCATCCGTTTAAACATCCTTATAACAAATACTCTGAATTCTTTCTCTCTTAAGCTGCTAGTCTCAATTCATTTAACTCCCTTTCTGGTGATTCCTCTGTTTCTTTCCTTTGGAGCTTGCTTTTTTGTCTTCCCATGTTTTGCTGTAATGTTGTTGTTGTTTTTTTTAATATATTTTATTGATTTTTTACCGAGAGAAAAGGAGAGAGATAGAGAGCCAGAAACATCTATGAGAGAGAAACATCAATCAGCTGCCTCCTGCATACCCCCCACTGGGGTTGTGCCCGCAACCAAGATACATGCCCTTGACCGGAATCGAACCCAGGACCTTTCAGTCCGCAGGCCGACGCTCTATCCACTGAGCCAAACCGGCTTCCGCTCCTGTAATGTTTCAATTGCAGATCCAATTGCTTTGCTACCCAGGTTCTTTTGGTGATGGTGCTACTGGTGTAATCTCTCAGTTCTCCTGGGCTTGGTAATCTAGTGTAGTTCCCTACTTGAACTATTTGGGTTCTTTTGATGTAGGCCTGCGAGTTTGAGAGGCAGAACTGTGGTGTCTAGAGGTCAGCAGTCGTAGAGGGTAGTGTCCCTATTTTTTCTGTCTTGCACCCTAAATTGAAATTATGATTGCCCAGTGGGGACTCACAGTGGCTCCAAGTAACTGTCTGTCGGGGTGATGTGGCTCAGGGGGCCTGCACTCTGGAAAGGCGTGACTGTGTTGCCCAGAATTCTGTAGTTGTGGGGTGGGCAGACTCAGCTTTTGCTGCTGTACCTGTGGTGGATAGGCGCTTACTCCCAGGAGCACCAGCGGTAAGTTTGCCAGTGAGGCACACTGAAGCACTCTGAAGAGCCCTGGCAGTGTAACTGCGTAATTGAGGTGCCTAGCTGCTAAAGGTTTTTCTTTTGGGCAGTTCCTATGGCCTCAGGGAGTATTCATATTCTATGGTGTTAATCAGGGTGGAATCTGGGTGTGGCTATATTGGTTGCCTGGAGACTGGAGGGAGGGGTTATCTCTCAGGAGAAAATGGTGGCGGGGGATCAGATGTGACTCAGCACCAGACACGCTTCCACTTCTCCTGTTCCACTTCCACTTCCACTTCTCCTGTTTGCTGCCTACTCTCCCTAGATTCCACAACTCCACCCCTTCTCCTGCACCTCAGCCACGGCTAAGTGTCTGTATCCAAAAGGTCCTACGAACTAGGTTCAGTGGAGAAAGACGCAGGCCCTGGCGCAAAGAGGGACCGCGTCTTTACAAGCTCCTCTCTTGCCGGCACTGTGTGGTCGGGTAGTTAGCTCTTCAGGGCTGCCTTTGAGCTCAGATCCCAAATCAGACTCCAAGGTCTAAAATATACTACCTTCCACAGTCCCGTGGACCCTTTTTCTCACAGTCAGATGCTTTGCTTGTCCTCAGGGATGCAGCTTGGCGCCATGTAGTTTTCCCCTGACCTTCTGGGCTTAGAGATCCGGCAGATTCTATTGCCCAGATCCTTGTTTTACCTTTTTCCAGGAGATCTCTGCCCTTCCCAGCTGCAAACTGTCTCACCAGCTGCGTGTCCTTCGCCAATTTGGGCTGGATTCCTCTCGTTTCAGCTGCTCCCTCTATTTCCTCCTGGACAAGGATCAGGACACATCTGCCTATTCCGCTGCCATTTTGTCCTCCCCTCCATATCTCTTCTTATGGCCTTCACTTTGAGGTCTATTTTGTCAGATATAAGTATTGTTACCCCAGCTTTTTTTTTTTTTCATTTCCATTTGCCTGAAAGTTATTTTTCCATCTCTTCACTTTCAGTGTGTGTGAGTCCCTTGTTCAGAGGTGGGTCTCTTGTAGAGAGCATATATATGGGTTATGTTTTTTTATCCATTCACTCACTTGATATCTTTTGATTGGAGCATTTATCTGTTTACGTTTAAAGTTATTATTGAAAAGTAATTGTTTGTAGCGATTTTTATTTTTTGTGCCTATGTTCATTCTTACCTTTTTATTTCTTCTTTTTACACCAGTCCCATTAGCATTTCTTGCATTGCTGGCTTGGTAGTGATAAACTCCCTTAATCTTTTTTTGCCAGTGAATCTCCTTATTTCCCCTTCAATTTTGAATAGTAGCCTTGCTGGATAGAGTATTCTTGGATTCAGTCCCTTGCTTTGCATCACTTTGTAAATTTCCTTCCATTCTTTTCTGGCCTGATGTGTTTCTGTTGAGAAATCCTTGGATAATCTAATGGGAGATCCCTAGTACTTAACTTTCTGTCTCTCTCTTGCAGCCTTTAAGATTCTCTCTTTGTCCACAACATTTGCCATTGTAATTACGATGTGTATTGGTGTGGGTCTTTTGGGGTTCATCTTGTTTGGGAATCTCTGTGCTTGTGTGACCTTTTTTCTTCCCCACATCAGGGATGTTTTCTGACATTATTTCTTCAAATAGGTTTTCTAACCCTTGTTCCTCTTCCTGTTGTTCTGGCACCCCTATTATTTGTACGTTGCTTCGTTTCATGTTGTCCCATAGCTCCCTTAGACTCTCCCCTTGTCTTTTAATTTTTTTTCTCCAATTGCAGATCAGTTTGTGTGTATTTTGCTTCCCTGTCTTCTAATTCGCTAATTCGGTCCTCCACTTCTCCTAGTCTACTGTTGAAACTTTCCATGGTGTATTTTATTGCAGCTACATCACTCTTCATTTCTTCTTGATTCTTACATAAGTTATTGATTTTTTCATCCATTTCTTCTTGATTCTTACATAAGTTGTTGATTTTTTCCTTCATCCAGTTTATGAATTGTATGACTCTTATTCTGAATTCTTTTTTGACATATTGCTTGCCTCTGTTCCACTTAGCTGCTCTTCTGGTGATTCATCCTTATCTTTCCTTTGGCCGTTTCTTTGTCTACCCATTTTTGGTCTCACCGACTGATCTAGATGTAGAGTCATGCAGGGGCTGCTCCTTGGGTGGCAGTGGCTCCTCGGGCTGTGGTTGCTCCTCAGGCAGTCGCTGAAGTGGCTGCTTCTCAGTTGGTAGCGGCTCCTCTGGTGGGTGCTGTTTGCAGCACTGGTGTCTCCTCTGGCTGGTGGGGGAGGCTGCTTGCACAGCTTCTGTTACTTGGACAGGGGTGGACTGCTCACGTGGCTGCTGCTCCTTGGACAGGAACTGGCTGCATGCTGCTGCTGTTCCTCAGATGGGGCGGGCTGCTTGTGAAGCTGCTGCTTCTTGGACAGGGGTGGACTGCTCACGTGGCTGCTGCTCCTTGGACAGGAACTGGCTGCATGCTGCTGCTGTTCCTCAGATGGGGCGGGCTGCTTGTGAAGCTGCTGCTTCTTGGACACGGGCAGGTTGCTTTCCGGGCTGGTGCTCCTCATACAAGTGCGGGTTCCTCATGCAGCTGCTGTTCCTCAGATGGGGGATGGGCTGCTTGGGTGGCTGCTGCTCCTTATATGGGAGTGAGCTGCACGTGCGGATGCTGCTCCTCAGATGGGGGTGGGCTGCACAGGACTGCCGCTCCTCAGATTTGGGTGGTCTGCTCATGTGGCTGCTGCTCCTTGGACCGGGGATGAGCTGCTTGTGTGGCTGCTGCTCCTCAGGTGGGAGTGAAATGCACATGCAGCTGCTGCTCCTCAGATGGGGGCGGGCCCCTCACCCAGCTGCTGCTCCTTGGAGAAGTGTAGGCTGCGTGTGGCTGCTGCTCCTTGGACCAGTGCGGGTTGCGCAGGACTGCTGCTCCTCAGACATGGGCAGTCTGCTTGTGTGGCTGCTTCTCCTTGGTCCGGGGTGGGCTGCTCAGGCAGCTGCTGCTCCTCAAATGGGTGCAGGCTGCTCACACAGCTGCTGCTCCTCAGATGGGGGCAGGCTGCTCATGTGGCTGCTGCTCCTCGGACGGGGGCAGGTTGCCCGCACAGCTGCTGCTCCTCAGACAGGTGCAGGGTGTGGGCTGCACACAGCTGCTGCTCCTCGGATGGGGGCGGGCTGCACGGGGCTGCTGCTCCTCAATTGTGGGAGGGCTCCTCTTGTGGCTGCTGCTCCTCAGATGGGTTGGGCTGCTCGCGTCATTGCTGCTCCTTGGATAGGGGAGTGGGCCACTTATACAGCTGCTGCTCCTTGGACAGGGTGAGGCCACGTGAGGCTGCTGCTCTTAGGCCTGGGGTGGGCTGCTCACAGGGCTGCTGCTCTTTGGATTGGGGAGTGGGCTGCTAAAAAAGCTGCTGCTCCTTGGACAGGGGCAGGCCACATGAGGCTGCTGCTCTTAGGCCTGGGGCGGGCTGCTTGTGGGGCTGCTGCTCCTTGGACAGGAGCGGGCTGCTCACATGTCTGCTGCTTGCGTGGTTGCAGTGCCCTGGGCTAAAGCGTTGGGTCGGTCAGAGGGGAGCATGCTTCAGAACTCACAGGAGCCTGTGCCCAGGGTGGCTGGAGACTCATTGACCATGGGATCACAGCCGAGTTAGCAGGTCCCTGGCAGGGGTTGCTGTACAGTCCCAGGTGTTCTCTCAGGGAACCCTGGGTGGAGGTGAGGCTGGGCTCCCAGTTACAGCAGCTCTCCCCTTCAAAAAGGCTAGGCCTCTGAGGACAAGCCGGCCTCCCAGTACTGTTTGCAATGGTAGCAGAGGCTGCCTAGTTAGGCGAGCCCGGTTAGCCTGCCTCTGAAGGTCCTGCGGGATCTAACTGTGCCTTACTCACATACATACACACACACACCATACGTGACCACACACTCCTCTTTTGCTCCCTCCCTCACTCATGCTCTCTCCCTCACTGCCGCCTTCTTCCTGCCTCTGTAGCTGTGTCTGGGGTGTTATTGACCCGTTCCTGGATGGAGTTTCCTCTCCAGGTGTCTGGTTAATGTGGCTTGCTCTCTAGCTCCTGGCCAGACAGGATAAAATTCACCTCGACAAGACACAACACAAAGGGAACAAAGCACAAATATACTCACAACACCAATGACCCCACTATAAGTAACCACCTGAGAAAAGAGAATTAGTGGAGAGAAAATAGAGCACAAATGATATCAAAGAGAGATAAAAAGATAAGAGAGAAAAGAAAAAGGAGAGAAAAAAAATATAAACATTGATTTTACCTTTCTACAGGGATCCTATGCCCTCCCTGGTTGCAAACTGTCTCACTAGCTGAATCTCCTTCGCCAATTCGGGTTGGATATTTTTTTCTCCTTTTTAGTATATATATATACACACACACACCATATATATATATGTATGGTGTGTGTGTGTGTATGTGAGTAAGGCACACACATATATATATATGGGGCAAACACCACAGAACCAATAGATAAACCAAAAAAATACAAACACCAAACATCCAGCAAAGATGGTGGGGCAGAATCTGTAGAGGCTGAGCTTATATACAGAAAATAAGGTTAAGAATTGGATGAATATGGGGATGTCCTCAGTTCAGTGTAGAGGAATTAGAAAGGGGATGGGTGGATAAGAAGAAAGAGAATGAGAAAATAATAATAATAATAAATTTACAAAAAATTGATTTAAAAAATGGTATAAAAATAAAAATAGCTAATAAAAATAAAATAGAGTGATGGAAAAATAATGTGAAAAGAAATAGAAATTAAAGCAACAAATAAAAATAGGGAAACGAATAAAAAAAAAGAGATAACACAATAATAAAATAATAAAAATGAAAAAGTGAAGTGTCATTCCTTTGGCTGGCTTAAGATCCCAGTCTTCTGTACTGTCTTTAGGCCATTCCCTTTGGACTCTCAGGTACTATTTAGATTCTTCTTTTTTTAATCCTTTGTACCATTCAGGGTGGGATCTGGGTGTGGCTGTATTGGTTGCCTGGAAACTGGAGGGAAGGGCTATCTCTTCAGGACAAAATGGCTGCCCAGGTCCCTGGCTCAGGTATGACTCAGCTCTAGACTCGCTGCCAATGAGTTCTGCTCCACTTCTCCTGGACCCCCTCCTTTCCCCAGATTCCACAAGTCCGCACCTTCTCCCTCACCTCAGCCACGGGTAAGTGTCTGTATCCGAAATGTCTGTGAACTAGGTTCAGTGAAGAAAGGCTCAGGCCACAGAGAGGGTAAAGACTGGGTCTCTGTGCACTCCTCTCCTGCCGGTGCTACGTGGTCTGGCCAGCCCTTCAGGCTGCACCCTGTGGGTTCAGCCTTTTGTGACTGTGGACCCAGTTCTAGAATCCCCTGCGGTCCAGCAGTCCTGTGGCTCTTCTTTCCACAGTCAGAGGCTGTGCCTGTCCCCAGGGACACGCCTTGGTGCTGTGCAGATTCCCTCTGACCCTCTGGGCTCAGAGGTCTGGCAGACTCTCCTGCCCAGATCCTTGATTTTATCTTTCTACAGGGATCCTATGCCCTCCCTGGTTGCAAACTGTCTCACCAGCTGAGTCTCCTTCGCCAATTCGGGTTGGATGTTATTTGTTTCAGCTGCTCATTCTATCTGCTCCAGGACAAGTCTGTCTATTCCGCTGCCATTTTGTCTCCTCTCTGATTTATATATTTTTAATTCTCCCACTTTTTAGTTATTTTGACATTTTAAAAATTCTCACCAGAGGATATTTTTCCATTGATTCTTTTTTTTAGGGATAGTGGAAGGGAGGGGGAGAGACACAGAGAGAGAAACATCGATTGGTTGCCTCCCACCTGCACCCCAACCAGGGCCGGGGATTGAGCCTGCAAACAAGGTACATGTCCTTGACCAAATCAAACCTTCAGTCCACAGGCCAACGCTCTATCCACTCAGCCAAACCAGCTAAGCCATGTTGATATTTCCCCAAACTCTTAAGTGGAACATAAGACAAATATATTTTTTATCTTGTATCCTACAACGTTGTTGAATTTCTTTATTAGTTCTAATAGATTTTTAGTGGTTTTCTTAGGATTTTCTATATACAAACTCATGTTATCTGCAAATAGAGATAGTTTTAGTTCTTCCTTTCTAATCAGGATGACTTTTATTTCTTTCCTTTTAAAAAATGTTTTCCCTCCCTCCCTCCCATCCTTTCTTTTGCCTATTTGCCCTAACTTGAATCCCCCTTATAGTGTTGAATAAAATTGGTGAGAGCAGACATTCTTCTTTATCTTAGCAGAAAAGCTTTCATTTTTTTTAACCATTAAGTATGATGTTACTCATACCTGCCAGAATGGCTATCATCAATAAATCAACAAACAATAAGTGCCGGTGAGGATGTGGAGAAAAAGAAACCCTAGTACACTGTTGGTGGGAATGCAGACTGGTACAACCACTATGTAAAACAATGTGGAGCTTCCTCAAAAAATTAAATATGGAACTGCCACTTGACCCAGTGATCCAGCTTCTAGGATTATATGCTAAGAATACTGAAACACCAATCAGAAAGAATGCACCCCTATCAGTAGATGAGTGGATGAAAAAGCTGTGTTATATTTATACCATGGAATACTATGCAACTGTAAAAAAGAAGGATATCTTACCCTTTGAGACAACATGAAGGGACCTGAAGAGTATTATATCAAGCAAAATAAGCCAGTCAGAGAAAGAAAAATATCATATGATCTCACTTATATGTGGAATCTAAACAATAAAATAAACTGACAAACAAAATAGATCCAGAGACATGGAAGCATGGAACAGACTGATGAATCACAGAGGGAAGAGGCAGGGGAGGAAGGGAGAGATTAACCAAAGAATTTGTAAGCATGTATGCATAACTCATAGGCAGTGAGAGCCTGGGGAGAGGGTGGGAATGAGGAGGAGGGGGTTAGTGAGGAAAAAAGGGGACATCTGTAATACTTTCAGCAACAAAGATAAGTTTTTTTAAAAACTCTAATCATAAGAAGAATATCAGATAAATTCCAATAGAAGGACATCCTACAGTACATCTCACCAGGACTCCTCAAAATAATCAGGGTCATCAAAGACAAGGAAGTTGCGAGAAACTGCCATAACCCAGAGGAACTAAGGACACATGACAACTGAATGTAAGGTGGCATCTTGGGTGGAATCCTGAAATAGGAGGAGGACATCAGATAAAAACTATTTAAATCTGAGTAAAGCATGGACTTTGGTTAATAATGGATAAATATTGGTTTATTATAATTATAACAAATGTATCACACTATTGTAAAATGTTAATAATAGGGGAAAATGGAAATGAGGTATATGAGACCTCTCTGTACTATGTTCTTGATGTTTCTGTAAATGCAAAGTTCTTGAGATAAAATAAAACACACAAAAACAGCAACAATAAAAGTATGATGTTAGCTGTGTGTTGTGGGGTTTTTTGTGTGCTTCCCCCCTCCCCCATGGAAACCCTTCATCTGGTTGAGGAAGTTTCCTTCTATTCCTTGTATATTGAATGTTCTGTAAAAAATCATAATAGGGTGTTAGATTTTGTCAAATGCTTCTACTGAATCTATTGAAATGATCATATAGGTTTTTTTTGTACTTTAGTGATTAGTAATTGATTTTCATATGTTAAATCAATCTTAAATTCCTGGGACAAAACCCACATGTTCATGGTGTATCATTTTTTTCTGTTACTGGATTGGGTCTGCTTAAATTTTGTTGCCTTTTCCATCTATATTCCTAAGGGATATTGGTCTGTAGCTTTCTTTCCTTGTCATGTCCTTTTCAGGCCATTCCTTAGTGTGCTTAAACTTCTTTTACACTCCTGAGGGAGGGTTCCCAGGGAACAGATAGTTTGGTATCTGCCCCTCCAGCCTTGTGGCCCTACAGCTAGGGTCTGAGGCAGCTGTGGGAACAATGGAGCAATGGCTACCCAGAATAAAGATACACACAGGCTAAACAAGCAGGGAGAGAACTGAGAGCTTCTATAGATGCCTCTTCTCTTTGGGGTCCTGCATGTATTTATAACTCACCATTTCTTTGATAAAGTGCTCAGAATGAGTAGGTCAAGACGAGACACAACTGGGGTGAGGGTGTCAATTTAGAAGACATCTCTCCTAGTGGCAAAGCCCTATCACACTTTCCATTGAGGTAAGAGTTTCCCAGTCTAGCTGGTGTTTAGAGATCTAAGCTACAGAGGGAGAAAGCGAGGTGGAGAGAAGAGAAATGATCATTATCCGACAGTTAGCATGGAAGGAATCACTAAGGTAGTTAAAAGTCACAGCAATGTCACAATCAGCTTTTCCACAATTTTAGACCCAGCCTCTATGTTTCTAGAGACCAAATGGGGCCTATTTTGTGCTCTTGCCAATATTTAGTGACAACAGTTTTTCCTTTTTTTCTTACAAAAAATTAAAATGAAATTTCAAAACCATAGCTGTATCGGCAGCAGAGCAGACCTTACATAACCACGAACAGTTCCGAGGAATGGGATGATTTCTGCTGCTCCAGGAATCAGAATGTTTTAGTAGTACACATAATTACTGTTGTTTCCTCTTCTGATCAATGCCTGATTCTGGAGAAGAGCTGCTTTGCAAAACATCGGCACTTAGGTGATAAACCTATTTATTGGGTTTACTTTTTCTTTTTAAATAATTTTTTAATTTTTCAATTACAATTTATGTACAATATTATATTAGTTTCAGGTGTGCAACCCAGTGATTAAACATTTATATAACTTACAAAGTGAACACCCTGATAAATCTAGTACCCATGTGACACCATACATACTTATTACAATATTATTGACTATATTCCCTATGCTATGTTTTACAATGTAACACCCATTTCACTTTTTTGCATGCTTTTTATATGCTGATAAAAACTTGGGTTTGGCTTGATGAGATTCTAGTAGAGATAATATGTGGAGAAGGAACTCTAACCAAAGTACTTTTTCCATGGGAAAAAATTTTTAGAAAGTGGGGCTTCCAGAATGGCCATATGGGAAACAACAATTTCACTGGTGAAAATTATTTGAAAAGCAGCCTATTAAAGTCTCTGGAGACTGTCCTGGGGGCATACAGCTAGCACAGAAACATTTATTCAAGAAAATATACAAAATCTTGGTAAGAACAGTGAGAGTCTGTGGCATTTGAGCCACAACCTGCTCCAATACATGACCCTCCCTCCCAGTCCCCTTTCTAGGAAGCAACCAATTTTTGTTACTTTCTTCTTATATTTACCCTTATTTCTCTAAATAAAGCACTTCTTTTATTCCTTTATTTAATTATTGAAAATTATCTGTTTACTTTCTGCTAAACTAGATGAAAATGGATCACCATTATAGAGCTCTATCACTATTTCTTTTATTGGTTAATCTAGTAATTTATGCAATATAGTGATCCTTATGTTTTTGTTCCATCAGTTCTTGGCTGCATCTTTACTTTTATCATTTTTAAAAATTTCTTTATTGATTAAGCTATTACATATGTGTCCTTATCCCCCCATTGCCCCCCCCTCCACTCATGCCCTCACCCCCTGTAGTCTGTGTACATCAGTTAGGCTTGTATGCGTGCATACAAGTCCTTTGGTTGATCTCTCCCCTTTACCCCCACCCTCCCCTACCTTCCCTCTGAGCTTTGACGGTCTGATCGATGCTTCTCTGTCTCTGGATCTGTTTTTGTCCATCAGTTTATGTTGTTCATTATAGTCCATAAATGAGTGATATCATGTGATATTTATCTTTCTCTGACTGGCTTATTTCACTTAGCATAATGCTCTCCAGTTCCATCCATGCTGTTGCAAATGGTAAGAATTCCTTCTTTTTTACTGCAGCGTAGTATTCCATTGTGTAGATGTACCTTTGTTTTTAATCCATTCATCTGCTAATGGGCACTTAGGCTGTTTCCAAATCTTAGCTATGGTGAATTGTGCTGCTATGAACATAGGGGTACATATATCCTTTCTGATTAGTGTTTTTCCTTGCTTGGGATATATTCCTAGAAGTGGGATCACTGGGTCAAATGGGAGTTCCATTTTCAGTTTTTTGAGGAAACTCCATACTGTTCTCCACAGTGGCTGCACCAGTCTGCATTCCCACCAGCAGTGCACAAGGGTTCCTTTTTCTCCGCATCCTCACCAGCACTTGTCGTTTGTTGATTTGTTGATGATAGCCATTCTGACAGGTGTGAGATGGTACCGCATTGTTGTTTTGATTTTCATCTCCCAGATAATTAATGACTTTGGGCATGTTTTCATATGTCTCTTGGCCTTCCTTATGTCCTCTTTCGAAAAGTATCTATTTAGGTCCATTGCCCATTTTTGATTGGGTTATCTTCCTTTTGGTAAGTTGTATGAGTTCCCTGTAAATGTTGGAGATTAAAGCCTTATCGGTGATAACATTGGCAAATATGTTCTTCAATACAGTGGGCTTTCCTGTTGTTTTGTTGATGGTTTCTTTTGCTGTGCAAAAGCTTTTTATTTTGATGTAGCCCAATTTATTTTCTCTTTAGTTTCCATTGCCCTAAGAGCGGTATCAGTGAAGAAATTGCTTCGGCATATGTCTGAGATTTCTCTGCCTGTGGATTCCTCTAATATTTGTATGGTTTCCTATCTTATGGTTAAGTCCTTTATCCATTTTGAGTTTATTTTTGTGTATGGTGTAAGTTGGTGGTCTAGTTTCATTTTTTTGCATGTATCTGTCCAGTTTTCCCAATACCATTTATTGAAGAGACTGTCTTGATGCCATTGTATGCTCTTGCCTCCTTTGTCAAACATTAGCTGAGCATAGTGGCTTGGGTCGATTTCTGGGTTCTCTATTCTATTCCATAGATCTGTATGTCTGTTTTTGTGCCAGTACCAGGCTGTTTTGAGAACAGTGGCTTTATAATACAGCTTGGTATCTGGTATTGAGATTCCACCTACTTTGTTCTTCTTACTCAAGATCGCTGCAGCTATTCGGGGTCTTTTTTTATTCCAGATGAATTTTTGGAGAGTTCTTTCAAGGTCTGTGAAATATGCTGTTGGTATTCTAATGGGGAATGTATTGAATCTATAGATTGCTTTGGATAGTATGGACATTTTAATGATGTTGACTCTACCAATCCATGAACACGGTATGTCCTTTCATCTGTTTATGTCTTCCTTTATCTCTTTTGTCAGTGTCCTGGAGTTTTCTCCATATAGGTCTTTTACCTCCTTAGTTAAGTTTATTTTTGGTATCTTAATTTTTTTGGTGTGATGGTAAATTGGATTGCTTTTTTAGTCTCTCTTTCTGTAAGTTCACTATTGGTGTATAGAAATGCCATAGATTTCTTGGCATTAATTTTGCATCCTGGTACATTGCCAAATTCATTTTTTAAGTCTAATGATTTTTGATGGAGTTTTTAGGGTTTTCTATATACAGTATCATGTCATCTGCAAATAAGGACAGTTTTACTTCTTCTTTCCCAATTTGGATGCCTTTTATTTCTTCTTCTTGTCTACTTGCAATGGCTAGTACTTCCAGTACTATGTTGAACAGGAGTGGTGAGAGTGGGCATCCCTGTCTTGTTCCTGTTCTTAGGGGAAATGGTTTTAGTTTTTGCCCATTGAGTATGATGTTGGCTGTAGGTTTGTCATATAAGGTTTTTATTATGTTGAGGTATGATGATTCTATTCCCACCTTGCTGAGAGTTTTTATCAAGAAAGGATGTTGGATTTTGTCAAATGCTTTTTCTGCATCAATTGATATAACTATGTGATTTATCTCTCAATTTGTTTATGTGCTGTATCATGTTTATTGATTTGTGGATATTGTACCATCCTTGCATTCCTGGGATAAATCCTACTTGGTCATGGTGTATGATCTTTCTGATGTACTGCTGGATCCCATTTGCTAGAATTTTGTTGAGGATTTTACATCTATGTTCATGAGGGATATTGGTCTGTAATTCTCTTTCATTGTGTTGTCTTTATCTGGTTTTGGTATTAGGGTAATGCTGGCTTCATAGAATGAGCTTGGAAGTGTTCCTTCCTCTTGAATTTTTTGGAATAGTCTGAGGAGGACAGGTGTTTGTTCTTCCTTGAATGTTTGGTAAAACTCCCCTGTGAAGCCGTCCAGCCCTGGGTTTATGTTCGCTGGAAGCTTTTTGATGACTGCTTCAATTTCTTCATAGTTATTGGCCTATTGAGATTTTTAGATTCTTCCTGACTGAGTTTTGGAAGGTTGTATTTTTCTAGGAATATTTCCATTTCCTCCATGTGGTCTAGTTTGTTAGAATAAAGTTGTTCATAGTATTTTTTAACAATCCTTTGTATTTCTGTGGAGTCTGTTGTTATTTCTCCTCTTTCATTTCTGATTTTGTTTATCTGGGTCCTCTCTCTTTGCTTCTTGGTGAGCCTGGCTAGAGGTTCATCGATCTTGTTTATCCTTTCAAAGAACCAGCTCTTGGTTTCATTGATCTTTCGTATTGTTTTCTTGTTTGTTTGTTTGTTTTTTGTCTCTATGTCATTTATTTCTATTGTAATCTTTATTATCTCCTTCTGCTCACTGTGGGCTTTTCTTGTTGCTCTCCTTCTAATTCTTTAAGTTGTAGAGTTAGATGATTTACTACCATTTTTTCTTATTTTTTGAGGTAGGCCAGTAGAGCTATAAACTTCCCTCTCAGGACTGCTTTCATTGTGTCCCATAGATTTTGGATTGTTGTGTTTTTATTGTCATTAGTTTCCAGGATGTTTTTAATGTATTCCTTGATCTCTTGGGTAACTCAATCATTGTTTAATAGCATGCTATTCAGCTTCCAAGTGTTTGAATTTTTTGGATTGTTTTTATTGTAGTTTATTTCTAATATTATGCCATTGTGGTCTGAGAAGATACTTGATTTGATTCCAATCTTTTTGAATTTAGGGAGACTTTGCTTGTGACCCAATATGTGGTCTATTTTTGAAAATGTCCCATGTGCATTTGAGAAGAACATATATTCCGTGACTTTGGGGTGAAATGTTCTGAAGATGTCAATTAAGTCCATCTGCTCTAGTGACTTATTTAGGATTGCTGTTTCTTTGTTGATTTTTTGTATAGAGGATTTATCCAGTGATGTCAGTGGTGTATTAAAGTCCCCTACTATGATTCTATTGTTGTCGATCTCTTCCTTGATATCTCCCAGGAGTTGTTTTTTTATGTATTTGGGTGCTCCTGCATGGAGTGCATATATGTTTATCAGGGTTATATCCTGTTGTTGTATCGATCCCTTTAGTATTATGAAGTGGCCTTCCTTACCTCTTATTATGGCCTTCACTTTGAGGTCTATTTTGTCAGATATAAATATTGCTACCCCAGGTTTTTTTCATTTCCATTTGTCTTAAATATATTTCCATCCCTTCACTTTCAGTCTGTTTGAGTTCTTTGTTCTGAGGTGGGTCTCTTGTAAACAGCATATATATGGCTCATGTTTTATTTTTTTGTTTTGTTTTGTTTTTTATCCATTCAGCCACTCGATACCTTTTGATTGAAGCATTTAGTCCACTTACATTTAAAGTTATTATTAATAGGTACTTGTTTGTAGCCATTTTTATTTTTTTGTGCTGTGTTCCTTCTTACCTTTTTATTTCTTCTTTTTACACCAGTCCCTTTAGCATTTCCTGCATTGCTGGCTTGTTAGTGATAAACTCCCTTAGCCATTTTTTTTTTTGTCTGTGAAGCTCCTTATTTCCCCTTCAATTTTGAATAGTAGCCTTTCTGGATAGAGTATTCTTGGATTCCGTCCCTTGCTTTGTATCACTTTGTAAATTTCCTTCCATTCTTTTCTGGCCTGATGTGTTTCTGTTGAGAAATCATTGGATAATCTAATGGGAGATCCCTTGTACGTAACTTTCTGTCTCTCTCTTGTAGCCTTTAAGATTCTCTCTTTGTCCTCAACATTTGCCATTGTAATTATGATGTGTATTGGTGTGGGTCTTTTGGGGTTCAGCTTGTTTGGTTATCTCTGTGCTTGTGTGACCTTTTTTCTTCCCCACATCAGGGAAGTTTTCTGACATTATTTCTTCAAATAGGTTTTCTAACCCTTGTTCCTCTTCCTGTTGTTCTGGCACCCCTATTATTTGTACGTTGCTTTGTTTCATGTTGTCCCATAGCTCCCTTAGGCTCTCCTCCTGTCTTTTAATTTATTTCTCCAATTGCAGATCAGTTTGGGTGTGTTTTACTTCCCTGTCTTCTAAATCGCTAATTCAGTCCTCTGCTTCTCCTAGTCTACTGTTGAAACTTTCCATGGTGTTTTTTATTGCAGCTATATCAGTCTTCATTTCTTCTTGATTGTTACAAAAGTTATTGATTTTTTCATCATTTATTCTTGATTCTTACATAAGTTGTTGATTTTTTCCCTTCATCCAGTTTATGAATTGTATGGCCCTTAGTCTGAATTCTTTTTCTGACATATTTCATGCCTCTGTTTCACTTAGCTGCTCTTCTGGTGATTCCTTCTTTTCTTTCCTTTGGGGGTTTCTTTGTCCACCCATTATTGATCTCACCGATTGATCTAGATGTCTAGTCGTGCTGGGGCTGCTCCTTGGGTGGAAGTGGCTCCTTGGGCTGCGGTTGATCCTTGGGTGTTCATGGCAGTGGCTGCTCCTCAGTTGGCAGCAGCTCCTCTGGTGGGTGCTGTTCGCAGCAGTGGTGCCTCTTCTCTCTGGTCGGAGGAGGCTTCTCTCACAGCTCCTGCTCCTCAGACGGGGGTGGGCTGATCACGAGGCTGCTGCTCCTCAGATGGGAGCAGGCTGCTCATGTGGCTGCTGCTCCTCGGACAGGGGCGGACTCCTCACATGGCTGCTGCTCCTTGGGTGGGGGCTGTTTGCATGTGGCTGCTGCTCCTTGGACCGGACGAGCTGCTTGTGAGGCTGCTGCTCCTTGGACAGGGGCAGGCTGCTCTCAGGGCTGCTTCTCCTCGTACGGGGGCAGGCTGCTCATGCAACTGCTGCTCCTCGGATGGGGGATGGCAGCTTGAGCGGCTGCTGCTCCTCGGATGGGAATGAGCTACACATGCAGCTGCTGCTCTGCAGATGGGGGCGGGCTGCTCACCCTGTTGCTGCTTGTAGGACAGGTGTGGGCTGCATGTGGCTGCCGCTCCTCGGATTGGGGTGGGCTGCTCACGTGGCTGCAACTCCTCGGACATGGACGGTCTGCTCATGTGGCTGCTGCTCCTCGGTCCGGGGATGGCTGCTCATGTGGCTGCTGCTCCTCAGATGGGGGCGGACTGTGCAGGGATTCTGTTCCTCAGTCATGGGTGGGCTGTTCATGCGGCTGCTGCTCCTTGGATGGGGGTGGGCTGCTTTCATAGTTGCTCTTCCTTGGACGGGAGAGTGGGCTGCTCACACAGCTGCTGCTCCTTAGACAAGGGCAGGCCACATGAGGCTGCTGTTCTTTGGCTTGGTGCAGGCTGCTCGCAGGGTTGCTGCTCCTTGGATAGGAGTGGACTGCTCACGTTTGTGCTGCTTTTGTCATCACAGTGCTGTGGGCTTTCTCCAGGGGTCCTCTGCCTTTCCCGGCTGCAAATCATCTCACCAGCTGAGTCTCCTTTGCCAATTCGGGGTGGATGTTATTCTTTTCAGCCACTCACTCTATCTGCTCCGGGACAAGGTTCAGGACACGTCCATCTATTCCACTGCCATTTTTTCATTTTCACCCAGGAGTCCAGTGTCCACCACTCCACAGTGCACTTGTTTGTTTGTGTGTTTTTTTCCTCCTCTCTTGGCTGCATCTTTAGAATCCCCTCTTGGTAAGATGAGATATTGGAACCCTTTCCCTTCCTCTTGGCTCTCCTCCCCACCTACCCCTCTCATCATGTGGTGTCTTGGTAAGAAATCTAGTACTTATTGAAAGAGACCTTGTCTTCAAAAGATGAGATATGAAACTAACTTTTATTGAGCATTTGTTATATGCCAGGAACTGTGCATGCATCATCACATTTAATCCTCATAGTAACCCTGAACAGGAGATGTATCATAATTTCAATTTCAATTTTACATATGAGAAAGCTATGACCAGACCATGCAGCTGGTAGGAGGTCAATCTGAGATTGGAACCAAAGTTGGAGTCAACCAATGAATGCATAAATAGTAGTAAGTGGAACAACAAATCTCTCTCTCTCTCTCTCTTTCTCTCTCTCTCTCTCTCCACTCCAAAGCCGCTATTCTTTTTCCAGAGCCCCATGCATGCATCCTTCAGCTTCAGTTTAATCTGCAGCTGTTCAAGTCCCCTTTCTGTGGTCAAGGCTTGGACTGGAAGTCTTCATCTATTTTTGGAACACCACAGTGGTTCTGCCTTTTTCACTGATGCTGCACTCTCTTCCCAGAGGGGAAAGGAAAGGGTGATGAGAGCAAACAGGAGGTAAATGAACCATCCCTGTGGGTGTGTGGAGTGAGTGGATCATTCAGATGGGCTTGACGGTCTGGTGGCAGGCCTGGCAGGCCTTTCTCTTCCTGGCAGCCAGGTCTTTGGAAGCCAGCACAGAAGTCCCAGTTAACCCCTGAGGTGACACTGGGAATTATTTTACAACATCACTAAGGCTCTCCCAGCCAGCATGCTGCCTTTGATATGAAAAGCAAATACAAAATTTTGAAAGTTGTAGCTGACTCAGATCATTGCTCTGGTATTGCAATGTGGGAATAGACAAATGTGGGAAATTCCCAAATTGACTTTCCCACAGAGCTGTTTTGGAGTGGGGGACAGAAAGAGGCCAGGGGTGGAGAATATATTTTAGTTATTTATTTGATTAGTACTTGTTAAATTGTTGGACCATTTCAAACTGAAGCACTGAGTGGAATTTCCCCAGAGGTCACTTCTGGGCGTATGGAAGAGTCGAGAGGTCAAGAGGCCTGGCTCAATTTTCCATTCTGAGGAAGGAGAGACTATAATAACATAAAACAGACAATCCCAGATTCTTCCTATTGTTCTTGAGGTTGCTGTCATATTTGGACAACCCCATTAACCCTTTGCACTCGCTTCCTTTTTTCTCGATTCCTTTATTCTAATGCTAGCCGTGTCGAGTCACACTCGACATCCGAGTGCAAAAGGTTAACCCATTTTCCTCCAATCCAAGTCCCCTGGTTTCTTCCTTTCAGTTGGCATTGAAGCCATCCACCTATATTGGAGTCATTTTGATTCTTCCCTCTTTTGCCTCTTGCCAACCTATCTACTTCACCTCAGCCCCATACACTGACAGACACACACGTGCATGCACCCACACATGCACATACACATGCAGTCTACAAGTCCCACCCTATTTATTTGCAGTGTTTTACACATTCTTCCTTTCCCCTCTCTTGTTAGTGACTCCCAACCTCATTATCTCAGGTCTACGCTATTGAGTTCTTTAGCCATTCTCTGTGCCTCCAATTATACCTTCCACCCCACTGGACTGGCCCTAATCCATCTTGTCACCACTGCTAGATGAATCTTCCTACAGAACAGCTTTCTGAGGTTGGCTCAGACTTGCCCAAAATTTCTCTGCTGCTAACAGCATAAAATCCAAATGCCCTGGGTTGCCATTGAAGGCCCCAAGCTCTCTGCTCTTAACCTTGATTTCAGGGCCCAGTTCTTGCCAATTCCATACTGGAATGAGGCATTCTTGAAGATAGAGAACATATCTGGTTTACTGACAGCACAGGAGGATGTCTAGGACATCATGGGGGTCATGACTTCTTTGCTGAAGGAATGAAGGAACAAACAGGATGAAGATATCACAGGATTCATTTTGTCAAACAGTTGTGTAGAGGCCTCTTTCACTGACTTGTTTTGTGACCTTGGATAAGTCCTTTCCTTTCTCTGAGCTTTGCATCTTGAACAGCAATCCTAAACTTAACAGCAATTAGGCCCTAAGGGCCTGCAGACATGCTTTGTTTGTTGGCACATTAAAATGATTTTAAATGCCTTGTTGTAAGGCATGTGATCTCTAGTTCCCTGCCCCTCTCCCATTTTTTATACCTCCCCTCCTCTCTCATTTTCATTAGCTACTTGGTGTGTAAAGGCATTTACATTTGTGACCCTTGGGTTAGGTGGTGTTTATGCACCTTTCAACTCTGGCAAGGCAGAGATTCTTTGTTTGAACTACTTTGAAAAGAAAATTGCAAATGCTTTGCTTAAGTGGTTTCCAATGTCAACTAATATACAGCAGCCAGGCCTGACTGGCTCTGCCCTCCTGAAACAGGCCACCAAGGCACAGTGGTATGTGCCCTTAGTATTTCTGACTTTGGCAGTCAGATGCAGAGGGAGATGTTATTGCATTGAAAGTGATTGTCTTCACATATCCCAGCACAAGTGGGGTCAATTTATAGTCTACAAAGAACCAAGCACAGCCTGCCCATTGGCAGGCAGCTGGGCATACACAGGGACATTGGTTGCAGGCACAAAGTATGAATTGAACCCAAGTTGCCTGGCAGGGTCCTTTCCAGAACAAAGTGCTGAATGTGGAGTGTGTATTGGCAGGCATTGCTCTCGCTGTCTGCCTGGCTTTCAGTGGCCCTGCCCACAGACTCTCAGAGATATGTGGGGTGTGAAGGGAAGTTCAGGGATGGCATTCTCACCTCTGGGCTCCTTTGCATTAGCCGGTCCCAAGGGCCACATAAGCTGCAAATCTGCTTGGCCTCAGGCTGGCAAGGCCCTGCTCACTGGGACATGCTAGAGGAACACAGCAGCTAGAAGGCACTGGCCCATCTGGGACAGCATTTGAGCCCCACACATTTGGGCAGCATCTGGGCAAAAGGTACCGAGAAGGGGCAGAGTGCTGGTGTGGGTGAATGTGCCTATGGCTGGGCACAACCACTGTGTAAAGTAGCACCACTGATGGCCCATGGTGCCAAATGGCTGCAGTGACATGGGGGTACCTATAGCCTGGCTGCTTCCAATCTCAATGTGAAGAGCATAGAGGAACTATTCAGTTAGGGGACACACCTCGTGAATTCACCAGTATATAGCAGTTGTACGTATCTGGGATGGGGACGGGGAGGATGAGGGAGGCAGAGGGAAAAAGACAGATAGTGTTTCTCACTAAGTCATTTCATGTGTCTGGAACAACCCTAGAGAGCTTCCTGGGGTGAAAGGGATTGACTCTGTGACTTTACCTCCCTGTTTCTGTCTTTTCCTGCTTGGTGGCTTATGAACTCAGGAAGACAAATCCCTAGTACTGTTTCTCAAAGCCGAATAGAATGTAGAAGGTAAACTTTCCAAAGAAACTTTATGGGACACTTTTCAAAGCCCTAGAGAAACAGTTTTAGATTTTTCGTGTTGTTGGTTTCTTTTACATGACTGAAATCTGCTCTTGTCAGCAAGGCGTTGGGTGAGACACAACTGTTGCATCTACTAGGGGCAGTGGGTCCACCTGCTGTGGAAGTGCCAGCTGTGAGGGGTGGGAGAGGCTGGCTACGCAGGGCTGGGCTGTGGACAGGACCAAAGACCGTGCACATGTGACAGCATGATGGGGTGGGTGGTGTGACTGTGGGTGTGCTGTGTGTTATGCACATGTTTGTGAGATGACTGGGGACCTAGCTGTAGCTATCATGTGTAGATCTGTTGCATGTAGGTTGAAACCAGGATGTTCTGACAGTGCCAGGAGCCAGTAGGGGAGATAAGGCCAGAGAGCCCCAGTGTCAGCTAGATGGGCACAGAATGAATTGCTGTCACCTGAATGTCCACGGAGCCAGTGGGCCTGTGTCTGGCAGCACTTGATGGTGTTGGAAGGCTTCCATGCCTTCTCTAAGTGGTCTGCAGCATTTCAGCTGGAAGCCGTGGAAGTCTATGCATGGAGTGTGCCATTTTTGGCACACTTAGCCACCCCCAGTACCCTAGAAGCATAGCAGGGCAAGGAGACAAGGCTGAGCCCTTGGTTGCAGACCCATACTGTGGCTCATGCTCAGCTAAAAGCCTGGTTATCATCACACAGTAAGGAATCATGATGAAATGCAATCTCCTGCTGAGACTAGGGTTGCTGTTCTTTATCTTTTGAGTAATTGGAGTTCAGGGCAAGCCAAGCCCTGGCCTAGGTTCTGCAGTTGCTTCCTGCAGACTGTGCAAGTCCTGCATCCCCTGCTACCATTGTGAGGAGAGCTCTTGCACACCTTGGAGGGTTTGAGGTGGAGATGATGGTCCTGTCATTGACAGACATTTGGGTTTTTATCCCAATGTCTACTAACCCACTGCCTAGACATGGCATGATCATTTAGTTTACCTGGCATGGGGGCTCTGCCTGAATGAGCCAAGGTTGTTTTTATATTAGTGAGCAAAAAATTGTGGCCAGTAAGTAGGCATTGGAGACCCCTGACCAGGGGAAGCAAACTCATGCATGCAGGGCCATGCTCCCCACCCCAGCCCTCTCCGATATGGCCAGATCAAAAATATGTGCAAGGTATATTTAACCTTCTGGTTGCCAGTTTGTGACCCATGTGAGAAGCAAAATTTAGTAATACATGATTGAGAATTCTTTTTGCCTGGCGAAATCTTTCCTGATCTTCCAAACCCAGCTTAAATGGCATCTCTGTGACACTTTCTGACTCCCTTCCTTATGCCAAATGAATACTTGTCTCTCTGATCCTTTAGTGTCTCTATCATAGCATATTAGAAAATTCACTCATTCATTCATTCAATAAGCCTTTTTTAAATCTTTATTGTTCAGATTATTACAGTTGTTCCTCCTTTCCCCCCCATAGCTCCCCTCCACCCAGTTCCCACCTCACCCCACCCCATGCCCTTACCCCCCGCCACTGTCCTCATCCATAGGTGTATGAACTCCTTTAGCTTTTTCTTATCTGTGAAGCTCTTTATCTGCCCTTCAATTCTGAATGATAGCTTTTCTGGGTAGAGTAATCTTGGTTGTAGGTTCTTGCTATTCATCACTTTGAATATTTCTTGCCACTCTCATCTGGCCTGCATAGTTTCTGTTGAGAAATCAGCTGACAGTCGTATGGGTGCTCCCTTGTAGGTAACTAACTGTTTTTCTCTTGCTGCTTTTAATATTCTCTCTTTGTCTTTTGCTCTTGGCATTTTAATTATGTGTCTTGGTGTGGTCCTCTTTGGATTCCTTTTGTTTGGGGTCCTCTGAATTTCCTGGACTTGTAAGCCTATTTCTTTCACCAGGTGGGGGAAGTTTTTGGTCATTATTTCTTCAAATAGGTTTTCAGTATCTTGCTCTCTCTCTTCTTCTGGCACCCCAATAATTCGGATGTTGGTATGCTTGAAGTTGTCCCAGAGGCTCCTTACACTATCTTCATATTTTTTTATTCTTTTTTCTTTTTTCTTTTCCAGTTGGGTGTTTTTGCTTCTTTGTATTTCAAATCTTTGACTTGATTCTTGCGATCCTCTAGTCTGCTGTTGGATCTCTGTATATTATTTTTTATTTCAGTCAGTGTATGCTTAATTTCTAGTTGGTCCTTTTTCATATCCTCGAGGGTCTCACTAAATTTATCGGCCTTTTCTAGAAAATTCTTGAAAAACCTTATAACCATGGTTTTGAACTCTATATCCAGTCATTTGCTTTCCTCCATTTCTTTCATTTGTGACCTGTTTCTTTGTCTCCGCATTTTGGCTGCTTCCCTGAGTTGATAGAGTGGCTTTGTGTGCTAGGTGTCTTATAGGGCGCAGTGGCTCAGCCTCCTCAGTTACCTGAGGTGGACAGTCTTGGTGCACCCCTTTGTGGGCTGTGTGCACAGTCTTGTTGTAGTTAAGCCTTGATTTTTGTTGGTATCACTGGAAGGAATTGACCTCCAGGCCAATTGGCTGTGATGATCAGCTGTGTCTACGATGGGAGAACTTCTGTGCTGGAGACACCCTTATGAGGCAAGACTTGCTTCAGTGGGGCTTTGGTGGTCACTGAGTCTGCCCCCTGATTGTGTCCCTTATGGATCTGAGGAGTTGTAATCTGGATGGTCTTACTCTGACCCCTGGGTGCACTGGCTCTTGGATCTCCAAGGAGGTGCTAATTTAGCCTCTGCCTGAGGCCACCCAGCAGGAGCTACAGAGAGATCAGAATATTCCTCTTCTTTGTTTGGGTTTTGGAGGTGCCCAGATGAGGCCCAGCTGTGAAGCAATGCAAGCTGCTGTGGGGCCTTGGGCCTTCTTTTGGATGTTCTGAGTCTCTCTGACTCAGCTGCAGTTTGATAGGTAAGTTTAGATTTCAAAGGACCTGGCCATTCATATGCAAAAGCCTCTGCGCACAGCTTGGATGGGGCGGAGTCTCAGGGTGGAGCAAACAGCAATGACTTCCCATCAGCCCTGCCCTAAGAGGCCCCCAGGTCTCAGTGTCCTGTGGTAATTGCTGCAAGCACCTCTGAGAGAAAGCTGCCCTCGAGTTCTGCCCACTGCCAGACAGTCCAGTTTCTCCCCGTATGAGTCTGGGTCCCCAGATTCTCACCCGGAACTGGAGTTCAGAGCAGTCAGGAGCTTGTGTCTCCCTCCGTCTTGAAAAAGCCAGCTGCGTACTCAGTTGCCAGCCCTCTCCATGTGCGCGCCTCCGTACCTCTGCATTTTACTTCTGCAGCTCCTCTGAGTCTCAGTGTGCTTTTCTCTTCCCTTCTAGTTGTAGAATTTCCACTTAGCCAGTCTTCCTATGGTTCTGGATGATGTCCGTTTTGTCTTTTAGTTGTAGTTTTGAAGTGGTTGTGAGAGGCGGCAAATTCAGGTGTTTACTTATGCTGCCATCATGGTTTCTTCTGGAATCAAAATTTTCTGGTTTATTTTTTAATCCTCACCCAAGGATATTTATTCCATTGATTTTTGAAACTTTTATTTTATTATTTTAAAAATTATTTCTTGTTGAAAGTATTACATATGTTCTCTTTCCCTGACTTGTCCTCTCCCAGCCTGCCCCATCCCCCCAGACCTAGCCTTCACCTTCCCCCGTTGTCTTTATCTATTGGTTATGCTTATATACATACAAGTTCTCTTAAACCCCCCACCCTCCCCTGTCCATTGACTTTTTTAGAGAGAGTGGTGGAGAGGAAGGAGGGAGGGAGAGAGAATCATCTATGTGAGAGAGACATATTGATTGGTTGCCTCCAGTTTGCATCTGGACTGGGGCCAGGGATAGAGCCTGCAACCATATATGCCCTTGACTGGGAATCGAGCCAACGCTCTAACCACTGATCCAAACTGGCCAGGGCTATCCTTCATTTTGTTTATGTGGTATATCACATTTATTGATTTGTAAATTTTGTACCTACCTTGCATCCCAGGAATGCATCCTACTTGATCATGGTGTCTGATCTTTTTTTAATGTATTGCAGGAGCCTGTTGGTTAATATTTTGTTGAAGATTTTAGCATCTATGTTCATCAGGGATATTGGCCTATGGCTTTTTTCTTTGTAGTGTCTTTATCTTGTTTTGGAATTAGGATAATGCTGGTCTTGTAAAATGAGCTCAGGAGTCTTCCCTCCTCTTGAATTATTTTGGAGTAGTTTGAGAATAATAGGTGTTAGTTCATCTTTGAATGTTTGCTAAAATTCACCTGTGAAGCCATGTGATCCCGGACTTTTTTGTTTTTGTGAGTTTTTTATTACTACTTCAGTTTCACTAATTTGTCTATTCTATGATCCTTCTTGATTTCATTTTGGAAGATTGTATGTTTCTAGAAATTTACCCATTTCTTGCAGATTGTCCAATTTATTGGCGTATAGTTGTTTGTAGTATTTTCTTACAATCCTTTGTATTTCTTTGGTGTCAGCTATTACTTCTTTCATTTATGGTTGTTTTTTTTTGGGGGGGGGGGGAGGATCCTCTCTCTTTTTACTTGATGAGTCTGGTTAAAGTTTTGTCACTCTCCTTTAGATTTGCAAAGAACCAACTCTTGGTTCTACTGATCTTTTGTATTGTTTTTTTTTTAGACTCTTTTTCATTTATTTCTGCTCTGATCTTTATTATTTCCTTCCTTCTACTCACTCCTGGCTTTGTGTCTTGTTTTTTTTTTTTTTTTTTTCAGGTTGCACTAAGTGTAAAGTTCGAGTATTTATTTGAGCTTTTTATTGTTTTTTGTTTTTGTTTTTTGAGATAGGCCTGTAATGCTATGAATTTCCCTCTTAGGGATGCTTTTTCTTTGTGTCCCACAGATTTTGGGTTGTTGTGTTTTCATTTTCATTTGTTTCAAGGTCTCTTTTGATTTCTTCCTTGATCTTATTGTTAACCCATTCATTGTTTACTAACAAGTTAGTTAGCCTCCATGTCTTTGTGTGTTGTTCACTTTTTCTTGTGATTGATTTCTAGTTTCATACCACTGTGGACAGAGAAGATGCTGGATATGATTTTAATCTTCTAAAATTTATTGAGACTTGTTTTGTGTTCTAATGTGGTTTATCCTAGAAAATGTTCCATGTGAAATTGAAAAGAATGTATATGCTGCTGCTTTGGGGGAAAATGTTCTGAATATATCCATTAAATTCATCTGATCTAGTGTGTTATTTAAGTCTTCTGTTTCCTTGTTGATTTTCTGTCTGGAAGCTAGCCATTGATGTCAAAGGGTAGTTAAAATTCCCTACAATGGCTGTATTACTGTTTACCTCTCCCTTACCCACATCAAGATTTGCTTTACATATGTAGGTGCTTCATTGTTGGATGCATAAATGTTTGCAAGGTTCCTCTTGTTGGATTGCTCGCTTTATCATTATGTAGTGTCCTTCTTTGTCTCTTACTAAAGCCTTTAATGTCTATTTTGTCAGATATTATTGCTAGTCTAGCTTATTTTTCATTTCCATTTACATGAAATATTCTTTTCCATCCTTTTACTTTTAGCCTGTGCATATCTTTCGTTCTGAGGGGGTTCTCCTATAAACATCATATATATGGGTCTTATTTTCTTATCCATTCAGCTCCCCTATGTATTTTGATTGGAACATTTAAGCCATTTACCTTTAAAGTGATTATTGATACATATTTATTGCTATTTCATTCTTTTAACTATGTCCCTCTGTTTTTATTTTCTTCTTTTTCTGCTTCTTCTTAAGAAGACCCTTTACCATTTTTTAAAATACTGGTTTAGTGGTAACAAACTCCCTATAGCTTTTTCTTTTCTGGGAAGCTCTCTATTTCTCCTTCAATTTTAGATGACAGCCTTACTGGGCAAAGTAGTATTGGATGTAGGTCCTTGCTTTTCATCATTTTGAATATTTCATGCCAATCCCTTCTGGCTTGAACTATTTCTATTGAGAAATCAGCTGATGATCTTATGGCAGTTCCCTTGTAGGTAACTGTCTTCCTCTTGCTGCTTTTAAGATCCTCTCTTTGTCTTTAACCTTTGCCATTTTAAGTTTGATGTGGCTTGGTGTGGGCCTCTTTTGGTTCATCTTGTTTGGGATCCTCTGTGCTTCATGGACATGTGTGTCATTTTCCTTCACCAGGTTAGGGAAGTTTTCAGTCATTATTTCTTCAACTAGGTTCTCAATACTTTGATCACTATCTTCTCCTTCTGGTACCTCTATGATGAGGATATTGTTACTTTTCATTTTGTCCCAAAGTTTCCTTAGACTATCATCATTTTTTTAAAAATTCTTTTTTCTTTTTGAGTGTTTGATTTGTGTTTTCTGCTACCTTGTCTTCCAAATCATGAATTTAATTCTCTGCTTCATCTAACATACTGTTGATTCCTTCTAGTGTATTATTCATTTCATATATTCTTCCTTCTGTTTTTTAATAGTTCCCATGTACCTTTTTTTGTTAATTCTCACCCGAAGATATTTTTTCCATTAATTTTTCTTTTAGAAAGAGTGGAAGGGAGGGGTGGAGGGAAGAGAGAGAGAGAGAAAGAGAAAGAAACATCAATGTGAGAAAGACACATTAATTGTTTGCCTCCTGCATGCACCCTGACAGGGGCTGTGGATCAAACCTGCAACCCAGGTATGTGCCCTTGACCAGGAATCAAACCCACAATCTTTTGATGTGTGGGCCAATGCTCTAACCATTGAGTAACACCAGCCAGGGCTATGCCCTTTGTAATGCTGCTGTTGAAGTTCTTTATAGTTCTCACTCGCTTCCTTTAGCATCCTTATAACCATTTTTTTTTTAGCTCAATATCTGGTTAATTGCTTGCCTCCATTTCATTTAGCTCTTTTTTTGTGGAGATTCTCCTGTTCTTTCATTTGGGGCATGTTTCTTTGTCTCCTCATTTTGGCTGTCTCTTTGTGTTTGTTTCTATGTGTTAGGTAGATTTTCTATGACTCCCAGACTTGGGAGGGTGACCTTATGTAGTAGCTGTTTTGTGGGACCCTGTAGCACAGTCTCCTTAATCACCTGCGCTGGGTGCTTCAGGAATGTCCCTTGCATGGATTATGTAGAACCTCCTGTTTTAATTGAGTATTTATTGCTATTGGCTTATATGTGTGTGGGATCAACCCTCAGGCTGCCTGACTGTGAGGATCAACCCTGACCACAGTGTATGAGTTGCCATGCAGGTGCTGACTATATGAAGCAGAATTTGCCTCAGCAGTGTGTGGTGCCTTCCAAGATCTCCCTTTGGATATGCTGCTTGTGAAGCTAATTAGATCCTTCTCTGATATTGTCTGAAGCTGGCCACTACGTGTGTTGATTCTAGGGCCTCTTGGGAGGGACTCTGGAGCAGGCCAATGTCAGATGTTGCCTGTGCCTCACCTTGGGCAACCTATTTGGAGCTACAAATTGATCCACAGTTTGTGGCTACCTCTGCTGGACCTGGGTGTGCACAGGAAGGATCAAGCTACATACCAAAGCTGGCTTTTACCAGCACTGGGCTTGGGGGCAGGTCATTAAAAGTTCTGAGGAACCCCAAGGTCTGCCTCTGCCTCCTCCACCTGCTGGCTGCTGGTTAAGCTTGGTCACTGAAAGACCCTCTGGTGGTAATCAAGTTGCATGCACTAGGTTTTTAGTGAACTACCAGATAGAGGCGAGAGGTGTTCACCAGATCTATACAGATTTAAACTTGGTGCCAGTGCTAAGTATGAGACACTCAGGAAATGTCCCGGGATATACCAAGTCTATATGCCACCCACAGGGTACTTGCACATCTTTATGGTGTGGTGTGATCTCAGGGAGTCGTCAGGCTGAGGCCCACAAAGTTTATGAAGCTCAAAAAAAACAAGATTTGGTCATGTGAAGGGAAGGCTCTGCACTGGTTGGATGTGCAAGTGAAAAATTTCTCCTGTCCTATAGCCACACAGCTCAGTCTGTCCCAGATTCTGCCAGAAGCCTGATCTCTGCAGTTTAGGGCCACTGGGAATCAGGAGAGGGGGAGGTGCAGGTCAGGTTTGGGAGAAGTTGAAGGGTGTGGCTCCCGCCTCAGAGCCACACAACTCAGTCTGTCCCAGATTCTGCCCAGACCACGGCAGGGCAGAACTACTAGGAATCAAAAGGGTGGGGCCAGTGAGAGCCCAGAGAGATAGAGGCTAATGGACCTCCTATGAGTAGGAGGTGCCAGTCAGGTGAGGATTAAGGTTACGGTTAGGGTTAGGTGACCAGGAGTGCCTGCCCTGGATAATCTAACCTTGCCACAGTGAAAAGTTGGGGGAATGGCCGCAACCACAAAGCCACACAGCTCAGTCACTGACACCCTTGAGACTGCCCAGACCTCTACACCCTGGCCTAGGCAATTGACTCCTCAACAGGGCAGAAGCTCCATAGGTTGGGTTGGCAGGGAGTCCAAAGTAGGTCTATTGCATTCCCCAGGCTTATACTGCAGGTAGGGGAGTATTCCAACCAAGAATGACGGTGTTTGCAGTGCAGTACTGTGACATAGTACAGGGTATCCTGTGGTTGTTTCTTCACCTTGCTCCCCAGGGCCACAAACCACCATCTCACCTCTCACAACTCCAGTCCATTCTGTCCTCCCTGCACTGGACCCCAAGGTGAGTGGCTAAGAATAAAATTTTGTACATTGGCCTTCTAAGAGGGTGCCTGTGGCCCTGGCTGGGTAGCTCAGTTGGTTAAAGCATCATTCCAATGCACCAAGGGTGTGGGTTCTATCCCTGGTCAGGGCACATATAAGAATCAACCAATAACCTGTTTGAAGAAATAATGACAGAAAACTTCCCTGATATTGGCAAGAAAAAAACTATGCAAGTCCAAGAAGTACATAGAGTCCCAAACAAGTTGAACCCCAAAAGACCAACACCAAGACACATCATAATTAATCTTGCGAACACCAAAGACAAAGTAAGAATCTTAAAGGCTGCCAGAGAGAGACAGAAAGTTACCTACAAGGAATCTCCTATTATAATATCAACTGATTTATCAACAGAAACACACCAGGACAGAAGGGAATGAAATGAAGTATACAAAGTGGTGCAAAATAAGGGACTGAATCCAAAAATACTATACCCAGCAAGGCTATCATTCAAAATTGAAGGTGGAATCCAAAGCTTCACAGACAAAAAAGGGCTAAGAGAGTTCATCACTACCAAGCCAGCAATGCAAGAAATGCTAAAGGGGCTGCTGTAAAAAGAAGAAAGAGAAAGGCAAGAAGAAACACAAACACTAAGGAAAAATATGTCAACAAACAGGTACTTGTCAATAATAACAGTAAACGTAAATGGATTAAATGCACCAATCAAAAGACATAGGGTAGCTGAATGGATAAGAAAACATGACCCATATATTTGCTGTCTACAAGAGACCCACCTTAGAGCAAAAGATTCACACAGACTGAGAGTGAAGGGATGGAAAAACATTTTTCAGGCAAATGGAAATGAGAAAAAAGCTGGGGTTGCGATACTTATATCAGATAAAATAGACCTCAACGTAAAGGCCATAATAAGAGATAAGGAAGGCCACTACATAATACTAAAGGGAGCAATCCAGCAAGAAGATATAACTCTGGTAAACGTATATGCACCCAACACAGGAGCACCCAAATACATAAAAAATCTGATGGAAATTATCAAGGGAGAGATCGACATCAATACAATCATAGTAGTAGACTTTAATACACCACTGACATCAATGGATAAATCCTCTGGACAAAAAATCAGCAAAGAAACAGCAATTCTAAATCACACACTAGATCAGATGGACCTAATTGACATCTTCAGAGTATTTCACCCCAAAGCCATGGAATATACATTCTTCTCAAGTGCACATGGGACATTCTCAAAAATAGACCACATATTGGGTAACGAGCAAAGTCTACCCAAATTCAAAAAGATTGAAATCATATCAAGCATTTTCTCAGACCACAATGGCATAATATTAGAAATAAACTACAATAAAAACATTCCAAAAAATTCAAACACTTGGAAACTGCTACTAAACAATGATTGGTTATCAATGAGATCAAAGAAGAAATTAAAAACATCCTGGAGACTAATGACAATGAAAACACAACATTGCAAATCCTATGGGACACAATGAAAGCAGTCCTGAGAGGGAAATGTATAGCTCTACAGGCTTACCTCAAAAAACAAGAAAAAATGGTAATAGATCATCTAACTCAACAACTCAAAGAATTAGAAAGGGAGCAACAAGAAAAGCCCACAGTGAGCAGAAGGAAGGAAATAATAAAGATCAGAGCAGAAATGAATGACATAGAGACCAAAAAAACAATACACAAGATCAACAAAACCAAGAGCTGGTTCTTTGAAAGGATAAACAAGATTGATGAATCTCTAGCCAGGCTCACCAAGAAGCAAAGAGAGAGGACCCAAATAAACAAAATCAGAAATGAAAGAGGTGAAATAACAACAGACCCCACAGAAATACAAAGGATTGTCAAAAAATACTATGAACATCTCTACTCCAACAAACTAGACAACCTGGAGGAAATGGACACATTCCTAGAAAAACACAACCTTCCAAAACTTACTCAGGAAGAGACTAAAAATCTCAATAGGCTGATAACTATGGAAGAAATTGAAGCAGTCATCAAAAAGCTCCCAGCAAACAAAAGCCAGGGCTTCACAGGGGAGTTTTATAAAACATTCAAGGAAGAGCTAAAACCTATTCTCCTCAGACTATTCCAGAAAATTCAAGAAGGAACACTTCCAAGCCCCTTCTATGAAGCCAGCATCACCCTAATACCAAAACCAGATAAAGATAACACAATGAAAGAGAATTACAGGCCAATATCCCTCATGAACATAGATGCCAAAATCCTCAACAAAATTCTAGCAAATAGAATCCAGCAATACATCAGAAAGATCATACACCAAGACCAAGTAGGATTTATCCCAGGGATGCAAGGATGGTACAATATTCGCAAATCAATAAACGTGATACATCACATAAACAAATTGAGAGATAAAAACCATATAGTCATATCAATTGATGCAGAAAAAGCATTTGACAAAATCCAACACCCTTTCTTGATAAAAACTCTCAGCAAGCTGGGAATAGAAGTATCATACCTCAACATAATAAAAGCCATATATGACAAACCCACAGTCAACATCATACTCAATGGACAAAAACTAAAACCATTTCCCCTAAGAACAGGAACAAGACAGGGATGCCTACTCTCACCACTCCTGTTCAACATAGTGTTGGAAATACTAACCATTGCAATCAGACAAGAAGAAGAAATAAAAGGCATCCAAATTGGAAAAGAAGAAGTAAAACTGTCCTTATTTGCAGATGACATGATACTGTACATAGAAAACCTTAAAGACTCCATCAAAAAATTAGTACACTTAATAAATGAATTTGGAAGAGTAGCAGGATACAAAATAAATGCTAAGAAATCTATGGCATTTCTATACACCAATAATGAGCTTACTCCTACTATGATTGTATTGTTGTCGATCTCTCCCTTGATATCTTCCAGGAGTTTTTATTTATTTATTTTTTATTTTTTTATTACTTTATTGATTAAGGCATCACATATTTGTCATCAACCTCCCCCCATTCCCATCCCAAACCCCCCCACACGAATGCCCCCATCCCCCTGTTGTCCGTGATCACTGGTTAGGCTCATATGCAAGCACACAGGTCCTTTGGTTGATCTATCTCCCTTGTCCCCACCCTCCCCTACCTTCCCTCTGAGGTCTGACAGTCTGATAAATGCTGTTCTTCTTCTTCAGTCTATGTTGTTCATCATTTCCCCTATATGAGTGAGCTCATGTGATACTAGGAATACACTTATAGGAACCGAAAATGAGACAAGCAATAATGGTTATGCTGAGAGGCAAATGAATCAGTCTATAGTGAGTTTCTTTCTGGGCCAACAGTTCTTTTGAGTCCCGATTTCTGTGTCCAACAGTTGTTTATGTGTACATAACAGCAATGATATTTCAGTTCTGGATGGTGAACAAATGGTGGTAATGCAGGTCCGACCCTCTCTGGTTTGGTCCTGCGCAATCTGCAGTGACGCACATCTGCTGACTGCTAGTATGGCAAGGCATGGTCCGTGTCTTCCATCTCTGGACTGTTTATCTTCTGTCTTCATGGCTGGAGCACTCCTGTCAATTCCTCTCTGTTGCAGGAATCCACATGGTCTCGGAGTTGTTTTCTGAAAATATACAAACATATTCTCGTCCAAAAGTTAATAAAGGAATATTTTCTATAAATTTGACTTGCAATCATTTTTATTTTTTTGCCCAAACGATTTTCCTTTGGCTTGTTTTGACACCATGTATGTTTTACCTGGGTGTCTTGCTGTTAGCATTTCAAATGAAAGTTAATTTTCTAAAGTAAAAATTTTCTAGATGTAATTTATTTACAGGATATTTTTCCTTACATGATATTCTTCTACAACCGCCCCCCCTTTTTTGGTTTAAATATTGGGAGGCTTTTGGAAATTTTATGCTGTAATCTTGATAGCTTTTACATTTTACTTTTTTGCACTAAAATGTGACTGCTTTAGGTTCATTATATGTTATGCAATTTTACCATGAGATGAACTACCAATAAAAATTTTAGTTAACACTTTAGGAACAGCTTTTTTTGTCCAGTACAATTGATTTTTCTAGAATATTTGCTTATTTTGATTGGCCAATTTAAATTAGTCTGAAAACTTGACTACTATTTTACTGTCAAATTTAATACTCTAACAACCATCTTGTTTTACCCTGTAAATATTAGTGGAGAGGATTATTTGCCTTCTTGAGTAGGCCCTGAGCATTCCTGGTGCTAGGCTGGATTTAGATATCATAGACCCCAGTTCCCCGGATCATGGGTGCAAGACATCTTCATCAAGTCTTGTTGCAGTGAGAGGGCATCTGCTGTCGGCCAAGTCTCTGTTACCTGGGTCCCGAATTGAGCTGGGCATGTGAATCTGAGCAGCCATGGGGCAGGAGATCTCCCTCAGCAGGGGTGAGGGTTCAGTCCCCTGCAAACTTTGGGCATGGTGAAAGTCTGTGCCCCACCTCTGTTGACCCCCAAGTTCTCTCCTGATGGCCCCTATGCGACTGTGTCTGTCTTAGGTTGTTCCTTCCCTGAGGAATCTTACCCATCTCTGGCTAACCAGCCATCCTCCGGGGCCAAGCAGGGTGATGTGAGGTTTAGTTCTGTCGCCTATGCCCCCATGGCCTCCACGCCCAGCACCTGCCTTGTGATCCCCTAGCCTGCTGGCAGGGTCCCAGCACTGATCACATATCTTGTGGAACCTAGGTTTCTTCTCCACCAGGAGTTTTTTTTATGTATTTGGGTGCTCCTTCATTGGGTGCATATATGTTTATCAGGGTTATATCCTCTTGTTGTATCAATCCCTTTATTATTATGAAGTGGCCTTCCTTATCTTTTGTTATGGCCTTTACTTTGAGGTCTATTTTGTCAGAAATAAGTACTGCTACACCAGCTATTTTTCCTTTCCATTTGCCTGAAAGATGTTTTTCCATCCCTTAGCTTTCAATCTGTATGAGTCCTTTTTTCTGAGGTGGGTCTCTTGTAGACTGCAAATATATGGGTCGTGTTTTTTTTATCCAATCAGCCCCTCGATGTCTTTTGATTGGAGCATTTAGTCCATTTACGTTTAAAGTTATTATTGAAAGGTACTTGTTTGTAGCCATTTTTATTTTTTGTGACTATGTTCCTTCTTACCTTTTTCTCTCTTCTTTTTATACCAGTCCCTTTACCATTTCTTGCATTGCTGGCTTGGTAGTGATAAACTCCCTTAGCATTTTTTGTCTGTGAAGCTCCTTATTTTCCCTTTAATTTTGAATGATAACCTTGCTGGGTAGAGTATTCTTGGATTCAGTCCCTTGGTTTGCATCACTTTGTAGATTTCCTTCCATTCTTGTCTGGCCTGATGTGTTTCTGTTGAAAAATCATTTGATAATCTAATGGGAGTTCCCTTGTGTGTAACTTTCTGTCTCGCTCTTGCAGCCTTTAAGATTCTCTCTTTGTCCTGAATATTTTTCATTGTAATTATGATGTGTCTTGATGTGGGTCTTTTCGGGTTCATCCTGTTTGGGACTCTCTGAGCTTGTGTGACTTTTTTCTTTGCCACATCAAGGAAGTTTTCTGATATTATTTCTTCAGAGAGTTCTTCTAACCCTTGTTCTTCTTCCTGTTGTTTTGGCACCCCTATTATTCGTATGTTGTTTTGTTTTATGTTCTCCCATAGCTCCCTTAGGCTCTCCTCCTGTCTTTTAATTTTTTTCTCCATTTGCAATTCAATTTGGCTGTGTTTGCTTCCCTGTCTTCTAGTTTACTAATTCAGTCCTCCGCTTCTCCTAGTCTACTGTTGAACCTTCCCATGGTGTTTTTATTGCAGCGATATCACTGTTCATTTCTTCTTAATTCTTACATAAGTTTTTAATTTTTTCATCCATTTCTTCTTGACTCTTGCATAAGGTGTTAATTTTTTCTTCCATCTGATTTATGGACTCTATAACCCTTATTCTGAATTCTTTTTCTGACATATTGCATGCCTCTGTTTCACTTAGCTGCTTTTCTGGCGTTTCTTCCTTTTCTTTCCTTTGGGGGTATCTTTGTTTACCCATTTTTGGTCTCACCGACTGATCTAGATGTCGAGCTGTTCAGGGGCTGCTCCTTGTGCGGTTATGGTAGTAGTTGCTTCTCAGTTGGCAGCAGTTCCTCTGGTGGGTGCTGTTTGCAGCAGTGGTGCCTCCTCTGGCTAGTCGGGAGGCTGCTCATATAGCTGGTGTTCCTTGTACGAGGATGGGGTGATTATGAGGTTGCTGTGGAACTAGCTGCTCCCACAGCTGCTGCTCTTTGGACAGGGGCAGGCCATGTGAAGCTGCTGCTCTTAGGCCTGTGGCAGGTTGTTTGCGGGTCTGCTGCTCCTGTGCAAGGAGCAGGCTACTCACGTGTCTGCTGTTCATGTGGTTGCAGTGCCCTGAGCTAACGTGATGGGCCAGTCAGAGGGGAACCTGCTTCTGAACTCACAGGAGCCTTTGCCCTGGGCAGCTGGAGCCTTGTTGACTGTGGGATCACAGCCTAGGTAGCGTGTCTCTGGCAGGGTTGGTGGTAGAGTCCCAGGTGTTATCTGAGGGCACTCTGTTTGAAGTTGATGTTGGGAACCTGGTTACAGCAGCTCTCCCCTTCATAAAGGCTAGGCCCCGTAGGACAAGCTGGCCTTCCAGTACTGTTTGCAATGCTAGCAGAAGCTGCCTAGTTAGGTGAGCCTGATTAGCCTGCCCATGAATGTCCTGTGGGATCTAACTGTGCCTCACTCAATCACTTACACACAGAGACTCCGATGACCACACGCTCCTCTTTTACTCCCTCACTCACTCATGCTCTTTCCCTCATGGCTGCATTCTTCCTGCTTCTGTAGTTAGGTCTGGGGTGTTGTTTACCCTTTCATGGATGGAGTTTCTTTTCCAGCTGTCTGGTTATGTGGCTTGCTCTCAAGCCCCTTGGCCTGAATGGATAAAATTCATCTTAACAAGACACAACACCGAGGGAACTAAGCACAAACGTACTCACAACACCAATAACCCCATTATAAGTGACCATCTGAGAAAAGAGATAGAGCAGAAAAAAAAACCCCACATGGGTCATTTTCAAAGATAGACCATATATTGGGTCACAGGCAAAGTCTCTTCAAATTCAAGAAGATAGAAATCATATCAAGCACCTTCTCAGATCACAATGGCATAAAACTGGAAATCAACTACAATAAAAACAATCCAAAAAAATCAAACACATGGACACTAAATAGCATGCTATTAAACAATGACTGGGTTACCAGAGAGATCAAAGACGAAATAAAAAACATCATGGCAACAAATGACAATGGAAACACAACAATCCAAAATCTATGGGACACAGCGGAAGCAGTCTTGAGAGGGAAGTTCATAGCTCTACAAGCCTACTGTAAAAAAAACAAGGAACAATTGTAATAAATTACCTTACCCTACAACTCAAAGAGCTAGAAAGAGAGCAACAAGAAAATCTCAGTGTAAGCAGAAGGAAGGAAATAATAAAGATCAGAGTGGATATGAATGACATAGAGACTAAAAAACAAAACCAAAAAAAAAATACAAAAGGTCAACAAAACCAAGAGCTTGTTCTTTGAAAGCATAAACAAGATTGATGAACCTCTAGCCAGACTCACCAGAAGCAAAGCAAGAGGACCCAAATAAACAAAATCAGAAGTGAAAGAGGAGAAATAACAACAGACCCTAAGAAATACAATGGATTGTTAAAAATACTATGAACAATTCTATTCCAACAAACTGGACAACCTGGAGGAAATGGACATATTCCTAGAAAAATACAACCTTCCAAATCTCAATAGGAAGAATCTAAACATCTCAATAGGCCAATAACAATGGAAGAAATTGAAGCAGTCATCAAAAAGCTCCCAGCAAACAAAAGCCCAGGGCCCAATGGCTTCAAGGGGAGTTTTACCAAACATTTAAGGAAGAACTAAAAGCTATCCTCCTCAGACTATTCTAAAAAATGCAAGAGGAAGGAGCACTTCCAAGCTCATACTATGAAGCCAGCATTACCTTAATACCAAAACCAGATAAAGACAACACAATGAAAGAGAATCACAGGCCAATATCCCTCATGAACTTAGATGCCAAAATTCTAGCAAATTGGATTCAGCAGTACATCAGAAAGATCATACAGCTTGACCAAGTAGGATTCATCCCAGGGATGCAAGGATGGTACAATATCCACATATCAATAAACGTGATACATCACATAAACAAATTGAGAGATAAAAACCACATAGTCATATCAATTGATGCAGAAAAAGCATTTGACAAAACCCCACACCCATTTTTGATAAAAACTATCAGCAAGGTGGGAATAGAAGGATCATACCTCAACATAATAAAAGCCATATATGACAAACCCGCAGCCAACATCATACTCAATGGGCAAAATCTAAAACCATTTCCCCTAAGAACAGGAACAAGACAGGGATGCCCACTCTCACCACTCCTGTTCGACATAGTACTGGAAGTATTAGCCATTGCAATCAGACAAGAAAAAGAAATAAAAGGCATCCAAATTGAAAAAGAAGAAATAAAACTGTCCTTATTCACAGATGACATGATATTGTACATAAAAAACCCTAAAGACTCCATCAAAAAACTATTAGACTTAATAAATGAATTCAGCAATGTAGCAGGACACAAAATTAATGCCAAGAAATCTATGGCATTTCTATACACCAATAGTGAACTTACAGAAAGAGAGACTAAAAAAGCAATGCCATTTACCATCGCACCAAAAAAATTAAGAAACCTAGGCATAAACTTAACTAAGGACGTAAAAGACCTATATGCGGAAAACTACAGGAAACTGAAAAAAGAGATTGAGGAAGACATAAACAGATGGAAGATCAAACCGTGTTCATGGATTGGAAAATCAACATCATTAAAATGTCCATACTACCCAAAACAATCTATAGATTCAATGCAATTTCCATTAAAATACCTACGGCATATTCCACAGACCTAGAGAGAACTCTCCAAAACTTCATCTGGAATAAAAAAAGACCCTGAATAGCCGCAGCAATTCTGAGAAAGAAGAACAAAGTAGGTGCGATCTCAATACTAGATATCACGCTGTATTACAAAGCCACTGTTCTCAAAACAGCCTAGTACTGTCACAAAAAAACAGACAGATAGATTAATGGAATAGAATAGAGATCCCAGATATGGACCCAATCCACTATGCTCAATTAATATTTGACAAAGGAGGCATGAACATATAATGGAGCCAAGACAGTCTCTTCAATAAATGGTGTTGGTAAAATTGGACAGATACATGCAAAAAAATGAAACTAGACCACCAGCTTACATCATACACAAAAATAAATTCAAAATGGATAAAGCAGTGGTCAGCAAACCATGGCTCTCAAGCCACATGTGTCTCTTTGGCCCCTAGATTGTGGCTCGTCCACAAAATACCACGTGCGGGCGTGCACGTACAGTGTGTTTGAAACTTCGTGGCCCATGCGCAGAAGTCGGTTTTTGGCCTGGGCGAGTCTATTTTGAAGAAGTGGCATTAGAACACTCAAGGGGCCAAAGAGCCTCATGTGGCTCATGACCCACGGTTTGCCAACCACTGGGATAAAGGACTTAAACACAAGATGGGAAACCATAAAAATACTAGAGGAATCCACAGGCAGAGAAATCTCAGACATATGCCGAAGCAATGTCTTCACCGATACAGCTCCTAGGGCAACGGAAACTAAAAAAAAAATAAACAAATGGGACTACATTAAAATAAAAAGCTTTTGCCTAGCAAAAGAAACCATCTTTAAAACAACAAGAAAGCCCACTGAATGGGAGAACATATTTGCAAACGTTATCACTGATAAAGGTTTAATCTCCAACATTTACTGGGAACTCATACAACTTAATAAAAGGAAGATAAATGATCCAATAAAAATATGGGCAACGGACCTAAATAGAAACTTTTCAAAAGAAGACAGAAGGAAGGCCAAGAGACATGTGAAAACATGCTCAAAGTCACTAATTATCCGATAGATGCAAATCAAAACAACAATGCAGTACCATCTCACACCTGTCAGAATGGCTATCATCAACAAATGAACGAACAACAAGTGCTGGAGAGGATGTGGAGAAAAAGGAACCCTCGTGCACTGCTGGTGGGAATGCAGATTGGTGCAGGCACTGTGGAGAACAGTATGGAGTTTCCTCAAAAAACTAAAAATGGAACTCCCATTTGACCCAGTAATCCCACTTCTAGGAATATATCCCAAGAAACTAGAAACACCAATCAGAAAGGATATATGCACCCCTATGTTCATAGCAGCACAATTCACCATAGCTAAGATTCGGAAACAGGCTAAATGCCCATCAGCAGATGAGTGGATTAGAAAACTATGGTACATCTACACAGTGGAATACTATGCTGGTATATAAAAGAAAGAATTCCTACCATTTGCAGCAGCATGGATGGAACTGGAGAGCATTATGCTAAGTGAAATAAGCCAGGCAATGAAAGAGAAATACCACATGATCTCACTCATTTAAGGAAAATAAAGAACATTATAACCTGATGAACAAAAAGTTATATACAGAGGCAGTAAAGCATCGAACAGACTCAAATTACAGCAGGAAGGCTGGGGAGTGTTGGGGAGGGTGGGAAAGAGATCAACTGAAGGACTTGTATGCATGCATATGGGCACAGCCAATGGACACAAGGTACTGGGGGTGGGGGTGGGATGAGGGCATGCGACAGGGGTTGGCAGAGCCTGGGGGAAGGTCAATGGGGAAAAAAAGGAGATATATGTACTACTATATGGAATACTTTAAACAATAAAATAAAATTTAAAAAGAATCAACCAATAAGTGCATAAATAAGTGGAATAACAACTCAGTGTTTCTCCTGCTCTCGCTCTCTCTAACCCTTTCCTCTCTCTTTCTTAAATCAATTAAAAAAAAAAAAACTTTTGAAGAGGATGCATATGTCTCTACCAGTGTTCGCTTCTCCCTGGTGGACAGAATCCCTGCTTATTTTCACAGCCAGATGTTATGTAGGTGCCTTTTCCTGGCTCTGGTGCTCTGGGCTGGGGAGCCTGGCATGGGGTTTAGATCCCACATTCCTCAGGGAGAACCTTTGCAGCTGAAATATCCCTCCAGATCCTCAGCCTCTGCATGTGGGAGTGGGGCCAGACCTTTCTGTATCTCTGTATGTTCTACCAGTTTCGATGTCTCTTCTTTTGAAAATCCTTGATTGTAAGATTTTTCTTTGGCTAGTCTTCAGCTGTTCAGGACAATCTATCTATATAAAAGCCTAAGTGACTGTCGCAAGCAAACGGACAACCGATCAGGCTGAGTGAGGTGACCAGGCTGGCAGGGGGTTAGTGAGGGATGACCAAACAACTGAGCAACAGGCTGCGTGGGGTGACCAGGCCGGTAGGGGGATTAGTGAGGGGCAACCAAATGACTGAGCAGCAAGCTGTGTGGGGTGACCAGGCTGGCAAGGGTGGGGGTCAGTGAGGGGTGACCAAACGACTGAACAGCAAGCTGCATGGGTTGACAAGGCCAGCAAAGGGAGCAGTAGGGGGCAACTAGGCTTGCAGGGGGCGGGGGCGGCAGTTGGTGGCAATCAGGCCGGCAAGCAGAGACAGTTAGGGGTGATCAGGCCAGCAGGGGGGCAGTGAGGGGCGATCAGGCTGGCAGGCAGGTGAGCGGTTAGGATCCAGTGGTCCAGGATTGTGAGAGGGATGTCCGACTGCCGGGGATTGGGCCTAAATTGGTAGTCAGACATCCCCCGAGGGGTACTGGATTGGAGAGGGTGCAGGCTGGGCTGAGGGCACCCTCCTCCCCGTGCACAAATTTCATGCACTGGGCCTCTAGTAGTTCTATAATTAGTTGTAATTTCAGTTTAGTCTTGGGAGGAGATGAGTTTAACTTTCACCTACTCCACTGCCATCTTGGATCTCCAAGGATTCTATGGTTGAGGAGCTGAGATCTTAGTGGAAGGAGACAGGTAAAGGAAGTACATTTGACTTGAACAATGTAGGAATTAAGAGATTAAGGGCACCAACCCTTCCACAGTTGAAAATTTGCATATAACTTTTGACTCCTCCTAAACTTAACTATTAATAATATACTGTTGACCAGAAGCCTTATTGATAACATAGTCAATTAACACATATGTTGTATATGTATTATATACTGTATTCTTACAATAAAATAAGCTAGAGAAAAGAAAATGTTATTAAGAATTCATAAGGAGGGGAAAATACATTTACAGTACTTATTGACAAAATTCCTGTATGATTTTTTCAAACCTGTGTTGCTCAAGGGTCAACTGTAAAGACCTTCAGATAGTGATAAATATACCTTCAGATAGTGATAAATGTATGAAGAAAATAAAGCAGTATAGTGGGGTTGGGTTGTGATGTAGAAGCAGCTGAGGAAGTGATATAGAAGCTCTTCTGAGGGATCTTGGTCTCAGATCAAGGGCTCCTGCCTTGAGTTGGTTCTCGATATGTTGTCAACCTTACCTCATCCTGTGAGCATTTATATGCTATCTGCCCAAGGCAGTGGTCTGGGTGTACCTCGCAGGGGTCTGTACATGGGGGTCTGGGTATGTGGGGCTGAAGAGAAGGGGGCTATAAATATGGGGTACCTTCATAGGAAAGTTCTGACATCAGTTGTCCTTTGGCAAAGCTGTTAGTTGTGCTAGATGAAATAATAGTAGTGGCCTGAGAGCTTCCCCTGGTGCTCTTATGAGCCCAGCTCGTGCATATTGCCTTCTTCACACGTGTGAACACTGCCTTATCTTAAATACAGCCTAGATGTTATCTCATGCCATCACAACCCTTGTCACACTTGAGTACCCTTATTCATTACACATTTGGGTATTTCCAGAGCCCAGTACAGAACTGATACCTAATAAGTGCTTATCAAATGAAAGAATAAATGGTGACTTTTTCCTTTTGCTTCCTCAACTGACTGGCTTATTCCCGTTCATGCATGAAGACTCAGTTCACACATCATCTTATCACCTTGTGCCCCACCTGGGGAGCTCTTGCTTATCCTTTACTTCTTCTGTGAAGCCTTCCTTGACCTCCCCAGGCAGAGTTGATCCCTCCCACCTCTGAGAACTCCAGCACATTCTATTCCCCCTATGACATCACTAACCACTCTAGGGGTATTTTCTGCTAGGGCTCTGTCAAGTTCCCTAACCTGTAGGTTTCTCAATGGCAAGGACTGTATTTTGGTCATCTTCAAATCCCCAGCACTAGCCCCTAGAGGGCGCTCAATAAATATTTGTGGATTTTTTTTTTTTTAATGAATTGTTTGTCAATTTTGCTTGGTGTCCTAGATAGAGGTATGCTGAAGCTGGCTTGTTGTGGCTCATGAGAGCCACTTATTAAATATTTAGGAACTTTGTGAGCCAATTTTTAAACACAACCATTGTTAAAAATTAAATTCCAGTATATGAGAAAACAGAAGACAAGCTGAAATTGAAGGACATTTAATCAAAATGACCACCTAAATGCTATATGGGATCTTGGATTGGATCCTAGAACAGAAAAAAGACTTTACTGGGAAAACTGGTGAAATCAAAATAAGGTTTGTATTTTAGTTACTATGATGTACCAAGGTTAATTTCTCAGTTTTGATAATTTTTTAAAATTATGTAAGATGTCAACATAAAATGAAGCTGGGTGGAGGGAGATTTGAAAATGGCTGCCAACGGGAAGGCAGACTGCAAGATAATGCGTGAGTGAGAGAACAAAAGGAGAGTGTGTGGTTGCACGGAGAGTGTTTATTTGTGAGTTGAGGGACAGCTATACCCCAAGGGACTGTAGGGGGTTGCCAGACGGGGTTCCCCTGACTGGGCAGCCTCCACTGCTGCTGAAATCCCTCCTGGAGCAACTGGCTCTGACGCGGAGACCGCACCATCTTGAAGGGGAGAGTGGATGTTATCGGAAGCCTAAAAATCTACAACAACAACACCCAGCAAACAGCTGTGAACCCAGGAACACCAGTCCACAAGCAGCGCGAACGTTCAGACTCGGAGGAGCTCTGCACCTCATCACAGAAAAGTCAGATTTCACCTGGGATAAGGTGAGGTCTGTGATCCAGGCAGGAGAGAGAAATGCACAAAATGGGAGCTAGAGGATCCGGGGAAGTCTGCGCCCAAATAAAAATCTGCGGCTGTTGGGGCTAGTGTGATCCATGAATGTGGAAGGGGGTCCGCAGAGCTGCTAACAGAAGGGAACTCTAAAAAGCAACCCATAGCTGAACTGGGTGCAAAAGAACAGCCTAAAAATTTTTAACAGTGTGCTGGCTGCTTAGACCCAAGGGGAAAAAAGACTGCACAGACTTGCACGCAGCGCCGGAGTTCACGCACTTACTCTGGCTTTTTTTCCTTCCTTCCTTCCTTCCTTCCTTCCTTCCTTCCTTCCTTCCTTCCTTCCTTCCTTCCTTCCTTCCTTCCTTTCTTTCTTTCTTTCTTTCTTTCTTTCTTTCTTTCTTTCTTTCTTTCTTTCTTTCTTTCTTTCTTTCTTTCTTTCTTTCTTTCTTTCTTTCTTTCTTTTTTTTTTCTCTTTAAATCCTTGCTTTTGATTACTAAGCCCAATACATAGGATCACCCAATTGGGGACACTCTAAGAGACTGCAGGGGAAAGTTGTTTTTCTGAAACCTGGAGATCGGATCAGGGAATAACGATCAGAGAACCAGCTCTGGGGCAGCCCATTCCCCCAAACCGGTATTAAGTGCCACGGGGAAAACAAAATCTAAACACTAGCTAGAGAGGACCTATAGACCCAGAGGTCAATCCAGAAACACTGCCACCCAGGGGTTGAATCACAAATTGACTCTTGTGTAAACACAAATAAAGGAGTATAAGAAACAAAGAAGTACTGCCTGCTTGAAAATCAGGACTGTGGCTTACAACACTGAGGAGCAGTGGAACGCAGGGAACTTCAATACTGTCCTGACTAGGAAACAGGCATGCCACACAGAACAGTAGAGGAAGTGAATGACCTTCACTACTGCACATATTTATTTTTATTTTTTTCATCTTTTACTTAAGAAACTAATTTTTTTTCCTATTTTCCTCACTTGATTTTACCTTTTTATTACATTTTTATTTTTAATCATTATTATTACTACTACTATTTTACCTGTTTTTAAAGTGTCGTTTTATTTTCTCATTATTTTAATTTGGGATTAGTTTCTACATTCTATTTTCATCTTTCATTTAGCATCATTTTACTCTATCTCAACTTTACCTTTATGCCAGCACTCTCTTCCTCACTTTTCTCCTTTTGTTGTCCTGTTTCTCTTACCCTATTCCTGCTTTAGATTTTCCCTGTTCCTTCTTTTTACCCCGTGTTAAAATTTCACCCTACTTATATATATATATATATAGTTCCCAATCCCCTCCTCCAAGTCCATACACACCTCTCTCTTCTCTTTCTTCACTATCCAAATTGTTTTTTTCTCTGTCCTTTTGTTGTTGTTTGCTTGATTGTTGATTATATTGGTTTTTTTATGCTTGCTTGTGAAATTGTTTTGCTTTTTTCTTTTTGTCTTTTTTTATTGTTTAAAGTATTACATATATTAGTGCATATACTTTCTTTTTTATCCCCCATTGACCTTCCCCCAGCCTCCCCTACACCCTGTAGAATGCCCTCATCCATTGGTGTACTTATATACATGCATAGAAGTCCTGTGGTTGATCTATTTCCCTCCCTCCCCAACATTCCCCAGCCTTCCCGCTGTAATTTCACAGTCTGTTCAGTGCTTTACTGCCTCTGTATCTATCTTTTTGTGTTTTTTATTTGTTTCATTTTTGTTTGTTTTTTGCATCTGTTTTCCCTTGCCTCGCTTGATATTAGTTGTTGTTTGTAGTTTGCATTCATCTCTAGGTATTTGTTGCTGGCATTGGTTGGTATTAGTGACTGTTCTATTGGAGTTTTCTCCCCATATAAATAGTGTTTCCCCCTCTTCTTTTTTATTCTCTTCCTTTTCCCAATTTCATTTTTGCATTCCTTGTTTTTTTCTTTTTCTTTTTTCTTTTTCTTTATTTCTTATCCCCTAATTCTCTTTTCTCTGGTGGTCACCTTTATTTGGGGTTATTAGTATCATGAATACATTTGTGTTCAGTGCCTTGTGCATTATGCCTTCTTGTGTTGTATTTTATGCCATTAAATCAATGCAGGAGAGAGGGAACTAAAAAACCAGACACCCAGAGAAGAGAGATCATGGGGAGACAAAGAAACAGCCCACATATGAAAGAAAAGCAGGCATCAGCGGAAAAAGTAGTAAACGAAATGGAGGCAAACAACCTGTCAGACAAAGAATTCAGAGAAATGGTCATAAGGTGGATGAAAAGAATGGAAGACAAATTTAACAATATGTGTAAGAACCAAGAGGAAATGAAGAAGAACCAAGAAGAAATGAAAAATGGCATCGCTGCTATAAAGAACTCAATAGAAAGTATAAACAGTAGATTAGATGAAGCAGAGGACTGCATCAGTGAGCTAGAAGACAAGGTAGGAAAAAAAACCCAAGCAGATCAGCTTCTAAAAAAAAAATTAAAAAGCAGGAGGAGAGCCTAAGGGAACTTTGGGACAACACGAAACGAAACAACATCCACATAAGAGGGGTGCCAGAAGGAGAGGAAACTGAGCAAGGAATAGAAAACCTGTTTGAAGAAATAATGACAGAAAAATTCCCTGATATAAGGAAGAAAAAACACACACAAATCCAAGAAGCTCACAGAGTCCCAAACAAAATGAACCCCAAAAGACTGATGACAAGGCACATTATAATTAAATTGGCAAACACCAACGACAAAGTAAGAATCTTAAGAGTGGCCAGAGAGAGACAGAAAGTTACATACAAAGGATCCCCCATCAGACTAATGACTGATTTCTCAACAGAAACATGTCAGGCCAGAAGGGAATGGAATGAAATATACAAAGTCATGAAACTTAAGGGTCTGAATCCAAGAATACTGTACCCAGCAAGGCTATTAATCAAAATTGAGGGTGAAATCAGGAACTTCACAGACAAAAAAGGACTAAGGGAGTTTATTACCGCCAAACCAGCAATGCAAGAAATGCTAAAGGGTCTGCTGTAAAAAGAAGAAATAGGAAACTAAGAAGAAACACAGGGGTAAAGAATAAAAATGATGACAAACAAGCACCTATTAATAATAACTTTAAATGTAAGTGGATTAAATGCCCCAATCAAAAGACATAGGGTAACTGAGTGGATAAGAAAACATGACCCATTTATCTGAGGTCTACAGGAAACCCACCTCAGAAAAAAAGACGCACACAGACAGATGGTGAAGGGATGGAAAAACGTTTTTCAGGCAAATTTAAATGCAAAAAAACCTGCAGTAGCAATACTTATATCTGACAAATTAGATCTCAAAGTGAAGGACATAAAAAGAGATAAGGAAGGCCACTTCAAAATACTAAAGGGAGCAATCCAACAAGAAGAAATAACTCTGGTAAACATATATGGCACCCGATAAAGGAGCACCCAAATACATAAAAAAACTCCTGGAGGAAATCAAGGGAGAGATTGACCGCAATACAATCATAGTAGGGGACTTTAATACCCCACTATCACCATTGGACAAATCCTCTAAACAAAAAATCAGTAAAGAAACATCAATCCTAAATGACTCACTAGACCAGATGGAATCAACTGGCGTCTTCAGAACATTGCACCCCAAAGCCACAGAATACACATTCTTCTCAAGTGCACATGGGTCATTTTCAAAGATAGACCATATATTGTGTCACAGGCAAAGTCTCTTCAAATTCAAGAAGATAGAAATCATATCAAGCATCTTCTCAGATCACAATGGCATAAAACTGGAAATCAACTACAATAAAAACAATCCAAAAAAATCAAACACATGGAGACTAAATAGCATGCTATTAAACAATGACTGGGTTACCAGAGAGATCAAAGAAGAAATAAAAAACATCATGGCAACAAACGACAATGAAAACACAACAATCCAAAATCTATGGGACACAGCGGAAGCAGTCTTGAGAGGGAAGTTCAAAGCTCTACAAGCCTACAGCAAAAAAACAAGAAACAATGGTAATAAATTACCTAACCCTACAACTAAAAGAGCTAGAAAGAGAGCAACAAGAAAAGCTCAGTGAAAGCAAAAGGAAGGAAATAATAAGTATCAAAGTGGAGATGAATGACATAGATACCAAAAAAAACAAAAAAAAAACAAAAGATCAACAAAACCAGGAGCTGGTTCTTTGAAAGGATAAACAAGATTGATGAACCTCTAGCAAGGCTCACAAAGAAGCAAAGTGAGAGGACCCAAATAAACAAAATCAGACATGAAAGAGGAGAAATAACAACAGACCCCACAGAAATACAAAGGACTGTTAAAAATACTATGAACAATTCTATTCCAACAAACTGGATAACCTGGAGGAAATGGACATAGTCCTAGAAAAATACAATCTTCCAAATCTCAATCAGGAAGAATCTAAACATCTCAATAGGCCAATAATTATGGAAGAAACTGAAGCAGTCATCAAAAAGCTCCAAGCAAACAAAAGCCCGATGCCAGATGGCTTCAAGGGGAGTTTTACCAAACATTTAAGGAACAACTAAAAGCTATCCTCCTCAGACTATTCCAAAAAATGCAAGAGCAAGGAACACTTCCAAGCTCATTCTATGAAGCCAGCATCACCCTAATACTAAAACCAGATAAAGACAACACAATGAAAGGGAATTACAGGCCAATATCCCTCATGAACAGAGATGCCAAAATCCTCAACAAACTTCTAGCAAATCGTATCCATCAAGTACATCAGAAAGATCATACACCATGACCAAGTAGGATTTATCCTAGGGATGCAAGGATGGTACAATATCCGCAGATCAATAAATGTGATACATCACATAAACAAATTGAGAGATAAAAACCACATAGTTGTATCAATTGACGCAGAAAAAGCATTTGACAAAATCCAACACCCTTTCTTGATAAAAACTATCAGCAAGGTGGGAATAGAAGGATCATACCTCAACATAATAAAAGCCATATATAACAAACCCACAGCCAACATCATACTCAATGGGCAAAAACTAAAACCATTTCCCCTAAGAACAGGAATAAGTCAGGGATGCCCACTCTCACCACTCCTGTTCGACATTGTACTGGAAGTATTAGCCATTGCAATTAGACAAGAAGAAATAAAGGGCATCCAAATTGGAAAAGGAGAAGTAAAACTGTCCTTATTCACAGATGACATGATATTGTACATAAAAAACCCTAAAGACTCCATCAAAAAACTATTAGACTTAATAAATGAATTCGGCAATGTAGCAGGATACAAAATTAATGCCAGGAAATCTATGGCATTTCTTTACACCAATAGTGAACTTACAGAAAGAGAGACTAAAAAAGCAATCCCATTTACCATCGCACCAAAAAAATTAAGATACTTAGGAATAAACTTAACTAAGGAGATAAAAGACCTATATGCGGAAAACTCCAGGACACTGACAAAAGAGATAGAGGAAGACATAAACAGATGGAAGAACAAACCGTGTTCATGGATTGGTAGAATCAACATCATTAAAATATCCATATTACCCAAAGTAATCTATAGATTCAATGCACTCCCCATTAAAATACCAATGGCATATTTCACATACTTAGAAAGAACTCTCCAAAAATTCATCTGGAATAAAAAAAAATACCCTGATTAGCCACAGCAATCCTGAGAAAGAAGAACAAAGTAGGTGGGATCTCAATACCAGATTTCAAGCTGTATTACAAAGCCACTGTTCTCAAAACAGCCTGGTACTGGCACAAAAACTGACATATAGACCAATGGAATAGAATAGAGAACCCAGATATCGACCCAAACCACTATGCTCAATTAATATTTGACAAAGGAGGCATGAACATACAATGGAGCCAAGACAGTCTCTTCAATAAATGGTGTTTGGAATTGGACAAATACATGCAAAATAATGAAACTAGACCACCAGCTTACACCATACACAAAAATAAACTCAAAATGGATAAGGGACTTAAACATAAGACTGGAAACCATAAATATACTAGAGGAATCCACAGGCAGCGAAATCTCAGATATATGCCGAAGCAATTCCTTTACCAATACCGCTCTTAGGGCAATGGAAACTAAAGAGAAAATAAACAAATGGGACTACATCCAAATAAAATGCTTTTGCACAGCAAAAGAAACCATCAACAAATCAACAAGAAAGCCCGCTGTATTGGAGAACATATTTTCCAATGTTATCACCGATAAAGGTTTAATTTCCACCATTTACAAGGGACTCATACAACTTAATAAAAGGAAGATAAATGATCCAATAAAAAAATGGGCTATGGACCTAAATAGATACTTTTCAAAAGAACACAGAATGAAGGCCAAGAGACATATGAAAACATGCCCAAAGTCACTAATTATCCGATAGATGCAAATCAAAACAACAATGCAGTACCATCTCACACCTGTCAGAATAGCTATCATCAACAAATGAACGAACAACAAGTGCTGGCGAGGATGTGGAGAAAAAGGACCCTCGTGCACTGCTGGTGGGAATGCAGACTGGTGCAGGCACTGTGGAGAACAGTATGGAGTTTCCTCAAAAAACTAAAAATGGAACTCCCATTTGACCCAGTAATCCCACTTCTAGGAATATATCCCAAGAAACTAGAAACACCAATCAGAAAGGATATATGCACCCCTATGTTCATAGCAGCACAATTCACCATAGCTAAGATTCGGAAACAGCCTAAATGCCCATCAGCAGATGAGTGGGCTAGAAAACTATGGTACATCTACACAATGGAATACTACGCTGCTATAAAAAGGAAGGAATTCCTACCATTTGCAGCAGCATGGATGGAACTGGAGAGCATTATGCTAAGTGAAATAAGCCAGGCGATGAAAGGAAAATACCACATGATCTCACTCATTTATGGAAAATAAAGAACATTATAACCTGATGAACAAAAAGTTATATACAGAGGCAGTAAAGCATCGAACAGACTGTCAAATTACAGCAGGAAGGCTGGGGAGTGTTGGGGAGGGTGGGAAAGCGATCAACCAAAGGACTTGTATGCATGCATATAAGCACTATCAATGGACACAAGACACTGGGGAGGTGGGATGAGGGCATGCGACAGGGCCTAGGGGAGGCTGGGGGAAGGTCAATGGGGGGAAAAAAAGGAGATATATGTACTACTATGTGTAATACTTTAATCTATGAAGTAAAAAGCAATCTGGGTGAAGAGTAACTCTACTGCTTCTGCAACTCTTCTGTAAGTCTAAAATTATGTCAAAATAAAAAATTAACTGCTAAACAAAAGTATTTAATTTTATAAACCTACAATTAAGTTATATTAAAAACAAAAATAATAAATACTTAAAATCCAACTCTTCCAACATATTTTGCTATGAAGTATGCTTGTGAGCTGATTCACATCTATTGCAACTGAACAGTTTGGTACTGTACATGTTGTCACAACCTGTGCTTGGCGATGACACTGTCATAGGTAGCTTGAAATAGGCCACAGTGGGAATATTTATGTCATGAAAATCTGGGATTTACACAAATCAGGGCTTGAATTCTTGTTTTGTTCATTTCACTCTAGACTTAAGAAAGTTATGGAGAAAATGTAAATAATGTACATTTAGCTTAAAAGTGTGTCATCTCGCCCAGCTGGCATGGCTCAGTGGTTGAACATTGACCTATAAACCTGGAAGTCATGGTTCAATTCCCAGTCAGGGCATATGCCCAGGTTACAGGTACAGGAGGCAGCTGATCAATGATTCTCTCTCATCATTGATGTTTCTATCTCTCTCTCCCTCTCCCTTCCTCTCTAACATCAATAAAAATATATATTTTTAAAAGTGTATCTTCTCTATAGCTGTTACTTAGTGAATAGCACAAAAAAACAAGGAAATATGCTTCCAGTACATGGAAACTATTCTCTGATTCAGCAAATAAGTTCTTTGAATCTTTAAATTGTCAAGTTCCAACACTTCTTTATTGTTTCACTTTCTTCTTACTAATTAACATAAATGAAAATATTATCCATCATTCTATTACGATTGTAAGTTGATCTATGAAAACATTATATGAAAATCAATTGGCTATATGTAATTTGCAAAAAAGAGTAATATATTTCATTATTATTCATAAATTATGTGCTTTGCATTTTTATCCTACCTAATAAAATAGTAATATGCAAATTGACTGCACCTTCGCCACACCCAAGCCACACCCACCAGCCAAAGCCACGCTCACCAGCCAATCAGGACGAGTATGCAAATTATCCAATAAAGATGGCGGTTAATTTGCATACGCTGAGGGAGGGAGGAGTGAAGACTGAAGACAACTTAGAAGGAAGACGGAAGAAAGCAGAAAGCAAGGTGGCTGCCAGAGGGAAAGCCCGGTCCCACGGGGCAGAGCGGGGCGGAAAGGGGCGGAGCGGGGCGGGTGGCAGTGGCGGTCAGGTGCAGGCGCGGCCGCAAAGGCAGCGGCAGTGCACAAGGCCTCAACGGCCGCTTGCAGGATTCTTCCTGCAAATGGGCTACTAGTATAATAAGTAAGTGTATATCTATGTGTATATACATGCATTCATTTTCTTTCGAGGGATGGTTGCTAAACATTTACCAGAACACCACTAGTCCTAAGTATGAATTACTATTTCATCAAATGCATTGACAGAAAAAAACACAAAATTGACAAACAATTCATTGCCAGACATCTTTTTTGTGCCAGGCTGTCCTGTCTCTTTATGTTCATCTTCTCAGTTATTCTTCACCTCAACTCTGGGAAGTGTGTGCATTATGGACACCATTTATGAGGATAAGATGAGGATACAGTGACTGGACTAAGGTTAACTAATTGGAGCCAGGATTAAACCCTACATCTGTCTGAGTCCAAAGCTAGCTATACTAGTTTCCTAGGGCTGCTGTAACAAATTACCACAAATTTAGTAGCTTAAAGCAACACATTTATTCTCTTACAGTTGGAGTTCAAAAGTCTGAAATGGGTCTCACTGGATTAACATCAAGGTGTTGGCATGGCTGTGTTCCTTCTGGAAGTTCTAGGGGAGAATCTGTTTCCTTGCCTTTTCCAGCTTCTAGATACCACCTATGTTCCTTAGCTTTTGTTCTCTTCTTCCATCTTCAGAACCAGAAATGACTAGTCAACTCTTTCTCAGATCCCTGCCTCTGTCATCACATCTCCTCTAACTCTGCATTTCCTGCCTCCATCTTTCACTTTATAAGGACCCTTGTGATGACATTGAGCCCAGCAACAAAGTGCAGGAGACTCTCCCCATTTCAAGATCAGATGATTCGCAACCTTAGTTCCACCTGCAAACCCTATTTCTGAACTTTGCCATATAACCTAACATATTCACAGGTTTTGAGGACTTAGGATGTGGACATCTTTGGGGGGCCATATTCTACCTACCACACTTGTGCTTTTTCCATGACCCTTAATCACCTTGCCTCTTGTTAGTGGTTATATAATCCAATGCAGGGCCCCCATTATTCTCCTGACACCAGTATGCCACAGGTCCTATGCTCTCTGTGTTGGGGTGTGATATCTTCTTTCCTTTGGTCATTCTCCCAGCATGCCAGAGTGCTGAGGGAGAATGTTTTCTACTCCCTGGGACTTTTAATCCTGGACATATATTTTTACCTTTGTTCTTACTAAGGTGTTTTTATAATAGTTTCCAGGATTTTTGTGGATTGCTGGCTTTATCAAAGTTCCTGTTCATGTTTTTTTTTTCCTTTCCCCAGTGCTTGCATGGGGCCAGTATTCCCCTTTCCTATATGGTAGGTCTCATTGTACTGTGGTTTATGCATTCCTACTTTCTGAGTCTATTTCTAGTCACCAGCCAGGATCGTGCATTATTTATTTGCTCTTCTCACAGATTTTTACACTGCTGTATTCTAGAAATGTCCTTTTCCCATACCTGCAGATGAGGCATCTGTCTGGGTTTAATATTGTTCTTTGACTGGTTTTCAGAGTCAGACTCTATAAATAATAGTTCCCCATCTTCACTTGTTTCCTCCACACTGAGATTCCTGATTCTGGTCAAGGTCATGAGAAACCTTCCAACCTATGGCTAGAAGTTGCCCCTCCCCCAGGAAGCCTTCATAACAGCCAGGCCCACCTCTTCACTGCCTCCAGCACCAACTACAACCTCCTTGTTTCCCGCTTCCATCCTTGCCAAAAGTTCTTTGCCCCTCCCTTCTGCCTAGCAGATTCTCACCCACACATTGGGGCCCAGTCAGAATCTTAACCACCTTAAGGAAAACTTTCCAGATCATATCAGCCCAAGGGACTTACTCTCCTCTGACCACCTCTGGAACTTATTGTGAGTAACACTAATTTTGACACTTTAATATCTACCACTATGGTGAAGTTGCAAACTAGTGGCTGGTGTGCCAAATAATGGCTAAGGATATGTTTTATTTGGTCTGCATGTGGCTTGTTTCTTTTTAAATTATTTGCTAACATGTAACAATTCATAATCTTTCTGTACTATCTGGATTTCTGGCTTCTTTGAAAACCAGAAAAGTCTAGTAATACTGAGTCTGTATTCTCATAGGATGACAATGGTTAGCTGGATTAGGGTGGCCGCATCTCCTTTAGATGAAGCCTGTGGCTTCCAGCTCGCTACATTCTCCTCTAACTCCTTATTGTCATATTACTTCAGGCTCCTTCACTCATTTTTATTTTTTTTTTAATTTTTAAAATATGTCTTATTGATTTTTTTGTTTCTTTTTTTGCATTTTAATTTATTTATTGGTTAAGGTATTACATATTTGTCCTCATCCCCCCATTACCTTCCCAAACCACCCCCCCACTCATGCCCTCACCCCCCTGTTGTCTGTGTCCACTGGTTAGGCTTATATGCATGCATACAAGTCCTTTGGTTGATCTCTCCCCCTTACCCCTACCCTCCCCTACCTTCCCTCTGAGGTTTGACAGTCTGATCGATGCTTCCTGTCTCTGGATCTGTTTTTGATCATTAGTTTATGTTGTTCATTATTTCCCATAGATGAGTGAGATCATGTGATATTTATCTTTCTCTGACTGGCTTATTTTACTTAGCATAATGCTCTCCAGTTCCATCCATGTTGTTGCAAATGGTAGGAATTCCTTCTTTTTTAGCGCAGTGTAGTATTCCATTGTGTAGATGTACCACAGTTTTTTAATCCACTCATCTGCTGATGGGCACTTAGGCTGTTTCCAAATCTTAGCTATGGTGAATTGTGCTGATATGAACATAGGGGTGCATATATCCTTTCTGATTGATGTTTCTAGCTTCTTGGGATATATTCCTAGAGAGTTAGAAACATTGATGAGAGAGAAACATTGATCAGCTGCCTCCTGCACACCCCCTACTGGGGGTGTGCCCGCAACCAAGGTACATCCCCTTGACCAGAATTGAACCTGGACCCTTCAGTCTGCAGGATGATGCTCTATTCACTGAACCAAACCGGTTAGGGCTCCTTAACTCATTTTTAGTACTTGCCTGATTCCTAAAGGCATTCTGAAACTCTGGTATTTCTATGCTTGCCTAAATGTCCAGCTATATTACAGTCTCTTGGAGGAAAGAAACTTTATTTTGAATTTTTTTGTTTCTCCCATGCTGCTCTGTACATAGTAGATGCTCAATAAATATTGAGATTAAAGAATTTACTGTTAGATGATTCTAGAATGTGTAAAAATTTACTTTTATGATAAGGTAAAGTTTTAAAAATGAAACATTTGTTGAGAAAGTACCATGTACCTGACTCAGTGTTAGATGCCTCAGAACAACAGAGAAGGAGACTGAGACTCCAAGAGCCTACAGAGCAGAGCTGAGCTGTAGATCTGGTAGTTTCTTGGGTAAGTAAGGGCTAATGACTTTCTTCAATGAAGAAGCTTTGCTAAGTGTCAGTGCTGGAAGCAGTGAGGAACTACCCCTGGTGCTCTCTGTAATGTTCGTTCACAAACTCTGACAGTTACTTTGTTTGGATAGAAATTGAGCAATTATCAAATGTTCTTTCTGTGCTGGGCATTTATTAAATAACTCTGCAGTTATTCATGGACTATTCACGATTCTGAGCATCTTGGGGATCCCACTGAAAAGATGAGGACAATATAGATGGATTGAGCCTAATTGTTGATGAGATTTGGAGCCCATTTGATGAGTCATGTGCAATTTAGAGTCCCTTGCCCATATGTGCACAGAGATTGTGCTACTCCCTCATGCTGTCACTGGTGATACTGACATGTGGTGCGGGATGGGACAATGTGGAGAAATTATGTGTTTAATTGCACAGTTTCAAGCAGAAAGGAATATGAGAATACCAAAGACTACCACTGGGGCAAAAATCTAGTGTCATGTTTTACTGAACAGCTGCAGGAAAATTTTCTGAACCCTTGGATGCAGAGAGGTACGTTTGCCAGACATTGGTTCTGAGTAAATTTGAGGGCAAAAAAGCTGTAGAATAAACAGACATGGTACACCTAGTAGTTTGACTGTGGAGCTTTTGTCTGCCTTCTTTGCCATTCTGTCCCTAGCAGCCACCACCAGTTCCAGCCATGGCTAGGAGAGGAGGGAGGTGGGAAGGCTTCAGCCCCAGGGCTGTTTATCTGGGCCTGATGTGCTCACAGGCCCTGCTTAGGGCCACCAAAATGCTCAGGTTCAGCTGGGTGGGTTGAACCTCTGGGAAGAAGGAAGGTCCTGGATCAATCCTAAAGAGGCAGGGCAGAGCAGAGTGTAGGTGGGGAAAGGAAGTAGGGCAAAAACTCAGCTAAGGGCATTTATGGGGGCTTTAGTCCTTCAGACTCGATAGAAAGCAAGGGATCTGTAGCCTTGGAATCACCTAGAACTGGGTTCAAGCCCCTTCCCCATTCCTACAAGTGTGGCCTTGGGCAAGTCACTTAATCTCTCCAAGCCAAAATTTACTTCCCTTTGTGTGGTCATGAGGCAATGTTTGTATGGGTGGCCCATATTTCAAGAGATGGGAGCTGTGAGCTCTATAATGATGCAACCGAGCAATAAACTATCATGTTAATTATTAGTTATTATGGGCTTACTATGGAGCCAGACATTATGCTAAGCCATTTAAATCCATTATAACCAGTATATGCTCCATCAGAGCAGTTCCGGAGCTGACACTTCTAACTAGACCACCCACCAAGCATTAGCCTCACTTCACACTTGAGGAAACTTGAAATTTTGGAGGCACTGGCATCAGAGATAGAGCTTGGGACTTTAGACTTCAGGCTCTGCTATTTAACATTCTGTGTGACCTTGGAGAATTTACTCAACCTCCCTGAGCTTCAGTTTCCTGATTTGGAAAATGACCAAATCCAAAGCCTCTGGTAGCCTATACGGTGAGTAGCAGTATCCTGTGGGAGAAGGTGGAGGTGAGGAAGCTCAGAATCTCCCAGAGAACGAGAATGACGGCACATGGATGGGTCTGTGGCTTTATGAAGTGGAGGCAGGTCTAGAACAGAAACTTGCTAGAGGGGATGTGCCCAGCTCACACTACCCATTTAGAGAGCACAGATGAGCCGGATAGGCAGGCACAGCCACACCGTGAGCTGCTGTTGCCACCTAGGGGAAAGGCGGTGACCAGGAGCCCAGGTTGCTGTTGCTGTTGCTGTGGCTGGACTGAGGCTGAGCACGACAGCAAATTCCTGTCTCCTGCTGGTTTCTGGAGTGGAAAGAGGCAGCCACATTGCTCCAGGAATGGGGAGGGGAGTGAGGAAAAGCAGCTGAGTGCTGCCTCTGGTTTGGAAATTATAAATAAATCCATCTGGAAGTGTTTGGGGCTGTGGGAGCCTGAGGCCAGCCCCTGCAATTCAGGCCATGTGGCACATATTTCCATTCACACCAGACTCCCTACCCCCAGCCCCTTGCCTGCCCAATCCCAGGAGACTGTTTGATTGGCTTGTCTGCTCTAGCCCTGGCCCGAGCTGGGCAGGAACTTCTCAGGCCCCAACTCTACTTCCAGCCCCTGTCCCAACCCTCCTCTCCTCCCAGTACAACACTAGCAATATCATGTCTGAGAAAGTGCTTCAAAAAATTCCATGTGCCACTCAAGTATTGGTTGAATGAATGAATAAATTTTCAATTAAGCCTTTAGCTGGCAGTACATTCCCCTTGCTAGGAAGAGGCCCCGTGGTAGTTATGTAAGTTGTTGCATTCTTGACTTCTAGCTCCATCTCAGAATCATCTTTGCCCATTCCAGCTAAGGCTGGCTGAGGTGCAAAGGCAGTGCCCAAGCCTTGTTCCTGTTTCTATCCCCAGCACCAAGGGTACTGCTCAGTAGTTGTTGCTTATATAAAGGGTTGAGTTAAGTTATTAATGTAACAAATACTTATTGCACACACTTATGTATTGCACACCCTGCTATGTGCTGGGAACACTGTAGAGAACAAAATAGACAGAGTCCCAGCTCACTGAAATTGTGGTCATGTTGTTTCTCAATGAGAGTATTATTGGCACTTGAAGTGAGACAATTCTTTGCAGTGTGGGACACTCTTGTGCACTCCTGACTCCTGACCCTAAGTGCCAATAGTACCCTGGAATCATTGTGAAAACCAGAAATGCCTCTACATATTTCCAAATACTTTTGGGAACAGGAGGATCCAGCCCTGGCCGAAGGCCACCACTGAGAAACTTGACAGTGAGTGAGAGAAAGAAGGCCAATCCCAAGGTGTGAATGTGTTGAGTCCTTTAAGTCCACATATAAATTGGTGGTTTAGAAATGGGAAATCATGTTTGCCCTAGAAATATGTAAAATGATCCTTCAGTTGCTGAGTTAAGCTCCAGATACCAATCATGTGGCTGAGGTTCACGGTTCTCTGGAGCTGGGTCAGGGCCAAGCCACAAGCACCACGATGGCTTTTTTGAACGTGCTGATGAGATGGTCACTTGGGAATGTTCAGAAATCAGCCACAATCTGGTCCTGAGGCAGATGACAGGTCAGATCTTAAGATAGGGATTTCTGATAAATCTATATTGAAGTAGGAGTTAGAGTTGAGGCCCAGGATCCTTTAAGATCCATAAGGAAGAAGGTATTGAGGAAAGGTGTAGAATGAATCCAGGATAAAGGCCAGAGATAGAGAAGTAGCTCCCGATGGTGTCTCTTCTTTGCCCCTGCATTTCCAGCCCACTGTCAGCACCCTACTTCAAGGCCTCAGCTTGTGCCAAAACCACTGCTGCAGCCTCCTAACTGGCTTCCATTTTTCTGGTCTCTCTGCTTTCAAGAATTATCTCCTTAAAACACAGCTTTCATCATGTCCCTTCTCAACATTCACCAGGTCCAACTTCCTCAGCCGTGCATTTTTAACCCCCTGTAGTACAACTTCCTGTCAACCTGGCACTCCCTTGGTGACCTGGCACCAGATTCTCCTTTCAAGGCTCATTGTTGCTTGCTGGGACTGACCAGCAGACCCTGAGCAATGGATGAATGATTACTCTGACACACATTTCTGTGAAAGAGAGGGCTAACGGATTGCCTGGCTAAAGGAACCAGACAGCCCCATTCACCTGCCTCCTTAGACATTTATTGTAACAACAGCTTGAACTAGAATTAACTATTTGATACTATCAGCGGGGTAAGCATCCTTGAGAAGACACATGCGTCTGCAGTGTCCTTTAAGCAAGGACATCTAATGAAAAACATAAAGATTCCAGCAAAACACCCATGGGCTCAGACTTATTTGGAAAAGTCAAGGCAGGGTCTGCTGCCTTTGGCAAGGTCCCCCTAGAGGCCTCCAACCTTTAGGAGATTCCTCCATACAGACTTTCCAACCAAGACCCATGCTTCCCCGCAATTGCTCAACTCCTAGATCCTACCATCTGGCCATACAGAGCCCCACACACATATTGTCCTTCTCTTCTCCATGCCACCTCCTCCCCTGAGATGCCCTTTGACACTCTCTCCATTTATAAAAATACACTCAGGCTTCAAGGCCCTTCTCTTTTGTAAAGGTTTACCTGAAGAGGCAAGCAGATGTTTTCCCACATCTGTATCCCCCTCTGCAGCTCTTCATATACACCATGGTGCTGTCTGTCTCTCCAACTAGACTGGGAGTTCTCTGAGGGCAGTAGTCGTGTCTCATTTTGCTTTGTAATCCAGTTACCCAGTCCAGTGTGAACAAGTGGAGAAGTGGCCTTGGGGTTTGGCTGGTATGACAGAGCAAAGAGGAAGTGGAATGGCTTCCCCCAAGCCTGACCGTGGGTCCACTTGAGACACTTTTAACTGCTCTCTCCATAAGCACTGTATTCAGATGATGGTCTGTGAAAGAGCTGGGGAGGATAAAAGGAAAAATGGAGAGGCAAGGCAAGGGGCAGGCAAAGGAGCAATATGGAGATGAGAGGAGAAGCCAGAAGGATGAAAGAGGAGAGGTAAGCAAAGGTCTGCATCAACAGCTTACATACATAAGGGTTTCAAATAACCTGGAATGGAATAAGAAGAGATTTGGGATTCAGAAAATGAAAGCAGCTGCTTAGATAGGTCAGCTGAATATACAGATAATTAATAGGCGTTAGTGCCCTTCAGTGCCAAACCATGCTTGGAACCATGTCCTGCTAGGATCAAATGCCAAGACGCCCATTTAGTAAAGAGCAAAAAACAGCATTGGCATTAGAAAGCTGGAGAATTCCTCAGAGAGCTCTTATTAAGGGCACCAGGGACCATTGGAGTCCCATAGTTGCCCCACACCACCAGCCTGCTTCTTGCCAAAGAAAAGTGGGCATGAGAAGAAAACCAACATGTCATGAGTGGCTAGTTTCCCAGAGGCCATGCAGACACCCTTCATACACACTAGGTCATTTGATCCTTAATGAAACTCTGTTAAGTGGTTAGTGTCCCTATTTCACAGATTACAAAATTGAAGTCCTGGAAGGGTTAAGAATCTGACTCAAGGTCATGTAGCTCGAAAGTCTTGGATCCAGGATTACAATGCAGGCCATCCCTCCCTGGTTGACAGCAATTCGCTCCCCGTTCTTGCTGACTTTGGCTGTGGGGCTGATCTCTTTGGATTGATTTCTTTGACCATAAATACCATCAGTTTTCCTGGCTCTGGAATGAGCTCTCAGAATCATGTGCCATTCTCCAGTTTCCAGCTGGGTGCGTTTGCTGGTGGTTCACGGATATGAAGCAACAGGCCTTATCCTGAGAATCAACGCCAGGGTGCTTTGGCTCCCAAAAGATACTCCAGGCTTCAGGCTTTTAGCCTATGGGGCTAAGTTTTCTATTTTCTCTTTCCTCCCAATGACCTTCCTATGTTTGATAGTTTCCTGCTTCCCAGGCAAGTTTAAAAATCCTTATCAAAATCATGGTACCTTTGAGATGTTGCCCACACTGTGTTCTGACTGCCGTTGCAACCCTTCCCTATCTGCTCAGTGGTTGATGGATGCAACCTGTCTGCTGCCAGCCTATGAGTGGTTGTGAGCAGAGGACAGGAGATACGGACAGGGCAGGTGTAGACAGTGTTTCCCAGAATTTGATGTGACATGGTTAGGCCAGCTAATGGAGGAGCCAGTGGATGTAAAGTTGGCTGGAACCAGTTAAGGGGCAGAATGACCCACATAGGGTTGTGGCTTTGGGCTGGGGTAGATTAGCTAGAAAAAGCAATTACAATAGTTTTCTGGAGTCAGGTATAGTCTGGGAACCTTTGGGGCTTGGCTTAGAGTTGTGTGTCCCACACAAGATGTAGGGTATCAGGATTATCAAGCTGCATGCAGGGCCTACTGAAATCTTGTTGAATACCAAATTTTTCAGTGATATATACTGACAAGCAGGGTAACAAGTCTCTGGTTTGGGTTTTTGCTCTGATTATTTTAGTGAACGGGATTCTTCTGCACCACCTTCAAAATCTGTTTGGAATCGACCACTTCTCACCACCTCCATTACTACCATCCTAGTCCAAGCCATTATCCTCTCTTGCCTGTCACCAGTCTCCCAAAGTGATGCTGTTAAAACATAGTCTTAGTATGTCAGTCTTTGCTCAACATCCTCCAATTGCTCCCATCTTACTCATATTAAAAACCAAAGTCTTGAGCCATGGTCTCTGGCACCAGCTACACCACTGCCAGTAACTGTGGCCCATTACAACACTGCCGACTCGAAGCACAAGTGGTTCTGGAGGTACTTGGAGAAACCAGGAGTGCTGGACACACTGACCAAGTTTTTGAAAGCATCACTTAGGAGCTGCTACCCCAGAAAATCCAGAAATAGAGCTGCTTTTCCTAAAATTTGCAGAAATGAAAGAGAAATATGAAGCTTTATAGAAGAAAATAAAGAACTGAAAACAAAGCTTGCTCAGTATGAACCACCTCAGGAGGAGAAGCATGCTGAATAGGATTCTTCTCAGTTGAAAAGACACTGAAAAGTGTTTTTGTATGACTTGAATACTTTGTACAGTATATAATATTTTCTGAACAGATGCTAAGAACTTTTAATATGTTCAATTCACATATAAACACATATTCTTGGAATCACCAATAAAAACTCAATATAACTTTCTTTGGGTCTTAGCAGTAAAAGTGAATCCTGAAAAAATCCTAAACACATCCATCTAACTCATTACCTTAAAAGACATTCTGTTTACTAGTCTGACTAGGAATGATGGTACTGGTTGTATTTTAGCCAAGAAAGGTTTGCATGGAGCTGTTCCTTGGTTTAGTTCAGGATATGAACACAGGTACAGTAAGTCTTTTTAAAAAAGAAGACACTGTTTATATTCTCCATAGGCAGCTGAAGAGATCTGTGTGACATGAGATGCTCTTGCATGGGTCCCCATGAATCTTTTGCTCATTTATATAATGTGGAACAAATAGCTCTTCTTTGCCACCACTTTGCCTTAGATAACTGTGTGTGTGCCAATTTGAACTCTGACATCATGTTTTCCTTCTATGCATTCATACCCTATTTGATAATGGTGCCTTGCTTGCTCTGTGCTTCCTTGGGTCCTATTTGCAAATTTTCAATTTGCTACAATAGCAGTTACCCTGATGGTAATTTATATTATTTTAAACAAGATCACACTGTTCCCCTGCCTTACTTAGTTGCTCAGTTGAGCACAGAACAGAGACAATATAAAATTCAGGGTTCATACACAAGCTGGGATGAAGGGAAATGAGCCATATATCGTGGAAAATTATACTTTGCAGGTATAATTATACAGTGCTTTCTTCTCTCTAAGTATTTTTCTAGACTTGAATTCACTTTATCTTCATTATCCCTGTGAAGTAGGTAGGGCAATATGAGGGAAGGTTGGGTATTGAATTTTTAGGCCAAAGACTGATATTAATACAAATTATTTACTAACTGTAGAACCTTGGGCACATCAGTTAACTGCTCTGAGATTCAGTTTCCTCATCTGTTAAATGAGAATACCTGTGTTGCCTACCTCACAGGGTTGTTGTGAGAGTCAAATGGAATATGTGTGACATTTTTAAATAGTAAAGCACTAAAAAAGCCAAAGTCTTTATGGTAGCCTATAGGCCCTCATAATCTGGCCCCCCTTATCTCCTTCACATTATCCCCTACAAATCCCCCCGTCACCTCCTCCATTCCAGCCACATTAGTCTCCTGATTATTCCTTAAGCTCTCCAGGCACATTTATACTTTGTACTTGCTTTTCTTTCTACCTGGAATGCCTTTCCCTAGTGTGTCAGTCAGGATCCTGGGAGAGTGTGGTTATGGGGACTGGGTTATGGTCCTTGCCATATGGAAAGGACCACCTGGCAGGAGCTGTGGTCTTTGGTAAAGGGATGCTGTCAACCCATGATGAACCTGCATAGAGAGAGTTGATGAAAAATCACAGTTTCTTTTTCCTTCTGATCTCCTTGTAGGTGCTTCTTATTGGTCAAAGCTAACCCGAAGCCAGGGGGCAAGGGAACCTGTTGATGCAGTCCATTACAGGTCAGCCTCCCAGGGCACAAAGCTGGGTGAAGAAAGGTGAAGTAGGTCTGGAGGGGTATATGGAAATGTCCAAAATCACTGGATAGCTTTGTAGCTACCTGTCTCCCTGTATTCCTTCAGATTTCCACCAAAAGATCTGATCCTTCTCAGTGAGCCTTTCTCTGGCCAGCATTTCTAAAATTTCAACACCCAGCAACCAGCACCTTGTATCCTCCTTATATGCCATGTGTTTTTTCATAGCACTTAATACCACCTAACATATAATTTATTTATTTTTCTGGCCTATAATCTACTTTTCCACTACAAAGGGAGCTCCAATGAGGACAGGGACTTTGTTTTATTCACTGGTATTATCAGTGTCTAAAATAATACCTGACACATAGTAGGCGTTCAGTAAATATACAGTGATGAATGAATGCACTCTTAGGGCCCATCCTAGAGTACTCTGCTCTCAGCCAGGTACAGATGGGCGCAGGTGTCTGATTGTTATTCATGCCTGCTGCTCAAGAAGCTCAACTGCTGCCATGCATTGAAACTTCCTGACAGTTTGTCACCCTGAGCCTTATAGAAACTGTTGTTGCATTGATTCATCATGGGCTGAGCTTTGTGGGTTTTAAGTTATCAGAAGCAGTGAGTAGATTCATAGTCGTGGGGGCATTGGTCCTTCCAGGTGGTACTTCCATACCTCAAAGGTAATGCTAGTGGGCCTGTTTCCAAAATAGGTAGGCTTAGGCTTGGAGCCACCTCTTTGAGGCTTAAGTGCAGGCGGGCATGAACTGGGTCCCCTGGCTAGAGTGATGGTGAAACAGGTATAGGTCAGATCAGGACAAGCAAAACCAGGTTAGAGTTCCTAGAGCACTGTAACTGTATCCAGAATAATGTTTTTACTATACAAGTAGCATAATAATATATTCCCATTGTGAAAAAAAAAATCAAACAATCCAACTGCAGTTAAAATCCTCTTCTCTCCCCAACTCTACTCCCCAGAGGTAAGCATAAAGTGCCCTCTTCCAAATTATTTTCTATGTGTACATTGTTTGTGTGTGGGTATTTAAAAATAAATGGTATTGAACTTTATATACTGACCTGTAACTTGCTAGTTTTACTTAACAATGTATATTGGAAACCTTGCCATGTTAGATCACTGGGCTCTAACTCATTCCTTTTAATTAAACTTTTTATTTTGAGACTAGAGGCCCAGTGCATGAAATTCATGCATGGGGGGGTGTCCCTGCACCCTCTCCAAACTGGGACCCTGGGACCCCTCAAGGGATGTCCGATGGGCAGTCGGACATCCTTCTCAAAATCCAGGACTGCTGGCTCCCAACCACTCGCCTGTATGCCTGCCTGATTGCCCCTAACCACTTCAGCCTGCCAGCCTGATCATCCCCTAACCACTTCCCTGCTGGCCCGATTGCTCCTAACTGCCCTCCCCTGTCAGCCAGGTCACTCCTAATTGCCCTCCCCTGAAGGCCTTGTCCCTCCCAACTGCCCTCCCCTGCAGGCCTGGTCACCCCCAAACTGCTCTCCCCTGCAGGCCTTGTCCCTCCCAACTGCCCTCCCCTGCCGGCCTGGTCACCCTCAACTGCCCTCCCCTGCAGGCCTGGTCACCCCCAACTGCCCTCCCCTGCTGGCCATCTTGTGGTGGCCATCTTGTGTCCACATGGGGGCAGCCATCTTTGACCACATGGGGGAGGCCATCTTGTGTGTTGGAGTGATGGTCAATTTGCATATTACCTCTTTATTATATAGGATAATTGTAAATTCACATGCAATTTAAGAAATAATACAGAGAGATCCCATATACCCTTGACCTAGTTTTCCTCAATAGAAACCTCTTGCAAAACTAGCACAAGCAGGAAAAGTGACATTGATACAGTAAAGATGCTGATTTCTGCCACCACAAGGATCCTTCACATTGCCCTTTCATAGCTACATCCACTTCCTACCCACCTTCACCTTCTCCTTGACCTCTGGCACTCACTAATCTATCTCCATTTCTAAAATTATGTAATTTCAATACTTTTATGTAAATAGAATCATACAATATTGTTTGTTTTCTGCGGTCAGCATAATTATCTGGAGATTCATTCAGGTTGTTTGTGTATCAAATCTTTTTCTTTTTATTGCAGAGTAGTTTTCTATAGCTTGGATGTACCACAGGTAGTGGATCCATTCACCCATTGAAGGACATATGGATCGTTTCCAGTTTAGGGATATTACACATAAAGGTGTCATGAACAATCATGTAACAGGTTTTTATGTGGACAGACATTTTTATTTCTCTGCAATAAATGTCCAAGGGTGCAATTGCTGAGTCATATGGAAGTTACAAGTTTAGCTTTTAAAGTAACTTGCCAGGCTGTTTTCCAGAATGGCCAAAACATTTTACATTCCCAACAGCAATGTATCAGGGGTCAGTTTCTTGGCATCTTCACCAGCATTTGGTGTGGTCACTATTTTTTTTTTTTTTCATTTTAGCCATTCTGAGAGTGATGTAGTGATATCTATGGTTTTAATTTGCATGTCCCTAATGATAAGTGATTGAACATCTTTTCATGTGCTTATTTTCCATCCTTATATCCTTTTCAGTGAATCGTCTGTTCATGTCATGTTTTGATTGTCAGGAATGAGATCTAGTTTATGTGCCTCGCTCTAAATTCCAAACATTTTTCTTTTCTAAAAATTTTATAGTTTTACATTTTACAGGTAAGATTGTTATGCATTTTCCAGCTTTATTGAGGTGTAATTGACATGTAGTGTATAAGTTTAAGGTGTACAATGCGATGATTTGATACACATTATATTGGAAATGATTATTACCACAGTAAGATTAGTTTGTGATGCATTTTAAGTAGATTTTTTGTATAAGGTATGACACAGGTTATATTAATTTCCTGAGACTGCCATAAAAATTGTCATAAACTTGGTAGCTTAAATAAATAGAAATTTATTCTGACATGGTTCTGGAGGTCAGAAGTCTGAAACCAAGGTGTCAGCCGGCCGATGCTCCCAGATGCTCTGGGAGAGGTTCCTTCCTTCCCTCTTACAGCTTTTGGTGGCTGCCAACATTCTTGTCTTTCTTATCTGTGGCCACATCACTTCAATATCTACCTCCATCTTCACATCACCTTCTCCTCTGTGTGTCTCTCTCACAAATATTTTTGCCAAGGGATTTAGGGCCCATTGAATAATCAGAATAATCTCTTCATCTCAAAATCCATAATTACATCTGCAAAGATCCATTTCCCAATTATGGTAATATTAACAGGTTCTGGGGATAAGAACATGGACATATTTCTTCGGGGCTACTATTCAAGCTACTATTCAAGGTTAATTTTTTTTGCCTATGTGTAACTGCTCCAGCACCATTTGAAAAGGCCATCTTTCTTCCCTTTAATTGCTTTGGCACATTTATTGAAAATCAGTTGGGCATATTTGTGTTAGTCTATTTCTGGGTTCTCTACTCTGCTCTATTCATCGATGTGTCTATTCCTCCAGCAGGACCATACAGTCTTGATTACTGCAGCTATGTAATAAGTTTTGAAATTAGGCAGAGTGATCCCACTTTATTCTTCTTTTTCAAAATTATTTTGGCTATTCTAGCTCCTTTGCTTTTCTATATAATTTTAGAATAAGTTTGTCCATGCCTAAAATATCCTTCTGGAATTTTGACAGGAATTGCACTAAACCTGTATATAACGTTAGGGAGAATTGACATTTAAATTAAGTTGAGTCTTCTAATCTATTAACACAGTATATTTCTCAGTTTATTTAGGTCTTCTTTGAATTCTTTCATCAGCATCTTGTTGTTTTGAGCATACAAGTCCTATTCATGTCTTTTTATATTTACACTTCAGTGTTTCATTTTGAGCAATTGTAAGTGGTATTGTATTTTTAATTTTGGCATCCATTTGTTCATTTCTAATATATAGAAATACAATTTTTTGGCTTTTTATTTATTTTTTATTTAATTTTTATTTTTTATTTATTTTTATTTTTAAATTTCTTTATTGACTAAGGTATCACATATTTGTCCTCATCCCCCCATTCCCATCCCACACCCCTCTCCACACATGCCCCCACACCCCTGTTGTCCTTAACCGCTGGTTAGGCTCATATGCATGCACACAAGTCCTTTGGTTGATCTCTCCCCTTTACCCCCACCCTTCCCTACCCTCCCTCTGAGGCCTGACAGTCTGATCCATGCCTCCTTGTTTCTGGGTCTGTTCTTGTTCATCAATCTATGTTGTTCATTATTTCCCCTAGATGTGTGAGATCATGTGCTATTAGAAATACACTTATAAGAACCGAAAATGAGACAAGCAATAATGGTTATGGTGGCAGGCAAATGAATCGGTCTGTAGTGAGTTTCTTTCTGGGCCAACAGTTCTTTTGAGACCCAATTTCAATGTCCAACAGTTCCTTATGTGTACATGTCATCACTGACATTACAGTTCTGGATGGTGGACAAATGGTAGTAATGCAGGTCCGACTCTCTCTGGTTTGGTCCTGGGCAACCTGCAGTGATGCACAGCTGCTAACTGCTAGTATGGGAAGGCCACATCAGCATTTTCCATCTCTGGACTGCTTTACTTCTGTCTTCATGGCTGTAGTAGTCCTGTCGATTCCTCTCTGTTGCTGAAATCCACATGGTCTCAGAGTTGTTTTCTGAAAATATACAAACATATTCTCGACCAAAAGTTAATAAAGGAATATTTTCTATAAATTTGACTTGGGATCCTATTTCATTTTTTGCCCAAATGATTTTCCTCTGGCTTGTTTTGACACCTTGTTTGTTTTTCATGGGTGTCTTGCTTTTATCCTTACAATTAATTTTCTAAATTATTAATTTTCTAGATGTAATTTACTTACAGGATATTTTTCCTTACATGATATTCCTCTACTATCCCCTCCTTTTTTGATTTAAATGGTACGAGGCTTTTGAAAATTTTATAATGTAGTCTTGATGGCTTTTAAATTTTAATTTTTTGCACTATAATATTAATGTTTTAGGTTCATCACATGGTGCACAATTTTATCATGAGATGAAGTACCAATAAAAATTTTAGTTAACACTTTAGGAACACCTTTTTGTCCAGTACAATTAATTTTTCTAGAATATTCACTTGTTTCAACTAGCCAATTTGAATTTGCCTGAAAACTTGACTACTATTTTACTATCAAATTTATTACTCTAACAACAATCTTATTTTATCCTGTAAATATTGGTGGAAGGGATTATTTGCCTTCTTGAGCAGGTCCTGAGCATTCCTGGTGGTAGGCTGGATTTAGGTATCGTAAACCCACTTCCCCACACCATGGGTACAAGACAACTCAAACAATTCTTGTTGGAGTGAGAGGGCAGCTGCTGTCGGCCAAGTCTCTGTCAGTCACCTGGGTCCTGATCTGAGCTGGGTATGGGAAGCACAAAGCAGCCATGGCGGCAGGAGACCTCCCTCAGAAGGGGTTAGGGTTCAGGCCCCTTCAATGTTGTGGGGGTGAGGGTCTGTGCCCCATCTCTGTTGATCCCCAAATTCTCTCCTGATGGCCCCTCTGCGACTGTGCCTGTCTTAGGTTGTTCCTTCCTTGAGGAATCTTACCCGTCTCTGGCTAACCAGACATCCTCTGGGGCCAAGCAGGGTGACGTGAGGTTCAGTTTTGTCTCCTTGGTAGCCTATGCCCCCGTGGCCTCCATGCCCAGCACCTGCCTTGGGATCCCCTAGCCTGCTGGCGGGGCCCCAGCACTGATCACATATCTTGTGGAACCTGGGTTTCTTCTCCAGGGAAGGCTCAGTTCGCCCCACTGGGTGAGAGACAGATCCATGGCACCCGTCATTACGAGACTTCAACCTCAACATGAACAGAGAGCTCAGGCAACAACTGTGAGCAATTGAATTGTGAGAAGAGGGCCTCTCTTGGCCTAAAGGGTAAGAGGGACCAATATAGAATGCTTAGGTGCCTTCCCAGGAGGCCCTCTACACAATGAGAAGGATTAAATCCTTACATGTCCTTTTTGAATTGCTGCCAGACATTCAAAGAATTAGTTTGTACGTTTGCTTGGGATAATTGTATATTATGCTGTTGTAATTCTAAAGTATCAAGAGACATGTTAAGTTTGTCTCCAAGCACCAAACAGATGATTTTTTTTTTTTATCCCCAAGGGTGTGAGGAACTATTATAAGTACTGGGGGTGATCCAAATCTGGGAAAAAATTTAATGATAGTGTAGAATAATATTATGTAAGGATATTCTTTGTTCTAGCCCATGGCAATTCCCTTTTAAACTGGCTGTCCATTTCTTTTTATATAGACAAGGTCTTAGTTACATTTTCTGCACCTCTACCGGGGGCATGTACTGATAGTAGTGACACCCTTTCTTTGGTGTCCACACAAGCCAGAAACCTCTCTTTAATTGTACACACAAAGGGGCATTGTTTTGATTTTGTGTCATACAAAAGAGAAGCTTGGTGGAGACCCCTGTGTATTTATACTTTCTTGCCCCACCCATGGACCTCCTGGATGACCAAGGTGTTTGGTATTGTTGGTAACTACATTAGTTAGGGGATCAGCCCACGTAAGGGGTCTTACCCATGAAGGGTCAGGAGCATAAGTCCAAAATACTTCCCTTCTTGTCCCAGGTAAAATTACCGTACATCTGATGATTGCTAGCATGGCTAGAAAGGCGTTCTCAGGCATCCTTGGGTTTCTGGTTACCTCACAATTTCTTCCCTAGGTTCAACGTTCTGATTGATGTTTCTCTGTTTCTGGATCTATTTTCCCCCCCATCAGTTTATGTTGTTCATTATATTCCACAAATGAGTGAGATCATGTGATATTTATCTTTCTCTGCCTGGCTTATTTCACTAAGCATAATGTTCTCCATCTCCATCCATATTGTTGTAAATGGTAAGAGCTCCTTCTTTTTTACCGCAGCATAGTATTCCATTGTGTAGATGTACCACAGTTTTTTAATCCACTCATCTGCTGATGGGCACTTAGGCTGTTTCCAAATCTTAGCTATTGTGAATTGTGCTGCTATGAACATAGTGGTGCATATATCCTTTCTGATTGATGTTTCCAGTTTCTTGGGATATATTCCTAGAAGTGGGATCATTGGGTCAAATGGGAGTTCTATTTTTAGTTTTTTGAGGAAACTCCATACTGTTCTCCACAATGGCTGCACCAGTCTGCATTCCCACCAGCAGTGCACGAGGGTTCCTTTTTCTCCACATCCTCGCCAGCACTTGTCATTTGTTGACTTGTTGATAATGGCCATTCTCACAGGTGTGAGATGGTACCGCATTGTTGTTTGGTTTGCATCTCTCTAATGATTAGTGATTTAGAGCAGGTTTTCATATGTCTCTTGGCCTTCCTTCTGTCTTCTTTCAAAAAGTGTCTATTTAGATCAGTTGCCCATTTTTTGATTGGGTTGTTTATCTTCTTTTGGTTAAGCTGCATGACTTCCCTGTAAATGTTGGAGATTAAACCCTTATCGTTGACATCATTGGCAAATATGTTCTCCCATGAGTGGGCTTTCTTGTTGTGTTATTGATTGTTTCCTTTGCTGTGCAAAAGCTTTTTATTTTGATGTAGTCCCATTTGTTTATTTTCTCTTTAGCTTCCATTGCCCTAGGAGCAGTACCAGCGAAGAAGTTCTTTTGGCATATGTCAGAGATTTTTCTGCCTGTAGATTACTCTAGTATTTTTATGGTTTCCTGTCTTATTATTTAAGTCCTTGATCCATTTTGAGTTTATTTTTGTGTATGGTGTAAGTTGGTGGTCTAGTTTCATTTTTTTGCATGTATCTGTTCAATTGTCCAAACACCATTTTTTGAAGAGACTGTCTTGACTCCATTGTATGTGCATGCCTCCTTTGTCAAATATTAATTGAGCAAAGTGATTTGGATCAATTTCTGGCTTCTCTATTCTATTCCATTGATCTATATGTCTGTTATTGTGCCAATACCAGGCAGTTTTGAGAACACTGGCTTTGTAATACAGCTTGAAATCTGGTATGGAGATCCCACCTACTTTATTCTTCTTTCTCAGGATTGCTGTGGCTATTCGGGGTCTTTTTATTCCAGATAAATTTTTGGTAAGTTCGTTCTAGGTCTGTGAAGTATGCCATTGGTATTTTAATGGGAAGTGCATTGAAATTATAGATTGCTTTGGGTAGTATGGACATTTTGATGATGTTGATTCTACCAATCCATGAGCATGGTATGTTCTTCCATCTGTTTATGTCTTTCTCTATCTCTTTTGTCAGTGCTGTGTAGTTTTCCGCGTATAGGTCTTTTACCTCCTTAGTTAAGTTTATTCCTAGGTATCTTAATTTTTGTGGTGTGATGGTAAATGGGATTGCTTTTTTAGTCTCTCATTCTGTAAGTTTATAATTGGTATAGAGAAATGCCATAGATTTCTTAGCATTTATTTTGTATCCTGCTACTCTGCCAAATTCATTTATTAAGTCTACTAATTCTTTGATGGTGTCTTTAGGGTTTTCTATGTACAGTATCATGTCATCTGCAAATAAGGACAGTTTTACTTCTTCTTTTCCAATTTGGATGCCTTTTATTTCTTCTTCTTGTCTGATTGCAATGGCTAGTATTTCCAACACTATGTTGAACAGGAGTGGTGAGAGTGGGCATCCCTGTCTTGTTCCTGTTCTTAGGGGAAATGGTATTAGTTTTTGCCCATTGAGTATGATGTTGGCTGTGGGTTTGTCATATATGGCTTTTATTATGTTGAGGTATGATCCTACTATTCCCAGCTTGCTGAGAGTTTTTATCAAGAAAGGGTGTTGGATTTTGTCAAATGATTTTTCTGCATCAATTGATATGACTATATGGTTTTTATCTCTTAATTTGTTTATGTGATGTATCACGTTTATTGATTTGAGAATATTGTACCATCCTTGCATCCCTGGGATAAATCCTACTTGGTCGTGGTGTATGATCTTTCTGATGTATTGCTGGAGTCGATTTGCTAGAATTTTGTTGAGGATTTTGGCATCTATGTTCATGAGGGATATTGGCCTGTAATTCTCTTTCATTGTGTTATCTTTATCTGGTTTTGGTATTAGGGTGATGCTGGCTTCATAGAATGAGCTTGGAAGTGTTCCTTCTTCTTGAATTTTCTGGAATAGTCTGAGGAGGATAGGTTTTAGCTCTTCCTTGAATGTTTTATAAAACTCTCCTGTGAAGCTGTCTGGCCCTGGGCTTTTGTTTGCTGGAAGCATTTTGATGACTGCTTCAATTTCTTCCATAGTTATCAGCCTATTGAGATTTTTAGTCTCTTCCTGAGTAAGTTTTGGAAGGTTGTGTTTTTCTAGGAATGTGTCCATTTCCTCCAGGTTGTCTAGTTTGTTGGAGTAGAGTTGTTCATAGTATTTTTTGACAAGCCTTTGTATTTCTGTGGGGTATGTTGTTATTTCTCCTCTTTCATTTCTGATTTTGTTTATTTGGGTCCTCTCTCTTTGCTTCTTGGTGAGCCTTGCTAGAGATTCATCAATCTTGTTTATCCTTTCAAAGAACCAGCTCTTGGTTTTGTTGATCTTGTGTATTGTTTTTTTGGTCTCTATGTCATTCATTTCTGCTCTGATCTTTATTATTTCCTTTCTTCTGCTCACTGTGGGCTTTTCTTGTTGCTCCCTTTCTAATTCTTTGAGTTGTTGAGTTAGATGATCTATTACCATTTTTTCTTGTTTTTTGAGGTAAGCCTGTAGAGCAATACATTTCCTTCTCAGGACTGCTTTCATTGTGTCCCATAGGATTTGCAATGTTGTGTTTTTATTGTCATTAGTCTCCAGGATGTTTTTAATTTCTTCTTTGATATCATTGATAACCCAATCATTGTTTAGTAGCATGCTATTAAGTTTCCAAGTGTTTGAATTTTTTGGAATGTTTTTATTGTAGTTTATTTCTAATATTATGCCATTGTGGTCTGAGAAAATGCTTGATATGATTTCAATCTTTTTGAATTTGGGGAGACTTTGCTCGTTACCCAATATGTGGTCTATTTTTGAGACTGTCCCATGTGCACTTGAGAAGAATGTATATTCCATGGCTTTGGGGTGAAATACTCTGAATATGTCAATTAGGTCCATCTGATGTAGTGTGTCATTTAGAATTGCTGTTTCTTTGCTGATTTTTTGTCCAGAGGATTTATCCATTGATATCAGTGGTGTATTAAAGTCCCCTACTATGATTGTATTGATGTCGATCTCTCCCTTGATATCTTCCAGCAGATATTTTATATATTTGGGCACTCCTGCGTTGGGTGCATATATGTTTACCAGAGTTATATCTTCTTGCTGGATTGCTCCCTTTAGTATTATGTAGTGGCCTTCCTTATCTCTTATTATGGCCTTTACGTTGAGGTCTATTTTATCTGATATAAGTATCGCAACCCCAGCTTTTTTCTCATTTCCATTTGCCTGAAAAATGTTTTTCCATCCCTTCACTCTCAGTCTGTGTGAATCTTTTGCTCTAAGGTGGGTCTCTTGTAGACAGCAAATATATGGGTCATGTTTTCTTATCCATTCAGCTACCCTATGTCTTTTGATTGGTGCATTTAATCCATTTACGTTTACTGTTATTATTGACAAGTACCTGTTTGTTGACATATTTTTCCTTAGTGTTTGTGTTTCTTCTTGCCTTTCTCTTTCTTCTTTTTACAGCAGCCCCTTTAGCATTTCTTGCATTGCTGGCTTGGTAGTGATGAACTCTCTTATCCCTTTTTTGTCTGTGAAGCTTCTGCTTCCACCTTCAATTTTGAATGATAGCCTTGCTGGGTATAGTATTCTTGGATTCAGTCCCTTGTTTTGCATCACTTTGTATATTTAATTCCATTCCCTTCTGGCCTTGTGTGTTTCTGTTGAGAAATCAGTTGATATTCTGATAGGAGATCCCTTGTAGGTAACTTTCTGTTTCTCTCTGGCAGCCTTTAAGATTCTTGCTTTGTCGTTGGTGTTCATCAATTTAATTATGATGTGTCTTGGTGTTGGTCTTTTGGGGTGCAACTTGTTTGGGACTCTGTGTACTTCTTGGACTTGGATAGTTTTTTTCTTGCCAATATCAGGGAAGTTTTCTGTCATTATTTCTTCTAACAAGTTTTCTGTTGCTACTCTTCCTCTGTTTTCCTTGCTTCTCTTCCTCTCCTTCTTTTATCCCTATTATTCAAAGGTTGTTTCGTTTTGTGTTGTCCCGAAGCTCCCTTAGGCTCTCCTCTTGCTTTTTAAGTCTTCTTTCCAGTTGCTGCTCTGTTTGTGTGTTTTTTCCTACCTTGTCTTCTAATTCGCTGATGTGGTCCTCAGCCTCTTCTACTCTACTCTTTAAGCCTTCCATTGTGTTCTTTATTGCAGCTACGTCGTTCTTCATCTCCTCTTGGTTTCTTTTCATGTTGGTGACATTTTCATTCAGCTCCTTATAGTTCTCATTGAGTTGTGTATTTGTCATCCATCCGTTTAAACATCCTTATAACGAATACTCTGAATTCTTTCTCTGTTAAGCTGCTAGCCTCAAGTTCATTTAACTCCCTTTCTGGTGATTCCTCTTTTTCCTCCCTTTGGGAATTTCCTTTTTTTCTCCCCATGTTTTCCTGTAATGTTTTAATTGTAGATCCGCTTGCTTTGCTACCCAGGTTCTTTTGGGGATGGTGCTACTGGTTTAATCTCTCATTTCTCCTGGGCTTGGTAATCTAGTGTAGCTCCCTACTTGAGCTACTTGGGTTCTATTGATGTAGGTCTGCAAGCTTGAGTGGCACAACTGTGGTGTCTAAAAATCAGCAGCTATGGAGTGGAGTGTCCCAGTTTTTGCTGTGTTGCACCCTTAGTTGAAATCACGCGTGTCCAGTGGGGACTCACAGTGGCACCCAGGAACCATCTGTTTGGAGAGCTCCCAGTGGCTCCCACTGGCACCCTGTGTGTAGATGGGCTCAGGGTGCCTGCCTGTTGTAAATTCGGTTCTGTGGAGGTGTGTTTGCAGGCGCAGAGCTTTGATGCACTCTGAGGGGCCCTGGCACTGAAGTTAAACAGCTAGGGTGTATGTGGGAAGTTATTCAGGAGAAAGGAGTTCAGAGTTTCTGCTGTGGGGCAGCGCGTCCTTGGCTGTACAGAATCACACCCAGCAGGGGCTCAAAGCAGCTCCCCAGAGGACCCTGTGGATATATGGACTCAGGACGCCTTCCCTTGCTGTGGCCATGAGTTTGCCCGCCCTTGAGTGTGCGCAAACTGGTGGCGCGCCCGCTGGCACAAAGCTTGAGGTACACTGGCCCTGAAGTTGCACCGCAGGGGTGTCTGTGGGCAGTTATTTAGGAAGAGGCAGTGCAGAGATTCTGCTGCAAGTCCGCGCACTCTTGACTGCGCAGAATCACCCCTTTGGGGGCTCTCAGTGGTTCCCAAGCACTGCCTGGGTAGTGGAGTACCTGGGTGCCTATGGGCTGGGGACGCAGCGAATTCTGAGTTCCGACGCTGGGGAAGGGGAGGTTGTACTTACTGCTTTCAGAGGCGCACTGTTGGGGGTGGAGGTCTCAGGGTTTGCGCATCTGCACTGGGGTGGCAGGTCTTCCACCAGAGTGGCTGTAGTGACCAGGTTTGCTTCCGAGACCAGACTGGGTGGTGTAAGTTTAGGATTCTAGTCTCTAGCAGTTCCATTCTTAAAGATGGCGGGGTTTCTTTGCCACTGGTGTCCTCCCCAGAGTGTTTGCAGCGGCCGCGGGGTTTTGCCAACCAAGACTGCCTGGATTGGAAGCCCCCTGGAAGAACTGCAGGGTCTAACTGTCCCTATTTCACTCACACACACACCCACACACGTCCACACACACCTCTATCACTCCTTCACTCCATCACACACTCACCCTCCCTACCTTCCTGCCAGTCGCCATCTTCCGTTCTCTCTAGAAATACAATTTTATTGTGTGTACTTCTCTTGTATCCGGAAACTGTGCTGAACTTACTTATTAGTTCTAGTAATTGTTTTGTAGTTCTTTGGGATTTTCTATATACACCATCATGTCTTCTCCAAATAAGAACAGTTTTATTCCTTCCTTTTCAATTTTGTGCATTTCATATCCTTTTATTGCCTGATAGTACTGGCTAGACCTTTCAGCGTCCTGTTGCATTAGAGTGGTGAGAACAGACATCCTTGCCTTGTTCCCAATCTGAGGAGGAAAACATTGTCATTCACCATTATGTTTAGTTAGCTATTAAGTTTTTTGTAGATACTTTTTTTTTCAAATTGAAGAAATTCCTTTCTTTTCCTATTTCTGAGAGGTGTTTTTTTTTTTAATCATAATAGGTGTTGGGTTTTGTTAAGTGCTTTTATGCATTGATTGATATGATCATGTGGTTGATCTTTAGTTTGTTAATATGGTGGATCACATTGATTTATTTTCCAGATATTAAAACTGTCTTGTGGTAAGAAAGTACTTTCCAGAATGGAAGATGGCGACCAGCAGGAAGGTAGGGAGGGAGAGAGTGTGAGAGAGTGAGGGAGCGATAGAGGAGTGTGTGGACGTGTGTGGTGTGTGTTTGTAAGAGGTAGGGACAGTTAGATTCTACAGGTCTTCCAAGGGGCTGCCAAACCAGGCAGTCTTAGACAGCGGAGCCCTGCTCCCAACGCGGACACTTCTGGGCTGCCAGCGTGTGCACAAAGACCACGCCATCTTGAGAAACAGAGCTGCTTGAGACTAGGATCCTGGCCTCAGCACCACCCTGTCTGGTCTCAGACGCAAACCAGGACCCTGCAGCCACTGGGGACAGAGACCTGTGACCACAGCTGCAGACCAACAGACAACGAGAATCCAGACATCCCAGGCGCAGATTTCTGTGAGTCAAGGAGCCTATCCCCCTCCCTGCAGGCTCTCGGGCAGTGCCACAGTAACTCATAGACCCAACCCTCACACGGGCTGCAACGCTGCTACAGGGATTTGAGCCTGGGAGTGTAGACACTGGGAATCTGCTCCCCCCAACGCAATTGGGTGACCAAACCCGAATCCCACACAGGGCGGCAGTGCCACCTGACTTCAATTCTGGGCAAGCGCACACGGAAGTCTGTTTTCCGCAGCACAGGAGCAGACCTCCTGCCAACACAGTGCTACTGTGTAACTCAGTCCCCCAAGCTGACCGGGACCCCGATTGTCCAGGCGGGAGGCAGCACTGAGCACCACTGACTTGACTCTGTTTCTTATCGCGTGCGACTAGGATACCTGACTCCCAGTGCATTCACACTAAGAACCAGTGACTCCAATTCTTGGTGCATGCACACACAGGGACCCTAATTCTCAGCGAGAGGCCACACGAAGCAACAGAGACTCTGATACTTGATTCTTGGTACAGACACAGAGGAACTCTGACTCCTGGCACACACTGGGGGACTCTGATTTTTGGCAGACGCCAACAGGGTCTCTGTTTCAGCACGGTGCAGGTTGGGTCCCTGATTCTAAGTGCACACACGAGACCACACTGAGCACTGGTAACACTGACCCTGGGAGAGCCTGGTTCCCACCAACCCACGGCAGCCACACGTCTTAGTGTCAGAGCACTTCAGTGACACTCGGGTGGTACGAAGCTCCCACGGCACACGGCCCAGGCCACAGCAACTCGGAGTTTGAACCTTCTGGTGATAGTCAGAATGAGGAAATGACACAATCCCCGGAGGAAAGAAAATGAGGAGTTGCAAAGAAAGGAAATTGGTGAAATTAAAGCATGCAACATGACTGAAAAAGAATTCAGAATAATGGTCATGCAATTCATACATCGGACGGATGAGAAAATCAACTACCTATGCAAGAATCAGAAAGAAATGAAAAGTGATATAGCTACAATCAAAAACACCATGGAAAGTTTCAACAGTAGACTATAAGAAGCAGAGGACTGAATTGGTGAGTTAGAAGTTAAGGTAGAGAAACAAGCTCAATCTGAACAACAACAGGAGAAAAAAATTAAAAAGCAGGAGGAAAGCCTAAGGGAGCTTTAGGACAACATGAAACCAAATAACATAAGAGGGCAGCCAGAAGGACAAGAAGAGCAGCAAGGATTAGAAAATCTATTTGAAGAAATAATGACAGAAAACTTCCTGGATATGGGGAAGAAAATAGTTACACAAGTACAGAAAGTCACAAGATCAATCCCAGAAGACCCACACCAAGACACGTCATAATTTCAATGGCAATATTAACGACAAAGAGAGAATCTTAAAGGCTGCAAGAGAGAGACAGAGAGTTACCTACAAAGGATCCCCCATCAGATTATCAAATGATTTCTCAACAGAAACACATCAAGCTAGAAGGGAATGGAAGGAAGTATACAAAGTGTTGCAAAGCAAAGGACTGAATACAAGAATACTCTATCCAGCAACACTATCAATCAAAATCAAAATTGAAGGGGAAATCAGGAGCTTTGGAGACAAAAAAGAAAAAAGAAAAAAAAAAAGCTGAGGGAAACCACTAAACCAGCAATGCAAGAAATGCTAAAGGGAATGTTGTAAAAAGAAGAAATAAAAAGGTAAGAAGGAACAAAGGCACAAAAATAGAAATGACTACAAACAAATACCTTTCAGTAATAACTTTAAAAGTAAATGGACTAAATGTTCCAATCAAAGACATCAAGTGGCTGAATGAATAAAAAAACAAGACCCATATATATGCTGTCTACAAGAGACCCACCTCAGAACAAGGGACTCACACAGACTGAACGTGAAGGGATGGAAAAATATATTTAAGGCAAATGGAAATGAAAAAAAAGCTAGGGTAGCAATGCTTATATCTGACAAAATAGACCTCAAAGTGAAGGCCATAACAAGAGATAATGAAGGCCACTTCATAATACTAAAGGGATCGATACAACAACAGGATATAACCCGGATAAACATATATGCACCCAATGCAGGAGCACCCAAATACATTAAAAAACTCCTGGAAGATATCAAGGGAGAGATTGACAACAATACAAACATAGTAGGGGACTTAAATACACCACTGACATCACTGAATAAATCCTCTAGACAAAAAATCAGCAAAGATACAGCAATCCTAAATGACTCACTAGATCAGATGGACTTAACTGACATCTTCAGAGTATTTCACCCCAAAGCCATGGAATATACGTTCTTCTCAAGTGCACATGGGACATTTTAAAAAATAGACCACATATTGGGTCACAAGAAAAGTCTCCCCAAATTCAAGAAGATTGAAATCATACCAAGCATCTTCTCAGACCACAACGGCATAATATTAGAAATAAACTACAATAAAAACAATCCAAAAATCTCAAACACTTGGAAGCTGAATAGCATGCTATTAAATAATGATTGGGTTACCAATGAGATCAAAGAAGAAATTAAAAACATCCTGGAAACTAATTACAATAAAAACACAACAATCCAAAATCTATGGGACACAATGAAAGCAGCCCTGAGAAGGAAGTTTATAGCTCTACAGGCCTACCTCAAAAAAAAAAAAAAAAGAAAGAAAGAAAAAGAAAAAAGAAAGAAAGAAATGGTAGTAAATCATCTAACTCTACAACTCAAAGAATTAGAAATAGAGCAAAAAGAAAAGCCCAGAGTGAGCAGAAGGAAGGAGATAATAAAGATCAGAGCAGAAATATATGACATAGAGACCAAAAAAAAACAATACTAAAGATCAATGAAACCAAGAGCTGGTTCTTTGAAAGGATAAACAAGATTGATGAACCTCTAGCAAGGCTCACCAAGAAGCAAAGAGAGAGGACTCAAATAATCAAAATCAGAAATGAGAGAGGCGAAATAACAACAGACCCCACAGAAATACAAAGGATTGTTAAATAATACTATGAGCAACTCTACTGCAACAAACTAGACAAGCTGGAGGAAATGGACATATTCCTAGAAAAATACAATCTTCCAAACCTCAATCAGGAAGAATCTAAAAATCTCAATAGGCCGATAACTACAGATGAAATTGAAGCAGTCATCAAAAAGCTCCCAGCAAACAAAAGCCTGGGTCCAGACGGCTTCACAGGGGAGTTATACCAAACACTAACAGAAGAACTAAAACCTATCCTCCTCAGACTATTCCAAAAAAAAATTCAAGAAGAAGGAACACTTCCAAGCTCATTCTATGAAGCCAGCATTACCCTAATACCAAAACCAGATAAAGACAACACAATGAAAGAGAATTATAGGCCAATATCCCTCATGAACATAGATACCAAAATCCTCAACAAAATTCTAGCAAATCAGATCCAGCAATAGATCAGAAAGATCATACACCATGACCAAGTAGGATTTATCCCCGGGATGCAAGGATGGTACAATATCCACAAATCAATAAACGTGATACATCACATAAATAAATTGAGAAATAAATCACATAGTCATATCATTTGACACAGAAAAAAACATTTCACAAAATCCAACACCCCATCTTGATCAAAAATCTCAGCAAGGTGGGAATAGAAGGATCATACCTCAACATAATAAAAGCCATATATATGACAAACCCACAGCCAACATCATACTAAATGGACAAAAACTAAAACCATTTCCCCTAACAACAGGAACAAGACAGGGATGCCCACTCTCACCTACTCCTGTTAGACATAGTACTGGATGTACTAGCCATTGCAAGTAGACAAGAAGAAGAAATAAAAGACATCCAAATTGGAAAAGGAGAAGTAAAACTGTCCTTATTCGCAGATGACATGATATTGTACATAGAAAACCCTAAAGACACCATCAAAAAATTAATAGACTTAATAAATGAATTCGGCAATATAGCAGGATACAAAATTAATGCCAAGAAATCTATGGCATTTCTTTACACCAATAGTGAACTTACAGAGGGAAAGACTAAAAAAGCAATCCCATTTACCATCGCACCAAAAAAATTAAGATACCTAGGAGTAAACTTAACTAAGGAGGTAAAAGACCTATACGTGGAAAACTACAGGACACTGAAAAAAGAGCTAGAGAAAGACATAAACAGATGGAAGAACATACTACATTCATGGATTGGTAGAATCAACATAATTAAAATGTCCATACTACCCAATGCAATCTATAGATTCAATGCACTCCCCATCAAAATACCAATGGCATATTTTGCAGACCTAGAAAGAACTCTCCAAAAATTCATCTGGAATAAAAAAGGACCCCAAATAGCTGCAGAAATCCTGAGAAAGAAGAACAAAGTAGGTGGGATCTCAATATCAGATATCAAGCTGTATTACAATGCCACTGTTCTTAAAACAGCCTGTTACTGGCACAATAACAGACATATAGATCAATGGAATAGAAGAGAGAACCCAGAAATTGACCCAAACCACTATGCCCAATCAAAATTTGACAAAGGAGGCATGAACATACAATGGAGTCAAGACAGTCTCTTCAACAAATGGTGTTGCAAAAATTGGACCGATACATGCAAAAAAAAAAAAAAAAGAAACTAGACCACCAACTTACACCATACACAAAAATAAACTCAAAATGGATAAAGGACTTAAACAGGAGACAGCAAACCATAAAAATACTAGAGGAATCCACAAGCATCGAAATCTCAGACATATGCTGAAGCAATTTCTTCAACTGATACTGTTCCTAGGGCAATGGAAACTAAAGAGAAAATAAACAAATGGGACTACATCAAAATAAAAAGCTTTTGCACAGCAAAAGAAACCATCAACAAAACAACAAGAAATCCCACTGTATGGGAGAACATATTTGCCAATGTTATCTCCAATAAGGGTTTAATCTCCATCATTTACAGGGAACTCATACAACTTAACAAAAGGAAGATAAACAATCCAATCAAAAAATGGGCAAGGGACCTAAATAGAACCTTTTTGAAAGAAGACAGAAGGAAGGCCAAGAGACATATGAAAACATGCTCAAAGTCACTAATTATCCAAGAGATGCAAATCAAAATGACAATGCGGTACCATCTCACATCTGTCAGAATGGCTATCATCAACAAACTAACAAATGACACGTGTTGGCGAGGATGCGGAGGAAAAAGAACTCTTTTGCACTGCTGGTGGGAATGCAGACTGGTGCAGCCACTGTGGAAAGCAGTATGGAGTTTCCTCAAAAAACTAAAAATGGAAGTCCCATTTGACCCAGTGATCCCACTTCTAGGAATATACCCCAAGAATCTAGAAACACCAATCAGAAAGGATATATGCACCCCTATGTTCATAGCAGCACAATTTACCATAGCTATGATTTGGAACCAGCCTAAATGCCCATCAGTAGATGAGTGGATTAAAAAACTGTGGTACATCTACACAATGGAATACTATGCTGCAGTAAAAAAAGAAGGAATTCTTACCATTTGCAACAGCATGGATGGAACTGGAGAGCATTATGCTAAGTGAAATAAGCCAGGCAATGAAAGATAAATACTGCATGATCTCTCTCATTTATGGACTATAATGAGCAACATAAACTGATGTACAAAACAGATCCAGAGACAGAGAAGCATTGATCAGACTGTCAAACATCAGAGGGAAGGTAGGGGAGGGTGGGGGTACAGGGGAGAGATCAACCAAAGGACTTGTATACATGCATATAAGCCTAACCAATGGACACAGACACCAGGGGGGTGAGGGCATGAGTGGTGGTGGTGTGGGTGAGAGTTAATGGAGGGATGAGGACACATATGTAATACCTTAATCAATAAAGAAATTTAAAAAAAACTGTCTTGCATCCCTGGAATAGATGCCACTTGATAATGGTGTATAATTCTTACATATTATTGAATACTAGCGTTCCCATTGCAGGAAGAATCCTGCAATAGGGTTTCCTGCTGTACTCTATCCCGCCCTGCCTGCTCTCCTCCCTTCTCCCCCGCCCCACCTTCTCCGCCAGCCTGCCTGCTCTCCTTCCTTCTCCCCCAGCCCCGCCTCCGCTCCTCTCTTCTCCTCCCCCCCAGCTTGCTTGCTTCTCCGCAGCTTTGCTCCCTTCTGCAGCTCTTGGCTTCTTTCTACGCTGTCTTGATATGCAAATTAACCACCATCTTGGTTGGGGTAATTTGCATACTCGTCCTGATTGGCTGGTGGGCGTGGCTTGGCTGGTGGGCGTAGCTTGGGTGTAGCGAAGGTGCGGTCAATTTGCATATTTGTCTATTATTGGGTAGGATTATTTGCTAATGTTTTGAGGTGGTTTGCTTCTATATTCATGAGGGGTATTGGTTTGTAGTTTTTGTGTGTGACTATCATCTGGTTTTGACATCAAGGTAATACTAGCTTCATAAAATAACTTGGAAAGTAGTTTCTCCTCTTCTATTTTCTGGGAGAGATTGTGTAGGATTGGTATTAGTTATTTAAGCATTTGGTAGAATTCTCCAGTGAAACCATGGGACCTGGAGATTTCTTTTTGGGAGTTTTGAATTTAATTCAATTCCATTTTCCTAATACTGTAATTAAAGGGCTATTTAAATCACGTATTTTCTATTGAATGTTTTTCTTTGTCAAGCAATTGGTTGATCCCATCAAAATTCTCAAAGTGTGTAGAGTTGTTCTTAATGTTCCATTATTATCCTTTTGATACCCAAAAGGTCTGTAATTATATTCATTTTGTTCCCGATATTAATAACTTGTGGGTTTTTGTCTTACTAGAGTTTGTCAATTTTACTGATCTTTTCAAATTGATTTTCTCCAATTGTTTTGCTGTTTTCAATGTTATTGATTTCTGCTCTTATTTTAATTTCCTTTCTTCTGTTTGTTTTGGCTTTTAATTTTATTTATTGTTTATTTATTTTGGCTTTATTCTTCTTTTTCTAGTTTATTAGGTAGGGACTTAAATTATTGATATAAGATCCTTTTTTAGTATAAACATTTTCTGTTATAAATTTCCGTTTAAAGTTGCATCCCACAAATTTTGCTCTGTTGTATTTTCATTTTCATTCAGTTCAGTGTATTTTTAAATTTCTCTTGAGATTTCATGTTTGACCTATGGATTATTTAGAGGGGTTCTGTTTAGTTTTCAAGTGTTTAGGTATTTTCCTGTTATTGATTTCTACTTTGATTTCATTATGGTAACAGAATATAGTCAATTTATTTCAATTGTTTTTAATTTGTTGAGGATTTTTTTATGGCACAGGATATGGTCTAACATAGTCTGTGTTCCATGGGCACTTGAAAATAATGTGTATTTTTCTCTTGTTGGATGGAGTGTTCTATAAATGTCAAATCTGATCCTGTTGCTTGAGGGTCTTGTTGAGTTCTTCTATATGCTTGCTGATTTTCTGTCTAGTAGGTCTATCCCAATTCTCCACTCAGCCTTCTCTGACATCACCCCAATACAGTTGTCTGCAGTACCTGGTTACAGTTTAGTAAAGGTGTAAATCTATATTTTCAAATTTTCCTCTGCAGGTGGGGTTGGGGATGGGGCCACTTTTTTTTTTTCTTGTGGTATTTGACTGGAGTAGAGCAGCTATTGTCTAAAATTTTCTGCCTTTCAAATATACCTCCTTTTCTGGTCCTTTGGTTAGAGAAACAGGCTTATTTTTGTTTTGATTTCTCGTCTTGCACTTATTGGTGTTTCCACTTTGCAAGCATTTTAAGCTTTGGCTCTGAAATATATGAGGCAAGACAGAAATTCAGGAAACTTATCACCATGTCATTCCTTGAGCCCTGAGGTCTCTTTCTGGTATACCTTCTTTTATTCACCTTTCAGAATCTTTTTGTGGTTGTTTTATTTATGACTTTCAGGGGTTTTAGTTGTACTTAGTGTTTAGTTTTACTTAGTGGGAGGAATAGGGAAAAGTTTATCTACTCTGTCTTCCTAGGAGCAAAAGTTCTAATTTATTCCTTTAAAATTGCATAATATGGTAGAGTATAACATTCATGAGATTTTAGCTGTTTTCCTATTTGATGAACACAAGTTGTTTTAAAATTTTGATGGTTGATATGACAATAAACGTCCATTTAATAAACATTAGTGTACATATGCAACAGTTACGTTAGGATAGATGCTAAGAAGTGGAGTTGCTGGCTAATGGGGATGAGTATTTTACATACTAATAGATGTTGCATAATTCCTACTGAAATGACTGTACTCCACCCAGCAGTGTAAGAGCTTAGCAGTTTTGCTCACCTTGATGTCAATACTTGATATAATCAAACTTTTAATTACTGATGTGATGTGCGAAAGATGGTATCTGATGGTTGTTTTCATTTACATTTCTTTGGTTACTAGCTGTTGAACAATTATTCTTTTTTTTTCTTTCCACTTCCACTTTTTATTTTTTTATTGTTTTAAGTATTACATATAGTAGTACATATATCTCCTTTTTTTCCCCATTGACCTTCCCCCAGTCTCCCCCAACTCCTGTCGCATGCCCTAATCCCACCCCCCCCCCAGTATCTTGTGTCCATTGGCTGTGCCCATATGCATGCATACAAGTCCTTCGGTTCATTTCTCTTCCCCCCTCGCCAACATTCCCAGCCCACCTATGTAATCCGTCAGTCTGTTCGATGCTTTACTGCCTCTGTATCTATCTTTTTGTTCATCAGGTTATAATGTTCCTTATTTTCCATAAATGAGTGATATCATGTGGTATTTTCCTTTCATTTCCTGGCTTATTTCACTTAGCATAATGCTCTCCAGTTCCATCCATGCTGCTGCAAATGGTAGGAATTCCTTCCTTTTATAGCAGCGTAGTATTCCATTGTGTAGATGTACCATAGTTTTCTAATCCACTCATCTGCTTATGGGCATTTAGGCTGTTTCCAAATCTTAGCTATGGTAAATTGTGCTGCTATGAACATAGGGGTGCATATATCCTTTCTGATTGGTGTTTCTAGATTCTTGGGATATATTCCTAGAAGTGGGATCACTGGGTCAAATGGGAGTTCCATTTTTAGTTTTTTAGGAAACTCCATACTGTTCTCCACAGTGGCTGCACCAGTCTGCATTCCCACCAGCAGTGCACGAGGGTTCCTTTTTCTCCGCATCTGCGCCAGCACTTGTTGTTCGTTCATTTGTTGATGATAGCCATTCTGACATGTGTGAGATTTGTCGTTTTGATTTGCATCTCACACAAATCAATAAATTCTGATTGATTTTGAGCATGTTTTCAAATGTCTCTTGGCCTTCCTTCTGTCTTCTTTCAAAAAGATTCTATTTAGGTCCGTAGCCCATTTTTTTATTGGATCATTGATCTTCCTTTTATTAAGTTGTATGAGTTCCCTATAAATGTTGGAGATTAAACCTTTATCTGTGATAACATTGGCAAATATGTTCTCCAATAGAGAGGGCTTTCTTGTTGATTTGTTGATGGTTTCTTTTGCTGTGCAAAAGCTTTTTATTTTGATGTAGTCCCATTTGTTTATTTTCTCTTTAGTTTCCATTGCCCTAGGAGCGGTATTGGTAAAGGAACTGCTTCGGCATATGTCGGAGATTTCACTGCCTTTGGATTCCTCTAGTATTTTTATGGTTTCCTGTCTTCTGTTTAAGTCCTTTATCCATTTTGAGTTTATTTTTGTGTAGTGCAAGTTAGTGATCTAGTTTCATTTTTTTGCATGTATCTGTCCAATTTTCCCAACAAAATTTATTGAAGAGACTGTCTTGGCTCCATTGTATGTTCATGCCTCCTTTGTCAAATATTAATTGAGCCTAGTGGTTTGGGTCAATATCTGGGTTCTCTATTCTATTCCATTGGTCTATATGTCAGTTTTTGTGCCAGTACCAGGCTGTTTTAAGAACAGTGGCTTTGTAATACAGCTTGAAATCTGATATTGAGATCCCACCTACTTTGTTCTTTCTCAGGATTGCTGCGGCTATTCAGGATCTTTTTTTTATTCCAGATGAATTTTTGGAGAGCTCTTTGTGGTCTGTGAAATATGCCGTTGGTATTTTAATGGGGAGTGCATTAAATCTATAGATTGCTTTGGGTAGTATGGACATTTTAATAATGTTGATGATACCAATCTATGAACACGGTATGTTCTTCCATCTGTTTATGTCTTCCTCTATCTCTTTTGTCAGTGTCCTGGAGTTTTCTGCATATAGGTCTTTTACTTCCTTAGTTAAGTTTATTCCTAGGTATCTTAATTTTTTTGGTGCAATGGTAAATGGGATTGCTTTTTTAGTCTCTCTTTCTGCAAGTTCACTATTGGTGTAAAGAAATGCCATAGATTTCTTGGCATTAATTTTGTATCCTGCTACATTGCCAAATCCATTTATTAAGTCTAATAGATTTTTGATGGAGTCTTTAGGATTTTTTTGTACAATATCATGTCATCTGCAAATAAGGACAGTTTTACTTCTTTTCCAATTTGGATACCATTTATTTCTTTTTCTTGTCTGATTGCAATGGCTAATACTTCCAGTACTATGTCGAACAGGAGTGGTGAGAGTGGGCATCCCTGTCTTATTCCTGTTCTTAGGGGAAATGGTTTTAGTTTTTGCCCATTGAGTATGATGTTGGCTGTGGGTTTGTCATATAAGGTTTTTATTATGTTGAGGTATGATCCTTCTATTCCCACCTTGCTGATAGTTTTTATCAAGAAAGGGTGTTGGATTTTGTCAAATGCTTTTTCTGCATCAATTGATATGACTATGTGGTTTTTATCTCTCAATTTGTTTATGTAATGTATCACATTTATTGATCTGCGGATATTGTACCATCCTTGCATCCCTGGGATAAATCCTACTTGGTCATGGTGTATGATATTTCTGATGTACTGATGGATATGATTTGCTAGAAGTTTGTTGGGGATTTTGGCATCTCTGTTCATGAGGGATATTGGCCTGTAATTCTCTTTCATTGTGTTGTTTTTATCTAGTTTTTGTATTAGGGTGATGCTGGCTTCATAGAATGAGCTTGGAAGTGTTCCTTGCTCTTGAATTTTTTGGAATAGTCTGAGGAGGATAGCTTTTAGTTCTTCCTTAAATGTTTGGTAAAACTCCCCTTGAAGCCATCTGGCATCGGGCTTTTGTTTGCTGGGAGCTTTTTGATGACTGCTTCAATTTCTTCCATAGTTATTGGCCTATTGAGATGTTTAGATTCTTCCTGATTGAGATTTGGAAGATTGTATTTTTCTAGGAATATGTCCATTTCCTCCAGGTTGTCCAGTTTGTTGGAATAGAATTGTTCATAGTATTTTTAACAATCCTTTGTATTTCTGTGGGGTCTGTTGTTATTTCTCATCTTTCACTTCTGATTTTGTTTATTTGGGTCCTCTCGCTTTGCTTCTTGATGAGTCTGGCTAGAGGTTCATCAATCTTGTTTATCCTTTCAAAGAACCAGCTCTTGGTTTTGTTGATCTTTTGTATTGTTTTTTTTTTTTGGTCTCTACATCATTCATATCCACTCTGATCTTTATTATTTCCTTCCTTCTGCTTATACTGGGCTTTTCTTGTTGCTCTCTTTCTAGCACTTTGTGTTGTAGGGTAAGGTAATTTATTACCATTGTTTCTTGTGTTTTTTTTTTGCAGTAGGCTTGTAGAGCTATGAACTTCCCTCTCAGGACTGCTTTCACTGTGTCCCATAGATTTTGGATTGTTGTGTTTTCATTGTCGTTTGTTGCCATGATGTTTTTTATTTCTTCTTTGATCTCTCTGGTAACCCAGTCATTGTTTAATAGCATGCTATTTAGTCTCCATGTGTTTGATTTTTTAGATTGTTTTTATTGTAGTTGATTTCCAGTTTTATGCCATTGTGATCTGAGAAGATGCTTGATATGATTTCCATCTTCTTGAATTTGAAGAGACTTTGCCTGTGACTCAATATATGGTCTCTCTTTGAAAATGACCCATGTGCACTTGAAGAATGTATATTCTGTGGCTTTGGGGTGCAATGTTCTAAGATGTCAATTCATTCCATCTGGTCTATTGAGTCATTTAAGATTGATGTTTCTTTATTGATTTTTTGTTCAGAGGATTTGTCCAATGGTGATAGTGGGGTATTAAAGTCCCCTACTATGATTGTATTGCTGTCAATCTCTCCCTTGATTTCCTCCAGGAGTTTTTTTTATGTATTTCGGTGCTCCTTTATTGGGTGCATATATGTTTACCAGAGTTATTTCTTCTTGTTTGATTGCTCCCTTTAGTATTATGAAGTGGCCTTCCTTATTTCTTTTTATGTCCTTCACTTTGATATATAATTTGTCAGATATAAGTATTGCTACCCCAGCTTTTTTTTTTCATTTCCATTCGCCAGAAAAACCTTTTTCCATCCCTTCACACCCAGTCTGTGTCCGTCTTTTTTTCTGAGGTGGGTTTCCTGTAGACAGCAGATAAATGGGTCATGTTTTCTTATCCACTCAGTTACCCTATGTCTTTTGATTGGGGCATTTAATCCATTTGCATTTAAAGCTATTATTGATAGGTATTTATTTGTAGCCATTTTTATTCTTTAACCCTGTGTTCCTTCTTGCTTCTTATTTCTCCTTTTTCAGCAGACCCTTTAGCATTTCTTGCATTGCTGGTTTGGTGGTGATAAACTCCCTTAGTCCTTTTTTGTCTGTGAAGCTCCTGATTTCACTCTCTATTTTGATTGATAGCTTTGCTGGGTACAGTATTCTTGCATTCAGACCCTTCCTTTGCATGACTTTGTATATTTCATTCCATTCCCTTATGGCCTGACGTGTTTCTGTTGAGAAATCAGTCGCTAGTCTGATGGGGGATGCTCTTACTTTGTCGTTGGTGTTTGCCAATTTAATTATAATATGCATTGACGTCGGTCTTTTGGGGTTGATTTTGCTTGAGACTCTGTGAGCTTCTTGGATTTGTGTGGGGTTTTCTTCCCTATATCAGGGAAGTTTTCTGTCATTATTTCTTCAAACAGGTTTTCTATTCCTTTTTAAGTTTCCTCTCCTTCTGGCACCCCTATTATGTGGTTATTGTTTCATTTTGTATTCTCCCAAAGTTCCCTTAGGCTCTCCTCCTGCTTTTTAATTTTTTTTCTAGAAGCTGCTCTGCTTGGGTATTTTTTTCCTACCTTGTCTTCTATCTCATTGATGAGGTCCTCTGCTTCTTCTAGTCTTCTTCATTTCTTCTTGGTTCTTCTTCATTTCCTCTTGGTTCTTACACATATTGTTGAATTTGATTTCCATTCTTTTCATCCACCTTATGAAAATTTCTCTGAATTCTTTCCCTGACATGTTGCTTGTCTCCATTTTGTTTGCTTCCTTTTCTGCTGATGCCTGCTTTTCTTTCGTATGCGGGCTGTTTCTTTGTCCCCTCATGGTCTCTCTTCTCCGGTTGTCTGGTTATGTAGTTCCCTCTCTCCTGTGTTGATTTATAGACAAAAAATACAACACAACAAGGCACAATGCACAAGGTACTGAACACAAATGTATTCACATTAATAACCCCAAATAATGATGACCACCAGAGAAAGGCGAAGTAGAGGATAAGAAAGAAAGAAGAAGACAAAAAAAAGGAGTGCAAAAATGAAATTGGGAAAAGGAAGAAATTAAGAGAGAAAAGAAAGAGAATAAGAAAGAAGAGGGGAAAACACTATTTATATGGGGAGGAAACTCCAATAGAACTGCCACTGATCCCAACAAATGCTAGCAACAAATACCTTGAGATGAATGCAAACTACAAAGAACAACTAATATCAAACGAGATGAGGGAAAACAGAAGCAAAAAACAAACAAAAACAAAAACAAAAAACAAAAAAGAAAAAGTGAAACAATCTCACAAACAAGCATAAAACCAATATAATCAACAATCAAGCAAACAACAACAAAAGGACAGAGAAAAATAAACAATTTGGATAGTGAAGAAAGAGAAGAGAGAGGTGTGTATGGACTTGGAGCAGGGGATTGGGAATTATATATATATATAGTGAAATTTTAATGGGGGTAAAAAGAAGGAATAGGGAAAATCTAAAGAAGGAATAGGGTGAGAGAAACACGACAACAAAAAGGGAAAAGTGAGGAAGAGAGTGTTGGCATAAAGGTAAAGTTGAGACAGAGTAAAATTATGCTAAAGGAAAGATGAAAATAGAATGTAGAACACTAATCCCAAAGTAAAATAAAGAGAAAATAAAAATGACACTTTAAAAAATAAAGTAAAATAGTAGTAGTAATAATACTAATTGGAAATAAAAATGTAATAATTAAAAAGGTAAAATCTAGTGAGGAAAAAAGAAAAAAATTAGTTTTTTAAGTAAAAGATGAAAAAAATAAATAAATAAAAATGTGAAGTAGTGAAGGTCATTCACTTCCTCTACTGTTCTGTTTGGCATGCCTATTTCCTAGTCAGGACAGTATTGAAGATCCCTGCGTTCCTCTGCTCCTCAGTGTTGTAGGCCACAGTCCTGATTTTCAAGCAGGCAGTACGTCTTTATTTCTTAGAGTCCTTTATTTGTGTTTACACAAGAGTCAATTTGTGATTCAACCCCTGGGTGGCAGTGTTTCTGGATTGACCTCTGGGTCTATAGGTCCTCTCTAGCTAGTGTTTAGATTTTGTTTTCCCCGTGGCACTTAATACCGGTTTGAGGGATTGGGGTGCCCCAGAGATGGTTCTCTGATCGTTATTCCCTGCTCTGATCTCCAGGTTCCAGAAAAACAACTTTCTCCTGCAGTCTCTTAGAGTGTCCCCAATTGGGTGATCCTATGTATTGGGCTTAGGAATCAAAATCAAGGATTTAAAGAGGGGAAAAAAAAAAAGAGCCAGAGTAAGTGTGCGAAATCCGGTGCTGCGTGCAAGTATGTGCAGTCTTTTTTCCCCTTGGGTCTAAGCAGCTGGCACACTTTTAAAATTCTTAGGCTGCCCTTTTGCACCCAGTTCAGCTATGGGTTGCTTTTTAGAGTTCCCTTCTGTTAGCAGCTCTGCGGACCCCCTTCCACATTTGCAGATCACACCAGCCCCAATGGCCACAGATTTTTATGGGCGCAGACTTCACCGGATCCTCCAGCTCCTGCCATGCACGTTTCTCTCTCCTGCCCAGACCACAGACCTCACCTTATCCCACGGGAAATCTGACCTTTCCATGAGGGGGTGCAGAGCTCCTCTGAATCCACATGCTCACATCACTTGGGAACCGGTGTTCCCGGGTTCACAGCTGTTCCCTGGGTGTTGTTGCTGTAGATTCCCGGGCTTTTCAGGCTTCCGACAACATCCCCTCTCCCCTTCAAGATGGCGCAGTCTCAGCATCAGAGCTGGTCGCTCTGGGAGGGAACTCAGCAGCAGTGCAGGCTGCCCGGTCAGGGGAACCCTGTCCAGCAACCTCCCACAGTCCCATGGAGTATAGCTGTCGCTCAACTCACCAACAAACACTCCCCATGCGACCACACACTCTCCCTTTGTTCTCTCACTCACACACTATCTTGCAGTCTGCTTTCCCGTCAGCAGCCATCTTCCAACCTCCTCCAGATCCATACTTCTTGTAATAAGACTGTATTTCCCTAAACTTGATCCTTAGCATGTCTTTTATTCTATGAGAAGAAAAATACTTGTTATGTTGGAGTAGGTTAGCTTATATAAGTAGTGTTGTATCTTTACATGCTTTTAAATTATCAAACTTTAAAAAATGACAACTTCTTTTCCATCAGCTAGGTAAAATTCCTTAACTATTAACCATGATACTTAAAACAATGTTAAAATATTTTTAAAATAAGACTCTGAGAAAAGATTTATATATAACCTTTTTGAAGTTAATTTTTAAATCCTAAAGATTTGAAATCTTAAAGGGCTACATATTCCTTTATTTTCCATGTTTATAAAAAATGCTGGCAGTTCTGGCAGGGTAACTCAGTTAGTTGGAGCGTTGTCCCAATTCCCCAAGGTTGTAGGTTCAATCTCCGTGTGGAACAACAAATTGATGTTTCTCTTTCTCCCTTCCTCTGACTGCTCCACACCCAACCAGAAACCACTCCGAGCGGGCAGCTCTGTCTTCACTTCACTTACTTGTTGAACAATTTTTCAAATATCTACTGGCCATTTGAACAGACTGACCATAATTTTTGCCATATTTCCTTTTCTTTTTTTGCCATATTTCTTTTGAGTTTTTGCTTTTGATTGATTTACAGAAATTATATATTAATTAATTTTTATTTAATATTTTGCAAATAATATATTTCTTCCATATTATCTTTTATTTAACTTGATTGATAGCTTTTATTTAAGAATTTTGTTTATGTAGATTCAAATTTATGAACCATTCCTTTATGGCTTTTGTGTTGTGACCAAAATCACAATATACATCTACATATTTATTTTATTTTATTTTATTTTTATTTTATTTTATTTTATTTTTTATTCTTTATTGATTAAGGTATTACATATGTGTCCTTACGCCTCCCATTACCCCTCATCCCCCAGTTCATACCCTCTCCCTGATAGTGTCTGTGTCCATTGGTTATGCTTATATGCATGCATACAAGTCCCTTGGTTGGTCTCTTCCCATTCCCACACCCTCCCCTGCCTTCCCTCTGAGGTTTGATGGTCTGATCAATGCTTCTCTGTCTCTGTTTTTGTTCATCAGTTTATGTCGTTCATTGTATTTCACGAATGAGTGAGATCATGTGAGTCAGTCTTTCTCTGACTAACTTATTTCGCTTGGCATAATATTCTCCAGGTCCATCAAAACTGTTGCAAATGGTAAGAGTTCCTTCAACTGTACAGCAATGTAGTATTCCATTGTGTAGATGTACCACAGTTTTTTAATCCACTTATCTGCTGATGGGCACTTAGGCTGTTCCCAAATCTTAGTTATTGTACATTGTGCTGCTATGAACATAGGGGTGCATAAGTCCTTTCTGATTGGTGTTTCTCATGGCTTGGGATATATTCTTAGAAGTGGGATCACAGGGTTAAATGGGAGTTCCATTTTTAGATTTTTGAGGAAACTCCATACTGTTCTCCACAGTGGTTGCACCAGTCTGCATTCCCACCAGCAGTGCATGAGGGTTCCTTTTTCTCCGCATCCTCGCCAACACTTGTCGTTTGTTGATTTGTTGATGATAGCCATTCTGACAGGTGTGAGATGGTATCTCATTGTCATTTTGACTTGCATCTCTCAGATGATTAGTGACTTTGAGCATGTTTTCATATGTCTCTTGGCCTTCCTTCTGTCTTCTTTTGAAAAGTGTCTATTTAGGTTCCTTGCCCATTTTTTGATTGGGTTGTTTATCTTCCTTTTGTTAAGCTGTATGAGTTCCCTGTGAATGTTGGAGATTAAACCCTTATGGGTGATAACATTGGCAAATATGTTCTCCTGTGCAGTGGGCTTTCCTGTTGTTTTGTTTATGGTTTTTTTTGCTGTGCAGAAGCTTTTTATTTTGATGTAGTCCCATTTGTTTATTTTCTCTTTAGTTTCCAATGCCTTAGGGGCTATATCGGTGAAGAAATTGCTTCGGCATATGTCTGAGATTTCGCTGCCTTTGGATTCCTCTAGTATTTTCATGGTTTCTCATCTCACGTTTAAGTCCTTTATCCATTTTGAGTTTATTTTTGTGTATGGTGTATTTGGTGGTCTAGTTTCATTTTTTTTGCATGTATCTGTCCAATTTTCCCAACACCATTTATTGAAGAGATTGTCTTGACTCCATTGTATGCTCTTGCCTTCTTTGTCAAATATTAATTGAGCATAGTAGTTTGGGTTGATTTCTGGGTTCTCTATTCCGTTGGTTTATATGTCTGTTCTTGTGCCAGTACCAGGCAGTTTTGAGGACAGTGGCTTTGTAATATAGCTTGATATCTGGTATTGAGATCCCTCCTACTTTGTTCTTCTTTCTCAGGATTGCTGCGGTATTCGGGGTCTTTTTTTATTCCAGGTAAATTTTTAGAGAGTTTGTTCTAGGTCTTTAAAATATGTCGTTGGTATTTTAATGGGGAGTGCATTGAATCTATAGATTGCTTTGGGTAGTATTGACATTTTAATGATGTTGATTCTACCAATCCATGAACATGGTATGTTCTTTGTGTCGGGCCAGCTAGCCAAGGGTTCGGTGAGCCTGAGGGGGCGGGGGCGCAGCGAAGCATTAAAGAAAAGGCAGACAAAGAGAATAAGCTGGGGCTTGGTGGATCTCTTGTGCCTGGCTGAGGCCACAGAGAGATCCAGCCAGCAAGCTGATGCTTTATTTTATAGTCAGAAATAAACAAGGTAGTGGTCACCATAGTTACAATGTTCTTGTGAGTTTCTCTTATTTTGGCAGCACTTGCTACACCTCCCACAGCCCATTAGCTACCCAGGAAGGATCTAGGAAATGTCATAAGGTCAAGCTTAATTATGCTAAGAGGGCTGTGCACTCTAAGCTGGGACTTGTTTGTGACTTTGCCAACAGGTCAGTCTGAGGCTTAACCCTATAGCCTCTTCCTACAGTTCTTCCATCTGTTTATGTCTTCCTCTATCTCCTTTTTCAATGTCCTATAGTTTTCCAGGTACAGCTCTTTTACCTCCTTAGTTAAGTTTATTCCTAGTTATCTTAGTTTTTTTGGTGCAATGGTAAATGGGATTTTTTAAAACCTCTCTTTCTGTCAGTTCACTATTGGTGTATAAAAATGCCATAGAAGAACCTAAAGACGCAAGCGAGGCCAGGAGAAGCACACTAGATGCTTTCCAAATACTTGGTAATGAAATATTTGGCTCACCTGACGCACTCAGCCTGGCTGCTGGAGTAGCTTGTGGCATGTGCCTGGGCTGGAGCCTCCATGTACGCTTTGGAATGATCCCCAAAAGCTCAGTGAATGAGACAAACACAGAAACCAGAACTGAAGGAAGCATCTTAGGAGAGAGTGGGGAGTACAAAATGATTCTTGTGGTTTGAAATGACTTAAAGATGGGAAAAGGGAAAGTGGCTGCCCAGTGTTCTCATGCTGCTATTTCTGCCTCCACGCAAATTCAAAGTAAAAACCCCGAATTGCTCAAACAATGGGAATACTGTGGCCAGCCTAAAGTGGTGGTCAAAGCCCCTGAAGAAGAAACTCTGATTGCATCACTGACCCATGCGAAGATTCTGGGACTGACTAAGTTGAATCCTGGATGTTCTCAAATTGCACCAGGTTCTCAAACTGTCCTGGTAATTGGGCCAGGACCAGCAGACCTAATTAACAAAGTCACTGGTCACCTAAAACTTTACTAGATAGAATTTTGTATCATGATTGTCTCACCACAAATGTTTGAAACTGTCAAATTCTAACAATAAAAGCTGAGTTTCTCTCCCCGCCCCCCCCCCCAAATGCCATAGATTCCTGGGTGTTAATTTTGTGTCCTGCTACATTGCTGAATTCATTTATTAAGTCTATTAATTTTTTGATAGAGTCTTCAGGGTTTTCTATGTACAATATTATGTCATCTAAAAAAAATAATGACAGTTTTACTTCTTCTTTTCCAATTTGGATACCTTTTATTTCTTCTACTTGTCTAATCACTATGGCTAGCACTTCCAGTACTATGTCGAACAAGAGTGGTGAAAGTGGGCATCCCTGTCTTATTCCTGTTCTTAGGAGAAATGGTTTTAGTTTTTGCCCATTGAGTATGATGTTGGCTGTAGGTTTGTCATATAAGGTTTTTATTATGTTCAGGTATGATCCCTCTATTCCCACTTTGCTGAGGGTTTTTATCAAGAAAGCATGTTGGATTTTGTCAAATGTTTTTTCTGCATCAGTTGATATGACTATGTGATTTTTATCTCTCAATTTGTTTATGTGATGTATCATATTTATTGATTTGCAGATATTGTACCATCCTTGCATCCCTGGGATAAATCCTACTTGATCATTGTGTATGATCTTCCTGATGTAATACTGTATGCAATTTGCTAGAATTTTGTTGAGGATTTTGACATTTATGTTCATGAGGGATATTGGCCTGTAATTCTATTTCATTGTGTTGTCTTTATCTGGTTTTGGTATTATGGTAATGCTGGCTTCATAGAATGAGCTTGGAAGTGTTCCTTCCTCTTGAATTTTTTGGAATACTCTGAGGAGGATAGGTTTTAGTTATTTGAATGTTTAGTAAAGCTCCCCTGTGAAGCCGTCTGGCCCGGGGCTTTTGTTTGCTGGAAGCATTTTGATGACTGCTTCAATTTCTTCCGTAGTTATTGGCCTATTGAGATTTTTAGATTCTTCCTGATTGAGTTTTGGAAGGTCGTATTTTTCTAGGAATATATCCGTTTCCTCTGGGTTGTCTAGTTTGTTGAAATAGAGTTATTCATAGTATTTTTTTTTTACAATCTTTTGTATTTCTGTGGGGTCTGTTGTTCTTTCGCCTCTTTCATTTCTTTTCTTTTTTTTTTTCCAATTTTTTTATTAAGGTATTATATGTGTACATATCTTACCATTGCCCCCCCCACCCCACTCCCATATATGCCCTCACCCCCCAGAGTTTTGCGTCCATTGGTTATGCTTATATGCATGCATACAAGTCCTTTGATTGATCTCTTATCTTCCCCACCTCTCCCTAACCTTCCTGCTGTAATTTGACAGACTGTTTGATGATTTACTGTCTCTGTATCTATCTTTTTGTTCAAGTTTTTAATGTTCTTTATTATCCATAAATGAGTGAGATCATGTGGTATTTTTCTTTCATTGACTTGCTTATTTCACTTAACATAATGTTCTCCAATTCCATCCAGGTTGCTGCAAATGGTAAGAATTCCTTCTTTTTTATGGCAGCATAATATTCCATTGTGTAGATGTACCATAGTTTTCTGATCCAGTCATCTGCTGATGGGCACCTAGGCTGTTTCCAGATCTTAGCTATTGTAAATTGTGCTGCTATGAACATAGGGGTGCATATTTCCTTTCTTATTGGTGTTCCCAGTTTCTTAGGATATATTCCTAGGAGTGGGATTACTGGGTCAAATGGGAGTTCCATTTTCAGTTTTTTGAGGAAACTCCATACTGTTCTCCACAGTGGCAACTGCACCAGTCTGCATTCCCACCAGCAGTGCACGAGGGTTCCTTTTTCTCCGCATCCTCGCCAACACTTGTCGTTTGTTGATTTGTTGATGATAGCCATTCTGACAGGTGTGAGATGATAGCGCATTGTTGTTTTGATTTGCATCTCTCGGATAATTAGTGACCTTGAGCATGTTTTCATGTGTCTCTTGGCCTTCCTTCTGTCTTCTTTGGAAAAGATTCTATTTAGGTCCATTGCCCATTTTTTTATTGGATCATTTATCTTCCTTTTATTAAGTTGTATAAGCTGCCTGTAGATGTTGGAGATTAAACCTTTATCAGTGATGCCATTTGCAAATATGTTCTCCCATGCAGTGGGCTTTCTTGTTGTTTTGTTGATAGTTTCTTTTGCTGTAAAAAAGCTTTTTATTTTGATGTAGTCCCATTTGTTTATTTTCTCTTTAGCTTCCATTGCCCTAGGGGCAGTATCGGTGAAGAAGTTCTTTTGACATATGTCTGAGATTTTGCTGCCTGTGGATTCCTCTAGTATTTTTATGGTTTCCCGTCTTATGTTTAAGTCCTGTATCCATTTTGAGTTTATTTTTGTGTATGGTGTAAGTTGGTGATCTAGCTTCATTTTTTTGCATGTGTCTGTCCAATTTTCCCAACACCATTTATTGAAGAGACTGTCTTTATTCCATTGTTTGTTCATGCCTCCTTTGTCAAATATTAATTGAGCATAGTGGTTTGGATCAATATCTGGATTCTCTATTCCGTTCCATTGATCTATATGTCTGTTCTTGTGCCAGAACCAGGCTGTTTTGAGAATAGTGGCTTTGTAATACAGCTTGAAATCTGGTATTGAGATCCCTCCTACTTTATTCTTCTTTCTCAGGATTGCTGTGGCTATTCGGGGTCTTTTTTTATTCCAGATGAATTTTTGGAGAGTTCTTTCAAGGTCTGTGAAATATGCCGTTGGTATTTTAATGGGGAGTGCATTGAATCTATAGATTGCTTTGGGTAGTATGGACATTTTAATGATGTTGATTCTACCAATCCATGAACATGGTATGTTCTTCCATCTGTTTACGTCTTCCTCTATCTCTTTTTTCAGTGTCCTGTAGTTTTCCGTGTATAGGTCTTTTACCTCCTTAGTTAAGTTTATTCCTAGGTATCTTAATTTTTTTGGTGCGATGGTAAATGGGATTGCCCTTTTAGTCTCTCTGTCTGTAAGTTCACTATTGGTGTATAGAAAGGCCATAGATTTCTTGGCGTTAATTTTGTATCCTGCTACATTGCCGAATTCATTTATTAAGTCTATTAGTTTTTTGACGGAGTCTTTCGGATTTTTTATGTACAATATCATGTCATCTGCAAATAAAGACAGCTTTACTTGTTCTTTTCCAATTTGGATGCCTTTTATTTCTTCTTCTTGTCTAATTGCATTAGCTAATACTTCCAGTACTATGTCAAACAGGAGTGGTGAGAGTGGGCATCCCTGTCTTGTTCCTGTTCTTAGGGAAAATGTTTTTAGCTTTTGTCCATTGAGTATGATGTTTGCTATGGGTTTATCATATATAGCTTTTATTATGTTGAGGTATGAGCCTTCCATTCCCACCTTGTTGAGAGTTTTTATCAAGAAAGGGTGTTGGATTTTGTCAAATGCTTTTTCTGCATCAATTGATATGACTATGTGATTTTTATCTCTCAATTTGTTTATGTGATGTATCACGTTTATTGATTTGCGGATATTGTACCATCCTTGCATCCCTGGGATAAATCCTACTTGGTCATGTTGTATGATCTTTCTGATGTACTGCTGGAGCCGATTTGCTAGAATTTTGTTGAGGATTTTGGCATCTATGTTCATGAGGGATATTGGTCTGTAATTCTCTTTCATTGTGTTGTCTTTATCTGGTTTTGGTATTAGGGTGATGCTGGCTTCATAGAAGGAGCTTGGAAGTGTTCCTTCCTCTTGAATTTTTTGGAATAGTCTGAGGAGGATAGGTTTTAGTTCTTCCTTGAATGTTTGGTAGAACTCTGCTGTGAAGCCGTCCGGCCCCGGGCTTTTGTTTGCCGGAAGCTTTCTGATGACTTCTTCAATTTCGTCCATAGTTATTGGCCTATTGAGCTGTTGAGATTCTTCTTGATTGATTTTTGGAAGGTTGTATTTTTCTAGGAATATGTCCATTTCCTCCAGGTTGTCCAGTTTGTTGGAATAGAGCTGTTCGTAGTATTTTGTAACAATCCTTTGTATCTCAGCGGGGTCTGTTGTTATTTCACCTCTTTCATTTCTGATTTTGTTTATTTGGGTCCTCTCTCTTTGCTTCTTGGTGAGCCTGGCTAGAGGTCCATCAATCTTGTTTATCTTTTCAAAGAACCAGCTCTTGGTTTTGTTGATCTTCTGTATTGTTTCTTTGGTCTCTATGTCATTTATCTCCGCTCTGATCTTTGTTATTTCCTTCCTTCTGGTTACACTGGGCTTTTCTTGCTGCTCTTTTTCTAGCTCTTTGAGTTGTAGGGTTAGGTAATTTATTACCATTGTTTCTTGTTTTTTGCAATAGGCTTGTAGAGCTATGAACTTCCCTCTCAAGACTGCTTTCGCTGTGTCCCATAGATTTTGGATTGTTGTGTTTTCATTGTCATTTGTTGCCATGATGTTTTTTATTTCTTCCTTGATCTCTCTGGTGACCCAGTCCTTGTTTAATAGCATGCTGTTTAATCTCCATGTGTTTGATTTCTTTGGATTGTATTTATTGTAGTTGATTTCCAGTTTTATGCCACTGTGATCTGAGAAGATGCTTGATATAATTTCTATCTTCTTGAATTTGAAGAGACTTTGCCTGTGACCCAGCATATGGTCTATCTTTGAAAATGACCCATGTGCACTTGAGAAGAATGTATATTCTGTGGCTTTGGGGTGAAATGTTCTGAAGATGTCAATTAATTCCATCTGGTCTAGTGAGTCATTTAGGATTGTTGTTTTTTTGCTGATTTTTTGTTTAGAGGATTTGTCCAATGGTGGTAGTGGGGTATTAAAGTCTCCTACTATGATTGTATTGCTATTAATCTCTCCCTTGATATCTTCCAGGAGTTTTTTTATGTATTTGGGTGCTCCTATATTGGGAGCATATATGTTTACCAGAATTATTTCTTCTTGTTGGATTTCTCCCTTTAGTATTATGAAGTGGCCTTCCTTATCTCTTGTTATGTCCTTCACTTTGAGGTCTAATTTGTCAGATATAAGTATTGCTACCCCAGCTTTTTTTTCATTTCCATTTGCCTGGAAGATATTTTTCCATCCCTTCACTTTCAATCTGTGTGAGTCTCTTGTTCTGAGGTGGGTCTCTTGTAGACAGCATATATATGGGTCATACTTTTTTATCCATTCAGCCACTCGATGTCTTTTGATTGGAGCATTTTAGTCCGTTTACATTTAAAGTTATTACTGAAAGGTATTTGTTTGTAGTCATATCTATTTTTGTGTCTGTATTCCTTCTTACCTGTTTATTTCTTCTTTTTACAGTATTCCCTTTAGCAATTCTTGCATTGCTGGTTTGGTGGTGATAAACTCCCTGAGTCTTTTTTTGTCTGCGAAGCTCCTGATTTCCCCTTCAATTTTGATTGATAGTCTTGCTGGATATAGTATTCTTGGATTCAGTCCTTTGCTTTGCAACACTTTGTATACCTCCTTCCATTCACTTCTAGCTTGTTGTGTTTCTGTTGAGTAATCATTTGACAATCTGATGGTGTTCCTTTGTAGGTAACTCTCTGTCTCTCTCTTGCCACCTTTAAGATTCTCTCTTTATCATTTATATTTGCCATTGAGATTATGACATGTCTTGGTGTGGGTCTTTTGGGGTTGATCCTGCTTGGGACTCTCTGTACTTGCGTAACTTTTATCTTTCCCATATCCGGGAAGTTTTCTGTCATTATTTCTTCAAATAGATTTTCTAATCCCTGCTGCTCTTCTTGTCCTTCTGGCAGCCCTATTATACGCATGTTACTTCGCTTCATGTTGTCCCGAAGCTCCCTTAGGCTTTCCTGCTGCTTTTTAATTTTTTTCTCCAATTGCTGTTCAGATTGAGCTTGTTTCTGTACCTGATCTTCTAACTCACTAATTCGGTCCTCTGCTTCTTGTAGTCTACTGTTGAAACTTTCCATGGTGTTTTTGATTGTAGCTATATCACTTTTCATTTCTTCCTGATTCTTGCATAAGTTGTTGATTTTCTCATCCATCCGATGTATAAATTCCACGACCATTGCTCTGAACTCCTTTTCGGTCATGTTGCAAGCTTCAGTTTCACTAATTTCCTTTCTTGGCGACTCCACATTTTCTTTCCTCTGTGAGTTATTTCGTTTCCCCATTCTGGCTATCACCAGAAAGCTCAAGCTTCCGTTTGTGTGGACCTCGGCCGTGCGCTGTGGGGACTTCGCTCCACCCGAGTTTCACTGAAGTGCTCTGACACTAGGACGTGTGGCTGCCTTTGGTTGGTGGGAACCAGACTTGCCCAGGGTCAGTGTCCCCAGTGTTCCGTGTGGTCTCGTGTGCACACTTAGAATCAGGGGCCTTGTCAGCACCACACTGTTGGTATGTGCCGAAAATGAGATCCTTAGCATGTGCCAGGAGTCAGAGTTTCCCTGTATCTGCACCAAGAATCGAGTGTCAGAGTCTCTGTTGCCTTGTGCAGTTTCTCGTTGAGAATCAGGGTCCCTGTGTGTGCATGCACCAACAATTGGGGTCGTTGGCTCTTAGTGTGAATGCGCTGTGAGTCAGGGATCCCAGGCAGCTGTGTCCGGCGTTCCAAATTCCCTGAAGTGGAGCTGTGTCCTGTGTGTGCTCTCTCTACTGAGCCAAACCGGCTAGGGCGCACACTCTCAAATCCCTGAAGGTGAGCTGCCTTTGTGCACTCTCCCAGAATCCCCGAAAAGGGGCGGAGTCCGTCCTGCGCGCCAAATTCCCCAAAGGGATCCCCTTTGTGCACTCTCTAAGATTCCCCGAAGGGGAGCTGTGACCCGCAAGCCAAATTCCCCCCAATTCCCCAAAGGGGAGCCCTCTGTGCGCACTGACAGATTTCCCCAAAGGTTAGCTGCTTCTGTCCTGTGCGGTGAGCTGCTTCTGTCCTGTGCGCCAAATTCCCTAAGGCGGAGCACGCGTCCCTGCGCAAAGCTCTGCAGCTTGAGCGAGGGTCGTGCCTATTAGTTACTATGGCGCTATCCGCGTGCGCCTGCGGGGAGGGGGATAGGCTCTTTGACTCACGGGAATCTGCCGGGAAGTCTGGATTCTTGTTGTTTCTTCCACTGAAGCTGTGATAGCAGTTCTCTGTCCCCAGTGGCTGCAGGGTCCTGGTTTGTGTCAGAAGCCAGGATCCGAGTCTCAGGCAGCTCTGTTTCTCAAGATGGCGTGGTCTCCGCGTCCGCACCAGCCGCCGAGAAGTGTCCGCTTTGTGCGCGGGGCTCCGCCGTCTAGGACTGCCCAGTTAGGCAGCCCCTTGGAAGCCCTGCAGAATCTATCTGACCCTAGCTCATACCCACACACACACCACACACGTCTACATGTCTACACTCTCCTCTATGGGTTCCTCACTCACACTCTCTCTCTCCCTACCTTCTTGCCGGTCGCCATCTTTCTCCGCCTCTTTCATTTCTGATTTTGTTCATTTGGGTCCTCTCTCTTTGCTTCTTGGTGAGCCTGGCTAGAGGTTCATCGATCTTGTTAATCCTTTCAAAGAATCAGCTCTTGGTTTCATTGATCTTTTGTATTGTTTTTTTGTTTGTTTGTTTTGTTTTGTTATTTTGGTCTCTATGTCATTTATTTCTCCTCTGATCTTTATTATCTCCTTCCTTCTGCTCCCTCTGGGCTTTTCTTGTTGCTCTCTTTCTAATTCTTTAAGTTGTAGAGTTAGATAATTTATTACCATTTTTTCTTGTTTTTTGAGGTAGGCCTGTAGAGCTATGAACTTCCCTCTCAGGACTGCTTTCACTGTGTCCCAAAGATTTTGGATTGTTATATTTTCATTGTCATTTGTTTCCAAGATGTTTTAAATTTTTTCTTTGGTCTCTTTGGTAACCCAAGCATTGCTTAATAGCATGCTCTTTAGTTTCCAACTGTTTGAATTTTTTTATTGTAGTTTATTTCTAATATTATGCCATTGTGGTCTGAGGAGATGCTTGATATGATTTCGATCTTCTTGAATTTGGAGAGACTTTGCCTCTGACCCAATATGTGGTCTATCTTTGAAAATCTCCCATGTGCACTTGAGAAGAATGTATATTCTGTGGCTTTGAGGTGAAAACATATTTCTTATTGTGGTTATAAGTATATTCTATTTTTTATGTTTAGTTATTTGAGCTATGTGGAGTGTGTGTGTGTGTGTGTGTGTGTGTGTGTGTGTGTTAGTATAAGGTATGGCTCTAATTTAGTTTTTTCCAAGTGTAAATCCAATTGAACCAACACTATTCATTGAATAGACCATCTTTTCACCACAGGCTTGTAAATGCCACCTATTTGTTTAATATCTTTTCTAAATTAATGCTTTACTTCTTTTTAAAAATTTATCTTTATTGTTAAAAGTATTACAGGTGTCCCCCTTTTTTGCCATTGACTTCCCCACATGCCCCCCTTGTTTAATATCTTCACGTGATCTATTTTTGGGGCTCTCTGTTCTCTTTCATTCATTTACTTGTCTATTTCTGTGCCAATACCACATCCTATTATTTATTATAGATTTGATACCTTGTATAATAAATAATCCTTCATTATCCTTCCCCCAAAATTGTTTTAGCTCTTCTTGTATATATTGTTTTTCATATGGATGTTCAAATCAGTTTATCAGGTTCTAAGAAAAATTCCTATAGAGATTTGATTGGGATGGCAATGAGTTTATAGATTAACTTAGAGAGAATTGACATCTTTTCTCCACACAATTTTTCCTCCTTCACAAGGAACACTTCTGCCCATATGAAAGGTGTTTAGGGAGTAAAGAACACACATAAACCTGGCCCCTTACACACATTTATTTCTATGTATTTATGAAAGACTGTACTTCCAGCTCCAAGGGTGAATACAGAGGTAGGTAAAATAGGTTAAATTACCAGCCATTATTACCTACAAGATAAATCATAAAGATAAAAATAATACTGACAATAAGACAAGTAATACAATAAATAATACAGTAATTAATAGATAATAATACAAGAATAAACTTTCATGTACTGACAGCTGTAAACCTATTTTTGCCCACCTATTTATTTATTTATTTATTTTCATTTTTAATGAATTTTTTGGTGACATTGGTTTATAAAATTATATAGGTTTCAGGTGTACAATTCTTTTTTATTAAAAATTTTAATGTTGACATTATTGTAAGTATCCCCTATTTTCCCCCATTTTGCCCCTCTCCACCCACCCTTGTCTCCCTTTCTTTTGGCCTTCACCACACTATTGTCTCTGTCCAAGGGGTATGCATATATGTTCTTTAGCTAATCCCTTCACCTTCTTTATCTAGTCACCCCCACCTCCCTCCCTTCAGACACTGGCCAATCTGTCCCATGTATCCATGCTTTCAGTTCCATTTTGTTCATCAGTTTATTTTGTTCATTAGATTCCATATATTAGTGATATCATATGGTATTTTTATTTCTCTGATTGGCTTATTTCACTTAGCATAATACTCTCATGTCCATCCATGCTGTCACAAAGGGTAAGAGATCCTTCTTTTTTACAGCCACATAGTATTCCATTGTGTAAATGTACCACAGCTTTTTTATCCACTTATCAACTGATGGGCACTTGGGTTATTTCCAGATCTTGGCTATGTAAATAATGCTGCTATGAACATAGGGGTGCATATATTCTTTCTGATTTGCGTTTCAGGATCTTAGGATATATTCCCAAAAAAGGGATCCCTGGATCAAAAGGAAATTCCATTTTTAATTTTTTGAGGAAACTTCATACTGTTTTCCATAGTTGTTGCACCAGTGTGCATTCCTACCAACAGTGTACTAGGTTTCTTTTCTCTACATCTTTACCAGCACTTGTTTTTTGTTGATTTGCTGATAGTAGCCATTCTGACAGATGTAAGGAGATACCCCATTGTACTTTTGCATCTCTCTGTTGATTAGTGACGTTGAGAATCTTGTCATTTGTCTGTTGGCTATCTGTATGTCTGCTTTGGAGAAGTGTCTATTCAACTCCTTTGTCCATTTTTAATTGGATTGTTTGTCTTCCTGGTGTTGAGTTGTATAAGTTTTTTAAATATATTTTGTAAATTAGCCCTTTATCAGATGTATCATTGACAGATATATTCTCCTATACAATGGGTTTTCTTTTCATTTTGTTGATGATTTCTTTTGCTATGCCGAAGCTTTTAAGTTTGATGTAGTCCCTTTTGTTTAACTTTTCCTGAGTTTCCCTTTCCCTTGAAGACATATTGGCAAAAATACTGCTGCAAGAGATGTCTGAGATCTTACAGCTGATGTTTTCTTCTGGGATTTTAAGCCTTTTATCCATTTTGAGTTTATTCTTGTGTATGGTATAAGCTGGTGGCCTAGTTTCATTGAAAAACCTACAGCCAACATCACACTCAATAGGCAAAAACTAAAAATGTTTCCCTTAAGATCAGGAACAAGACAGGGATGTCTGCTTTCACCACTCTTATTTAACATAGAGCTGAAAATTCCATCCACAGTCATCAGACAATAAGAAGAAATAAAAAAACATCCAAATTGGAAAGGAGGAAGTAAAACTGTCATTATTTGCAGATGACATGATACTGTACTGTATATAGAAAATCCTAAAGACTCCACCAAAGAGCTACTAGATCTAATAAATGAATTTGGCAAAGTTGCAAGATACAAAATCAATATCCAGAAATTATTGGAATTTTTATATACCAGTTATCAGAAAGAGAGACTAAGAAAACAACCCCACTTATTATTGCAACAACAAAAAATAAAGTACTTAGGAATAAATTTAACCAAGGAGGGGAAACTACAGGACACTGAAAAAAAAAATTAAGGAAGATACAAATAAGTGGAAACATATGCCATGTTCATGGATTGGAAGAATTAACATTGTTAAAATGTCCACACTACCCAAAGCAATCTATAGATTCAACACAATTCCTATTAAAATACCAATGGCATATTTCACTGATCTATAAAAAAATACCCCAAAATTTTATATGGAACCAAAAAAGACCCCAAATAGCCACAGCAATCTTTTTTAAAAATATATTTTTATTGATTTAGAGAGAGATAGTGAGAGGGAGAGAGAGATAGAAACAGTGATGGGAGAGAAACATCCATCAGCTGCCCCCTGCACACTCCTACTGGAGATTGAGCCCCAAACCCGGGCATGTGCCCTAACTGGGAATAGAGCTGGTGACCTCTGGTGCATGAGATGACACTCCACCAACTGAGCCACACTGGCCAGGCATCCACAGCAATCTTGAGAAAGAAGAACAAAGTTGGAGGTATCATGCTACCTAATATAAAGGTATACTACAAGTTCATTGTAATAAAAAACCCTGGTACTGGCACAAGAGCAAGCATATCGACCAATGGAACAGAACATAGAGTCTAGAAATCAACCCATGCCTTTATGGTCAATTAATATATGACAAAGGAGGCAATAGCATACAATGGAGTAAAGATAGTCTCTTTAATAAATGGTGTTGGGAAAATTGGACAGGTATAATTGTACAATTCTATAATACATCATCTTTACATTGAACCCACTTCTGTATTTATTAGAAACATGGGGGCTGTGGACACTGGGTCTATTGTTCAGTGGTACTTCCAAAGTTGGGGCAACTTTTTTACCTGATAAGAAAGAAACAAACAAAACAAAATAAAACTCTGGCTTGATAGCATGCTTTGCTGGACTTCAAGCAAGGCCATGAGGAGTGGATGAAACAGGCAGCATGTAGTAACATTAGGAGACAGTGGGGTTATGATTTTTCTAGCCAGGTGAGCCCAGGATGACAGCAAGTATGAATGGTGGAGGATGGGAAGTACCAGGAATTAGGGGTGACCCCCTATTCCATGCTGGTGTCTATGGGATGCGTTCCTGAGGAACTATCGGACCACTCATTTCCAGCAGGGTGCTCTCATTCATTGTGTCCATCTGTATACGGTGTGTAGGGGAAGATGGGTTGGGTTCATAGCTGTGCTTATTGGGCCTAATAGTCTGGATAGACCATGGTGTGGGTTTGGAGATGGATCTGCCTACCTTTGGGTCCACTGCTGAGATATTACTCCCTAGTTCTGTGGAGTTTCCGTCTTGGTGGGGTTGCCAATGCCTGGATAACTTCCCTTGTATAAAAGTGACTCGTTCTATCACAATAGAGCCATGATACCTGTCAGTGGTGTATTCATTCAGTGTTACTAACTAGCAGCAGGTACTCACAGCCTGCTGCACAGGTCTTGATGCTTGACCTCGGGGTGGGGCTGCCTCAGGGCTGCCAGAGCAGTTCAACCTACCCATGCAGGTGCTGCCGCAAACTGTGGGCCCAGAAAAATATTTGGTAACATTAGACAGACTTGGAGTTTAGCTGAAGCTCTCCAAACTTTTCTAAAACAGAAGTGGGAGCTGGTTTAGGTGTTCTTTGGCATGTGCAGATGCTGTCTGGGTAAGCAGCTCTGCTCTCACTTGTGTTCCATCTAGCTGACAGGGCAGATATTATTCCTCCCACAAGGTCATGGTCTCCAAGGCAGGAGTTAGGACCTGAATACCAGCACTATGTATGGATCTTAACATCTAAGAAGGCGGACAAAACATCACTCTAATAAAGAAGGCAAAATTGATTGCAGTAGGAGAGGTTCAAAGTGCTATGTGTATTTTATTTACCCTGCTTGTAAAAACCCAATCTATTATTAAGTATTTTTCTGCCCCAATGTCTCCAGGATCTGTACCTCGTATTTTCCCCCATTTTTATGACTGATGCAGACTCTACTGAGTGCTACTGAACTCAAGCACCACGTCTCTGATTTATTTTCCTTTGGTGCATATATTCCTAACTCAAAGCTCTGATTGTGTCCCCTGAGCCATCTGAGTTTCTTCTTTGAAAAAATTTTTTCTTTATTTTTTTGGAGAGAAAGGAAGGGAGAGGGAGAGATAGAAACATCAGCTGCCTCCTGCACACCTCCTATTGGGGATCAAGCCTGAAACCCCAGCAGGTGCCCTGACAGGAATTGAACCTGTGACCTCTTGGTGCACAGGACAACGCTCAGCCACCTGAGCCACATGGCTGGGCTGACTTTCTTCTTAAATGCCATTTATAGTTTTTGTTTTCTTTCTAAAATGGCAAGTGTTATTATAGTGCTTGACTTTCAAGGTCCTTTATGATGTGGTCCAACCTTCCCTTCCTCTGTGTGTGCGTGCGCCCTGCTGCGGTTAGGAGCACAATGCAGCTTGGTGCTGTGGGAGGTCCACCTTTAACTTTAGAGTCAGATATAACTGGTTGATCTAGTCCCTCTCTACTTCTTCGCTGCTTGATTCTGGCCTTCACTTCACCTTTCTCTGGTCCCCAGTTTCCCACTCTGTTAAGCCCGTGTCACAAAATGACCCCTATTTGAGGTTAGTGGTAAAGACTCAGTGAGAATGGAAGTGAACAGTTCTTCCAGCGTCAGAAGCTGAGGCCCGGGTTAGGGGAGCAAGTGCTGCGGTGGGGAGTGGGGGGAGGGGGGAGATGGGGGGAAGAGGGGGAAGGGGCCGCCCGCTCTGGGGTTGCTTTTTGTGCACAGAGCAGCTCGGCTGCCTTGTTGCGTCACCCTGCGCATGCGGAGGAGGGGGTCTATGGAGGTGGCTGTTGGCCCAGCTGGGCGGATGAGTCACGGTCCCTCAGCACCTCTGGAACAGGCCCCGCCCGCGCACCTCCCCCGCCCTGCAGCGCAGCGCAGCCAGCCCAGCGCCCGACAGAGGGCGCTGCAGTGCAGCCGCTCCAGATGCCAAAGGTGGGCGCTGCCTCTTCTGGTTCAGAGGCTCAGGGGTCCAGGGTGGGGAGTGGGTAGGGAATGTCTCTGCGGTTCCAATGGTAACTTTGATTTTAACAAAACGTTTGTTTGGCACAGAAATAATATGTGCCTCAAAATGATTACTTCCTATAGAGAGTGATGGGCCGACAGGACTCTACTGGAGAGTGCCTCTTCTTGCTTGCCCCAAGCTTTTGAGCACAGAGATGGGAAGCTGGCGACTTCACTTTTCTCAGAGAGAGTTCCTAATAGGGTAGGTCTCCCCTTTCCAAAATGGATCTTCCAAAGGGAACTTCATTTTATCCCCTCTGACCTTTCCCACCTGAGGTGATGGAGGTGACAAAGATTTGGGCTGACTGCAATGAAGGGCAGGAGTAGTAAACGCTCTAGCTATTTGGGAACCAGGGTTTCAGTGCAGGCTTCATCTGGAGGTTGCTGTGTGACTGTGGCCATTTCATTATTCATTCATTAAGAAAACATTTCACTGTGGCTACAAGGCACTGACTGTGGGGGAAAAGGAAGAGGCCAAAATTGTGAATAGACAATTATCCCAACCTTAAAACAGTTTATGCTTCACACAGGTCCCCATGCATAGGTGATTCATAAATATGTGCTGAATGCATACATGCTATAATTTAATCACTACACCCTAGAGAAGGTCACTGATGCATCCTAGGTTCCTAGAACAGTGCCTGCCACACAATAGTTGCTCAGTCATTTGTTAAATGAATGGTGGAGGAATGCATTGAGCGTTTCATGGGCACAGAGAGCACCTAACCCACAAGAGCAGTCATGCTTGAACCAAGTCTCAAGGAAAAGTGGGTGTTAGCTCAGCATATAGGGCCAGAGAGGAAGGCGATAGAAGAAGAGAGAAGAGCCCGTACCAAGGTACAGAGCCCAGTGTCCTCATCTCTCTGTGCCTCACTTCCCTCCTGTAAGAAGAAAAGGACAGGGTTGGTCCTGTAATCTCTTAGATTCTTCTACTTGTACGGTAAGATTCTCTGATTCTAGAAATGAGTTCAGCTATGCAGTTTAGGGCCTGACCAGTGTTGAATAGTTTTGCAGTCCAAGAGATTCAGGTTTTGACTTTTAACTCAGTCTGTCTTCATAATAATAAAGGCTGGATGATCGTAAGCGTCTCTTTTCCATCCCCTTGCTCTGTCTTTCACCTTGGAAATCTCCCTCAAATCCCTATAGAGTCAATTAGACACCACAAAAGTCTGCACTATTTGTATATTGCCATGATTTTTCTTTGTGTTAATCTGGCTTTTGACATAAATCCTTTGTTAATTACAAAATTTTTTAACTAACACCGGTTAATTGTGAGCAAAACACAAAAGTACAAAGAAGAAAATAAAAACCACCCATACTTTTCACTGCCCGATGTAGTTCATTGAAGACTTACTATGCCTTCATTAAAATACACACACACACCACATACATCCCCAGCACACACACACGAGCTCATACAACCACATTGTTACAGATGTCTGTTGTGTGAGTCCTATGTTTCCAAAGAAAGCATAAGCTGGGGGCAGTTCTGTTTTATCCTCCTTTAGTTGTGTCTCTGGTGAGAAGCGATGTTGGCTGGAACCCCAAAACTCAGATTATTTAGCCACTTGCAGACCATAATGCTAAGTCCTCAAAGACCATACTGCTCAGAGGACTTTTTAAAACTGTTTTCGTTTATTTCAGAGAGGGAGAGGGAGAGATAGAAACATCAATGATGAGAGAGAATCATTGATTGGCTGCCTTCTGCAGGCAGGGATCAAGCCCAAAACCCAGGCATGTGCCCTGACCAGGAATTGAACTATGAACTCCTGCATGGGTCAATACTCAACCACTGAGCCACACAATCTGGGCTGCTCAGAGAACTTTTCATTTTGAGGCCGGGTTCTTTCTTTCTACCTCTCTTTCTTTCTCTCTTTCTTTCTCTCTCTCTTTCTTTCTTTCTTTCTTTCTTTCTTTCTCTCTTTCTTTCTTTCTTTCTTTCTTTCTTTCATTTTCTTCCTCCCTCCCTCCCTTCCTTCCTTCCTTCCTTCCTTCCTTCCTTCCTTCCTTCCTTCCTTCCTTCCTTCCTTCTTTTCTTTCTTTCTCCTTCCTTCCTTCCTTCCTTCCTTCCTTCCTTTAATTGAATTTATTGGGGTGACATTGATTAACAAAATTATACAGGTTTCAGGTGCACAATTGTACAACACTATCATCTGTATTGTGTGTTCACTACCCTGAGGCAGGGTTTTGGACCCAAACCACTGTGGCTTCCTTGCCCTGCATCTTGGGCTGGAGTTGGGCTAGATTATGTGGGGGTCACCAGGCCCCCTTTGGTCCAGACCAGAGACGGTGCTGAGCAGCTTTCTGTGTGGCATGGGGAAGGGCTGCTTGGGAACTTGCTTCCCTACCTGCCTAAAGAGGGCCACATAAATAAACCCATAACCCTAGCTTAGTCACTTTCCATGGCCCCTCCCATTAAGAACTGCATCCTCAGCACACTGGCCCCTTTTTGTGTCCTAATTCCTTGATATTCAATACATGATCCATAGGCCAGTGTCATGAACCTGGAAGTGATGGTTTGTATATTAAAGCTTAAGAAGCAAAGTGCAAATTCTATTTCAGAAGGTCTGGGATGGAACCTGAAATTCTTCATGTCCTACCAAGCTCCCAAGCACTAATGATGTAGCTGGTCATGGCCCACACTTTGAGTAGCAAAGATCTAGAAGCCTCTTTTGCCCTCCTGCCTGAAAGTGAAAGGGCAGGAGACGTTTTGAGTGTTCCCTAAAGGTTAGAATGTGTAGACACAGACACAAAATTGAGGGTTATGTCTCGGGTGTTGAATAAATGTTTGGTGAGTGAATACATGAAGTTGAGGAGTAAGAAGATAAGGCTACACTCCCACCCCTCCAATGGCTTTCCGATTTCAGTCACAATATCATCGGCTTCTCAGTAACCACATGGAATTGGTTCCTTAGCCATTTTTGTTCTGGCTCTATCTTTCCTTTCTCACTGCTTCTATTCTCATTCATATGCTTTTTATCTATCCCTTGCCTTCTTTCCACTCCAGTCTACTAATAAACTTCTTTGGCCACTTTCCACTCCGGTCTACTAATAAACTTCTGCAGCTATGTACCAGGCCTTAAATCAATATTCACAGAATCTTTCTTATCCACTCTGAACCTGTTTTACTACCTTGGTGTCTGTAGATTCTGGAAACCATAACTGTTTTTCCTGACTGCCTCCTGTTCCTGTTAGAGCCTGACACTTAACTCCCTTAGTTCGATGCCCGCTTTGATCAAAGATGCTGCCTCCATGACTTGACCTTCCATACCCTTGCACCCAACAGCTTTTGTATGCCAGCCTGGTTATGATTCCCCAGGCCCCTGTGTGGCCTGCAGGGAAAGTCAAACATGGCAGCCTGATTCTCTTTTCACATAATTCTATTAGTTTATATATCTTGTCTTCATAAATAAACTCTAAACTCCTGGAAGGCAGGACTGTCTGGGTCTCTTTACTCTCTTTATCCTTGCAACACCAGTATCTTCATTCATTCACTTATTTGTTTCTCAAAGACTGAATGTCCATTCTTTGTCAGGCCTGATACCAGGTACTGGGACAGCAGAAGGGAGGCAGAGATGGTCTAATATATTTTAGGAGATTCAAGGCAGCAGGGAAGTTCAATAAGATGAGATTGACAGACTAATTTAGGGCCCAGGCCAGTGGAAATATTTGTGAAAATGGTTGGTGACCAGACAGGGCCTGCCCATGCCTAGAACAGATAGGGAGGAAATTCTGGCTGTTGAATACTGGAGGCCTACTTTAGGGGCTTTGGGGAAAAGTGGGAGAAGGAGATGGAGTATTGTCTGCTTTTTTCAAAATGAGCACATAGAAGGGGAAATAACAGTTATGATCTTGACAAAAAGTATTTCCAGTTGTTACCCAAAACAATAGGATTTGGTGGTGTAATTCTGAGAGGCAGGTGATGTAATGGGAATAGCACTGAACTCTAAAATTCTTTCTAGAACTCAGATTCCATGACCCTTTGACCTGGGTTTCAGGGCCAGCTCTCCTTCTTGATCTCTATCAGACCTTGGGTGGCTCTATTCCCTTAGTATAGCCCCATTTCTTCCTCTCTAACATGGCAGGATGTGAAGCAGGGTAGTGTGTGAGGAGCTTGGACCCATAAAGTCTAAGCTTCCTCTGAGCTCTTGACATTCTTGGCATGTGACAGGAAGAGAATCAATGAGTAGGAAGGCTCAAGCAATGGAGCAGACTAGAGCCGGGTTGGTGGGTGAGGAGTGGAGAGGGAGAGGGCCTGACCCCAGGCAGCTGTGAGGCCTGGAGATGGACTTATGGATTGGTGACATTTAGGAGGAATTGTCAACTGACCAGGTGGAGGGGAGGAAGAAAGATAAAAGAAGACATTTAGCTCTACCCTAGGAAGACTGAGTGAGAGGAATCTTGAGTCCCAGGCTCTTGCCAGCAAACTGCCAGTGGCCTTAGACAAGTCCTTATCTCTTTCTGGGTCTCAGTTGCCACATCTGCACAGTGGAGGGATGGCTGTGATCCTCCCAAACCCTCTCCCTGACCCATGACAAGTGCAATAAGTTCAGGAATGCTTCAGGTTCCCAAATTGCCCTTTAGCTGGTAGGCGACTTCCAAATTCTTAGATGGACAGCCAGAGGCTATGGTAAAGCCTTTAAGGCATGCAGTGCCTAAGGCAGTGGAAGGGAGGGAGCAGTAGGTGAGGTCATGAGTGGGGTTTTAGAGAGAGAATTTGGGAACTCTTCTGAGGTAAAGTCCAAAGGCAGGCAGTCCCTGAAAAGGAGCTTGTTTCTTTGCCTCAGAAAACCTGGCCTGCCAGTGTTTCAAAGGAAACATTTAGCATGCAAATGGCATGGCATTATGCATATTGTTGAGTCATCTTTACATAAGAGGGGAACTTGGTGGTAGGGCTTTATCCTGGGGTTTGAATAAATGAACTCTGCACCCTAATCTATAGAAGCTCATTTGTAGATAACAAATAAGTGCTAACACTTAAAGAGCATCTGCTACCTTGTAGGCCTGGATCTAAGTGCTTTACATGTGTTAATTAACTCATTGCATCCTCAAAGCAACCCCTATTTTACACATGAGGAGACAGGCACAGAGAGACTAAGTAGGCTGACCCAGATCACACAGCTAATGAGCAGAGGAGCAGGCAGACCTGTCTTGTGAGCAATAAACCACAGTACTGTTAGTAGCATCTGTGATCACCAGTAGAGTTACAGCTCTTTTCATATCACATTACAGTTATTGCCAGTATCTTTAAAAAGGCATTTATGCTCATCACTACTTCAAAATTATGGTAGTCATTAGACCCACTGCTAGATCTTATTATACTGAATGTGTTCATCAGTATATGACTGAATATGACTAGTTTGTAAATTGCATTTTAGTATACAGTAATCAGTTTCCTTTGTAATCTTAGATAATTTATTTAATGCATTTAAAAGCATTTTTATTTCTTGAGAAAGGATCCATAGGCAGCACCAGACAGCCAAAGGGGTGCATGGCATGACCTCGGAGGTTCTTCTGATAGAGGCGGGCTGGAAACCTGGAAAGCATGCACACTGAGCAATGTTCTGTGCCAGGCACCTTGCCCATGTGCTCTCACTGCAGCCCCACCATCAGGAATGTGATGTGGTTATCCCACTTGACTCATGAGGAGACCAGGGCTAGTGAGGAGGAGAGTCTTGTCTACAGTCACCTTCAAGTAAGTAGCCAAGCATCCAGGTTTGTCACTACAGCTGTCTGGACAATGAGTGCCAGCCCTCAAAGCAGTTTTCCTAAAATACAAATGACCTACAAAGTACATATGAATGCACACTAAGTGACACCACTTTTTTAGCCTCAGTGTGTGTCCAGATGTGGGGTGTAGAACAAGGGCCCTTCCCAGGAGGAGGGGAGTTTGATGGTTGGCAGCTGCAGGCCTGAGTTCAAATCTCAGCTCTGTCCTTGTTCACTCTTGGACCAATTGCTTAACCCTTTGATGCCTCAGTTTCCTCGACTGTAAAATAAGGATACTAATGATAGCTCCTACGGTGGTCATGAGGTTTCAGTGAGGTAAAACAGACAAGGCCCTTGGCACTGTGCCTGGCACTATGGTGTGAACCATTGCCTTTACTTTCTACTAAGAGAGTGATTCATGGAGGGAGCAGAAAGCTTCTGGAAGAACATTAGGAGATGTTGACCGTTTGTCCCTCCCCATATCTATTATCTTGTCACCTGTGCTATAATTCTGTGATGTGGGAAGGAGTGGTAACCCTTGAACCTGTCCTTCACCCCTCTGAGTGCTCACTGGAATCTGTGCAGAGCTTTTACAGTGGGATGTCCAGGCCCACCACATTTTAATGTGCAGACAGCTGAGAACCATGGTCTCAAAAGACAATGGGCTGTGTGCTGCTCTTTGAGGACAACTAGGAAGGAGGTCAAAACTTGGAGACTGTACCCTGCTGTACAGACAGGATGAAAAGAAATGGAAGCCCAGGCGTGGAGCAGAAGCAGGTTTTTGGAGCAGAGGATCTGGAACCTGCAGTGAGAAAGAGCTATGGAGGAGCCACCAGGGCCAGAGCCTGACCCCTGGCACTGCCAGACCCCTAGCCTACCTGGTTTTCCCGCAGAAGAAAATGGGAGATATGAGGGCGAGGGAAAGGTGAGGATGTGCTCACAGCCTTTTTCTGTGCCTGTGCCCTTCCTTGAAGGGCAGATTCTGACTGGTTTGTTAACACCTTATAAAGAACATGGGAGACAGTTTATTCCTCCTCCTTACCTGGCACATACACAAAATGGCTCTTCATCCACCTACTCACAAGCTCACACATGGATTCTTCTCCCATCCGATCCAGCAGAATGACACAGCTCCATTCCATGTAAATATTTGGTGGCCAGAGCAGAACAGCGCACTGGAGGTCAGATATCAGCTCCCTAAGGCTGCTGCCTTCTGTTGTAACAGGAGAATGCAGAAAGCTTGGAACTTGGCAGGGCTGCTATTATTATCTTTTCATGTATCAAGAAATAAAACTGTGGCCAAGAGGAGGAAAGAGATTTGCTCATGGTGACACAGGGAATAGTGTTAGAAGCAGGACTCCAGGTCCAGTGCTCCTTTCCCCACACCCACTTGCACACTTCAGCTTTGGCCCCTAACCTGCCAGTCCTGGAAAAGGGACCCGTTTCCCACCATGATCCTGTGGCTCTAGCAGGATCTGTCAAATCACCCAGTGGAAGTCTGGAGTAGGCTGCTCTGATCTCAAATAAACCGGCAGCTCTGGGTCTGAATCAAGAGTGAAGGGGTGGTGCACTTGGGGTTTTGCACTTGTGTTGCCTTCCCCCCATCTTTTGTTCTGGGACATATTTTAGCCAGGTGAGATTTTCCTTGCCCTCCCCCAAAGTGGAGACTATGTCTTTAAGAAAGGACGAGTCAGAGCCATGAGGATCAGTTTCAAGCAGCCTCAGAAGGCAAATCTGGATTGAGTTTAGGAAGAAAAAAGAAGGGGTTAGCTTTGGTCCTGCCTCCTTTCCTTTCTCTACTTTGCTTGTCCCTCCTTCCGCCTTAGTCTGGAAATTCAGTTAACTTAGGCAGGAGGTTATGGAGCCCAGGGCTTTCCCCAGCAGCCTTGTCCTCCCACCTCATCCCTCCTCCAGCTCCTGTGCACATGATCTGGAGGACTGCTGGCCAAATTGCGGGAATGATTAGGTACGTGGTCTGGACATTTTAACTTTTGCTCTGTCAGTTGAGGTCTGGGGAATGTCCAATGTGGACCTGATGGGAGGTGGGAGGGGGACCTCTAATACCTCTAAGAACATTAGTAGCTGAGGCAGGAAGAAGACGGGTGGGCTTAGCCATATTCCTCTCGGTGACTCCACCAGGGGCTCTGTGTTCAGGGGTCCATAGACTCAGAGAGAAGCCTAGTCCATGAAGCCAGCAACCCCGCCCCCCATCAGCTGTCGACTGAACCCTTGATGGGTGGGATTTGGGGAGTGTTGAGTTTGCTGCTGCTACTGGAGGTTGATGCCAGAGGGGTGCTAGAAACCCCATGAGAAAATCAGATGGGAACATGTCGAGCTCCAGCCATCTGTCTGTCTGTCCATGACACTCTGCTGGCATATAGCTTCTAAGATGAGGTGAGTGGGTTTCAGGCTGCTCAAGTTGCCTGTGCGGTGGGCCAGGAGCCACGCAAGTTATTGTGTGCGCTTGTTTTCAACTTTCTGAGTGGCTAAAAACAAGGCTGTCTGTTTTTAAGAACTTCAGTTTACACTTCAGGGAAAAGGACTTAATGCTACTTAGCTGAAAGGGGAAAGCACAAAGAAAAGAGATTTTTAAAAAGGCACACTGAGTTGGTGATAAAGATTGCTGTGAGCTCAAGAATGTTTTCCCCGTATATTTTAGGATTTATCCATGCATTTATTTATATATTTATTAAACATTTGTTAAATGCCTGTTGGCCCCACTGCTGGGATGGGGAGACCTGCACCCCAATATGGCAGTTGATCTCCCATCTGACCTCCTTCTCCAGGACTCTACTCCTCTTTTTCCTCATCTACACCCTGGCCCGTTTAAGAGGGCAACAAGCACCAGCTTCTAATGCACTCAGGTGACCTGATGAGGGCAAGATAAGTTGCTAACGTTGTTGGCACTAGAGTGGGTACGTCTCACCTGACAACGGTCCCTCTTGAAAGAGACTTGGGCCTGAGTCCCAAACATGACTTCAACTACTGGGAAGGCCTTTGAAGGTCAGGAACCAACAGGGCTGCAGAAGTTCAGCCTAACAACTGCCAGGCAGAAGGTGTGCTCTGGGCCTTCTTTGGACATTAGGGGTAAAGCCGGGCCCCTGGTTGGGCCTTTAGCTTCATATATAGGGCAAACATTGGTTGGATTTGCCAAGAGCATCTGAGGACAATGTTCTTTGTGACTTAAGCAAGTTGTCATAATCTTGGCAGGAGGATCTCAGCCACCTAAGCTGTTAAGGAAGGAGTGATGTAGGAATATTGTTTCTTGGGTGGTCTTTTGGGTGTAGAACACTTAGATATGGCACAGATTTGTTTGAGTGAGTGTGTGTGTGTGTGTGTGTGTGTGTGTGTGTGTGTGTGTGAGACAAAGGAAGTAAAAGCCTGAAAAAAGCCAGGTAGGAAGTGTAACCCTATCCAAGTAGGCTTGGGATTCAGGACTGGACTCATAACTGGCAGGTTGCACAAGGGCCCAATGAATACAGTGAAAAAACAGTGTGGCCAATGTCAGGGCCTGCTCACCCTGCTAGGGGCAAAAATGAGAAGGGGATGAGTGGATAAGTAAGCTTTATGACTTCAGCCGAGGCGGGCTAGAAGCCACCACCACCCTACTGGAAAACAAAGCTCATAGCGACACCTGTGTACATTGCACTCTGGGCATTTGGGCTTGTGCTGGGCTTATCTGAGTGGTTATTTCTGAGCTTAATACACTGTGTGATTTCTTGAAGCTGTGGTGGTGATACTCTGCAAACTTATCCTTGTCCATCCCTCAAATCCCTCTGTGGTTGTTCCTGCCTCCCCAAGAAAGGCTATCACCGAGCTAGACCTCCTGTTCCAGCAGGGTGGCCCTCTACCCTCTCACTTGCTGTGCCTGGGATCACGGGCTCTGCTTACGAACTCTTATCATTCCTTTGAAGAATAAAGCAGTTGCCCCAAGCAAGTTGTTCAGCTGGTTGGCTGGGGGAGAAGGAGGCAGAGAAGAGGGATTGTGTCAGGGAGGTTAAATGCCAGCCAACATCCTAGATAAAGTCTGGAGCTGGGCCTTTCCATCTACAGCAACTTTATGGAAGAAGCTCAGTGCAGGTTGTTTCCTCTCCTTCTGTGGTATATTTTCAAGAAGTGCTTAGTTTCCTCTCCATTTTTTCTACAAGTCTAATTGTCTGGGGGGAACAGGATTTGTGTAATATTTTTTAAAGTAGAAAAAATTGCCCCTTAAATGTAAACTGAGTAATTCTAGTAAAAATATTCAAGCGAATGAGGCTTCTGCCCAAGTATGGGAAAATATCCATCTATCTCTCCACTTAATCAGAAAAATAATCTGCCTAGTAGTGAGTCATGCTGCCCTTCAGCAAACAGAACCATTCTTAGCCACAGAGCCAGGAATAATGTACTTGAGAGATGACAGCAACTATAATGAATAAAAGAAGTGAAGGGTTTGGGTTCCTGATGCCAGCAGCTGTATGGACCACCTTTGCCCCCTTCTGTGCAATAGACAATGCATTGAACTGGGCTGTATCATCTGTGACCAGATCAATATGGCTCATCTTGATAAGTGGAGCCCCTGCAGGATCACTCCACAGCTCTTTGCATAGTCTGGGAGTTCTTTTTTTAAAAACTTTTAAAAAAATTCTCACCCAAGGACATGCTTAGAGAGACAGGGAGGGAGGGAGAGGGGGGGAGAGAGAGAGAGAGAGAACCCATTGACTGCCTTTCCTACGAGCCCTGACCAGGAACCGAACCCGAAAGCCATGTGCCCTGACCAAGAATCGAATGAGCAACCCTTTGGTGCCCGGGACGACACTAAACCAAAGGAGCCACTCTGGCTGGGCTGGGAGTTCTTTTTTATTGAGGAAAACATATATACATTATATTACATAAAGTGTACTAGTTGTAAATGTGCAGCTCAGTGAAATTTTACATATGTATACATCTGTGTGTAACCACCATACAGAACAACATATACATTTCAGACTCCAGAAGGCTCAATTTTGCCCCTTCCACTTGGGGTTCTTTATTTACATGCACCAAAGTGCTGCAGCCGAATGTTTGTGGTTAGTGATGTGCTGGTAAATGTTTAACAACCACTTCTGGTGTGTGTAGAGGTGCCATGCTTTGTAGCGTTTGTCAATTTTTGTGGTATAAATACACTGAGTGGCTAGATTATTATGATGTCTAAACGCATAATAATCTGGCCACTCAGTGTATATCCTATATAATAAAAGGATAATATGCAAATTGTCCCCTCGACCAGGAGTTCGACCAGCAGGCAGGCCGGCCAACCGCCCATGTCCCCTCCCCCTGGCCAGGCTGGCCGTACCCCACAGGGCCTCTAATACACACACACACACACACACACACACACACACACACACACACACACACACACAGAGTGGACAGATTATTATGCTTTCAGAGATCATAATAATCTGGCCACTCAGTGTATACCTGCCATGGCTGATTTCAAGCTATGAACAGTTTAACAACTGGCTTACAAAATTCTGAAAATTTAACAATTGGCTCCGATGAGCCAGGGCAAACTGGCTCCAGCACACCAGTAATTGTGATGTGGTATCAAAGAGAGCCAGCCCACCCTGATGGGGCACAGGTAAGAGAGGGCTCTCAAATATTCCCAGGTCCAGCCCCTTTAGTGAGGAGAGAATTGTTCAAAAAATTTAATGCAATTTCTAACTTCCATCATCTATACACAGACATCAGTTGTGTTCCCACCTCATGGCAAAGTCTAGAGTAGTGGTTCTCAACCTTCCTAATGCCGCAACCCTTTAATACAGTTCCTCATGTTGTGGTGACCCCCAAACATAAAATTATTTTCGTTGCTACTTCATAACTGTAATTTTGCTACTGTTATGAATCGTAATGTAAATATATGATATGCAGGATGTATTCTCATTGTTACAAATTGAACACAATTAAAGCATAGTGATTAATCACAAAAACAATATGTAATTATATATTGTGAAATATTTATTTCTAATTACAAATAAATGAAATTTTGTCTTGAAGCATGGTGTAGCATGGGTAACAGTCTTAATATAACAACAGTAAACTACATTGCTACATTTTGCGACAGTATGGGTAAAAAGCCAACGTCAGTGCGAAGGTTGAGATTGCTTCTTTCTCACCAGATCAGAAATTCTCGGGGCAGTCTTTGCAAAGAGCACAACGAAGATCATCTTCCACAATAAGTCTACTTCTGTATTTAGACTTGATAACCAACAAGCTGGAAAACCCTGTTTCACAAAGATACGTTGTTGGAAATGGAAGAAGAAGGCGCAACACAGTCTCAGACAGAACAGAATATGACTGCAAACTCTTGATCCAGAATTTTGTAACTGGCATTGTAGAGAAATCAGTTCTCGCTGAATCGCTGTTAATAAGTTCAATGAACTCCTCTTGTGCTGTCTCAGGAACATCTTCAACTTTGACTGTGAATGGGCTTCTGGCAAGTGCAAATGGGGTGTCAGGTAGATTTGGAAAGTACGATGAAATTTTGTCTGAAAGCATGTGCAAGTGTTCTTTCACAGAAATTATCATCGTAATCCTTTTGTCTGGTTCAATGTCATGTTCCTCAAAGAAAGCAGATAAGGTAGGCAACATGTAAATTGTATTTTCATCCAATTTTTTTTTGCCAAAGCTGAAGTTTCATTTGCAATGATGGGATCTTTTCAGACAAATCAAGGCATGTTGCATTTGGTCCTTGCAGTGATAAATTTAACTCATTCAAGATGGCAAAGATGTCAACCAAGTAAGCTATTTTCTGCAGTTCACTTTTATCGCTGAAAAGTGCTTTGAACTGTGGTCTTGCTTTCTGATTAAAACATGTTTTGAGTGTATCACGAAGCTCAAAAACACGTTTTAAAACTTTTCCTCTCAACCACCATCTCACTTCAGTGTGAAATAGCAGAGCATCATTTGGCACATCCAACTCGTTGCACAGTTGCGAAAACAGTCGACTGTTTAAGGTGCTCACTTTTACAAAATTGACAGAACTTAAGACGCTTTTCATTACTTCTTGTAACTCTTGTGGCAGCGTCTTCATTGCTAATATTTGCCAATGAATCATACAGTGAGTTCTGAAGACTTTTGGTGACTCATTCAGTACCAAACGTTGAACTCCAGATCGACATCCTAGCATAGCTGGAGCACCATCTGTGCAAACACCACAAACCTTTTCCCAAGAGATCTTATGCTCTTTCAGAAATGAACCAACTGTGTCAAATACATCACGTGCAGTAGTTATCTTTTCAAGACGTTTGCAAAAAAGAAACTCATCTTTAAAGTCGCCATCATTAATATACTTCATGTAAACCAGTAACTGTGAACAGTTTGCAACATCTGTAGTTTCATCAAACTGGGTAGTAAATATTGGAAGTGGAGCAGATTTAATTTCCTGGATTACCTGATCAAGAATATCAGCAGACATGTCTTCTATTCTTCTGTGGACAGTGTCATTAGATAAGGAAATTGCACTCAATTTCGTAACAAATTCGTCTCCGATCATAGCTCGAACAATGTCTTTGGCCACTGGCAACAGTAAGTCCTCAGCAATGGTGTGAGGTTTCATAGCTCTGGCGATTCTGAGTGCCACCAAATACGAATATTCAACGGCTGCTACGTTTTGTTTGTGGTACTTGCCACCAGTGTCAAGTCTGGCTTTCTTGAGTCCATCAGCTTTGCTTCTAAAATAGTTGGTATCCTTGCCAGCAAAGCTCGGATGCTTGCTATCAAAATGGCGTTTTAGTTTGTTTGGCTTCATAGATTCGACTGATAGAACTTCACAACAAATAACACATTGCGGTTTCTCAATTCCTATTGTAATTATTGTAAAAAAATCCTCACTATGTTTTCTTTTCTTAACGTTCTTCTCTACATGATCCATTGTCATGGGATGGTTTGCTAATGAAAATAATATATAACAATAGCTTTAATAATACAAAAGAGGATACATGGCATAGTTCAGTCAATACAGTTCATTAAAATTTCCTATGGTTTACCATTCTGTGTTGTTTTTTTTTACACACCTGTTACTTGTTACTATCACAAGGGGGCAGTATTCACATCAACCACAGCTGAATATAAAAAGACTGATCAGCATCCAGATTAAGTTCCCATGGTACAGATTTTTTTTTTTTTTGCAGTAGTTGATGATTTTACAGTACATGATTTTACATTTACCCAGTAATTATAATTCATGAAGTGTCGTTTTACCTCCAATATTTCAACACAGTAGCTGCTTTTAACAGAGTAGCTGCTTTCAACACAGCAGCTGCTTTCTACACAGTAGCTGCTCTCTATATAGTAGCTGCTCTCTACACATGTGACTGGTCTGCATAAGTACATTATGGCGCCAACCCTGTCACATACACCTGTATTTGTACGGGGTGTACGTGATGGGGTTGGCGCGATTATGTCATCATGCCGGGTACTCGTATGTGGGCATATCTGCATGTGGGCGGACCTGCCTGGAGACAGATAGAGGGGCGGTGTCTCGGTTCCTAAGACCATTGGAAATATGTGTTTTCCAATGGCCTTAGGTGACCTCTGTGAGAGGGTCGTTTGACCCCCAAAAGGGTCGTGACCCACAGGTTGAGAAACGCTGGTCTAGAGTCACAAATATAAGTAAACCATGGTTCTATCTGTCAAGGAGCTTACATAATTTAACATTTTCAGGAAGAGGCAGGCATGTGGAGGTATACTAGTATATGCAGAGGTAGACATGTGGAGGTATATATGCAATAAAGGATTCTAGGGGCTGGGGTAGGAGACTACATGGGAATTATTAAGGGCTTTGGAGAGGGTCCATTTCTGCCTTGGAATCTGAAATGTATTACTTACCACACTTTACTTTGGGAAGTGCCTTGGAGTTGAAGAAAAGAGATGCAGACTCATACATGCCCGTATTGGATTTTGATTCACCTCTTCCATGCTATGTGATCTTGGGCAAGACACTTAACTTCTCTGAGCCTCAGGTTCTTTGTCTTTAAAACTAGAGGCCAGGTGCACAAAATTTGTGCGTGTGGGGGGGGTGTCCCTCAGCCCAGCCTGCACCCTCTCCAATATGGGACCCCTTGGGGAATGTCTAACTGCCAGTTTAGGACATCCCCCTCACAATCTGGGACTTCTGGCTCCTAACCACTCACCTGCCTGCCTGCCTGATTGCCCCTAACCGCTTCTGCCTGCCAGCCTGATTGCCCCCTAACCGGTTCCCTGCCAGCCTGATTGCCCCCAACTGCCCTCCTCTGCTGGCCCGATCACCCCCAACTGCCCTCCTCTGCTGGCATGTTTGCCCCCAACTTTCCTCCCCTGCCGGCCTGATCACCCTCAACTGCCCTCCCCTGCTGGCCTGTTTGCCCCCAACTGCCCTCCCCTGCCAGCTTGATTGCCCCCAATTGCCCTCCCCTGCTGGCTTGATGGCCCCCAACTACCCTCCCCTGCTGGCCTGGTCACCCCCAACTGCCCTCCCCTGCTGGCCTAGTCACCCCCAACTGCCCTCCCCTGCTGGCCTAGTCACCCCCAACTGCCCTCCCCTGCTGGCCTAGTCACCCCCAACTGCCCTCCCCTGCTGGCCTAGTCACCCCCAACTGCCCTCCCCTGCTGGCCTGATTACCCACTACTGCCCTCCCCTGCTGGCCATCTTGTGGCGACCATTTTGTGGTGGCATCTTGTGGTGGCCATATTGTGGTGGCCATATTGTGATGACATGAGGGTATCACATGAGGGGCGAGGACCACCTAGGCTTTTATTAGTATAGATGGAGATAATAGAAGTACTTGCCTTGCATTATTATTTTAAATATTAAATGATTTTGTAATTAATGCATAGCATTTAGCACATGTAAGCATTTACTAATTATTAGCTTCAATTAGAGATTATTAACTACTAACTTGGACAATCTCTGAGCCTACAACTAATTTTCTTCATCTGTGAAATGAGAATAAAATGCCAAGAACAAAGTAAGATCACGTGTGAATTATCAGGCCCAGAACAGGCACCCAGCAAATGCTGGTTTTCCTCCCTTCCCTGCTTTCCAATAATACTGATTTATATGATCTCCAAAAAAAGCCCAGCTCAGACATATCAGGAAATAAATACATTAAGTAAATACACCAAACCCACTTTTTAAACTTTTATTTTACAGTAATTATAGATTCACAGGTAATTGCAAAAAAAAAAAAAAAGTGCAAGGGGTCCTGTGACCCTCAGCCACTTTTTCTTGATGTTGACATCTTAGGTAACTTAACTATCTATACTAATAATACTAACAAAAGGGTAATATGCTAATTAGGCTGGGAGACCTTCCAAGAGACCTTGTTCTTCTAGACAAAGCCATGGTGGCGGGACTGAGGTAAAGGCACTTTAGAGGCCAAGAGGGGAAGGCAGTTGTGGGTGATCAGGCTGGTGGGGGGCGGGGCCATTGGGGGTAAGCAGACCAGCAGGGGGGCCAGTTGGGGGAGAGCAGGCCATCAGTGGGGGTCAGTTGGAGGTGATCAGGACAGTGGTGGGGGGCAGTTTGGAGTGAGCAGGCCAGCAGGGGGGCAGTTGGGGTGAGCAGGCCAGCAGGGGACGCAGTTGGGGGCAAGCACACTGGCACAGGGGGCAGTTGGGGGTGATCAGACTGACAGGGGGGGGCATTTGGGGGCGAACAGGCCAGCAGCAGGGAGCAGTTGGGGGAGAGCAAGCCGGCAGGCAGAGTGGTTAGAGGCAATCAGGCAGGCAGGCAGGCAGGTGAGTGGTTAGGAGCCAGCAGTCACAGATTGCGAGAGGGATGTCCGACTGCCGGTTTAGGCCCGATCCCTGTAAACTGGCAGTAGGACATCCTTCGAGTGTTCCCAGATTGGAGAGGGTGCAGGCCAGGCTGAGGGACACACACCCCCCTCTGCCCCCCCTGTGCACGAATTTTGTGCACCGGGCCTCTGGTCTATATCCTATCTAATAATAGAGTAACATGTAAATTACCATCACTCCGCTACGCCCATGATTGGGCAGCGGGAGGCTGGGGGGTGGGACTTGGGGTGGCCTATCCGGCCATTGAGAGGCACGGATCCACTGCCACTGACGGGGGCTACCCTGCTGTTGAGAGGCGCAGGGGGCGGGACTCTCAATAGCAGGGTAGCCCCCCTCAGCGGCCGCGGACCATCAAAAGTGGGGGAGCTGGGTGCCTGTCTGCTCTGGCACCAGGCCTTTCAGAAGCCTCCGCCGAGCCGGAGGCTTCTGAAAGGCCTGGTGCACCAGCGGACAGGCACCCAGCTCCACCGCGAAAAGCGAAAGCATATAGGGGACCCTACACGTGCATGATTCAATCATGCACTGGGCCTCTAGTATATATATAAAAGGCTAAGTGACCGTCGCATCCAAAACAACCAAATGGATGACCGAACAGGCTGTGTTGGGAGACCAGGCTGGCAAGGGGGTTAGTGATGGATGACCAAATGACTGAGCAACAGGCTGCATGGGGCAACCAGGCCAGCAGGGGGGTTAGTGAGGGGCGACCAAACAACCAAGCAGCAGGCTGCATGGGGCGACCAGGCCAGCAGGGGGGTTAGTGAGGGGTGACCAAATGACTGAGCAGCAGGCTGCGTGGGGCGATCAGGCCCACAGAGGGGGGGGGCAGTTGTGGGCGACTATGTTGGCAAGGGGGCAGTTGGGGGAGATCAGGCCAGTGGGGGGAGCAGTTAAGGACGACCAGGCTGTGTGGGGGGGGACGGGATGTTGGGGCAACTATGCTGGCAGGGGGGCAGTTGGGGGTGACCAGGCCAGCAGGGGGAGCATTTAGGGGTGATCAGGCAGCCAGGCAGGTGAGCAGTTAGGAGCCAGTGATCCTGGCAGTCGGACATCCCCTGAGGGGTCCCTGATTGGAGAGGGTGCAGGCTGAGCTGAGGGACCCCTCCCCTCTGCCGCCCATGCGCTGGGCCTCTAGTAGTACAATATCAAAACCAGGAAGTTGATATTGGTACAATTCACAGAGCTTATTCAGATTTCACTCATTTTACATGTACACTGTGTGTGTGTATGTATCATGTGTGTATGCAGTTTTATCACATGTAGATTTGTGTAACTATCCCACAATCAATGGAAAATATCCTCAGATGAGGATTAACAAAAAATAAACAATAATAAAAAATATTTTAAAATCCCATTTACCATTGCAGCAACAACAAAAAAGATACCTAGGAATAAACATAACCAAGGAGGTAAAAGACCTGTACTCAGAAAATGATTGAACATTGAAAAAAGAAGTAGAGGAATATACAAACAAGTAGAAGTATATACCGATTTCATGGATTGGAAGAGTTAACATCATTAAAATGTCCATACTACCCAGCAATCTGTATATTCAATGTAATTCCCATTAAAATACAAACGACATTATTTCACAGATCTGGAACAAATATTCCAAAAATTTATATGGAAGACCCCAAATAGCCTCAGCAATCTTGAGAAAGAAGAACAAAGTTGGAGGGATCACAAAACCAGATATAAAACTATACTACAAAGCCATTGTATTCAAAACAGCTCAGTACTGGCACAAGAGCAGGCATACAGACCAATAGAACAGAACAGAGAACCCAGAAATCAACCCACAGCAATATGGTCAATTAATATTTGACAAAGGAGGCAAGATCATACAATGGAGTTAAGACAGTCTCTTCAATAAATGGTGTTGGGAAAACTGGACAGGTAGATGCAAAAAAATGAAACCAGACCAACAACTGATACCACACACAAGAATAAACACAAAATGTATAAAAGACTTAAATGTAAGTGGCAAAACCATAACAATCCTAGAAGAAAACATAGGCAGTAAAATCTCAGATAACTCACATAGCAGTATTTTCACCAATATATCTCCTAGGGCAAGAGAAACAAAGGAAAAAATGAAAAAATGGGATTATAACTAAGCTAAAAAGCTTCTGCACAGCAAAAGAAGCCATCAACAACAACAAAAAGGAACCCACTGTATGAGAGAACATATTCGCCAATGATACATCTGGTATGGATTTAATTTCCAAAATATACAAAGAACTCATACAACTCAACACCAGGAAGACAAACAATCCAATTAAAAAATGGGCAAAAGATCTGAATAGACACTTTTCCAAAGAGGACATACAGATGGCCAATAGACATATGAAAAAGTGCTCAACATCACTAATCATCAGAGAGATGCAAATTAAAACTACAGCAAGGTATCACCTCATACTTGCCAGAATGGCTACCATCAATAAAATCAGCAGACTGGTGCAGCCATTGTGGAAAACAGTATGGAAGTTCCTCAAAAAAATTAAATATGGAACTGCCATTTGACCCAGTGATTCCACTTCTAGGAATATAGCCTAAGAATCCTAAAACATCAATCAGAAAGAATATATGGACCCCTATGTTCATAACAACATTATTTACAATGCTGAGATCTGGAAGCAGCCCAAGTGCCCACCAGTAGATGACTAGATAAAAAAGCCGTGGTACATTTACACAATGGAATACTACATAGATGTAAAAAAGAAGGATCTCTTACCCATGGACACAGATAATAGGGTGGTGAAGGCCTGGGGTGCGGTGGCGGGAGCAGGCTAGAATGGACCAATGGGGGGAAATGGGGGACATATGTAATACTTTTACATAAAGATTTAATTTTTAAAAAAGAAAGATCTCTTACCCTTTGCAACAACATGGATGGGCCGGGAGATTATTATGCTAAGCCCGTGGTCGGCAAACTGTGGCTTGCGAGCCACATGTGGCTCTTTGGCCCCTTGAGTGTGGCTCTTCCACAAAATACCACGGCCTGGGCGAGTCTATTTTGAAGAAGTGGCATTAGAAGAAGTTTAAGTTTAAAAAATTTGGCTCTCAAAAGAAATTTCAATCATTGTACTGCTGATATTTGGCTCTGTTGACTAATGAGTTTGCCGACCACTGGCTTAGCAGCTAAGTAAAGTAAGCCAGTTAGAAAAAAACAAATATCACAAGATCTCACTTATGTGTGGAATCTAATTAACAAAATAAACTGACCAACAAAATAGGTCCAGAGGCATGGATGAATGGAACAGACAGACAGATCTCAGAGGGGACGGGGTGGGAGGGATGGGAAGAGATTAACCAAAGAACATATGCACATATGCATAACCCATGGACATGGATAATAGTGTGGGGAAGGCCCGGGGTGGGGAGGAAGCTGAGTGGATGGGGGCAGGGGGAGAAATTGGAGATACCTGTAATTTTGTCAACAATAAATAAACATATAATAAAAATGATTGTGTGAAGACATAGATATACAGATCAATGAAACAGGATAGGGAACCCAGAAATAGACACAGAAAACACAACCAAGCAATTCAATGGAGGAATGAGTCTTTTCAACAAATGTTACTGAATGGATTGACATTTGCAGGAAGAAGAAAGAAGGAAGAGGAGGAGGAAGAGGAGAGAGGAAGAGGAGGAAGAGGAGGGAGGAGGAAAGAGGAAGAGGAGGGAGTAAGAGAAGGAGGAGGAGAAGGAGGAGAAGACAAAGAAACTTGACATAAACTTCACAACTTACAAAAGATTTAACTCAAAATGGATAATGAGTTAAATGTACACATAAAGCTATAAAACTTTTTTTTTAAATAGAGAATTTCTTTGGTATCTAGGGCTAGGCAAAGAGTTCTTGGGGCTTGACGCTGAAAGGATACACCAAAAAAAGAAATATTGATAAATTGAATCTCATCAAAATTAAAATTTCTTGCTCTGCAAAAGCCCATGTGAAGAGGATGTAAAAGACAAGCTGCAGAGTGGGAGAAAGTATTTGTAAACCACATATCCAACAAAGGGCTAGTATCTAGAATGCATAAAGCACTATCAAGACTCAACAGTAAAAATAAACAATCCAATTAGAAAATCGGCAAAGCCATGAACAGACACTGCACTAAAGAGAATATACAGATGGCAAAATAAACTCATGAAAAAACGTTCAACATCATTAGCCATTAGGGAAATGTAAGTTAAGATCATAGTGTGATACCATCCCCAACAGAATAACTAAAATTAAAAAAAAAAAAAGTGACCATACCAAGGGCTGGTGAGGATGCCAAGAAACTGAGTCAACTCATACATTGCTGGTGGAATGTGAGATGGTACAGCCACTCTGGGAAAATAGTTTGACAATTTTTTTAAAAATTAAGCATGTGATTACCATACAAAGCGGCAACTGCATTCTTAGGCATTTATCCCATAGAAATGAAAATTTATGTTCACAGACAAACGTGTTACAGGAATTTTCATAGCAGCCTTATTCATAATAGCTTCAAACTGGAAACAATCCAGATGTCCTTTAACAGGTGAATGGTTAAACAAACTGGTACATTCATACCATGAAATGCTACTTGGCAATAAAAAGGAGCAGGCCTAGGGACTGCACCCATGCATTAATTTTGTGCACTGAGCCTCTAGTGTTATATAAAGGAATTCAATATTATTTTATACTAGAGGCCCAGTGCACGGATTTGTGTACTGGTAGGGTCCCTTGGCCTGGCCTGCGGGGATTGGGCTGAAACCGATCTCTGGGTCTGGGGTGCGGGTGAAGCATATTTGGAGCTGATAGTGCCCTAGCAGCAACCTAACCCATGGCTGATTCCACAAGGAATCAGGCTCCCTCCTCTACTGGTCAGACCATCTGCCCCCCAGTGGTCATTGTGCATCATAGCTATCAGGCAAATAGTCAAACAGTGGGACAGTCACTTAGGCTTTTATATATATATATAGATTAGTTTCAGGTGTACAGCATAGTGGTTAGACAATTATATAATTTACAAATTGATTCTCCCAATAATTCTATTACCCCTGGCACCATTCATAGTTATTACAATACCTGAGGTGGTGGAAGGATTCGTGCACCGGTGGGGTTCCTCGGCCTGGCCTGCACCCTCTCGCAATCTAGGACCCCTCGGGGGATGTTGAAGAGCCAGTTTTGGCCCGATCCCGCAGGCCAGGCCAAGGGACCCCACTGGTGTACAAATCTGTGCATTGGGCCTCTAGTACGCATATAAGATCTTTGGTTAATCTCTTCCTGCTTCGCCTCCCCCCTTCCCTCTGAGATTCATCAGTCTGTTCCATGTTTCCATGCCTGTGCATTGAGCATCTGCCCCTGGTGGTCAGTGTGCATCATAGCTACCAGTCAAACAGTGGAATGGTCGCTTAAGCTTTTATATATATACGAGTGGCCTGGTGCACGAAATTCATGCACATTAAAAGGGAATTAATTAAAGGAAATATTTTAATATTGTTATTTGCCCTTTCTCTATAATAGAAGTGTCAGAGATGAAAGAAAATTAGTAAAATGTACATGAAAATCTCCCTCCTGTCAGATTCTGGGGCATGCCGTGGGACCTAGAGTCAAGTCACCCTCACATGCTTCAAAAATGCAGGAGACCCAGACCCAGCCGGCCCCATCCCCGTCAAGCCCCGCCAGGCGGGGGTCATGGCCTAAGGTCCCTATCAAGCCCCACTGGGCAGGGGGAACAGCCTGAGGTCCCCCAGCCCGGCGCAGCCTGAGATCCCCTGTCAAGCCCCGCTGGGCGAGGGGAGCGGCCTGAGGTCCCTCGCCCCAGCCAGGCTTCATGCAGCCTCAGGTCCCTGCTGTTCAGTTGTGAAGTTATGGCATCCCAGCTAATTTGCATATTCTTCTATTATATAGATTATTGACTTCCTCATGCTGCACTTGACAGCCCATGATTATTTTGTAACTACCAACTTGTGCCTCTTAATGTCTTCACCTTTTTCACTCATCCCCCCAAAACCCCTCCCCTCTGGCAACAATCAGTTTGTTCTCTACCCCTATAAATTTTTTTCTGCTTTATTTGTTCATTTATTTGGTTCTTTATATTACACATATAAGTGAAATCATATGGTATTTGTCTTTGTCCAACTTATTTCACTTGGCATAATACCCTCTAGGTCCATCCATATTGTTGCAAATTGCAAGATTTCATTCCTTTTTATAGCAGAGTAATATTTCATTGTATATATGTACCACATCTTCTTTATCCACTTGTCTATTGATAGGCAGTTGGTTGCTTACATATCTTGGCTATTGTAAATAACACTGCAATGAATGTAGGGGTGCATATGTCTTTTCAAATTAGTGTTTTGGGCTTCTTCAGATATATACCCAGAAAAGTAATTGCTGGGTCATAAGGCAGTTCCATTTTAAATTTTTGGTGGAACCTCCATACTATTTTTTCATAGTAGCTGTACCAATTTGCATTCCCACCAACAGTGCATGAGTGTTCCCCTTTTCCACATTCTTGTCAACACTTGCTGTTTGTTGATTTATTGATGATAGCCATTCTGACAGGTGTGAGGTGATAATTCATTGTGGTTTTAGCTTGCATTTCTCTGATGATTAGTGACATTTTATATGTCTATTGGCCATCTTTATATCCTCTTTTGAGAAGTATCTATTCAGGTTTTCTGCCAACTTTTTAATTGGATTGTTTGGGGGGTGGTGTTTAATTGTATGAATTCTTTATAAATATTGGGTATTAATTTCTTATCAGATGTAGCTTTGGCAAATATCTTCTGTTCAGTATGTTGTCTCTTTGTTTTGTTGATGGTTTTCTTTGCTGTGCAAAAACATTTAGTTGGATGTATTTCCATTTGTTTATTTTTTTCCTTTGTTTCCCTTGTCTGGGGAGATATATCAGAAAAAATGTTGCTATGAGAAATGTCAGAGATTTTGCTGCCTATGTTTTCTTTTAGGAGTTTTATGGTTTCAAGTCTTACATGTAAGTCTTTAATCCCTTTTGAGTTTATTCTTGTATATGGTGTAAGTAGTTGGTCTAGTTTCAGTTTTTGCTTGTATCTGTTCAGTTTTCCCAACACCATTTAACCATTTATTAAATAGACTGTCTTTACCCTATAGTATATTCTTGCCTCCTTTTTCATAGATTAATTGACCGTAACAGCATGGGTTTATTTCTGGGGTCTCTATTCTGTTCCATTGACCTATGTGTCTGTTTTTATTTCAGTACCATGTCATTTTGATTACTATAGCCTTGTAGTACAGTTTGATATCAGGTAGCATGATGCCTCTAACTTTGTTCTTCTTTCCCAAGATTGCTATGGCTATTCAGGGTCTTTGGTAGTTCCATATGAATTTTTGTATTATTTGTACTGGTTCTGTGAAAAATGCCACTGGTATTTTGATAGGGATTGTGTTGAATCTATAGGTTGTGTATTTTTAAATTTTCTTTGAGACTTCCTCTTTGGCGGTGGATTGTTTAAAAATGCTTTGTTTAATTTCCAAGTGTTTAGAGATTTTCTGTTGTCTTTTTCTATGGATTTGTAGTTTGATTGCATTATGGTCAGAGAATACACTCAATATGATTTCTTTTTAAAAAAAATATTTTTACTGTTGATAGTATTACAGGTATCTCCCATTTCCCCTTCTTCCCCCTCCTCCAAGCCCCTATCTACACACCCCTAGATCTTTACTACACTATTGCTCGTGTCCATGGGCTATGCATATAAGTATATAAGCTCTTTGGCTTGTCTCTTCTCGTCTCCCCAACCCCACATTGAGGTATGTCAGGCTGTTCCATGCCTCTATGTTTCAGGTCTTATTTTGTTGGTCAATTCATTTTGTTCATTAGATCCCACAAATAAGTGAGATCATGTGCTATTTGTCTTTCTCAGTTTGGCTTATTTCACTTAGCATAATATTTTCCAGGTCCATCCATGCTGTCCCAAAGGGTAAGAGATCCCTTTTTGATACCTGCATAGTATTCCATAGTGTAAATGTCCCACAGCTTTTTTATCCATTTATTTACTGATGAGTACTTGGGTTGTTTTCAAATCTTAGTTATAATAAATAATGCTGCTATAAACATAGGGGTGCGTATTATTCTTTCTGATTAGTGTTTTGGAGTTTTTAGGATCTATTCCCAGAAGTGGGATTGCTGGGCCAAATGGAAGATCCATTTTTAAATTTTTGAGGAAATTCCATACAGTTTTTCATAGTGGCTGCACCAATCTGCATTCCCACCAGCAGGAACTTGTGTTCCCTTTTCTCCGTATCCTTGCCAGCACTTGTTGTTTATTGGTTTTTTGATGATATCCATTCTGACAGGTGTGAGGTGATATATCACTGTGGTTTTAATTTGCATTTCTCTGATGATTAGTGACTTTGAGCATTTTTTCAAATATTTTTAACTTATTGAGGTTTGTTTATAATCTAAGATTTACCTTAGTGAATGTTCTATGAATTCTTGAAAAATGTGTATTCTGCTCTTGTTGGTAGGAGTGTTCCATATATGTTAACTAGGTCATATGGATTGATTGTATTGCTGAGTTATTCTGATTTTCTGTCTAGTAATTCTATCAATTATTAGATGTGGAGTATTTAAGTAATGAATTATCATGAGATGGACTCATCTATTTCACCTATCAGCTCTATTAGTTTTTGCTTCTTGTATTTTGCAGCTCTGGTACTTGATGCATCCTCATTTGGGATTGCTATGTCTTCCTGGTGGTTTGATCCTTTCATCATTATATAATGTCTTTCTTTTTCCCTTGTAATTTCTTTGTTCTGAAGTCTACTTTATCTGATGTCAATATAGTCTTGCTTGCTTTTTAAAATTAATGTTTGCATGCTATGTCTTTTTCCATCTTCTTACTTTCAACTTACCTATATTGTTATGTTCAAAGAGAGTTTCTTGTGGACAAAATATAGTTGGGTCATGATTTTTAGTCCACTCCACTAATGTCTATCTTTCACTTTTGATATATAGACCATTTACATTTAATGTGATTATTGCTATGTTAGGGCTTAGGTCTATTACTTTATCTTTTTTTTAATTGATTTTTTACAGAGAGGAAGGGAGAGGGATAGAGAGTTAGAAACATCGATGAGAGAGAAACATTGATCAGCTGCCTCTTGCACACTCCCTACTGGGGATGTGCCCGCATCCAAGGTGCATGTCCTTAACCGGAATCGAACCTGGGACCCTTCAGTCCGCAGGCCAACGCTCTATCCACTGAGCCAAACTGGTTAGGGCTACTTTATCTTTTGTTTTCTGTTTTTCTTTTCCTATTTTAATGTGGGTTACTTGAACACATTTTAAAATATATATAAATATTTTTATTAATTTCAGAAAGGAAGGGGGAGGGAGAGAGAGATAGAAACATCCATGATGGGAGAGAATCATCGATTGGCTGCCTCCTGCACACCCCACATCGTGGATCAAGCCTACAACCTGGGCATGTGCCCTGACCGGGAATTGAATCATGACCTCCTGGTTCATAGATCGACGCTCAACCACTGAGCCACACTGGCTTGGAGAACACATTTTTAAATTACATTCTATATGTATCTATTGTATTTGAGTGTATCTCTTTATATAGCTTTGCTTTAGGGGTGTGTGTGTGTGTGTGTGTGTGTGTGTGTGTGTGTGTGTGTTTAAAATCTTATCACAGTGGCTGGTGTTGTTATTTTACCAGTTCAAGTGAAATGTAGAAATCTTACCTCCCTTTATGTCCTTATGACCTCCCTTTATGTTCTTCTGGCCTCCCAGTATTATAATTTTTGCTTCAACCATAAAACATAATTTAGAAACTTCAAGAGAAGAAAACTCTATTGTATTTATCCATATTTTTTCTGATCAGGTATTTTATTCCTTCCTGTTTTTCCAAAGTTTCTTTTTAAATAATTTCTTTATGTTTAAAGCACTTCCTTTAGCTGTTCTTTCAGGATAGGTCTCCTGATAACAAATTCTGTTGGTTTTCCTTCCTCTGAGAATATCTTGATTTCCCCTTCATTCCTGAAGGATATTTTCATTGGATAAAGGATTCTATGTTGACAGCTCTTTTCTTTCAGCACTTCAAAAATGTGCTCCTTTTTTTCTGAATTCCATGGGTTCTGATGAAAAATCTACTGTCAGTTGAATTGTTTTTCCACTGTGGGTAATAGATTGTTTTTCCTCTGGCTGCTCTCAATATGTTTTTCTTTGTCTTTAGTTATCAGACATTTATTTATGACTTTTATTGGTGTTAATTGGGGGGTGGGTATCCTATTTGGGTTTGCCCACCTTCTTGAATCTGTGGGTTTATGCCTTTCACCAAATTTGGGACTTTTTATTCTTTATTTCTTGTCTTGCTTTGTTTCTCTTCTCCTTCTGGGGGTTCTGATGAAAAAAAAAATCTTAGATTTTTTTTGTTGTTATTGTCCCACAGGTCTCTAATGTTCTGTTAATGTATTTTTAGTCTGTTTTCTGTCTGCTGTTCAGATTGTATAATTTCTATTGTCTATCTTCAAGTTCACTGATTAGTTCCTCTGTCGTATTACTTCTTCTATTAAGCCTATCCAGTGAGTTTTTGTTTTGTATTTTTCAGTTCTATAATTTCCATTAGGTTCTTTTTTGTTGTTGTTAATCCTCACCCGAGGATATTTTTTCCATTGATTTTTAGAGAGAGTGGAAGGGAGGGGAGAGACACAGAGAGAGAAACATCAACATGAGAGAAACACATCGGTTGATTGCCTACCACATGACCCCCGACCAGGGTTGGGAATTGAGCCTGCAACTGAGGTATGTGCCCTTTGACAAGAATCGAACCCTGGACCCTTCAGTCCATGGGTTGATACTCTATCCAAGGAGCCAAACCAGTTAGGGCCCATTGGATTCTTTTCTATATCTTTTATTTCTTGGGTTGAGATTTTCTATTTTTTTTTATTTTTCAAGAGTATTTGTTGAAGCATTTTATGATGACTGCTTTAAAATTATTGCTCAATAATGCTAACATCTGACTTACCTTGGTGTTGGCATGTGTTATCTTTTCTCATTCATGTCATGATTTTCCTGGTTCTTGGTATGATGAGTGATTTTTTTAGTGTATCTTGGACATTTTGGATATTATGTTAAGAGATTTCAGTCTTCTACTTTAGCAGACAGTCATTCTGTTTAGGTTAAGCTTGTAGGTTGTGGCCTACTTGTATGAGCTGTGGTTACAATTACAATTTAGTTTCCAGAGCCCTTGCAGTGCTATTCTGATCTGCTTTTCTCACCCTACTGGTGTTTCCCACAGGAACAGAATGCACTTCCCCAGGACTGATACCATTAAGTAAGGGTGGGAAACACCATTCTGTGCAGAAGGAAAGGTCCTCCTCAGGACAGATACCTGTGCAGTCCTCACTTGATCCCTATTGGTGCCCCCAGTAGTTGTAGAAGGTGCTTCTCCAGGCTTCTCACTGAGATCCTCTTGGTAAACAATGAGAGATACCAGGCCAAAAAGCATAGTGCCTCACCCAGCCAACTCTCTGGGAAGCTTGGTGCAAGATGTCTCCCACTCAACCTCTGCTAGTGCTACCAGAGGAGAATATTCCTACCTAAGCCACCTTCTGTCATTGGGTGTAGGGCTGGGCGATACTAGGACCAGGTTGCCTTCTGCCACTAGATGGAGGGTCAAGAAATGCTGATCAATCCCTTTTAACACAATCCAAAGCACCAGAAAGCTCAAAGAATCCCAATTTGCTTTGGCAGCATAGGATTCATATTTCCAGATACACATTATGAGAAGACTGTCTGGGAGCCTGGAGCTTCATCACACGTCTTGTTCTTGGACAAATCATCTGTCAAGTTCAGTGGCAGGTATATTTCTAACCAATAATCCCCACATGGTGTCTATGGGAAATCTCAGAAAGATCTGTTAACCACAATCTGGCCTTTTTTGGGTTAGTTGGGAGCTGGTAGCATCAGGCTGACTGGGTCCTGTGTGGAGATGTTGTGGGTATTCAGGAATGAGTCAGAGACTGCACACATTTAGGACCCCCACATGTGTCTTCCTTTCCCCCATTCCCAAATCCTCAGTCTCATCTCATTAGGCTCTATGAAAATTTCTCCTGTTCCTGCCACTTTCATGCCCACCCCTTCAGTATACAACACTGTTTTCAGCATCCCACCATCTGCCATTCTTTGTTAAGAATGCAATCCTAGCCCTGGCCCGTTTGTCTCAGTGGATAGAGCATCGGCCTGCGAACTCAAGGGTCCCAGGTTCGATTCCGGTCAGGGGCATGTACCTTGGTTGTGGGTACGTCCCCAGTGGGGGGTGTGCATGAGGCAGCTGATTGATGTTTCTCTCTCATCGATGTTTTTGGCTCTCTGTCCCTCTCCCTTCCTCTCTGTAAAAAAGATCAATAAAATATATATATTAAAATAAAGAAGAAAAAGAATGCAATCCTGCAATCTGTGGCCCCAGGAAGAGAAAGGGTCTAACATTTATTGAGCATCAGCCCTGTATGCTAAGACCAAGTTAAGTCCTTTTAGATACCCAGTCTTATTAGTGGTCCCTCCCACCCTTCCACACAGTTAATTACGTTTCCATGATAGAGATGAGGGGACTGCAGCCAAGTGGGTTAAGCAAGTGCAGCGCTTATGAGTATCGTGGGCACTGTGGGATGGAGATTGGGGTGGGGCAGAGCTCCAACTGCCATGCCTGTGAGCAGCCTTTATGGAATAATTGCACTTAGCTCTTTCTTTGGAGTTTTTGTTGACCATCTTGAAACAGGATCTTTCTTTTAGAAAATGTGCCTTAATCTTCCCTGGAGAAGGTATCCTAAGGAGTCACACTTGGATAGGAACACAGATCATATCAGTGCAGTTCCCATGTCATTTAACATACCCACTCACATTCTCACACACAAATACTCTCTTACTAACCCAGACCACAAAGGGCCTAAACACTTAACTGTTTGGAACATGTCACTTTGGCCTTGTTTACTCCCCATACCTACTCTGTAATGAAGTATTATTTTTATTTTATTTTCTGGTTTGGACATTGAACCTCAGAGAGGTTAAGTCACTAGTCCAGGGTCCTGGAACTGGGATGTGCTGGCTGCAGAATTCTAAACCAGAGTGATGTGGGGTGGCCTGTGGAGCACTCCAACTCCAAACTGTAATACTATAAACAATAATATATGTATATTAAAAAAAAACACAATAAAATGTGTCCAAAAAGTCAAACAAAAAGTTCAAGTGTCAGTCTCCTTGGAAAAGGGCCCCATTCTTTTAGTCTATGAGCCCCTAGAGTGTGACAGGCTTTGCTCCAAGCACTTGGTACTGAATGACTTCAGGGAAACTAGAACTGATCTGGTACCACCTAACTTGCCTGTGGTCCCCATCAAAGGACAGTCACTATCTATTAGGTGAATACTTTATAACTCCCTTTCCATCCCTTCAGGCAGTTCTTCCATAATTTATTCAACAAGCATTGAGCATCACCTATGTACCAGGCCTTGCCCTCGGAGCTGGCAATTCAAAGATAAGGAAAACTCACTCCCTGCCTTCAAGGTACACATAATTTAGCAGCAGAAATAGACATATTAAACACATATTATAATTAGAAACAGACATATAAACACATAAATGATAATGATGGAGCATTAGACTAGATGCCTTGAGAATTCAGGGAAAGAATTCCCTAACTCTGCATGAGTTAGGGAAGGCTTTACAGGGGAGATGAGGTTGTATTGGGTCTTGAAGGATGGGTAGACATTTTCTAGGGTGGCATTCCACATAGAGGGTAGAATAAAGGCAAACATGAAGATGTGTTTTGGAAATAGCAAGTAGCTGGATGTAAGTCAGGGATCTCAGCTGAAATGCTGAGAGAGCTCAGGAAGTTCATATAAGTGCATGAAGCAGGTCCTGTGCATACAAACACTAACACAAGCATGATAAGTGGCTCTCCCTGCCTGGAGCACCATAGGGAGGTATGGGGACTGTGAGAAACTGGACAGTCTGTGCCCTGTCGAAGGGGACAGCTGCTTGTCATATGAAATTACTGGCCTAGGGCTGCCACATCTTTCAGTTTTTTGAAATGCCAAAAATTTAGATTTTTAAAATGTCACTTTTCAACATTGACACTATTTCAAATTTGCAAGCTATATCATCAAAACATGTCTACTATGAAAAGAGATAACCAAAGAACTTATATACTTATATGGACATGGACAATAGGGTGGTGAAGACTTGGGGGGTAGGTAGGAGCTGGGGAGAGGAGGGGGGAGGGGGAAAATGAGAGACATCTGTAATACTATCCTATATAATAAAAGCCTAGGTGGCATCACACGACGCCCTCGCGTGACATCATTACAAGATGGCCACCGTGATATCATCACAAGATGGCCACCACAAGATGGTCATCACAAGATGGTCAGCAGGGGAGGGCAATCAGGCCTGCAGGGGAGGGCAGTTGGGGGCGACCAGGCTGGCAGGGCAGGGCAGTTGGGGGCCATCAGGCTAGGAGGGGAGGGCAGTTGGAGGCGATCAGGCCAGCAGGGGAGCAGTTAGGTGTCAATCAGGCCAGCAGGGTAGCAGTTAGGGGGCAATCAGGCTGGCAGGCAGAAGCAGTTAGGGGCAATCAGGCAGGCAGGCAAGCGGTTAGGAGCCAGTAGTCCTGGATTGTGAGAGGGATGTCCCACTGACAGTTTAGGCAGTCAGACATCCCCTGAGGGGTCCCAGATTGGAGAGGGTGCAGGCTGGGTTGAGGGACAACCCCCTCCCGTGCACAAATTTCGTGCACCAGGCCTCTAGTCAATAATAATATATATGTATATTAAAATGTAAAAATAAATGTGTTCAAAAAGTCAAACAAAACATGTCTACTGGCCACTCCTTTGTGGCCTCTGGTAACATGGAGATCAGAAGGAGCAGGAAAGAAACAGCAGGGCCAGATGCCCTGCCCTTCCCCTGTGCAAGTAGCCTGACTCCAGCGCTATGCAGAAGTACATCCACCTGACTTTCCAAATCGGCTTTAAAACAGAAGACAGCACAGAAAAGATCCAAGAAGCTGGAGAAGCAAAACATGGCAGGAGGATTAATGGGTGGAACACTTAGTGTCTGGCTTACTTACTCATCTGATTCTGGCCCTCAGCTATCAATGATTCTCAACAGGCTAGGGGTGGGTATGGGTTGAAAAACAAAAGGAGTCTGAAAGGACTTCTCTCAGAAGCTGCCCATGCAGGACTGAAGGACACTGCTTGATTTATTTTTCCCCCTCACCCCTCAGTCTGGCTTTGCTATATGGCCTGCCAGCCCTAAGAGAAACAGCTGATGCAGATCCCAAGTACCTTCTCTCGCGTAAGGGATTAGACTGACCTGGGGAGGAGACTGGAGGAGTCTGGAGGCCTTGCCTGAGAGAAAGGCCTTGTAGGCATCATGGATTAGGCCACCCTCTCAGGCCATGTCCCTGGGTGTTCTATCCTTCCCTCCCAATCTGTCTAATCCCTAGACCCTGTGATTTCAGCAGGAAAACATCTACAATGTGTTAAAACCACAGGGTCAGGCAGAATGAGCTAATCTTTGAAACAAAAGTCTGAAGCTCCATTCTTTGGGCTCCAAGCTTGTGTGGTGATGCAGTGGCGGGCCTTCTGGGCTGCCTCCGTAGTAGATTGGAAGTTCCAGTTCACTCCACATAGGGGTCTAGGAAGGATTGTCACCAGCTGACTTCCTTGCCTTGCAGTTTCTCCATTCCCTACTCTGCTCCCCATCTACTTCCTCCCGGAGAGCAGGGCTCAATGGCTGTGTTTTCTTTGTGAGTTGATCCTCACCCCAACCCACTTTTCAGGCTAGTAGAAGCCTGGGTGTTAGATACAGGTTGGGGTGGGGTGTTCTGGAACTGGAAGGGGTTTAGGAACTGGACCACACCTATTTCTTTGCAGTAATGGGAGGAGCTGAGGGGGGAGGATTTAAGAGGCAGAATCTTGGAAAGCGGCTGAAAATCAAAGCTGAGCAGAATGTCTGACCAAGAAGACAGTCCCTTTTTTGAGACAAAAAAAAAAAAAAAAGTAAGCTGCAAGGACTTTGTAGAGTGAGCAGGGAGCCTTAGGCCTGAGTTCAAGGGGTAGACTTATTGTGTGCCAGGTGCATTCTAGGTGCTTTATTTAATAAATGAATGAACCAGGTGTAGGCATGACATTCAGGGCATTCACAGACAAAAGTCAGGTAGCTCCTGTTCAGAATTCTTTGGTCAACCTCTCCCTTCCTGCATCTGTTCTGTGCCAGGCCTAGACTAGGTGTGCAGGTGTGGGGCAGAGGAGAGAGGGGAGTCAGGCTCAGTGCTACCTCTGGGGTGCCCACAGTGGACTTAGGGGAGATGGGCATGCACACATGCAACCATGACATGCCATTTCCCTACTCCAGTAGTTTTCAATCCCATCAGACTTAATGTCACCTTTATATACCAATTCACTGTAACTTCATTTACTACTCTAAAATGAAATCCCTGAAAAACATAACCCGCCTACACACATAATTTTACCCTGAAGAAGCTGCTTGAGGCCTCTGCGAAATTAACCAGGTTAAACCTTGTGTTTGAATATTAATCATGCACCAAATGTTATTAATGATATTAATCTATGCCATTTATTGATTATTTTGGCAAATATTTACTCTCTCCATCTCACCTTGCTAAAATTGAAGAAGAGCCCAGGCAGGACACTAGAAGCAGTCTATAACATCTAAGGGGTTTGAGAAAAACTTAAAGCAGATTTGGTACAGATGGCACCATCTGGGGAGTGCAGGGAGCAGGGTGCAATAGCAGTACATAGGATTTGGTGGGAATCTAGTTGCCTATCCTGCAGGCCCACAGGCCCACAGAAGCCACGGGGTCTAAGCAGAGTTCTAACATTGAGGGAAGGGAGGGACTGACATGAACCAGACCTGCCAATTGACTCCCAGCAGCCAGCTGAAGCTCAGAACTGGGTGTCAGGTCTCTTGTGGGGTGGGACTGGTGGAGAAACCAAGGACAGTGGCCCCATACACAATGTCTGGTTAGGAAAACCAGCCCCTCATAGCAGGGGTGCAGGCGCAGTGGGAGGTGGGAGGCTCCTCCACAGTCCTCCACCCCATACCACCCCTGCCTTCAGGGCCTCAGCTCACTGCCAGCCTCAGATGTAGTGCCCAGGGCAGCACACACTATTTCCAGTGCCCCCCCTCACACCACTTGCTGAGGACAAGCCCCTAGTACCCTGTCAGGCTTGAGTCATATTGACTCCAGAGCTACACCAGTTTGAGTGGGCAGTTCTTTGACCGTCTTTGCTGACCTATACAAGCCTGGGACAGCAGGGATGACATATAAACACCTTTTCCTTCACTGGTGTTTAAGATGACCATGCATGCCTTTTTATATTGTGTGCAGACCACATGCCTATGGCCCACACCATTTGCATTTTTGCAGACCTGGCAAAAGCAAAAGTCAGCTAAAAACTCTTTAGTTTTGGTTGGTTGTTTGTTTTTGTTTTTTTTTTTCCTGATACAACTGAGAACTTACTAATGCCAAAATGCCTGAGTGGAGTTTTCCCAGTTTTCTTGGATTAGTGTAAGCACCCAGACAGAGCTGCAGACCTCTCCGCCCCTGCCCCCCAGTTCAGGAAGCAGGTTTCCTGTTCACGGCCAATGAAAATTGAGGCTGCCTCATGGAAACAGAGGGGCTCACCCCCAATTGGTCCTTGGATGTTGCTGAGTGTTTTCATTGGCCAGTTTCCCCTTATGCCCTGAGCCCTGCATTCCTAACCTTTTAAGGTTTGGAGTTTCTTTGCTGCTAGGCGGGTCCACAGCCCCAACTGATAGGTAAAAGACAGAGTCTCTTAGACAACACCAGTAGCCTAACTTCTTGGAAAAGTATCGAATGGCACTAGACCCTAAAAAGTCATCCCTAAAATTTTAACAGCTATAAGACAACTACCTAGAAGAGGGGTCTGACCAGACCAGAAATTGGAAATAGCGAAAGCTCGTGCTTCAGCTTTATCCTAAGCAATAATACCTCGTGCTTCCCAATTCCCATGTGTTTAAACAAAGAGAAGCCAACTCCTGTGCCTCCTGAGGACTGATATGAGAATGAGCTAATCAGAGTAATCACGATGCACTTTGCCAGTATAAAAGTGAACTGGCAATGCTCATTATCGCTAAAGAATCTGGCCCATTTCCTCCTCTTCCTATGGTTACAAATAGAGAAAGCTTATTAGGAGAGCCTGGTGGCACTGATAAATGGGCCATGCCATCTGGATTCTGGCTTCCAAATCCTGGGCTAAGGATTATTCTCTCTCTTCTCTGGGGACATTTCAAGGACAGACACTGCAGAGAGAATGCTCAGGAGTCACATCTGCCCTGTGTTTCTGCTTCTCAGTGTCTTTACATTGCTAGCAAAGCCCCTATTTCTGACACAGAACAAACTTCACATGTCACAAATAAATGAGTTCCCTGTGCCAGATACTGGGCATCTTTTATCATTTAAGCCCCAAAACAACATTACCAATTTGGTATTGTTATCATCATTATCATCATCGTCATCATCAGGATTGTACAGATGGGAAGATTGAGGCTCAGAGAGATTAAGTGGCTTCTCCAAAGTCACACAGCTAATAGGGGGCAGAGCTGGGATTAAAACCTTAGGTTTAATTCAAAATGCAGTGTGATGTGCATACACTACAACTGTTGTTCATCCTGAAGGTGGTGAAGCTGAAACATGGTTACACCCTTAGTTCCCTCTCCATTACACATACCTCACTTCATCCTTTTTGCCCACCATCCTGAAACCATATCAAGGTCCCTAGTTCCCCTCATGCTTCCCCTAAGGGGTCTCCACCAGTGTGCTTCCCTTACCTGATTTTGAGTTTCTATTTCATAGTAAGTGTTGGCAGGCTGAGCAGAGAGAGAAGAGAGCTGGCACCTGTTGTATTTCTCATTTTTGCAGAGATTTTGCTCAGTAAACTATTCCACTGACGCCATCAACACTGGAGACTGTACACTGTGTTCCCATTCTCGGGGCCTTTGTATTCTCACTGGGAACAATGACTGGCTGCAGAATGAAGCATTCTAATAGTGGAACTGTAGGTAACAGCCACTGAATGATAGAACCACTTTGGGGTATTTCGCTTGCTCCCTAAATCCTCTCTGCCTGTATTGAGCCTGATACTGACTGCAAGTTTTTTTTAGCTCAATAGTTGTTTCCCCAAATTGGGTTCCAGGGATTCCCAAGTGTGTCAGAATCAGAACTATTAGAAGAGTTCTCCCCACCATGATGAGGCAGTGTGCTGTGCTGGGCTGGGCATGGAGAAGGTGTGCCTCATACCTTGTTGTAACAGGGCATCTGAGGTCAGCTTCTAGTACTAGCAGCCCTTGGGGTTGCCCAGTCAGTTCAGATCAGGAGATCAGTCTAAATACAGGAAAGTTTAGAGTGTCTAGAGGAAAGGGTTACTGACTTTGCTATGCAGATGAATGCACCCTGAGAGTTCCTGGAAGCTGCCAAAAGCCTCCATCCTGAAACAAACCTTGGTTTCTGAGCTATCCAAACCAGATCAGGTTGTGCAGACTGTTTCAGTGCCATTAACACTCAATTGCCCTTAACTATGCCTTTCACACTCATAATAACAACAATAATTTTAGGTAACACTTATTGAGTGCCTACTATATGGCAAGAATTAAGCTAAACACTTTATGTGGATTAACTCAATCCTCACAACTCTATAAGGTGGATACTATTTTCTCCCAATAATACAAATGAGGAAGTGGAGGTGCAAAGAGATTGATTTTGCCACACTTGTGTTCAAGGAGAGGTAGTTAATGTGATGTGATACAACTCAGAGTAGAGGTTGGGCAGGAGTAGCCCCAAGAAAAGACCAAGGACCTGTCATCCTCTGGAGAAAGGAACTTATGGAAAGTAAATGCAGACAAGTGTTGGTGGGAAGGGCAGAGTGACACTTTCTTGGAATTAAGAGACTTTTCTCTTGCCTGAGAAGGTGCAACATGATCCCACTGGGGTCTTGGGGAGAGTGCCAATGCTCTATCCCAGTGTTTACTAGCAGACTGAATAACTCACCCAGGGATGGTAGTGGGGGGGGGGGCTTTTATTTCTCCTCCAGAGTGACAGAAATGTCATCAGCATTTCCTTTAGGCAACACCAGGGGGTGCAGCAGCTTATTTCTAGACTTTGGCTTCTTGGACTTTCCTTGGCCTCTGTTGGGAGGGTAGAGACGCATGGGGACCTCCCTAATGAGGCAGTTGAGAAGTTCCTGATAATAGAACACAGAGTCCTTGCACATAAAATAATATTAAAAATTCATCTGAGAACTGATTTTTGTCTGTTGACTCAATAGTCCTTCCTGCCAGAGAAGGTCCTGCTGTGGTCCAGGGCAAGGTGGACTGGCAGGGGCTGAGAAGCAGGGATGGCAACAGGGTGGTGGCAGTGTCCTCAGCAGCTGGAAGTGGACTGCACACTGATTGGAAGAACCTGGTTGTCTGGAATGCTAATGTGGGAGTCAAGGCCACTGCCTACAGTTCTGCAAATTGTACCCTGATAAGGGCACCCAAGTGAGTGAGGACTGAAATCCACTCTGAGCTCTGATAGCCAAGCCCTATGTCCCAGGACCACTTTTTCCTAATTCTCCCAAAGACATTGCAGTCTCCAGTCTGTGCATTCAGCAGGAGGAGGCACCTTTCTCAAATTGTGCAAAGGTGCCTTACGAGCTAGCAGCACCCAACCGGAATAAGAGCCCTCCTCTTATCCTCTCTGGTGTCCACTTTGCTTCCAAAAACACCTTCCTCATACCTGTGTCTACTTCTGCAGATTTTTTTTCTTTCTTTTTTTTTTTTTAAGAGATGTTTCATGCCTGAGCTTCTTGGCTCTTTCCTCTTCCTGGAATCTCGCTTCTTCCTGTCCATGTTGCCCTTTCTTCTGCTGACATCTCCATCCCAATCCTCAGCTCCTACTTCTGGCAGCAATGTAAATTCACTAGAAACATTGAGTGCCTGCTTTGGCGCATCAAAATCTGGTCACTTGAGCGATCAAGATGATGAAGAGCTGAGGGCATTCAAAGCTCCTCCCTTCCACCCCACCACTCACTGCTCCCTTTCACTCACTCGATACATAACAAGCATCTACTATGTGTCACACACTGTTCTAGGCACTGGGGACACAGCAGTGAACAAAGCAGGTATGAGTAAATCCTCCTACAGCTTACATTCTAGTCCTAGTGAGATTGATTACTTTCCCTTTGATTTCACTGTCCTTCTCTCCTGATCTGATGCCCTGAAAACCCTCCTCCTCTCCCTCTCCTTTAGAAGGCCTCCTCCTGGTTCCTGGCAAAGGCTGGACCTGACACTTTTGCTGTGGCGCTGACACCCTGCAGAGATGAGTTGTTTCTCATGTGGGGAACGTATGTGTAAATTTCGCTGTACAAGTGCCTTCGCCTCCTGACTTGGCAAAAGCTCCAAATCATTGTTCTCCACCTTGGGTCACTTTTGTGCACGACTCATTTATTGTTTTTTGACTGAAAGCCAGTGAAGCTGGGCCTGGGCAAGAGTGGCACTGTGCCCAGGCTCTGTGATGTGGCATTTATTAGGGGCTGGCGGGTCATTTTTCCTGTTATTTTTCCTGATTGTGGCTGTGGCGCCCTTCAGTAGGGGTCTGTGGGCTTCTAGTTGCTAGACATGGTAATGGCCAGATCTCTTTAATTTCTCCCCTCCTTTCTTATTTTTTCTTTTTTACTTAAAAAAAAAGAAACACTCTAAAAAAGTTAGAGGATAATGTAACAAATGCTCATGTACCCTCCACCGAAAATGAACAAATGTTAATACTTTTGTTGTTTGCCTAAGAATTTTTTTCTAGCAAAGTAACACATTACAGATACCACTGAAGTCCCTGTGCTGTACTCCCTGGTCCGATTGTTCATTGTCATGACCATGGTATGTGCCCAGGCCATGTTTATGTGTCCATAAATGGTATGTAGTACTTTTTGTACATAGAACATTTGCCATAAGTAATATTCTATGTGAAATAACTGTCTAAAATTTTGGAGGTTTTGCTCAGCATTATTTTTGGCCTCTATTCCATTTATACATATAGATGTAAGTTGTTCATGTTAACTACTACATAGTATACCATCATATGAATAATAACATTTATTTCTATAATTCCCTGCTGATGGAAACTTTTTTAGTTTTTTACCAACTATACTATAATGAATATTCTTGTGCATATTTTCCCACACACAGGTAGGAATTTTCAACTGTGTGTACCTAGAAGTCAGATTGCTGGGTTGCGGGTTAAGTATAGATATTGCAAAACTGCTCTTTAAGATGGTTTGGCCAATTTTCAGTTCCACCAGTAATTTATGAAAGAATTTATTTCATCATCAACGTTTTACCCTCTGTCCTCCCACTGTTCTCATAGAGGCCCCATGTCTCACACACTGTCATATCATGTGTACATCCTCTACCCCACCCTCCTCTCTCTTGTTTCTCCCACATGACTTCCAGGCCAGTCTTAGTTATGATTTCTTTCTCCACAACATGCTCCAAACTATTCCTCCAGCTGGTATGTAAGGCCCTCCACAGGATGAGTCTAGGCAACCTTCTTTACATACCTCTTACCACCTCTTTCTGGCAAAGTCTTCTACGTGCAGCCTCCAACCATGCACACCTTTGCTCATACTACCATTCTCTACAACTAGCTAGTGTTTATTTCCATCCTTGTAAAATCTCATTTATTCCTTAAAACTTGCTTTGATGACACCTCTGGAAGCCTTCACAGATACCTCCAGGCAAAGCCCCCTCTTGGTTCCCACTGCACTTGATACAGTATTTTTCCCAGTAGCTTGAACAAAATCAGGCTTAAAACCTCTGACTATTGTGCTTGGAAAGTGAGTTTGGCCAAAATGGATCTCATTTCCCGTTGTTGCTTAGAATTCCTTCAATAAATTAAACAAATACTGTGCATGACATGCCTGCTCTGGGCCAGGCACTGAGTGGTGGCTGGGCCTGACCAGACCCCTGCCTTCTGGGCGCTCCCAGTGTGATGGGATGAGGAGCAACACCCATACCTGTCATCCTCTGAGAAAGTTGGCCCCTCGGGCCTCTGAGGCAGAGTAGGGATAGGGCAATCTTGCTGGTGTGAAAGGTCAGGTACTGAAAGGCTTGGGGAGTTGAAGGGAGAAAAATATATCTCAGGTCACAAAGGTCCCAGGAGACCCACAAGCCAACTGTTCTGGGAGTGGCTTGGGTGGCCACACAATTTCTGGAACGAGGCTAAGGGCCTCAACTGAATGAGGTGGACTTGAGGGTGCAGGAGTCTTCTGGTTCTTCTCACCCTGCCCCGCCTGGTCCACCTTCCCCTATGTTCTTCTCCCATTCTTACAGGAGCACAAGGCACTCTCACCTGCCTCTCCAACTTGGGTTGATGGCCCTGGTGATTTCCAAACTTTTTCCTGTGTGTGAGAGGAGGGAAGGCTCCCTTCCAGGTTACAAATGGAAAAGGCATGGGTTCGCCTCCGGGGCTTTCACTCCACGCTGCTCAGGCAACAGAGTTGGGAATGAGTGTCCCGCTTGCTCCCCATAGCCCCTCTGCAGACACTCCATCCCCAGGCTGCTACCGAAAAGGAGAATTTTTTCTCTTATTAACACATGTTGAAAGTGCGGCTGTGGTCTGGCCTTGTGTCTCTGTGGGAGAAGGCTCAGTTCCCACTTGCAAAAGGCAGCAGGGATCTGGTGCGAGTCTTTCCTGTGGAAAATATTTCCTGCCACTGCCCTGTCAGATTGGCACATTGTTTAAGCCATAACAATGTGTCTCAAATTGGGGAAGGGAAATGGAAAACAATACCCTTCCATGTTGAGAAGGATACAATGGCCAGAATTGAATGCGAGCTCTGCCTCATTAGGACTTGAGTGCAGCAAACCAGGAATTAAGAATCTGTTCTTTACTCAGTCACTTTACCCACATACTCCAGGCTTCTGGGCCATTTCTTCTGGCTTGAGGGCCCCAACCCCTTTCACTGGATTCTTGTGATAATTTCCTGACCAGTTTGCCTGCTTTTATTCTCTCTCCTTCCAATCTTCTTAGTTCTGGAGATAGAGCCCTCCCAAAACATGGAACCGCCCCCACTGACATTAATTGAAATGCCTTCAAGAAGTATGGATGAAATTTCATTTTTATTTGAATGCTTATGTATTTATTTTTTATATTTAGAGAAAAGTATAAGCAACCTATCAAACCCATGATTTCGCAGAGGTATTATTGCTTAGGATAAAGCTAAAGTTCAGAAACAAATTGGCAGAGCGGAAAAGTGCCTGAGAGATCATCACACCCATTCACATGACTTTGCCTTCACTCCCAATTCTTATCTCCTCTCTGACTACATGCTTGCCAACTGAACTCCTATCCAACCTTCAAAACCCATCTCACAAGCTGCTTCCTTCACAAGTTGCATATTCTCTCCCCCAATAGACTGGGAACTCTTTGTATTAAGCTCCTCATTTAAGGGTGTATTCCTCCACTTCTGTCTCATGCCTGGCACCTAATAGGTCTTAGGCAACTTTTGTGGGAGAAATGAATAGCTCTGCCAAATACAGAAACACAGAATAGATATTTTCCACTGGGTGAGTCCATTGCAGGCTGCTTCAGTCTTAGTCATTGTCAAGAGAAACTTACAGACTCATCAGCAGGCCTCACTGAGCACCTTCATACTCCCGGGGTAGTCTGCTCCAGGTGCCTGGGAGACACCACTGCCCTCTTGCCAAGGAGATGCTGCAACAAGTTCCCTGCCATACTCCTCCCTCTGCTCTGTACGGGAGGCAGAGCCCTCCCGCTTGCACAGGTCAGTGACAAATTCCAGTACATTTTGATAGGTTGTTCTACTAGTAAACTGGTTGCTTTTACATGGGTGCAATAAGCTTTAGGAGAACGCCACTCCCATCTCTCCAGGGCAATAAACAGGACATTTTCAAACTCTGTCCTCCCTGGGCCACTTTTGCAGTTGTCTGAGCTGATCCACATTCTGGTATTCTTAATAGCTTACATAGTCTTCTGGTCTCCTCTCAAACAGAGTTGGTTTTTCTGATTATAAAAGTAGGACGTGTGTCTTTTTACTTATTGGTAAAGAGCTTATTACTTAAAGCTCTTTATTCAATAAAGATATAAACCTTTTTCTACCCTGTGCTCGAAATATACTTTTATTTCTCTGTTTTCTGTCTTTGATATTTGGTTTATTGTGCTTTGGGATGTGCTAATGCTGCCAAATATGTTGCCGTTTTCCTTTGTGGTTTTTATGCTTAGGGAGTCCTCAGTCCTCCCAGAATATGCATCTAAATTCAGTGACCTGGCGCCGTCCTAGTTCTGGGCTTCCCTCCTCCAGCCTCCATGGAGCCCCTTCCCCTGTGGCTACCACCACCTTTCTTCAGTGCTGGCCAAAACAGACAATTAGGCTGAGGCTTTAAATATGCTAATGGATCAACCCTCTCCTGTCTCTGCCCCACTCACTCTTTCAGCCTCTTTGAGAAAGCACAGCTCAGTGTGGTCCCTCCCCCAGACCTTCTATATCCAGCTTCCTACCCTCCTTCTTAGCCTCGGGGAGAGAAGGAGGAAAAGAAAAGTGAGAACTAACTTCAAGTATTGGAGGGCTAACTTGCTGTCACCCCATCTCCAGCGTATGCTTTTCACCTGTCCTCAGCAACTACATTTTCAATTAGGTCCAAATCCAGCCCCCCTCGCCGCCCCAGTTAGTGAGAAATCCCCCAGCATCTCAACCTCAGGACTGAACGAAGTCAGGCAGCCGGCAGCTAGAGCTCCCCCAGCAACTGCCAGGCCCAGCTCCTGCCTCTTTTCAGGCAAGCAGACTGTGTTGCCATGGGAACCCCAGCGCTAAATTGCTTGCGTGTTTGGAAGCTGAAGACCTCAGCTTTGACGCAAGTAGCCTAGAAATCCACTGACCTGCAATTAGGTTTTTTGGGTGGGTTTTTTTGTGTGTGTGTGTTTTTTTTCTCGAGGCACCTTCTGCTTACCTCTTGCCTATCCCTCTTGAGGATTGCGTCCAAGAGAGACTTAAGCATTTAACTTAATTTTGTAAAAAAGTATTTATACCTTGATTTATTTCAGAAAAAAAGATTTCAGATGGCTTATGAACATACACTCCAATACTTGGAGAGAGCCTAAATTAGTTGTATGAGAGAAAGATGAAGCAAGGGGAGAGCAAAGGGAACTGGTGAAGGAGTCCCAATGGAGAGTGAATGTCAGGAAGCCCTTTCTTGATAAATGTGAGTCTCAAATTCTTTCAGGGCAGATGACAGAACAGGAGACATGATCAGTTATAAGATTCACAGAAAAAAGCAAATCAGTTGCTTAATAAAAGCATCAGTGTTCCAAACCTCGAGACTAAAAACATCTTTTTTTTTTTCCTGCAGAGTAACAAAATTCTCTTATCCTTTTATTCTTATCACCCAGCAAATTACTTGGACAAATTGAGGCATATTCTAACCTCAGTAGATGGTCTTTTTCAACTTCCTTTTCCACCTTTGTTATTGTTGTTAAATAAGTGATACACTTTATTTTTGTAATGGGAAAAGAGCAGAAATAGCTAAATAACCATAGAATACTATGAAGCCTTTAAAATGAGATGACTCTTTGTGTTAAATAAAAAGTGTAAAAAATGTGTATAATCTGACCCTACCATCTAATTTCTTCTATATGCACAGAACATCTTTGGCAGGATGCCCAAGAAACTAGTATAGGGGTCAAGGAGACTCACTTTTCTCTGAATTCCCTTTCATACTCTCTGAATATTTCTGCCATATGTATGAATTAACTATTCAAAAAAATTAAATGAGCAATATGCATACACACAAGAGTGGTTAGAAGGTGGAGAAATGGGGAAATTTAAATGTAGAAAATCTAGAAAAGAAAGATCTTTACAGAATTTCTGCCCCCTACATCTGCCTACTATTCACCCTTTTGTTTAAAGCAGACTTTTTTCCCAGTGTAAACCAGCACAACCTTTCTGCAGGACAGTGTGTTTCAAAAGCCTTAAAAATGTGCATACCCTTTGACCTGGCAATTCTACTTTTAAAAATGCATGCTGAGGAAATAATCAAACAAGTACCCAAAGATGCATGTACAAAGATGTGCATCAAAATGTTGGTTATGATGTGGAAAGAAAGGGAAAAATTCTAATGCCCTACAATAAGGGGCTGGTCAACTAAATTATGGAGCATATCAACATTGGGGCACTATGCAACTGTTGAGCAGGCCTCCCAGAGTGTATCCAGCCTCACTAGTATACTCGCTCAGCACCCTGTATATTCTTTCCTTGCAGTTATCATCATTTAATTATATTTGTTTTTGTGTGCTTACTTAAACCCCCCCTTACACACACACACACACACACACACACACACACACACACACACACACACACACACAATTGGCAAGTCTATGAGAATAGCCCTTGCAGTATCCTAGTACCTTGCAAGGTTCTTGGCACATAATAGACACTCAATAAATATTTATTGATTAACTGAATAAATGAATGATGAATCAAGGCAGTTTTCCTCCCATCCATCTCAAATGTCCCTCATCTGCAGCTAGGCCTGTACATACTGTTCCTTGTCTCTAGACTCTATTGCAGCTGATTCACATCTTCCCCAGCTTTTCAAGTCCTGACTACATACCATCTCCTACTTCTGGATGATGATCTTATCTCCTACTTCCCAGAGAAAGTAGAAGCCAGCAAGTGGGAGCTCCTGCCATGCCCACCCCCCATACCTTTCTGGGCCTTTTTCTCTAAGCTTCAAAACCAGGCCAGTGGTAACCCAAGCTAGCACAGGTAGAGTGGACAGAAAGGAGGCAAAAAGCAGATATCCCACCTGCTTCTTTCTCCAAACCTCTCTCTAGCAATCCTCCCTTCCTTTCACCATCAGAGCTCTTGAAAGAGTAAAATATTTTCTGCCTCTTATTCACTCTGTCCTTATTTGCACTCAAGGGTGCAGTAAAATATACTGCTCTGCACACTATTATCTATTAGTGCAAGGTCCTTTAAAACTTTTTTTAGTTTTATTTTATTTTTCCTTTGATTTCCAATCCCCATTTCCATCCTCTTTCAGTGGGTTGATATGCATTCTTAGAAATATAGATGTCTCTGAAAAAATATGTAGTGTTTTATGTATATACTAGAGGCCTGGTGCATGAAATTCGTGCATGGGTACAGTCCCTAGGCCTGGCCTGCGATCAGAGCCATCTTCCCAGGCTGCCTGCAGCTGGCCCCGCCTCCCACTGCCACCCACCCCCAGTTCCTGGTTTGCCATCAGGTGATCGGAGCCTGATGGCTGGGGGAAGGGACCAATAGGTTGGCCATTCCCACCCACTCACCAGCCCTGCCCCCACCCCTGCCATGGGTTGCCCTCTGTGTGTGGGGTGGCTGGTGGGGCGGGGGCCTTGGTCTGGTGCCACCCGTGTCCCCATCACCCACCCCAGTTCCCCGTTCACCATCGGGCGACCGGAGCCTGCTGGCCAGGAAAGGGACCAAGAGGTGGTCAGTGCACCTCATAGTGACTGGTCAAGCAGTCATTCTGGTCATTCTGCCATTAGGGTCAATTTGCATATTACCCTTTTATTATATAGGATAGAGGCCTGGTGCACGGGTGGGGGCTGGCTGGCCTGCCCTGATGGGGGCCCTGGATTGGGATGGGGGTCCCGGCTGGGGAGTGGGGCCAGCTGGGGCAAGGGGCCATGGGCGGTTTGCCACCAGCCATGCCCCGATTGGGGTGGGGGTCCCCACTGGGGGGCAGGGCAGGCTGGGGAGAGGGGCCATGGGCGGCTGCAGGCTGGCCATGCCCCTGATTGGGGTGAGGGTCCCAGCTGGGGGGTGGGGCCAGCAGGGGCGAGGGGCTGTGGTCATTCTGGTCTATGGTCATTCTGCCATTTCAGTCGCTGGGCTTTTATTATATAGGATGTACTTTTTTTTGAGGTTTCTCCATATTGCTATGTGCACATCTAGTTTATCACTTCTGACATTCATCCTCCACATTTTCTTTCTCTGCTCCTCTAAGATTGGACATCCTGGCCCTACCAACACCCTGCAACCACAAATAATGCTGAAATAAACTTTCTTTAACTTGCCCTTGTGGACCTGGGCAAGAATTTCTCTAAACCAGCAGTTCTCAAAGTCTGATCCACAGACACCTCCTATGAGTTCCTGAGACCCTTTCAGGGATTTGCAAGGTCAGCACTATTTTCAAGATAATACTAAGGCATTATTTGCCTTTTTCACAATGTTAATGTTTACACCAACAGCAAAACTGGTGACAGCTTGGCTTGAACAAAAGCAGTGGTACCAATCTGTAGCAGTGGTCACTGAATACATCGCCACCACACACTCACAGATTTAAAAAGCGAGTCTCACTTAAGAGTGGCTTTGAGAAAGCAATAAAAAGTGTTCATTTCATGAAATCTGCACCCTTGAGTTCAGCGCTTTTTGGTATGTGTGACGGAGTGGGAAGAACACAGCACGTGTGCAGCGTGCAGGGGTGTGGTAGTGTCTCCAGGAAAGGCACTTGGCGCTGGCAGGGTGGACAGCAGGCCTCTGTGCATGGAACTTCATTTCTACTTGAAAGAATGACTGACAGACCGACTATGGTTATTCAGACTTGGGTACGTGGCAGACATTTCTCAGAAATGAATGGAGTGAACCTGTCGCTTCAAGGACAACAGCTAACAGTGTTTGTTGCCAAAGATAAAATTTGAACTTTGAAGTGAAAATTAGAATTTTGGGAAGCTTGTTTCTGCCACCATGGGCTTAACAACTTCCCAATACTTAAAGTCTTCCTCTGCCTGCCGCTTAATTCTTTGTGACCTGTTGAGATTATCAGGTCCCTCTTCCAGAAAATCCTCATGACAAGGGTGCCAGCTGTCTGAATTGCCAAGGCTGCATGCATGAGAACCTGCATTGTCTCTGTCCGCCCAGTTGCCAGAGTGCCTTGGTCTGCACATCAGGTGGCTTCATAAAAGTGTTGGATTGGTGCATCAAGTAAGTTACCACTGCAGAGCCAAGAAGAGACCCAAAATGCCAGTATACAAAGCTTAACCATCAGTGCTCCCTTGTCTTCCCATTCTCCCACTCAAACTGGACCTCTCATCCACTCTGGCTTCATATGCTCTTGAGAGCTGGTGACTGCTCCATTTCTATCTCCAGCCCTGATCTCCCCTGAGCCCAGGACTGCATATCTCCACCGCCTCCTGGACAGCCCTGCTCAGAGGCACTGCACGCACACAGTGGCCAAGCTGAGGCCTCTCCTCCCCCTCCCTGCACCAGCTTCTCTTTCAGGGCTCCCTAACTTGGAGAATGGCAGCACCCATTCTATTACCATGACCCCACCACTATCTTTCTTCCTCTCTCTGCTGATGCTCCTTTCAAGGCAGCTCCTCATCACTTCTCACCCACACCATTCCACAGCTCCTGGATAGTCTTCCCAGCTCTCTCCAATCAGCTTTCAGCATTTTAACCCCCACGTTATTCTCCAAGTTACTTCCTCTCCTAAAAGCTTCTGTGGTTCTCTGTTACCTTCGATGTAAAATCCACACCTCTTATCAAGACACTTAATGCCTCCATGGTCTTGTCTCAACTACCTCACCTTCTACCTGACTATACTACATCACTCATTTTCTCCCCAAACACCAGGTATCTTCACATCTTAGGCCCTTGATCAAAATGTCCCTTTGCCTAGAATGTCTTCTCTCCACCCCTCATTATACTGTAAGTGCTGCTTCATTCTTTAAGGACTAGCTCAGTATCATCTTTTCTTTTTTTAATTTATTGATTTGAGAGAGACAGAGGAAGAGGGAGAGAGAGAGAGATTTCTGCTTATTTATGCATTCATTAGTTGCTCCTTGTATATGCCCTGACCAGGGATCGAACCTGTAATCTTGGCATATTGGGACAATGCTCTAACCGACTGGTACCCAGCCAGGGCAGTATCACCTCTTCTTGATCCCCCACTTTATTGCCATACATAAGTGGCAGAGTAGGGACAGCATCTAGAATCACTTGCAATCATGTGTCTCATTCACACAGAGGTTAAAGAAGTGCATTTGACCTCAGAAGTCTGAGGCCACGTGGTGAAGTACACAGACCAATCTGTGTGACCATGAGTCAAGGGAGCTATGATCTGGCTGTGGTACCACCAAGGTTGTGCAACCTTCAACAAGTCACTTTTCCTCTCTGGACTTTGGTTTCTTCCTATGCTTGTAACACAAGGGAGTTTTGTTTCACAGTCATTAGGTGTTCCAATTTAATGCTCATTATCCAGCCACTCAAAAAAAAAGAAAGAAAGATAAAACCCACCAGGAGAGAAGCATGGAAAACTGTCAGGTCATGCTAACCTGGGGTGCTGTGGAGTTAGGCATATCTGGCAACAGGAAAAATTTCCTGAAGATGCAGGCTGTGGACAGTAACCTGGAAGAGAGCTCAGGGCTCCTCATCAACATACACAAAACAGCTCCTCACCCTCTGGAATATGCCCCCATAGTCTTGGGCCTCTCTGCTGAGGCAGGCCTTGAGCTGATTCAGGCACCCAGCTGCCTGTTGCCATGGCAATGGTCCAACGTGTTTTGCATAGTGACAGGGATGCTAGGCTTTGCTAATAAAGTGCTCTGTAAAGGACTCCATGTCTTTGGCAGGAATAATTCTGCCTTCTTTGTCACACTGATAATTTTGGGGACTGTGAGTGACTTGGCAAATCACTTCCTCTGTCTTGGCCTGCACCCCTGGGCTTTCCTTGAAGGCACAAGTTGGCAGCTTTTTGTTTTTCTGTTTCTAAATTTACCCTCACCACCCCACTCCTGTCCACTCCCCCTTCAAAGGAAAGAATGGTTTTTCCCTTACTTAGAGCTCTGGTGAACTCAGTATGTTTAGGAAAACAGAGCAAATGGACTGTTTTAATCATTTCTATACCCTTGGCTGGTTGCTAGGTCAAATAGTCTTCAATGCCCTTTTCTATGTTCAGGATGCCCAGTGATTTTCAGGAAGACCCTGTATTGTCCTAGTGAATGATTCCCTGAAGCAGGAAACATAATTAGAATTCTGAGTAGGATGGGAAGGAAGCCAGGCAAACCTGGATGAATCCTGCTTTCATCATTTATAAGCTGTGTGATCTTGGACGAGTTATTTAACTTTCTTTGGCCTCAGTTTTCTGATATGTGCCATGGGGATAATAATAATGGCCTTTCAAGGACATTATTGTAGGGTTGTTACAAAGTTTAAATACATCTTATGCTTTCCTGCTTCTCACTGTTTCCATTGCCCTGATCCCGGTTCATCATCTCTTGCCCTGACCAATACAATAGCCTTCTGACTTCCCCATTTCTACTCAAACCCCCACCAGCCCATTGTCCACATAACAGACATGGTGGTCTTTTAAAAATTTAAAGCAAAACCTGTCACTTCTTTGCTTAAAATCTCAAATAATGTCCCATTACACTTAAAATTAAATCCACCCTCACTTCTTCTACCCTAGATATGCTGGCCTTCTGTTTCTCAAAAACATCAAGATCCTTCTAACTTCATGGACTTGGCACTTTCTGTTCTTTCTGCTGGTTCCTTGTCATACTCAGTTCTTAGCTCAGAGAGACCATCCCTAGTCACTTATCCAAACTAGCTCCCCACCTCTACCCTGTCATATGGCCATGTCGATTTCCTTCATTGCACTTCTACATAGCACAAGCTAGCCCTGCCTTGCTTTTAATGGATGTGGTTATTGTCTGTCTCCTCTGGTTGGATTGTAAGCTCCTTGTGTCTGCCCTGCCCATTTCTATCTGCCAGTGCCCAGCACAGGGCCTAGATATAATAGACTCAATGAAATCTATTGAATAAACGAATGACTAAGGCATGCAAACACTGGGAAGAAGGTCTAAAAGATAGTAGAGCCCAACACATGCTTATCGCCTTCTTCTGGCCTTCTTCCATCATCTGGCCTCCAAAGTGGGTACATAATCTATTGGGGTGCAGAAAGAAAAGATTAAAATTCCTATTAACATTCATTTTTATTTATTGTATCTTAATCTCCATATTTGTAATGTATAAAATCAATTAGCACAGTATAACATGTATATCATTTATACATAAATGTCGATGTCAGGGAATAGGATCTGAAATACTTGGAGACCACAGCTAGTGGGATGCAAACTGGCAAGCTGCACACACTTCAGTTCTCTATACCTTCTAATGTTTCCCCCCACCTACTTCACAAATTTCCCTGCCCTTCTTGACCTTCGGAATCATGTGCATTTCCAACCCCACAGTTAGGGTTTCCTTTGTAAGTCTCTAAAGACTCTTCTACTCTATAACTTGGTGCTACTCTATCTCCAGGGGCAAGGATGTGAGAAAAACCGAGGCATAGAACCACACCCCGCCCCCAAGAAGACAGCAGCTGCGGCCTCTCATTCTTGTGTCCCTTGTGACCAGAATGGTGCCTAGTACAGAATTGCTGATCAAATCATTTGACAACATACTTGTTGACTAATATCCGTACATAGGACAACCCCTTTCCAAATGTCTGAGCTGAGAGGACCCTCAGGGAACAAAAGTCCATATATTTTACTGCCCAAGTAGAACCCAAATGGGGGTCAGAGAGGCCCAGAACCCACACAAGGTTATGAAGCAGACAGCCAGAACTCTGTCCCCAATGCCAGCCTCTCTGCTTAGCTCCTGGGTTTTATGCTCATTTATGATCCAGTTCTTGTCTGGTTCCACTCCCGTGGCCTTAGCCTTGACCTGCTACTCCTCAGCACCAGCTCTCAGAAGGCACTATAGCTTTTTTATTTTAACAGGGGCCCAAATCACAATTCCACAGCCTCCTGCCTTCCCTAAACCCACTTTCTATATACCCGCACCCTCATTCCTTGGATGTTAATGGCATCATCACCCTTCTAGTCACTTGGGTCCCAAATAAAGTATTCCCCAGCTATGTGTCAACTGCTTTTAAAAATTAGACACACACACCAAGATATGCACACATCAAAAGTATACACCAAATAAGTGAACATTTTGATGAATGATAGCAAACTGAACACACCTGTAGACACACTACTCAGTCAAGAAGCTGAGCCTGAGTAGGACTGCAGATGCCCACCTCAGGGCAATTTTTAGGCATCATTGCAGATCTCACAACAGACCTGTAGGAAGGTGTAAATAGTTCAGTCCATTTTATAGACAACAACTCATTTAAGTCAGCCTGGAATACTCAAGGAATTACACATTTTATGCACTAGTTTCTCCTCTATTATTATTACTGGAGTCTAATATGCATTAGAAAAATACATGGCCATTAAACTTAAAAAGCTCATCCATGTATATCTAAAATTCCTTCTCACACCATGACCTCATGCACCACTAGCGAATATGTACTGCACTTCAGGAAACATTGTATTGTGCTGTGGGAATAAACAGAGGAGAAGCTTGTTTACATTTGGAGAGATGGGAAAAGGCTTGAAGCAGGAGGAGGAGGCATATATAATGGACCTGACATTCACGAACAGGACATGGCCATACAGAGCTGAGTTAGCTTCTGGCTGCAAGGCTGAGAGAAAGCTTCATGGAGGAGGAGGCTGGGTCTTGAGAGATTATGTGACTTTTCAGGAGCAGAGATGAAAGTGGAAGAAAAAGCATTCCAGGCAGAAGGAATAGAAAACAGACAGCACTTATTTGGAACTTGAAGAGAAGTTGGTGCTTTAGGCTTGAAGGGCTTTGATGACACACAGTTGGAAAGTGTCTCCAATATGGGGCCCTGTGTGAACTGCCAAGGACCAGCTTCTGGTTGCCTACTGTCTGCTGGAGTCAGAGTAGGATCTGTGTATTAGAATTCAGTTCTCCTTATGGAATTTGTACCTGTTGATTCCCCACCCAGGGGTAGAGTGTATGAAGGTCATGGCAGGCGGGGCCAGAAGAGTGATAAAAACCTGGGTTTGGAATCAGCCTAACTTGGGTTTTAGTCCTAACCATGCCACTTACAAGCTCCACCTCTTTTCCTAAGTCCATTTCCTCAGCTGGAGAATGGGGCCTAAAAATCCTCAGTCACAGGGTGGTTGTGAGGAGTAAAAGAGCATGACTAAAGTGACAAACTGGCTCTTTTCCCATTTCTTGAGATCTGGAATACAGTCTATAGATAGTACTGCCCTGTACTCCCCCCAGCCCTGAGTACAGCTGGACATGGCTGATGAGGTGATGACAATGAGCCTTAAACACTATCAGTTTGGGGAAATGGATCCCAGAGTGACTTATTTCAGGCTTCAGACTTCTCTATCCCCTCTCTTGGTGCATCTAAGGCACCAAGTTAGGTGAGGGGCTGGTTGAATGGCCCTCTTTCCTCAATAGACACAGATGATCCTGCCCTGGCTCAGCTTGCTTATGTGCCATAAAGAAACCCTTTCTTCCTGAACTCCATAGGGAGGTACTGCAGGGGATATAAGCCCCCTCCTAAAGCCACTGCACCTCGACTGGCTCCCCACTCCCCAGCACAATGCTCAGTGCAAAGGATAGTTGGTTTAACACCTTTCCATGGTCAAAAGAGCTGCCTCCAGCACCACACACAGCCTTATGTCCACCTGATAAGTAGGAATGGATGTGAACATTTTGAGAGGACTCTTGGGTGGGTGTGGGCACAAGGACTAAGCATGTTGAACTTTTGGAAGGATTGTCAGGGAGCAAAAGAGAGGTAGGAGGAAGAAAAGTATGGAAGGAATCTGCATGGGCAGGGTGGCTTGGCCCGTGCTGATTCACCAGCAAACACTAACTGAGACACCATCTGTGTCAGGCCCTGTGCAGGGCATACTCAGAGACTCAAGCTTCTGGGCCAGAGAAGTTTCATGAACACATGGAGGATTTCTAACAAGTTCAAGACAACTATGTTTAGGGACAAATGAGTGGCTCAGACAGCCAGGGCTGAAGGTACCTAGAAGAGGAATTGAACCCTACAGACTGGGGGTGGGTGGGGAGAGGGGTTTCATGGGATGGCAGAGTTTGAAACTTGAGGAGTTGTAGGATATGGGAACCATAGGGAGAGATAGTGATAAGGGGATGAGAAGCACGTTTTGGCAAGCACACACTATGTGCCTGGTGCCTGCAAGTTAGATATTTCCATAATCCATTATAGAGATGAGGAAATGGACGCTGTGGAAGTTAAGTAACTTTGCAGGGTCATACAGGTAGAAATGGCGGAGTGAGGATTTGAATCCAGATTTCTCTGACTCCAAAGCCTTCCCGGCTTGCTTTACCCTGGAATGATAAATCACAGGGATGAGGTAAAGAACAAAATGAGTAGCCTATAGAGTGAATGGGCAGAGGGCCTTATTTCAGGGAATAAAGAAAGAAGGTGAAGGAGGAGGTTAGATTGGGTGGGTTCTTGACTTTCAACAACAGATCATTGGAAGGTTCTGAGCAATGGACTGATGCTATTTGGTTTATATTTGTAAAAGCTCACTCTGGCTCCTGTATGAAGAATAGATTACAGGATGCAGGGGTGGAAGCAAGGAGCCCAGTGTAGTGGTCCAGGGGACGGATAATGGTGGCTTGGACCATGGTGAGGGAAGTGGAGGTGACACTGAGAAGCTTGTCTCTGAGACAGTTATAAGGAACAACTTACAGGACTCAGTAAATAGGGAGGGGAGGCAGAGGAAAGTGTTAAAGATGTCTAAAGGCATTCCCCATTCACTTCAGATTATAAAGAGAGATATAGTGGAGAGAAGGTACTGAATTTGGAGAGAGACAGAGAGGGATTCAAATCCTGGCTGCCCGAAGTACTGGTTGGGTTCATTGTGTGAAAGAGTATGTAATTCCCAGTGACAAACAGAAGGGAGGCCCAATGACAAAATATGCTAAAGCAGCTACTGGCTGTGGCCACTGGGACACTAGTGACTAGGTGAGGAGAGCTCCATTTGGAGATGGGGAGGGGCTGAGGACGCAGCAGGGCCAACAGAGAGGGATAGGGAAGGATGTGGGACACAAGACGTAGACTCCCATTATGAGATGCTCAAACAAGAAGAGGCCAGAAAAGAATGACAAGGTGGGGAGGAGAGACACAGGGAGAAAGGAGGGGTTCTATGTCTACTGTCCTCTTTCAGTGTTTTTTTCTACTCTGGGAACCAGTGCAACACATGTGTAGACCCAGTGGGAGAAGCCAATAGGGATCTTGGCCAAGCTGCCTCCCCTTTCTCAGCCTCAGTTTAAGTATATGTAAAGCAGATTGAACTATTTACACCTTCCTACTGGGCTGTTGTGCAAGATCTACAATGATGGCTGAAAATTGTCTCTGCAGTCCTGGTCAGGCTCAGTTTCTTGACCTGAGTAGTGGATATACACAGGCATGTTTAGTTTGTAATCATTCATTTATTCCTCAGCCTCTCCCCATACACTTCTCAAACACCCCTTTTCTTAGTCAAGCTTCCTCACCTGGTCTCTGGGAATATAATCTGGGGTCCCAGTTGAGTTCAGTTCTGTTTTGCCTTTCAGGGTGGACAATTTAGAACCATCTCAAGTTGTCATGGTTCTGTGTCTCCCAGCCTCTCTAAGCTTTTTTCAGTCCATGTTGACAACTTTGAGCCAATCAAGACTCATCTAGGACCCATCACAAGTGGATAAGAGGGCAGGGACCAAACATTTCTCTAACCTCACCTTCAAGGTTTTTGCCATGTTCATAGATCTTCAAGATGTTTACCATATTCATAAAGCAATTTTCCCAAGTTGCTTTGCTCTTGGCCCTTCACACACCTCCCTTTCACAGGTCTTCTTTCCTCTTTCCTGGCCTCTGGCAGGTCCCCTTGTAGGCCTCCTGCCACATTCTACAATGAGCTGCAAAGCCAAGTATGAATAACATTTTCCTGTGACTTCGCTGTATGACTCTCTGCCTCTGCCACTGAGCTGGGGAGCCTTGGAGGCAGTGTCTGCCTCCCTCTGTAGCCTCGCTTTGGCATGGAGGTGGACCTGAAGGGATGTGTGAAATTGTTGAAGAAAACTGAAGAGACCCTAACAGCTGGGGGCCTGGCAGGAATGATTCCTGGCAGGAGTAATATCCAAAATATTTAGCAGTATGCCCTTCCCCTTTCTGTGTTTGGCCAACTCTGCTTCATCCTTCATGACCCAGCCCAAGTGTCACCACTTCTGGGATGGTACCTCCTGCCCTTCCAAACTGGAGCAGTTTCTCTTTGGTGCTCACACAATGTGTAGACGCTTTCCCTGGTATAGCAGTGATCACACTGTACTGTCATGGTGTGTGGATGTGTCGATCACCCCTCTTGGGTGGTGTTTTATACATTTGTGTCCCCAACACCTAGAGGAAGGCCTACCTGGCCAGAGCAGATCCCTATTAACTGTTGAAAGAATGACTAAATGACGGTTGTGTGAGTGTGTGGGTGGGGGGATGGATGAATGGATGGATGCAATGTGTTACCCCAAAGTCAGAAAGCTCTGCTTTCTGGGTGGCACAGTGCCCCAAGTCTGCTGGGCTGATGTTCTAGCTGGACCTGCACCAACAGTGCTCTGTGGCTGTGACTATGACAGACAGGTCTCCTGTCAACAAGAATAAGCATTTGATGACAGCATCAGGCAGTACCACAACTCTGCTAAGTAATGTGAAGTCACACAAGGTTGCCTAACTCTGGCAGAGTTTATTCCAGGAGCCATGGCCCTTCCTCGCTGCCAAGCTATTGGAGCTACAATGAGCTGCTGAGTCAGCACAACCTGCCCCGTGTCATTTATCCCACAGGGCTGCAGCACTTATAGTGATCAGCTGCATGTGCACAAGTGGGTCTGTGTGTGTGTGTGTGTGTGAGAGAGAGAGAGAGAGAGAGAGAGAGAGAAATTGAGAGCATGCCCATGGATTTACAGTGGGACTCATGGAAGCAGCTCTCTCATTGGCTGCCAAGGGTCCCAGTTCTAGTCTGTGAATCTCTAGGCTGCCAGCTCTGCTATCCCCCAAAGAAGGCAAAGCAGGCACGGGGGAATATGAGCGGAGTGGGGCTTCCGGTGTGTCTTTCAAGGAGGCAGGTATGCCTTGTGGCCACATTGGGCACACAAGAGACATTCAGCTGTGTTAGCTCCAAGCTTGCAGCCTGGCAGCCACATGCTCTGCCCAGATTTCTCCAGGTCTCTGTCAAGACTGGAGCCCAGAGTCCATTGGCAGCTGTCACTTACAGAACTGGATACATCCCCCAATGGAGCAGAGAGCTGTGTCACTTAGAATTCCTGGGTAGCACATTCCTTTGCTGGTCCCTGTCACACTCCTGGATTAGGCTGTTATTGGCCCCTCGCTCCTGCGCTCCTGTGAGCTTCTGCAGACGAGTGAGCTCGAGCTCTCGGCAGCAGAAATGACAGCGCTGAGAGCAGAGGCAGCCAGGGACAGTGAGGGCAGGCAAGTCGGTCCCCCGAGGGCTCCCATGCTAGCCCCATCTGCAGAGGCAGATGAGGCGGGGGCCATGCTCAGGGCTTGCTAGGGTTCTTCTGGAGCCTGGGCTGCTCAACCTGAGTGTAGCACTAAGCAAGGGGGAGGGGGAGGGACAGAGAGAGACAGAGGAAGGGAGGGAGGGAGAGAGGGAGGGAGAAAGGGAGGGAGGGAGGAAGGAAGGGAAAGGGAGGGAGAGAAGGAGAGAGAGAGAGGCTGAGAGAAGCTCCTAGCAGGCTGTAGTCCAAGTGAGAGGGTCAGGTCTGAACAATTGTGTGCCAGGGCACAAATGGGATTTGGATGAGCTATATGTGTGAGAAGCAAAGCTGAGGTGATGTAAGCACCTGGGGAGGAGCACAGGCAGAAGAGGAGGAGGGAGAGGGGAGGGGGAGGAGGGGAGGAGTGGGGAGGAGGAGGGGGAGGAAGAGGAGGAGGGAGGAGGGGTGGAGGAGGAGGAGGAGGAGGAGGAGGAGGAGGAAAAGGAGGAGGAGGCGGTGGAGGCGGCGGCGGCAGCTACTGGGCAGCTGCCAGTCCAGAACAGAATGATGGGCAACTCTCACCACAAGCAACCGAGGAGTAAGAGCCAAAGCAGGATGCATTCAGCAACAGGTACTCTCTTCCCTTCCCTCCTTTTTCCGCGGCTCTTGCAACCAGGGCCTCCCCAGCTGCAGCCGTGGGGCCCCTGACCCTTAGTGTGATTCGAAGGAGCTGGCAGGGGGCGGGGAGAGAGCCCAAGGGAGATGCGGATGAACTCCCAGCTCCCCTGCTCTCCCGCCAGCTTGAATTGCATAAGTCAAATGTTTCTGAGCTGGCAGGGGCCAACCTCTTCGCGAGCAAGCCCTTGAAGCCTCTGGAGGGTGGCTGGAGCGTCAGGGAAGTGAGCAATGTGCTGTGGACTGAAGTTTATTGCTAGGATTGTGCTTTCTGTCTGGATCCAGTAGGCAGAGACCTGGAAGCATGCATGGCTTATCCTTTATGAGCCTCCTTTGTTATCCAAGCCTTCATCTCCCCCAGCCCACCTCCCATCCACACTGTACACCTATACCTCTCTTAGCTCTACCTCCTATGCTGCATGCACGGAAGGGACCAGACGAATCTGTTTCTTGCTGTGTAATGCCCTGCCCCCATCTCCTGCCCCAGCCCTGGCAGGGAGCTCTTCCTACTGCATGGATGACAGCAGCATGTGGCAGCCCTGAGCTTGTTGCCCTCCTAACCTTGGTGTGCCCTGCTTTGCTCCTTGGCCCTCTCCAGACATGGACTCAAGATGCTGGGGTAATTCCCCCTAACAATACTTTTCTAGATGCTGACAGAATGGAAATCAGGGAGACAAAATCTGGAGACAACTTTTCCTAACTCACCTTCATAGGCAGTGCAAGAGCATTTGGACTCAGTTTCTCTTGTCCCATTCACCCTCCACCAACTCTTTTCCTCCTGCCTTTTCCTTGGCCACAGGGAAGTGCCATAGGGAAGCATCTTCCATTGCTGCCTTAGATCAGGCCACATGCATGAGGTGCTCTACCAGGGGTATTCTTCCTGCCCTGGTCCCCTCATATCAATGGTGCCCCCTCTTTGCCCTTTTCAGCACCCCTCTTCATAGAGAAGCCAGTGGTTTTTTTCTGTACCCATTTTGGGAGCACTTCCTTCACCATCAGGCCAGTGGGAATGAAGAGAAAGTTTTTGTCAAGTTTACCATAAGAAAGCAATGAACAGTTTGGTGTCTTGCTGAAAGTGTGCCATGCTCAGACCCAGAGAGTTGCCTCTGCCTTTTTCTGGGAAATCGGCTGACCTTGTAGTTGAGGGGAGTTGTCCAGGGCCAGCCAGTCCTAGGGGCAATTCCCAGTGGGATCTCATAGGGTGTGTGAGGGAGGAAGGCTACAGGAAAGCAACTTGGGATGTGCTGGCAGGCAGGCTAACTGTCCCTGGGGCCCACCTGCCAGAGCAGAGCCTGGTTTGGCCTCCTGAATGGGTAGAATTTGGGTTACTGAGCTAATGGTGAAGGTTCTGGATGTTGAAGTTTCTTTAGAATCTTCTTCAGACATACTCTTCTAAGGCCATCATTAGGTGGATGGCCCAACCACCACATCATAGCATCCTGCTTCTCTGCCATAGAGCTGGAGGTTCAGGACCCGTTGGTGTTCAGTGGAGACACTCTGTACAGCCCAGTATAGGAGCCTGAGGATAACTTTCCGCATAACTGCTGGTGCTGCAGCCCAGGACAGCTACTAGCTGCTATTTCATTGTTTAAAAATTGCTCTGAATCTTCAATACCAGCTCCAATCCAGAGTCATCTTGGAGGTAGTAGGTACTGGACCAGTTTCTGGCAGCATGAGGTGGTGGCCTCATGACTGCTGCTCCCTCTCTCCCCTCTGCTTCCTGGCCCTCGACTTCCCCCAGAACTATACTGCTCACTCGCCATCCCTAGGAAGTCCCGGAAGCCTTTGTTGAACACTTACCCCCCCCCCAGGTTATCTAGAGAGAGACTGGTTAGCCTCCCCACCCCAGGATGCCCACAGACTGGTCAAGAAGAAGAGATAAGCATAGGAAAGAGTCAGCTAATGGTCTCAGAGAGAAGGTGAGGTCAGCAGGAAAGTTCACGGAAGAAGAAAGCATATCTTCTGTTGCACACCCTTACTCGCAAATGTCCTTTCCTCAGAGGTCTGTCTCGACCTGTATCTCCTCTCACTCTACACCTTCTCCCCTGGTGGTCAAGGCCATACCCAGAGACCACTCCCATAGACTTGGCCTCCAAATGTCTATCTCCAGCTCAGACTAGCATAGTTAACAGCTCCACCTCTACCTGAATGTCCCATAAGGACCTCATTCTCAGCTAAACACACCTTCTTGCACTACCTTCCATTACTAAAGAACCTCCCACCCAACCCCGCCTTTCTCTCTCCCATTTTTGTCTTGGTGACACTACCATCTATCTCTCCAGTAATCCAAACTAGAAACCTGGGAGCCATCCTTCGCTCTTCTCTCTTCCTCACCTCATGCTTACAATTTTCACTCATCCACCCATCCATCTATCCAACAAGTATTTATTGTTGAGTCTTCCTCTGAGACTTGGCAGACCCTCCTTTTATCCCCTGTCAATGCCTGAGTCTAGACTTTTGTTAATTCAGACCTACTCCAGAACTGGGCTCCCTGCCTCCACCTTTGCCCTCCTCCTGGCCATGCTTAGCACAGCTATCAGAGTGATCTGGCCTGTACTCCCTTGCTATGAACCCAAGCCTTGCTTATCCCACATGGCCCAGGGGATCATTTGTAGGTGATATAGAGAAGACTTTTGTTACCTTTCAGAGTTCTATATACTTTAATGTCTATTAGAAAAATATATAGCTAATAAATCTAACCCAGGGTTTCTCATATATTTTTAATTAAGGCAAGATTAAGTGTTTTCAAAGTGAGTATTTTTAAATAAAATGGTTTAATAAATAGTAGTACAGGTGGTGCATGGAAATGGAAAAAGTTGAGGATGTGATACGCGATTGCTTGAGGATTGGGAAGCACCATTAGAAACTGGGTAAAGTATATGCTCCTTAGCATAACTTAGACATCTTCCATGATTAGGCCTCACCTACTTCTCCAATCTTACCTCCTGTCACTTTCTGTTGAACTTGAGTAACTTGTGGTTTTCCAAATATACCATGACCTTTCAACACTCCCATGTTTTCACAAATGCACTTTCCTCTGCCTGGAATTCCCCTCCCCTGTAATCCGCATTTTCTCTTGGCAAATTTTTGTTCATCCTTCAAAACCCTGACTAGGTGTCACCTTTTCTCTGAAGCCTTCCCTGACTGACCTGTTCCACCATACAAAATTAACAGACTTCATCCTTTCCTCCTATGTACTAATTTAGTGATTTGTATGTAATTTTATCATTGTTTTTTATTTATTAACACTGTAATTTTAAGAGCAGTTTTAAGTTTACAGAAAAATTGATGAAAAGGTCTAGAGATTTCCTGTATCTCCCCTGTCCCCACACATGCTTAGCCTCCCCCATGATCAACATCCCCCACCAGAGTGACACATTTGTTACAATTAAAGAACACATCATAAGTACCCAGAGTCCTTAGTTTGCATTAGGATTCCCTCCTGGTATTATGTATTCTATAGGTTTGAACAAATGTATAATGACATGTATCCACCATTATAGTATCATACAGAGTATTTTTACTGCCCTAAAAATCCTCTGAGCTCAACCATCCTGCCCCTGTCACCCACCAGCCTCTGACAACCACTGACCCTTTTACTGTCTCCATAGTTTTGCTTTTTCCAAACTATAATATAGTTGGAATCATACAGTGTATAGCCTTTTTAGGTTGGCTTCTTTCAGGCATTATCATTTTAATGGTTGTTATTACATGTTTTACTCCCCTAGTAAAATGTGAGCTTTTTTCAAGGACAAGGGTTAAAACTTGCTTACCCACAGGTGGTAAAGAGCCATTGATCAGGCCTTGGAAGCCTTGGGTTCTGATCTCTCTTGCCCATGAACGAGCAGGGTGATCTTAGACAAGTCACTTATCTCTGCTACTTTTACCCTTCACCTATAAAAAGCTACAAATCCTTAAAGGGGATCCTTAACACACATTCCCAGGGTGATTGGAAAGATGTGGTGTGAGATAACTAGGAAACCCTTTAGAAAGTTGAAATTGAGTTTCAAGTGATAGAAGAATGATTATGATTGCAGATCGGGGAGCACCATGGGTCTTGCCCTGAGAATAGAACCAAAAAAGAGTGCGGCATGCATGGTGGACCACAGGGAACAGCCCGGCTAAGCCACTCCCAGCAGCCAGTGCAGCTGCAAAGCGGATGGATGTGGGGCAGAGGTGGGGTAGCGGTAGGACAGCCTAACATATCCTTAGAGCATAGGTTGCTTTGATGCTGGAAAGCCTTGTCTGCCAGGATCATGAGTTAGATTTTCCCCCAACTTTTCCACTCCCTGTCACCTCTTGAATAAGTGTAGCCCTGTTACCCTGTGAATCTGTATGGGGTGGGGGGAGATATGTGCTTCCACCACCTTGACTATACAGCATGTGCATGGCTGTGCATGCCAGAACCATCTATTTGAACTAGTATCCCACAGAGGAAGGAAAGGGAACCAATGACACACCTATTTTCTGCCAGCACTTTCCATCCACAACTTTATTTAACCCTCAAAATAACCTCCAGACAGAGACTGTTGATGCCATTTTACAGATGAGAAAAACTGAGACTCGGGGGGAGAGTTGCACTATGGTCTGATAACCACGAAGTTGCAAGCCTGGATTTGAGCCCAAGTCTGTCCAACTGTCAAACTTGTTTCTATTGTACCTTGCCATGTACTTCTCAGTATCTTTGCATCTGTGGCAGGAGTTAGTATCCCCGGAGACTGTGTATGGTGGAAGAGGATTCTGTGGCTCTCTTCTGGAAGGGCTAGCAAAGCTCTTTAGCAACCAGGACTGCAATTCTCTGTCTTGTAGAAATCCCACTGTATGACTCCTTGATGGCATGTTTCTGTTGTTGGAGTAACTGAACTCATTGGAGGCTCTGTGTTGTGTCCAGAAGCTAGTGCTGAGGATTCCTGAGCTAGCAGGAAAGTGACTGGATTCTTAAATGTAGGCCTAAACCAGATATTGAGAGGGGCTTCAGATGCAGGAAGAACTGGTATCATGCTGCTTTCCAACCCGCCCCCCTCCCTAAGCAACCACACCAACACTGTGAGCAAGGTAACCTGTGTTTAAAGATGAAAATAACTCCACTATTATCTTCTCTGTGCCTCAGCAAAATGAAGAAATCATCTCATTGCATTTGAAAGGCATTTCGTAGTGGACCTGGTCCTGTCAATATTCACAAGCCTATTGAATTCTCACAATCTTGATTTCTGTATGCTAGATGTTAAAGTGGCAGAAACTTATAAGGGAGTCAAGTGGCCCATATCCCTTGGGGACCTTTCCCCCAAAGACATATTTTCTAACCCAACTTAATGAGCCTATTGGAAGGTATGGAAGAAGTTGAAACTCAGAACCAGCAAACAAAGTATTTCCTGGTACTCTTCACCTCCCACACTGAGAAATGTGTTGGAAGAAAAGGCATGGGCCTTGGGTTTTGAGGCCAATCATGATACTCTCACATTCTCTGGGCCAGAACTAGAAGGAAGCAAAAAGTGGGTATAAAAGAGAACAGTGGCCATCCTAATGTCAAATAACAGGGGAATGTCTGAGTAAGTCTGATATACCCAATCTCACTGAAGTATGGTGGAATCTCTAAAGAACTAATTATGAAGACAATTGAGCAACATGGACAATGTTTATAGTAAGGAATAACATACAAAAGGCACTATACAAAAGTGTATCTATGCTGAGCTTTAGAAATCCTATAGAAAGTATGTCAACATATGTGCAAGAACTGAAAGGGAATTGTGGAAAAAGGAAAACTTGATTTATTGCGGGTGGCAGGCTTGTTGGTGAATTTTTCTTTCCCTTAGACTTCCATTAATGTTGTTCTAATATTGTTTGTGCAGTAAAAAATAAAACAATTAACACATAGAACAATTACACTGGCAAATCATTCTATCAAGCTGAGAGACCAAATCATATCATTTCCCTAAGCCAGCAAACACACTTGAAAAACATAAATGCAAAAGTAGAAGCAGCCACAGGGAACGAGGTATGTGGATTTCTTGTGGATGGCCTCAGGTTTGAATCCAAGTTCTGAACCTTACTTTGGTCCCTTGGGGAAAGTATTTCACCACTGTATCCTCAGTTTCTTCATCTGCAATGTGATGATAACAGTAATAACCATCATCACTTTATAGGGCTGTGACAAGAAGCAAATGATGTAGGAGGTTTTCAAGGGCTTTGTGAGCTATAAAATGCTGCACACCTTACCATGGGATATACAGTATACAAATGCTTTTAAACCAAAGTATTAGGTACTGTTTGCCACTGTCCCACAGCAGTTGACAGCAAAGCTAGGCTGGGCCTGTGCTGCTGGGTGGCTTCAGGTGGCAGCCACCTTGCCTCCTCTGAGTGCTGGGTGCCATTGAAATTTGATTAAACAAGTGAGGTTTTCTGGTTTAGCCATGGTTGGGGACTAATTGGGGAAATGTTGTGGGTTTTTATCCTCCTCTAAAATGCTTAAGCTTCATGGCAAGATTAGAATAATTGATAAAGAACATGGGGAAGACTTCCCCAGCTGCTTGGGTTCTCAGCCAGCCTCAGCTACTTGTGAGCTGTGTGCTTTTAGGGAAGTGACCTAAGCCCTTAGAGCCTCTGCTGCCCCATTGGTCTGCTGGGATTAACAGAACCTACCTCATAGGATGGTTGTGAGAATGACATGAGGTGCATGTGAACAAGGAGCACAGTTTGCTGCTGTTATTGCTTCAAAGTGTCAGAGTAGGAGGGTCTCCATGGATCACTGATCTAGGGTTTCTCAGCAGGTGCTGAGAAGAGTGTGCAGGGAGTCTTCAGGGAGCATAGTGTGTATATATTACTAATTTTTCATGTCAACATTAAACAGAAGACTTCTTGTCTATCATGGTGGAATCCAGGTATTTTAATAAAGGTGAAATGGTGTACTTGGAAACCACTGGTCCCCTACAAATCTTTCATTTTATAGACCCATAGAAGTGATGTGATGTGCCTAAGGTCACCCAGCCTCAGAGATTAATGTGGGCCACCATCCAGCTGTTCTACCACACACACACGCGCGCGCGCGCACACACACACACACACACACACACACACACACACACACTGCCATCACTACTGGTCAGAGTTGTACTCACGCCATCTGGGATTTCCTCATCACCTTGGTGGAGACATTCTGTGCCACATAGCCATGTCCATATGACCATTATCAAGTTGAAAGAAACCAGACAAGGCTCTGACATTGAGAAGAGGCAAAATGATGCTTTAGATGACAAGGAAAGATGTCCTTGGTGGTGGGGGGGTGAGAGGGTCCCTGCACACTGACAGGTCAGTTCTGCATCCCTCAGGCAGTACTTTCAAACAAGTTAGGCTAATGTGGCCTCCTAACTGCCATCTGCATCCCTGTGGAGTACAGGGTCTTTCATGCATCCTTCATCTCTCTCAACAGCAAATTTTCTATTTTGAAAGTCAATAACCTGTCAAATTCTCTAAGAGCACATATGAAGGGACGTGGGGTCCCAAGAGTAGGATGAGGCTTCCAATTGCTCCCTGCCATATGTGCGGAGTGTCTCTGAGTTGTTTCTGGCATTGGAGAGGGTGTCACAGAGCCACCTCCATGAATTCCTTTTGTGGAATTTGTTGACCTGGAGGTCAAGGGGCAGGGGCTGCTGTTTAGGCTTTAGGCTTGCCTCAGAGAAGGTGTGCACCCTGTGGTGCCACACAGGATGTTAAAAGCACATGCCATCTCTAGCACACGACTCCTTTGAAATATTCTGACCCAGCCTGGGACCCTGCTCCTGATTTGGGGACCTAGCTCCTGTGGCTTAGCTCCATACATTTCTGCCCTGGCTTTAACTGTGGAACACTGATGTTCAACCCTCTTTCTTCTCAGACTCTTAACTACCCCACCCCTGTACCATGACTATCTATCTGGACATCTGCCCCAATCTTTGCTTCTGTTACCAGCTCCCTTCTATTATCTGGGTGCTGCAGGGTCTGGCTTGGAGGATGGGAGCTGTCTGCTCAAGATAAAGATCAAAATTGGAAAGGTTAAGGTCTCTTTGGGTGGCCACCCAAACCAGAATCCTAATCCACAGAGCCCAAGGATACACTGCTGGTTCTGAAGATGAAGCCAATCCCCAACCTCACCATAGTCAGGCCTCCAATCCCCCAAACATGAAGTCTGTGTTGTGGAAACTGACACACACCAACCATTTCCACACCGTAGGGCAGTAGTGTGCCCTGACTCCAGCCAAAGGAACTAAAAAACTTCAAATAGGGGAACAAAAGACAAATATCAGCTGAGACTCTAATTTGACTCTTTCCATCCAAAGCAATGTGGCTCTGGTCACACACAACGGCAGCTCCTATCATAGCAACAGCAGCCAGTTTCAGCCCAAAGGGACCCAGGTTAGAAGTGGCTTTTGAGGGGATGACAGCCTCAGGCCTGTGGGAGGCAGACAGAGGTTGATGGCTGATAGGAGACCAAGTCAAAGGCAGGACCAACAACATTTTTTGTTTTTTAAATATAGCCCATTTTACCCAGTTCTGGTTATTTTCTTAAGATAAATTCTTAGTCCCTGATTAAACATGTAACACATGTCCTTCCAGTAATGTCTCCTTGAATACTTACATTATTGAGATCAAATTGTACTTACAGTATTTTTTCCTGCTTTTTAATTTATTGGCATATGATAATCATTTTTAACTTTTTAAATTACAGTTGACATTCAATAATATTTTGTATCAGTTTCAGGTATACAGCATAGTGGTTAGACATTTATATAATTTATGAAGTGGTCCCCTCAATACATCTATTAAATATTATCAACTATATTCCCTATGCTGTACTTTACATCCCTGTAACAATTTTGCAACTACCAAGTTGTACTTTTCAATCCCTTCACCTTTTTCACTCAGTCCCCTAATCCTCCTCCCATCTGGCAACCAGCAGTGTGTTCTATGTAGCTATGAGTCTGTTTCCATTTTGTTTGTTTGTTTACTTTGTTCTTTAGATTCCACATATAAGTGAAATCATATGGTCTTGTTTTTCTCTGACTTATTTCACTTAGTGTAATACCCTCTATGCCCATCCATGCTGTTGCAGATGGTAAGATTTCCTTCTTTTTTTACTGCTGCATAGTATTCCATTATGTAAATGCACCACATCTTTTATCCATTCACCTACTGATGGGCACTTGGGCTGTTTCCATATCTTGGCTATTGTAAATAAAGGTGCTATGTACATAGGGGTGCACATATTCTTTCAAATTAGTGTTTTGAGTTTCCTTGGATATACCGGTATACCCAGAGGTGGAATCGCTGGGTCAAATGGCAGTTCTATTTTTAATTTTTAAGGAAACTCCATACTGCTTTCCACAGTGTTTGCACCAGTCTGCACTCCCACCAACAGTGCACGAGGGTTCCCTTTTCTCCACATCCTCACTAACATTTGTTAGGACCACCACTGTTTTTTAAGGGATGCCTTCCTGAGCCTTAGGCAGAGGGCCAGGAGAGACACTAGAAGACACAGGCCAGTCCCAGGATAGCTTCTATCAAATCAGGCAGCAGTCTAAGCACTTTGTAGATATTATTTACTCATTTGACCCACCCAACAACCTTATGGTATAGGTACTTTTATTACCTCCTAAAGAGCATATATAGATGAGAACCTGTAAATTATGCAATTAATCTATAGATTAACCCTTTGCACTCGCTTGCTTTTTTCTCGATTCCTTTATTCTAATGCTAACCGTGTTGAGTCATTCTGGACATCCGAGTGCAAAAGGTTAAAAACCCGAGGCTCAGAGAGTTTAAACAACTTGCCCAAGGGCACACAGGTGAGACTGTGATTTGAGCCCAGACAGTAGAGCTCCCCAGTCTGTCTTCTTCGTCTCTGTGCTAATTTGCCAACGAGAAGGAGTTAAGACTGTCAGGGCATCTTTGCCCTCCACCCACCAGCTGGGCTAAGACTGGACTTCATTCTTTACTAGTAATTAGAGCCATGGCTCTCAACCTGGGGAGATTTAAAACACTATCAGTGCCTGGACCCCACGATTGAGAAATTCTGGTTTAATTGATCTGAAATGAAGTCAAGCCAGCAGGGAGTTTGGAGGATAGAGTGAGCAGCAGTTTTTGTGGAAGCTCCTTGACTTAAGCCGCACAGCATCTGTCCCATCCTGACATCTAACTCTCATCTGTAGCTCTGCCTCTCCCTCCAGTGATGACATCTCTTTTCTCTCTAACCACAGCCAGATTTCCTGAGAGGTATCTCCACTCCCTTCCCATTTCCCTCCTTATCCTGCTGTGGTCTGGCCCCTGGGAAGCAGGTCTGGTCTCTGGGTTTACCCTCTAAGGTTATCCTCTCAGTATTGCCACAGAGAACATTCACTGCTTGGGCCTCAGCTTACTTAAATTCTTGAATGCAGTTGATGATGTCAAACAGTCCTTGCTCCTAGAAACCAGCCCTCTCCCAACACAATGCATTCTCCTTGTTTGCAAATTTCACCTCAGTCTTTATTTATTTATTTATTCCTCACCTGAAGATATTTTTCCATTGAGTTTTAGGGAGAGTGGAAGAGAGAGGGAAAGACAAGAGAAATATCAATGTGAGAGAAACACATTGATTGATTGACTCCTGCATGTGCCTCAACCAGGGCCTGGGCCAGGGAGGAGCCTGCAACTGAGGTACGAACCCGGGAACCTTCGGTCTGCAGGCTGACACTCTATCCACTGAGCCAAACTGGCTAGGGTTCACCTCAATCTTTTTAAATGGCTTTTTGTACTGAGCCATACAGCTATGTTTTGAAGGTGGGGCCTCCAGAGACTCAAAACCCTACCCCTGCCCTTGAGGAGTTTAGTGTGGTCAGTAGAGGAGGTGTACAGAACCCTTGAGGCAATAAGGTGGCTCTTCCAGGGGAGGCTCCCAACTCCTTCCCTCAAGCTGCTTCCCTATCTCTCTACATCTCTGGGGGACTGGGAGGGGGGAGTAAAGAGCTCCAGCTAGGGCTTTTTTCACTCTGTGAACAAGAACACATTATGGCTCTTTTCCAATCAGAAGATGGTCACTGGGACAAGGCACAACCTTTCCTTCTGTGCTCATTTTGCCATTATGATCATGGAGTCTCTTTGTAAGGAGCTTTTGGCATACATGACTTGTATCCCAAGCCCTTGTCCTTCTAAACACACAGAAACAAATTTGATGCCCGGCTGGTGTGGCTCAGCAGTTGAACATCGACCCAGAAACCAAGAGGTCCTTGGTTCAATTCCCAGTCAGGGCATATGCTGGAGTTGCGAGCTTGATCCCCAGTGGGGGGCGTGCAGGAGGCAGCTGATTGATGATGTTCCTCTCTCATCGATGTTTCTATCTCTCTCTCCCTCATCCTTCCTCTCTCTCTCTTTCTCTAAAAATCAATAAAAACACATTTTTTAAAAAAAGAAAAGAAACAAATTTGAACAAGGTATATCATAAATGCTTTAAAGCCAGCAATCTCTCATGCTTTGTGCCCTAAGAAATAGGCTTTGCTAGAATCTGCAATACGCCAGTGGGGTCAAGGTTGGAGAAGCAGTGTGGAAGGTCTGCAGCGTTCTCCACCTGATGCCCTAGAGAGCAGGGGTGGACTCCAAATCTCACTATTCTCTCAGTGTTGGACCTTGGGAAGCCCTATTCCTCTCTGAGACTCAGTTTCCTCCCTTATTAGTAGGACTCATCATCTCCTCTATGATGAGGATGCTGGGAGATGACCTCCGTGTGCTATAGGCATGATCTCTGCTACAGTAGACACTCACTTGGAGTGCCTGAACTGAATTGCATCCAGCCATAGTGCACTGACTCTTTCCAGGTCAAGTGAGAAAGTGTGTGTGCAAGAAAGACTTGCAAAAAACAAGGCCTATCTCTGTGCACGTCTCTCCTCTGGGAAGGAAGGGGCCCATGCAGTGACAATAGACCAGGGACGCTGACTCAGACAGCCAGTTCCTGCTCATTTCCTCTCACTGCAGGATAGCAGCTGAGCGGGAGGTCAGCCCTCTGTGCGGCTCCGACTTGGACCTTTGGCTGAGAACCTTACCCAGAGAAAGATGAGACCAACTCAGACAGCTCCTCGCACTGATCTGCTGTGACAGGACCCACTGGACCAGTGTGGCTGTGGGCAGGTGGTAGGGGTAGGGAGGAGAGGGAAAGGAGAGAGCGGAAACTCAGTTTTGGAGTCCTGCATCACTTTCCCTAGGCTGGACGGCCCAGGAACAACTTCTTGGGGCAACGGAGCATGTGACCAATGAGGCCAAACTGACCCAGCCAGGGCGTTGGAGAACCCGCTGAGGTACCGGGCTCAGGAAGAGTGCCTGGGTGCCCACTGAGCAGCCCGGGGAAGGGGTTCAGAACAGCGTGGAGCCCATCAGCTCCCTGCCCTTAGTGAGGGCCCACCACATGCTTCTCCCTTGCATGAGGATTTGCTGGATGTGGAGTCTTGGCCTTCCCCACAGCTAGGATGGAGAGAGCCGAGTCTGTCCCCCTCTTCTGGAGCCGGGGAGGTAAGTCTTCTTTGGGGTAGGAGGGTCGCTTGCTCAGCCGAGAGGAGAAGGGAAGGAATTGGGGCCTGTTGAGGAGGAGGTGTTTTCTGCACTCAGAGCTCTCCTGAGGCAGCCTGGGCTACCTTGGGGGAAGCGGGTACCCCAGTTCTTGAGGTCTGCAAGGAGGGGCAGGCTGGCCGCTTGGCAAAAGTGCTGTGAAATGAATTCAGAATTGGGTGGCTCTGGGGGAGGAAAGGGTGGATGTGATTCCATCCCAACCCTGATAAGCTGAGATTCTGAAGGGATAACAAAAGTGACTGAGAAATTGTAAATGTGCATGTCTGTGTAAGAAATACTGTATCTCTTATTGTCGATAGACTTATCATGCCTTCTGAGGTCTTATCCTGTGGATGGTGGAAAATACTGTGCCAATCTTGGTGTTTACCCACCTCCTGGACTGCTGCTAAAATGCTGGGGTGGTTCTTGTTTTGTTTTGTTTTGTTTTCTTTTGTAATACTAAAGCATAGAGGCAGGGAGGAGCAGGAAAGAGGTGCCTATCGCTGGTCATCTGTCCACACAGGTTGTTATCAAGGTATCAAATGCCTTCTAATCAAAGTTCAAGCCAGATCCTCTGGCAATAGAGTGGAATCAAGTTCAGGGTCCCTAGCCACACCAGGACCCCTCTCTGCCTTATGTGAAGAGAATAGTGGGGCGGGGGGAGGTGACATTGCAGTTGGATGCCCTGGAAAATGTACTGGAAGCTACAGTTAAGGCTGCAGAGGTAGCTAGTAGGACAGACAGTGAGCCCATGCTGTGTCTCAGGGGTTGTGATTGGTCCATTGTGGCATGAGTAGGTTCAGAAGGAGTTCATGAGCTAACGTAGTTTGAAAAGCAGATCGATGGGACTGAGAAATAAATACTCTGGGGACCATGTGCTGTTTGGCATAGAGAAGAATCAGAGGAATGTGGCCGTTGGTCTTTAGGTATTTGAGGGACTGTCACAGGATGAAGGGAGCAGATTGGGGCTTGAGTGGGGCTCAGGCCGCAGAGCTGGGGCTTATGGACAAGGAAAACTTTCTAACAGACTCGCCGAGGGCTGCCTTGAAAGGGAGTGAGAGGTCTGGGTGTCTGAGCAGGTTGCCTTTCTCACAGTCACAGGGCAAGCCCTTGAGAAGACCAGGGTAAGTGGGAGCTGGCCTTCCTCTTCTGAGGAGGGAGGGAGGGATGAGGTGCCACTGTTACCTGGGATGCAGGTCTGGCCAACCCTGCAGTGGACTCCCTTCTTCCACCTCCACAGCTAGCACCCTGGCCTGGCACCCCTATCACTCTCCCTCTGACTGGGCTCCCTGCTCCTGCTCTTGCCCCCCTCCAGCCTATTCTCCACTCTTTACCCAGAGCAAGACTTTAAAAAACAAACCTGGCAGCTCAAAATCCTTCAATGGCTGCCCACCACTCACTGATGGAAGCCCAGGCTTCTTTCTCTTCTTTACCACCTCCTTTCTACTCTCTAAAAACAGAGCAGAGATGAGATCTTCTCTCACTATAGCACAGCCCTGACTTTTCATAAATCTATGTCCTAGACCACTGGTTGGCAAACTCATTAGTCAACAGAGCCAAATATCAACAGTACAACGACTGAAATTTCTTTTGAGAGCCAAATTTTTTAAACTTAAACTTCTTCTAACGCCACTTCTGCAAAATAGACTCGCCCAGGCCATGGTATTTTGTGGAAGAGCCACACTCAAGGGGCCAAAGAGCCACATGTGGCTCGTGAGCCGCAGTTTGCCGACCACCGTCCTAGACAACTGGAAAGGGATATATTTAACCTTCCACCTGGTAGCTTTTAATGAAGGGACTTGCTTTCAGGCACTTGCCTCCTAATGCCACAGGAGACCAGGGCCTTTTCTTTGTTCTTTCCCAGGCCCAAGCCATCCTTTCCCTCCAGCGGGATGATGCAGGCTGTTTGGCCTGCCCTCTGTCTCTAGGTGAAGGAGGTCTCTGTCCCACCCCATGGAGTATGCCCCCTCAGCTTTCTTATCTGCAAATACTTGAAAGATTCCTTATGCGCTCCATAGCCGGATAAGTGGGACAGTCGGGTGAGTATAGGTCCAGGTGTTGGCCTTGAACCTGGGCTGGGGGAGGGGAGTCAGGAGAGAAGAAAATCTATTTGCAGAGGTCCAGGGCATGGGGGAGGTGAGAAGTAATGCTAAGTATGATGAGAAGCCCTGTATGTGAAACTTTGCATATACTGCCTCTTGTGATCCTGACAACAATCCCAGCAGGTGGGTACTATTATTACCCATATCATACCCCAGTGAAGAGACTAGGGCTCAGAGCAGTTCAGTGTCATATACAGCTAGAATATGACGGAACCAGGTTTGAACCCAGGTGCCACCCTCTTTGGGATTTGTGGCAAATCCTAAAGCCAGATTATTTTGCACAGTCCCAGGATGAGTTGGCACTGCAGGTCTGTTGAGCTGGCATCCCTCACTTCTTTGGGTATCTTTTGCAAACACTTGAGTCCCTTGCAGGATCTTTCCTCACTGCCCACCACCCAGGCCCTGGGCTACCTCAACCTCTGCTCTTAGCTGAGGAGCCCAGCCAAGAAGATTGATTTTTTTTGTTGTTGTTAATCCTCACCCAAGGATATTTTTCCATTGCTCTATAGATAGAGTGGAAGAGAGGGAGAGAGAGACACATCGATGTGAGAGAGACACATTGAATGGCTGCCTCCTGCATGGGCAGGGGCCAAGGATTGAATCTGCAACCCAGGCACATGCCCTTGACTGAGAATTGAACCCAAAACCCTTTGGTACGTGGGGCAATGCTCTAACCACTGAACCACACTGACCAGGGTGAGAAGGTTGATTTTTTTAAAATATATTTTTATTGATTTCAGAGAGGAAGGGAGAGGGAGAGAGATAGAAACATCAATGATGAGAGAGTATCATTGATCAGCTGCCTCCTACATGCCCCTTACTGGGAATCAAGCCCGCAACCCGAGCATGTGCCCTTAACTGGAATCGAACCCGGGACCTTCCAGTCCGCAGACCAATGCTCTATCCACTGAGCCAAACCAGCTAGGGTGGAAGGTTGATTTTTAGACAGTGTCCCTGTGCTTTCAAGCCTGATGGACTGACTTCTCCCTACCTCTGCTCCCACATTCTATTCTCTTCCGCCTCCCAGATAGCAGCTACTGGGACCAGTAGCCTCAAACAATAAGCTATACTATTCTTTCTCCACTGGCTGTCTCCTGGACTTCTAACGCTAACACCCTCTGTGGCCTTAGACAAATCATACCCTTCCTGTGGTTCCAGTTTCCCAAGCTGTAAAGTGGGAAGGTAGGATACTCTGCAAGGGCCTCCAAGTTCAAAGAGCCTGGAATTCCCAAGGTTCTACCCTCTTCCCCAGCCCACCCTTGTTTCTTTCTCCCCCACAATGTGGAGCATGAATGTTGCCGCAGTCACTGGTTTAGAACCCTTTACTGAGCCAAAGAAAGGAAAGCTACATGGAAGTGACTGCCCCTGAGCCAATGAACCAAGCAGTATAGGTAATAACAACCACATTTGTAGGGCACTTTATTGTTTACCAACTGCTTTCATAGTCAGTGGGGTGGTAGGGAGGAGAACTTTAAGGTGATCTTAATGGTACATGGTACAACTTTAAAGAACATTGAATTACATGTTGAGAAAATGATCCTCGCTTCCTTCTCCTTCCAGCTTTCTGATTACATCAAGGAGAAAGTCTGAGCATGGTGCTATTCTTCAGCTTCTATAATGCTTGCTAATCTTTTGGAACAGTTAGAGCAGGCCTCAGGCTCAAAGACATTGACAGACAGCGATATCTACTTAGAATTTAATTACTCTGTTCTGTTTCCATTGTATTTACTTTTATAGTTACTTTCTATTTCTACTCCTTTTGTTTTGGTTTTGTTGTTGTTGTTGTTGCCATATAAAATTTAATTTAACATAAATTAATTTCATTTTAAGAAAAAGATTAAATGAATAGTAAATAGAACCAGTGGGGCCCAGATATGGCAAAACTCATCAAAGTGGTACCAAAATGGCTGAAGTTTGGGCAACACTGGAATGTGGCTTTGGTTTAGCATCAAGTTCCTCAGTGTGGCCTATAATGTTGTATGGTCTGCCCTTACTGTGTCCTGGGCTTCACTGTCCCTTCCCTCCCTCCCACACCCTACACCCTTTCAGGCCTGCCAGCTTTTAAGCATGCTGTACCCTCTGTCTGGAATGTCTTCCCCACATTCCTAGTCGACCGATCAAAACCCAATTTATTCTTTAAGAGTCAGTTTAGAGGGCCTCTCCTCTAGGAAGCTTTCCTTCGGCTAAGCATGAGGTTCATACAGTCTTTCCCATTGCTATAATTATTTGCTTATAAGCCTCTACCTTCCGCACTATTGGTTTCAAATGGATTTGATAGGAAAAATGAGAGAGAGACAGAGAGAGAGAATGTAACTGCTAGTAAGGCTTGTGCACAGGGACTAGGGCTCTGGGGACTATAGCCCTTCCTGGGATCATTTGGAATGGAGGCTTCCCAGATGCTGACTCAGATCCTACATAGGCCACAAAACCAGCCTGGGGATTGCCTCTGGAAGGTTGTTGCAGGTAGGAAGCTTACTGGGATGCCTTTGGGATCAACACCTGATGTCTAAGGGAAAGAGGCAGGATTGGTTTGAGGAGGAAGTTAGGCTGTGGCACCATCCTAATGACAGCCTCAGCTGACCCATGAGAAGCTCTGGAGCTGGGTTGGCTCTTCACAGTTGTTCTGATTTACGATGAGGGGACCAGACATTGGTGCCCCACATGGACCAGTCATTAAATGCAGGCTGCCCCCAGGGAGCACGCATATCAAAAATTTATTTAACTCATTGATGAGGAAATGAACATTGTGGTAAAGCTGGTTGTTTGTTTTTTTTTAAATATGAGAGTCTGGCACTTCCTTAAAAAGTTAAACAGAATTACCATATGATCCTGCAATTCCACTTTTGTGTATAGACCCAAAAGAAGTGAAAACAGGTACTTGAACAGATGCTGGTACCCAAATGTTCATAGCAGCAGTCTTCACAATAGCCAAAAGGTTGGAACAACCCAAATGTCCATCAGCAGATGAATTAATAAACAAAATGTTGTGTATCCATGCAATGGAATATAATTCAGTTATAAAAGGGAGTGAAGTTCTGATACATGTTACAACATGGATGAACTGAACCTTGGAAACATGTTAAGTGAAAGAAGCCAGTCACAAAAGAATAAATAGTGTATGATTCCACTTACATGAATTATTTAGAGCAGGCAAATTCATAGGGACAGAAATTAGACTGGAAGTTATCAAGGGCTAGGAGGAGGGGGGAATGGGAAATTACTTAATGTTTCTGTTTGAAGTGGTGAAAATTTTTTGTAAATGGATAGTGGAGATTGGTGTACAACAATGTGAACATAATGCCATTAAATTGTACACTTAAAATGATTAAAATGGCAAATTTTATGTTTTATATATGTGTGTGTGTGTGTGTGTGTGTGTGTGTGTGTGTGTATAATTTTACCACAATAAGAAATAATAAAAAAGGGACAGAAATAAAAAAGATATGAGAGATTTTAAAAAATGCTGGAATAAGATTTTTTAAAAGTTAGAAACATAAGTGGTTAGCTCTAGACTCTAGAGTCTAGAGGATAATAAAACTGTAACTTTTGATGCTATCTTTCCTACTGCACAGAAATAATTTTTATCTACCAGAAAAAAATCATTTTCAATTTATCAATCTTCTACAAGGTTATTTTTAACTTTGTAGTGGGCCTTAATAAATTGTGAATAATAGTCAAGCAACCACATGGGTGATGCTCTCATATGTTCTTGAAAAGGCACTCTGTAATCTTTTTTACCTTGTCAAGTTTTAGATAATGTTTCATAACACATGACAAACCACAATTCTCATGTGGACCTCCATGAAAGAACCTTAACTTTAGTTTCAAGATTGACTCTCATGTGGCATTAACATCTTGGTGGCATCTTCTGTGTGGCACCCAGCAAGTGGTAGTCCTGGGTCACTTGTCAGGCCCGCTTCAGTCTATACTGCACATCACCACCACACTGATCTTTCAAAGCACCACTTTCATTGTGTTCCTGCCACACATCGAATTGAAATGACTCCTGGTCTAGCCCACACTTCCCCAACTGGCTCACAGAACCTCTGGAATCTAGCCTGGTTAGAGATTTGGAAAGCTTTCAAGTCTCATTGCCCTCAGTCCTAGGCAGGTTGGTCTCTCTGAACTCCTTGTTGTGTTTCAGACCTTTGCTCAGACAGAAACTCTATAGTCCTGGCCCATCTTTTATACTAATAGGTCTATGGATGATTGAACTTTGTTGTTTCCCAAAGTTCAATCATCCATGTACCACTGTCACAAAATTTTTTATCTGTACTATTTTCTAATTTTAAAAAATTCTACTCCCTTTTAAAAGTTTTCTTGCCTGAAGCTGCAGATTTGATATGCCATTTTTAAAAAGAAAGTTCATCTGTATACCACTTCAAATAATATTTATTTCATACTTGATTATGTTCTAATTGTTTGGTGTCTTTGGACTGACTTGAGGATGATAAGTTCCTACTATGGTTTTGATGTCTCACCAGCACTCAGCGCTGACCTAAGCACTTGGCAGGTCCCCACCCCACACCCTTTGGTTGGTTGAGTGTCCTATCTTTGGCAGAACACTGATGGCTTTCTCTTGTCCTTTAAGTGTGCACAGAAATGTTAAAAGTGCATTCCCTGGTCTCTAGGGACTTATATTCTGGCTGGGGGAACAAAAGCAGGTGTTCTAGGCAAGTCCAGCAGACCTTGCTCCATCTTGGCCACTTCCTACTGTAAACTGAAGGTCATCGGTGCCAATTCAACACCAACAGGAATCCCAAATTTGGGGCACAGTGAAGAAGGAAACTTCAGTGCAAACAGTTCAATTGTGATAAAGCCCAGATGTGAGGTTTGGTTTTGCAGCTGAGCCATGGAAGGGCAGTCTTCAGTCTTTGGTGCAAAGGGAAAGTGTACTCTGAGAGCCACAGGGGAACTAGCTTATATGGACAGAAGTCCTCCCCGCCCCTGATCCCTGATTGGTCCATCCTCATGCATACGAGGACTCCAAATCCTTGCAGTTTGATTGGTTCAAAAAGCACTGTCCTGATTGGTCAGAATAGAGTCGCTCTGATTGGTCAGAGCTGTGCAACTCCAATTGTCTGGGGAAGGTCTCAGTCCTATTGGTTGGACTTGGACTCCAGGAACTCTTTTATAAGGGCTGGCTCAGATGGTAGCAACACAGTGCAGGCAGGAAGTTCAGTTCAGGCTTCTCCCTGTGGTGCAGTTTGTGTGAAAGGTCCCTGTGTAGTAATGGCTGCTAGGCTCTATGTGTGTGTGTTTTTATTGTTTGTTTTTTAATTTGAGCCAAGTTAGGCACTATGAGCCCTTCTTAGCAGTCATCTTCTTTCTCAAGGTCCACACTACTATGCTACCTTGAATAACAAGCCTCCCTACCCCTCAGGTTCCTTATCAATGAAATGAAAATAATAATGATAATACCTATGTTGCCTACTTCATAGAATGGATGAGAGGGTACAATGAAGAGAGCTGTGTAAATGCTTTGTAAACAAGAAAATTATATCCATATTTTAGTTAAATGATTCCATGAAGATTAAATAACAGTACAAGGTGGCCAAATAAAGACTGTCACAAGGCACTTTCCCAAGTCCAGATGAGTCATTGTGATATTCATTTATTAATGGATGGAAGGATTCCAGAAGTATTACTTAGATGGGTCATGAAGCATGAGCAGAAGTTCAATAAAGGGTGAGGGAAGGGGTGGCATATCTAGATGTGGAGCATGGGGGCAGCAAATCCAATAAGGGAAAAAAGATGGATACCTGCTTAGGGCTGTTGAGGAGCTCAATTGGACTGCCCAGAAGAAAGTGTGAAGAGGCAGTGGGAGAAATGGCTAGGTGAGGCCTCCGGTGCCAGACTGAAGTGCTGGGCCTTCCAGGTATGGGAGGTCACCCACAGCTCTTAAACTGAGCTGGGTGTGAGGAAAGCAAACTTTAGAATGCAGATTGGACTTCTTGTTCTCTTCATAATTTATTTACCGCTTATGTGTTTTAAATTAAATACAGACTCGTCAAACAAAAATATTCAAAAACTAGAGGCCCAGTGCATGAAATTTGTGCATGGGGGGGGGGGTGTCCCTCAGCTCAGCCTGCACCCTCTCTAATCTGGGACCCCTCTCGCAATCTGGGACTGCTGGCTCCTAACCGCTCGCCTGCCTGCCTGCCTGATCACCCCTAACCACTCTACGTGCCAGCCTGATCACCCCATTACCACTCCTCTGCCAGCCTGATTGATGCCTAACTGCTCCCCTGCTGGCCCAGTCACCCCAACTGCCCTCCCCTGCTGGCCTGGTCACACCCAACTGCCCTCCCCTGCAGGCCTGGTCACCCCCAACTGCCCTCCCCTGCAAGCCTGGTGGCCCCCAACTGCCCTCCCCTGCCAGCCTGGTCACCCCTAACTGCCCTCCTCTACTGGCCTAACCTCGCTCCCAACTGCCCTCCCCTGCCAGCCTAATGACCCCCAACTGCCCTCCCCTGCCGGCCATCTTGTGGCCGCCATCTTGAGATGACGTGAGGACGTGAGGACCACCTAGGCTTTTATTAGTATAGAAGATTTAGAGTAAATAATGAAAGTTCACCTTTAACCCCCCTTCCGTTTCTACAGCCCTCCCCAATTTCAGTATATTTCAAAGACTACACACTGTTATCAGCACACTGTGACTCATTCCAGATCTTTTCCTATGAATATGCCTATGTGTGTGCATACCTTTGTATATAAATGGTTCTATTATACATTTTGTACGGAGCCTTGGGTTTTTTTAACTTCATATGTTTATGAAAATCGTTCTATGCTAAAATATCTCCTTTTGAGTGGCTGTATAGCATTCCTCAGTAAGAATATACCACAATTTATTTAGAGAATCCCCTATTGATGAAGATTTTTGCAATTAAGTTTGCTTTTTACTTGATGTGTTTAAATATATGCACATGGCAGAGAAAGATAAGTATCACATGATCTCACTCATTTGTGGAATATAATGAACAACATAAACTGATGAACAAAAATAGATCCAGAGACAGAGAAACATCAATCAGAACGTCAAACCTCAGGGAAGGTAGGGGACAGTGGGGGTAAGGGGGGAGAGATCAACCAAAGGACTTATATGCATGCATATAAGCCTAATCAATGGACACAGACAACAGGGGGTGGGGGCATGAATGGGAGGTGGGGGATAATGGAGGAATAAGGACACATATGTAATACCTTAATCAATAAAGAAATCTAAAACAAAACAAAACAAAATAAAATAAAAATTAATTAATTAATTAAAAAATAAATATATGCACATGGCAAAAGAAATTTAACAGTATAAAAGAATATTTACTGAAAAAAGCAATCCTCCTGCCTACCCTTTACCCCCACCCCACCCCCACTTTAACAGCTCCTTTCTCAAGAAACAACCACAGATACCAGTTTCTTGTGTGTCCTTCAGGTGTATGCATATACAAAAGTGTGTGAGAGTGTATGTGTGTATGTAGAGATGGAGGGGGAGGGGTAAAGCAAGAACATTCCATATCAGCACATATTTTAGCTACATGTTTCTTCTTAATGGCTGCAGTGTATTTCATTGTGTGGCTGAACCACAATGTATCTCACCTATCTTCAACTGAAGGGGGTGATTGCCAGTATTTTGCCATTACACATAGTACTACAATGTATATCTTTGTTCATTTATTTTTGTATGAAACTTATCTCTAATATAAGTACCTAGAACTATAGAAGTGGCATTGTTGGGTAAAAAGGGATGTGCACTTAAATTTTTCATAGATAATACCAAATTACCCTCTAAAGAAGTTGCCCCACTAGCCATGTATGAGAGTACTTGTTCCTCTATACTCTCTCTCCCCATCATGGCACGTAATAAAACTTTTTCACCTGTGCTGGGGAAACAGGGTGAAAACCTGAGGAGATGGAGTGGGAGTGCAGTCAGGGAAGTCCCAGTATTTATCCATGGGTAACATTGAGGCTCTCATAACAGCCCAGTGGTGGATGTAACCCACAAAAGAAATTCTTTTGGTTCTTGCCACCCTCTTCCAGCTTCACACAGAACCTCTTCTGGACCTCCTTATGTTTATCACCAGCCAGGACCCAGAGGCTGGATGCCATACTGCCAGAGAGTGAGGCCTCCAGCAACATGTATTTTTACCCCTTGTTCCCACATTCATGGGTGCGCACGCGCGCGCGCGCGCGCAGACACACACACACACACACACACACACACACACACACACACACACACACACACCAAAAAGACAGAATATAGAATTCAAGACCCAGGTTCAGAAGTGCAAGCCCAAGCTTTGTGAAGCAAAGCTTTTGTGTGGGCTGGGTTCCCAGAGACTGAAAGTTGGCCTCTTTCAGATTGCAAGAGCAAGGGTGTGCTTCAGTTTCCTTGGATGACAAGGAATGAGTGTCAGCATTCATGCATAAGTGAAGGAGAGGAAGCCATCTCTGGCGGCCACTACTCTTCACAACTGAGGGATGGACAAGTCCAGCAAAAGGTATGCCACTGCTACCACTCAACTTCTCTCTATTACAGCCTTTCCTGCTGCTCCCCACAGCCTTGCTTTGCCCACTCCATATGGCTTGTGTTTACTGCCATCTCCCTGGGCATCTCCTGGCTTCTGTGCCCCCCTACTGCAGGTAGGTGCTCCTCCATATGTATATGCCATATTGCAGTCCCCAGCAAAGGACTTTCCTTGGGTCAGTTGGTCACTCTGCAGTCTGGAACATCCCTGTCCTCATTGCAGAGCACTTGTAGACCACTGGGCTCTTTCAGACCCAACTGGAAGATGGCTATCCTTGACTCAGGCACAGGCTCCCTAGTCCATTCAGTTTTGATCAAAGAGCAGTGCCTGACACAAAGTGGCCATTCAGCAAAATATTTATTGAATGAATCAATAGTAATCCAGACTCAAGGAATCACTTCTGTCCACTTCATTCAGAAGGAGTTTATGGTGAGGCAGGCACACAGAGCATTGTAGGAGTCCTCTCTAATATGTTAAGCTTAAGGCCAAACTTAGTGAATGAATTACTTGGCTTCCTGATATACTTCTGTCTCTAAATGTAGAGGTGCAACATGTAATATGAAGAAGAATGCAGGCCTTATCACCGTACAGACATGAGTTCTAATCCTGACTACCACTAATTCTGCAGCTTTGGGCAGGTTCCTTGACCTCTCCATGTCCTCACCAATAAAATGGGCCTTATATGACCTACCTTACAGTGTTGTTGGGGAAATTAGTTTAGACAAAGAATGCAAAGTGTCCAGTGCAGTGCCTAGTACATGCAGGTGTTCAAGAGGTATTTTCTATTGTGATTATTAAAGTAAATTTTAAGTTATTTTAATTTTTTTTTAATTTAAACCTAGTTTTATCAATTAAGCTCCGAGTAAGTGAATTTCTGAAGTCAAACACTGCCAGGTACCACAATTGTGTCTTATTGATGCTCATTACCAAAGGAAAAAGCCTTTCTTTCTTTTCTTTCTGCTGGTAATTTAACTTTGAGACAAGGCAAACCATATCAATTTGCTAACATTCCTTTCAAATACTTATGATTTGTCTCCTTCTGATAGTTCCACAACCTGAGTTCTAATTTATCCCCTGGACTATTTCCCCATTTTATTGGCATTGATTGCCAGTAAAGGCACCTTCCCTGCAGATGTGGGATTCTGGCCAGGTTCCCATGGGCAGTAGTGAGGGTATATCAATCTAATGTACAGGCAGCTACAAGTCACCACCTGGTAACTGGCCCTTTCCTGTGAGCAATGTTATTTCTTCAGTCCAGGAGTCAAGGCAGTAGGTTAAAAATGGCTTGTTTAATACTGCTTTCTTCCAAAGTCCAAAGTATCCACCAGGGTGGAAGAAAGCGGTATTAAACAAGCCACAGGTTATTCATCTAACTCAGTCTCCATTGATGGATGTGGAGAATGTTTTCAGTTTCACCCTATTGCTAACAGTGGGGCAACAAGTATTCCTGTACATATGCTTTTTAAAAATATATTTTTATTGATTATAAGAGAGAGAGAAGGGCGGGGGAGAGAGAGAAAAAAAACATCAATAATGAGAGAGAATCATTGATTAGCTGCTTCCTGCACGCCCCACACTGGGGATCGAGCCCACAACCCAGGCATGTGCCCTGACCGGGAACTGAACCAGCAAAGCATGCCGGCTGGCCCTGTACATATTCTGTGTGTGCCTATATGAATAGTGTAGCTTTATGGAAGTACAGTTACTGGATCAAATAGTGTATGAATAGTGACTTTGGATAAATACCAGAATATTGCCCTCAAAAAGGCTTAAAATTTACACTTCCATCTTCTACCTCAACTATTGCACTCTGAGGTACATATCCTAGAGAAACTCTCATACAGGTGAACCATGAATGTTCATGACAATACTGTTTATAAAAGCAAAAAAGTTGAGAAGCAAAAGGAGAATAGATAAATCAAATCATTGTAGAGTCAAATAATAGAATACAACATAGCAAGAAAATGTCTGAACTACAACTACTTGCATCAACATGAACATTTCTCACAAACCTAATGTTGAGCAAAGAAAGCAAATGCAGAAGGATAGATACAGTTCAGGATGATTTATACAAAGTTTAAGAACATGAAAAATAGTACTATATGTTGCATGTTGTTTATGAGCATAGGCATAGTACATTTAAAAACATGTATTTGAATTACGGACACCCAATTCAGGAGAATGGCTACTCCTATGGGGGAGGGGATTGAGACTGGGGAGGTACACAAAGGGCTTTGACTAAACCTATAAAATCTTATTTCTTTCAGAAAAAAAGGTTCTGGAGCAAATATGGGGAAATTTGTTTCTAGCTCTTTTCTTTATGCTTGAAATAGTTCATCACATAAAAAGAAGAAAGAAAAGCAGGGCAGAGATTCCTGCTGCTCCTTTTTTTGCAGATGAGGAAACTGTGGGTCCAAAGCCCACCTTGTGGTTTAGGGACACTCAGTACATCAGAGGGACTGATAACATGTATGGGAAGAGACATCACACTCCAATTCACTGAGAACCCCCTTGTCTCTCAGACTCCAGTATAAATCCTTGGAGTGGATTGCTTGGGTAACATTATGATTCTTGGCTTCTAGGCTGGAGAAGATGACCACCAAATTTTTGCTATTGTCACTCTAATTCTGGAACCTTCCTGCCCATGTAGGGGTTCTGGGTATACTCTACTGGAGTGTGATCAGTGCTTAGAGCAAATAGTAGATCTAATCCTGGATTTGGCAACAGCCTTTACCATGAGCCTACCATTGTGACACAGGTGCAGTGAAGCAACAGCACTGTAATGCTCTTTCTGGAACTGAAATTTTACAGCAATGTCTCCTGCAAGCAGCACTGCCCTGATTAGGTGACACAATAGGGCTATCAGGCCTTATCAGCAGCACTTGGTCTAAAACTGAAACTAGGAGTGGTAGGAAGGGCTGTCCTCAGCGCTTGACCCTGTTTCCATGGCTTCTGTTGCCATGGTTCCCAAGCATGTATGCTTATTGTTTCTTTCAACCATTCATGGCATCCATCAGCAAGCAGGACCTAGAATCTCTTTGAGGCAGACCAGGGAGAAATTGGTTAATGGAAAAGATAAGAGAAAGTAGGGAAGTAATTAAACAAATACAAATAGTGGATGAGAAGAATCTGGTATATGAGGCCCCAAAAACAGCTTTGTGTGTGTGGTGTTTGTTTTTTTTTAAGAAGCTTCCTGAGATGTGATGGACTGAGTAGCTGGATCAAAATTAGCTGAGAAGTGCCCATTACCTAGCTGTCATGTGTTATGAGTACAGAAATTCTGTGCCCTGGATTTTCTAGAAAAGTCCCAGTTGCAAGTATTTGGTTCTATTTGTCACATCAAGAATCTTGATTTGATATTTAGAAAATAAGGTCACTGTAGTTATAATAGCTCTCTAAGTCATCCAGGAAAGGCTGATTTAGAATTTACCCTGCTCTCACTAGTTAGCAGGGAATTCCCACGTTGCCTGTCCTTGGGCCCCAAAGGTCTGAGCAAAGTGGCCCCTTAGACAGCCAAGAAACATGCAAGTGTCTCTGGATGGGATGCCCCTCCACAGTGGGGTATAGCTCTCCACAGGTGTGTAGCTAGAAAGGCATAGATTTTGACACTACAGACTTGAGTTTCAATATGCTTTGCTCTAACTCTGTCAACTTGGGCAATGCTCCCCTCACACATTTTCTCACCTATAAAATGAGAACAATAATACCTATGACACAGGGTTATTTGGAGCATTAAAAAGATGTTTACGTTTAAAGCTTGCACAAATATTAATTGTTAAAATTCATTCCTTAACTCAACAAATGCCAGGCATGAGGTCAGTCCTGGAGCTACAGAGGTAAGCAAAACAGACAAGGTCCAGCTAGCGTGGGCTTTCAGTCCAGGGGGATCAGCAGCCATTAGCCAAAGTCTCACCCATCTGAGGTCCATGCAGGGGAGAGACAGGGAAGAATTGCTCCTTTTAAAAGCTAATTCTGGCTGCTGTGTAGAGTGAGAAGGCAAGAGAGGGAAGGGGGAAACCACTTGGGAGGCTTCTGCCAGCAATGATAGCTTGGGCTAGCCTGGTGGCGGTGCCAGGGAGAAATGGTCAGATTCTGGATCATTTTGGAGATAGAAGCAATGAAATTTGATGATGGAGTGAGGTTTGAGAGTGAGGAAGAGGCCAGGAGGTATTTTACCTAACTCTACTCCCAGAACATGGGCCACTGGGGCTACAAAAAAAAAATGGTCCCAAGGCTGCTGAGGGATACCGTGTAGAGGCTACGTTTCTCCCCCTCTCCCTTCTGTGAGCAGGGCAGTTCTGGTCCTTGAGTCTGGAAATCAGTTCACTAGACTATCTTTTAAATAAGAGTCTTTAAATCTTTTGCTTTTGTATAAATAATAAAACCAAATATATGGCATTCTGGCGTCGTTTTCATTAACTTAGGATGTTGAAAAAATTCTTCAATCTAGTTGATCTCCTCGGGGATCAATGTAGATATTCTTTAAATTGGATTCCTTTCCAACCTGTAGCTCAATATTTTTTGTTGTTGTTGTTCTGAGACACTGGAAGACAAGAGGGGCTTCAAAGGGGAGGGGAAAGTGGGAAGGGCCAAAAGACTAGGTTCAGTTCCATAACAATATTTAACCACACTTTATAGTTCACAAAGGAATCTCACACTAATTATTTGTTGTCATATTTTGTAAACTCAGGACCAGAGCTGTGTCCTGACTCCCAGTCCTGTGTTGTTGCTACTTATTTTGATTCCAGGTCCTGAATTTGTGTGTGTGTGTGTGTGTGTGTGTGTGTGTGTGTGTGTGTGTGTGTGGAGGGGAGAGCTAGAGCAGGTTTCCCCTTGAAAAACGAAAAAGTTCCAATAGACAGTCAAGGTCTTCCTTTATTGAAACAATTTATTCTGTTTGCATTGAGAATGATTGTGAAAAGAAAATTGGGTATTTTCCCACATCACTTGTTCCCCATACATTCAACAGGTCTTTCATTTCTCAATCCTTGCAGGCCCACCCTTCAGAAGCTATTATCTGCTTGACAATTGGCTGAGACTCTTGTCTTTTTTCCCCTGTCAATTAAACTCTAAAGATGGAGGTCCCCATCTGCTCTGGAGCAAACAAATCTTTTGTTATACCTGTTTCCCAGAAAATGGAGAGCTTTTTTCCTTTCTCCAATTTCTATAGTTGTCTTTTCAAAACACTTGACCCTCTTAGTGACTTTTAACTGCAGATGGCAAATTAAAATGGTTTCCCAAACTGGGACCAAGCCTTCTCTTCAAAGCCCATTGCTTTTACCCTGCCTCCACCCATTCCTGAACTAGAAAAGAAAAAAAAATCACACACATTTTCCTAAGTGGTTATTTTTCTCTTTCTAAGCTGTCTTATCTTAACATGAATGTGGCAAAATTGCTAGGGAGAAATGGTAGGGTGTATTTCTGCTGGGTAGGCTTTTCTCTCCACAGTAGATAGTGCTGGCATGGCCATCTCAGATCATGGTATCTGTACTTGAGCATTAATATAGCATAGTGCCTTCCTCTCCAAGGGAAGACACAGATAGCAGAAGATGCCAAAGCCTCAGGTTCAAGCTGAGCAAGGAGCCAACACAAGTGGAATGGCTCTCTATTCACAGATCCTCCTGGATTTTGAAGGTGAGAGGAAAGAGAAGGTGAGGAAATAAGAGGGCAGAAAGGGAAGAATAAGAAAGAGGAATGTGAGAGGGGTGTTTGCAAGTAGAAATAAAGCTATGAAAAAAAATAATAGAAACTGAATTGTTATTGGAAATATTAATGTTTTATACTACTATATAAACTATTATAACAAATTATATCCCCATATGTAAAATATAAATGTAGGTAATAGTTTTACTATTGTAAAAATATAACATATGTTGTTAAAACTTCAAATAGTACTGCCCTGGCCGGTGTGGCTCCGTTGGTTGCAGCATCTTCCGGTGCACCAGGAGATGACAGGTTTTATCCCTGGTCAGGGGGCCTGCAGGAGACAGCCAATTGATGTTTCTTGCTCCTATCTATGTTTTTCACTCTCTCTCTCTCTCTCTTCCATTGTTCCTCTCTCTAGGATCAATTTAAAAAGACAAATAATACTGAAGGGTTTAAAGTGAAGAGTACCGGTCAGAGTTCTTCCCTCTCCCTCTCAATGCCCTCCTTACACACCCCAAAAGCCATCTACAGAAGCAGTTACTTGTGTGTTCTTGCAGAGTTGTTCCCTGCACATGTAAACCTAAGTGTGCTTTCTGTATGCACAAATGAGATAATACTGTACATACTGGCCCTTTCCTTGTCATTTTTTTCCCACAAACTCAACAATAACTCTCTGACATTTTCCCATTTCTATGCATAGAAATCTACTTCATTCTTCTTAGTGGCTGCGTATTATATGGATGTCCTGTGGTATGTGGAACCACCCCTGCTGATGGACATTTAAGTAAAATTGAAAGTCCAGCACAGCACTATCCAATAGAAATAGAAATGGAATGTGAATCACAAATGTCACCTATGGAATAAGGAGAGCCCGATTATCTCAGGAGGCGATTATCTGGGGCCTGCCACAGCTTCCCCTTTCTTTGCATCCAGAGGTGCCTCAATTCACAGCCTCATTGCACTTCTCATTGTATTTAAGACCAGTTGCCGTTTCCTTTTTTCAAAAGCAGAGTGGTGTGGCAATGGGACTGGGGGGAGGGGGCAAGGCCTGGGGAGGGTGTGGTGGGTGGAACCCACATCATGGCTTGCTCAACTGTGAGATCTTAACCCAGTGTCCCCAGAACTGCTGTGGTCCCTGGCAGCAGTGGTGAAGGCCATGGCAGCACTACCTAGAGACTGGAATGGTGAGCTGGGGCACAATTACATACTGCGAGGGAATTCACATTGGGGCATGAGGTTGGGGGTTGGTACCTGAATGGGTGCTGGCAATGCAAGGGGAGGCAGGTGGCTGGCTGGTGAACACTGGGGCCTTAGAAGCAAGCTTTGGTCTGGTCTGAGACAGGTCAGGTTTGGGAAGCATTCGGACTCCACAGCAGGCTTGAGGGTTCTCCCAGGTAGGCAGGAAGTTGAGAATTGTGATTATCCCCTGCAGGGCAGAATGCTGTCCCTGAGCAAAGACAGTAGCCCCATGCCTACTGCAAGCCTTCTTTCCAACCAGCCTTACCCCAGCCTACTCTTCACCCCACTGGCCAGCCACAAGTACCAAGGCTCATGCCGTGGGGTGGGCCAAGGACTCAGAGTGGACTGAGGTGCAAAAGAAAGAAATTTCTTCCTGTGGCAGCCTTGGAGGGAGCTCTTTCTCACCAGTACCATATCCCAGTTTCCCGCTGCCTTGATGAGGGGTGGGGCACCAGCATTCCTCTTGTAGCCTCTCCAGCCCCTGTGGTTTAGAAACTCTCAGGGGTATCAGACTTCTGAACACCATGCAAAACCCAGCTCCTTGACTGAGTTGGGCCTAGGCCACAGGAAAAGGACCAGGACTACAGAGCAGCTTCACAGCAAATCAAAATCCCATAGGCACGCAGTGGTCTCATCCCAGCTTCCACCACTCCAGCTCCCTCCCTCAGTACTCACCCAAAGGGTGGAAGCCCTGCTAACTGAGACTCTTCCTAGAATGCTGGTAGCTTAGCTCCTAGCGCAGAGCTTGGCACATGTGTGGGACCTACCCAGTGTAATCCTCTGGGATGGATGGATGGATGGGTGGATAACATGCGCTGATGTTGCCATTTGCTCCCAAAACCATAAAACTAAATTTGTCACATCATCACATCCAGTGCCTGGTACTCCAGGCACCTTGGCTCCCACTAATCTCCACTAAAGAAAGGTGATGAGTATGACCAGCACAGGGATTCCTAAGAGTAGCCTGGGAGAACAATCTCACAGCCTTGCCTCCTTTCACAGTATTGTTTTTAGGGTCTACTGGGCTGAATCATCCTGCCTCAAGAATCAAGAGCATGTGTTCAAGTCTCAACTCTGCTGTTTCCTATTGATTGTAACCTTAGTCACAAGTCATTTCATCTCCCTGAGATTTAGTACTCTATGTTGTGGAGCTAAAAATACCTATCTGGGATTGTGATAAGTAATAAATGAGAAATTGTATTTAGTTGAACTTTATAAAATTACTCCAAAACAGTTGAATGTCACCAATTGTATATGGCTCAACCTAACGTGTAAAGTGCTTTCTAAAGCATGAAGCACTATAATAAGTAGCCCTATATAAGTATTTGTTATTCTTAAGAAATATAACTTGAAAGTCAGATTATTATTTTTTGCAATAAGCGATTAGCTAATCCCTTTCATCAAAATACACAATATTAAGGGAAGCAGCACCCCTCCACCAATCATGGCCACAGGCATTTCCTGGAACAGGGTGGCATGGGAAATGAGGATTAATTTTTTTAATTAATCCTCACCTGAGGACATGTTTATTGATTTTGGGGAGGGAGGGAGATGGAGATAGAGATAGATAGATAGATAGATAGATAGATAGATAGATAGATAGATAGGTTGCCTCCTACACACACCCTGACCAGGGATCAAACCTGCAACCTGGGTATGTGCCCTGACCTGGAATTGAACCTGCAACCTTTGGTTGTATGGGTCAATGCTCCAACCAACTGAGTCTCCAGACCAGGGCAGAGGACCAGGCGTTTTTAGGAGACTAGACTGGTACATGGAAAGCAAAGGAACTGAGAAGCAGGATGACTCATGGCAGCTCCTACCCGGAAATGATTTACCCACACAAGCCCAATAGGAGTTGGCACCTTCTCCTCACCTGAATCAGTGTGCCCACTCCCTATCTCAAGTTACAAGACAGAGTTGGTCAAGGAAGGGCCTTTTGTCCCAGAGGCAGAGCAACAAGGGTCCTAAGCCACCAGGCACTTAGAACTGAAAGCAGCTGCCTGCCAGCTTTTCTCTCCCTAATGGCAACTGTCAAGCCCAGTTCCTCTTGACCCAGCAAAGACTCAGGCCTGACAAAGCTCCAATTTGGAGCCAATAGCCATCCATGGTGGCTACAGTGGTGGAGGAAGGGGTGGGGGGGAAACTCTCACCTTCCTATATATCTGCTACTCAATCCCAGCCATAGCTGTAAAGGTCACTGGGAATTCAGGCCCGAGGGGGATGGGAGAAGTCAAGAGAAATGTCCATTGACTGGCCATGCCTCAGATACGGACACCTCAGACCAACAAGGACCACTCGGGCACTGGGCAGACATTTATAAAGTGCCCACTTAGTGTTTCCCACTGAGGGCCTGATTGATTGTCATTTTGGGTAGGATCATTCTTTATTGTATAGGACTGTCCCCTGCATTGCATGACATGTAGCATCTGGTGGCAAGATAAGGGTAGAGTGCACCCTCTAAGTCTGAGCAGAGTGGTGGCCTCTTCCCAGTTCCATGTGGCATTTTGGAAGTGACTTCTTCAACTAGACGCCTCATAACTCTGTTTTTTGGCCTGATGGCCATGAGCCTATTGCCTTCACAATTTGAAGGTAATCTTGGCTGGGCCAGCAGAAACATGTAAAGTCGCACAGAGAGGGCCTGGGACCTGAGGAGAGAGAAGTCATGGAAGACATCCCTTAGGAGTTGCCCAAATTGGGTTTGTGCCCCTGGCAGGCAGTGAGCCATGCTGCTCAGGGCCCTGGGCCTTGGGCAGCCTGTGCCACAGAGCCCACATGGAGAATGGGGCCAGCTTGGCGCAGCACCCAAGTGCAAGTTTCCCAGCATCGGCCAGGATGGGAGGAGGAGCAAGGAATCTGTTTAGGGGACTGCGAGTCTCCAATCTGAGCTGCAGCAGAGACTCCCCATAGCACAGCTGCGCTTGACCAATAGTCCATGTACTTGGATGGGGAAAAAATTACAAATTTATCTTCACTAACCTCTGGTTGAAATTTCATCTTTCGTTCCATTGTGAATGTAGGCAGCACAGCATGGTAGTGTTAGTGGCCCCTGTGACCTTGTCTCCGATAGGAACCACAGGGATTTTGACATCTTACTATTATTGCAGATATCTTGAAACATTTTTAAATTCATGATTACTTCAAAAGTATGGGGATTACTAAACCTGCCACTAGATCATGGTGCTTAATGTGATAATACTGAAACATATGTTACTCTATCATAAATGTTAAAACATATATTAATAACTATCTTTAAATATAATTGACTTCCTTTGCAATCCTATGTATCTTATTTTATACTTATAGAAACATTCCATTAAGAGTCCCATAGTTATCATTAAATTCCCAAAGGAGTCCAAGCCATAAATATGTTAAGAACTCCTGGATCAGAGAGTTGGCAGGAAGTCAAGCTGATTGGAGTCAATAGGGAAGGCCTGAAGTGCAGGGACAAGCAGCATGGACTTGCGCTTCGTAGGTACTAATGGGATGCTAAAGGTTTCCAAGCAGGAGGCTGCTCAAGATGAGGCTGAGGTTTCCAGACTACAATTCCAGAGATGGTGGTGGCATTAATAGAAATACATAGAGAAGTCAGGAGGAAAGGCTGATTAGGGTAGTGGGAGAAGGTTCTGTTTTAAATATATTAAATTTGGCTCAGTGGTTGAACATCAACCCACGAGGTCACAGTTCCATTCCCGGTCAGGGCACATGCTTGGGTTGCAGGCTTGATCCCCAGTGTGGAGGTGTGCAGGAAGTAGCCGATCAATGATTCTTTCTCATTGTTGATGTTTCTCTCTCTCCCTCTCCCTTCTTCTCTCTGAAATCAATAAAAAACATTTTTTAAAGGACATGGAGGTGAAATTGTCCACCCAGCTCTGGGAAATGAAAGTGGGCAGACTGGGAGAGTAGCAATGGCAAAAGGAAAGATTTGGGGTCATTCTTTCAGATGATCATGGAAGCATTTAGGGTAACTGCAGTCATCCAGGGAGAAAGGGCAGTGAGAGTAAGGGGCTGAGGCAAGAAGCTGTCATAATTTGGCTCCTCTAGGAAACAGACATAAGAGATATGAATGCAGGTTTGTTGGGGACTGCCTTCTAGAAAAGCACCTGTGATGGAGTAAGGGAGGCAGGATTGGTCAAAGGCAGGAGTTGAACTGCAATACCGTAGCACTGGAGACCTCAGCTGATCCCATGGGGACCTCTGAGCTGGGATGGACCTTCAGATGGTTCCAACTGAGGTCGGGTATCTGGATCTTTCTCCCTTAGTCAACCTGCCCCCCATCCATTGACTAGTTCTTAGATGCAGGCTGCCCCCCCGCCCCAGGGAAGGAGCATTACCTCGGAGAGGGACTCCACTGCGAGCCATCAGCAATATATCTGGAAGCTGGAGAATAAGAGTGCCTTGGTCCTGAATGGGGTGTTGGGCAGCTTAAGGTCTGCTGCCCAGCTTTGCAAAAGGTGCAACTGGCTATACCACTGCATACCTCTGAGCAAGTCCCACCCAGCAGCCCACAGCTAGTTACAGGAGTCCTGGGGACAGGGACCCAGGGCCTAAAAGGTATTTGAGTCTAAGCTGGGTAGAATGGGGTAGGGGAAGTTGGAGAGAGCTGAGCCATTGCCATCCTCTGCAGTTTGTTTTCAAGAGGTTATCAAACTAAGCAAACCAACCACTGCAGAAATAGGCTCTGTGGCCTCTGCATCCCTCCCTTCCCCCTGGGGCGACCCACATCTCAAACAGGGGATATTACCACAATTGAGAGTAGAGCCCTGCCCACCAGGCCTGCAGGGCCCAGGAAATGTACTGTTAGAGCTGCAAGTAAAGGAGATTGGGCTTCCTTTTGCAACAGAAAAATGTATAAAGTTGGCTTGTGATTGTGACTTTCATGTCCTTACACGCGCGCACACACACACACACACACACACACACACACACACACACCAACAACAAATTAAATAGCAGTTGAACCGATTAGGCATAAACTCTCCCCAAACTTTGAAATTTAGAGTAGCTGTAGGAAACTTGAATCCAGAAAATCTATTCATTCATTCCACAAATAGCAGTTTGCAAAATGATAGGCTGAAAAACCAAGTGTGGCCTGAAAACCAGTTTGTTGTTGTTGTTGTTGTTGTTGTCCTACATAGTTTAAAAACCCCACACAATTTAAGTTAGTTGCTAGTTCACTTTTTAAAAAAAATCAAGATCTGACCACAAAGGACCCATCAGCTAAAACTAAGGAGTGCTGCCCCCTTGTGGGTGGGCATGGAACTTCCCAGTTCACCTCAGGCCCCACTCGGCCTGTTTCTCTCCTTACTCTAGGCCAGTGATGGGCAACCTTTTGAGCTTGGTGTGTCAAACTTCGCCAAAAAACTGAGCATAACTCGGGTAGTGTGTCACTTTGAGGAAAAAACATTATTTCGCGATATTTATAGTTTAAATAACATAAATGTATAATTGTTATATATAATTGTATTTAATAAACCAAAAACTAAATATTTAACTTAACTGCTTAGTGACTTCTTTGTTCATCCGTCAGTCGGTTTCTTTTGTTGGTCTTGATATTATTTAGCTTGTGTGGGGTGCCGTGAACTAAGATAAGTGAGGGGGAGGGGAATTCTTTAACTAACCTGCCTATTAGTGACTTTTTTGTTGCTGAATTTCATTGGCTAAGTCTTCAATCGAAGGTTGGTATTTTGTACACTTCAGGCCCAAGCAAGCGCTACTAACTTCATCTGTCAATCTGTTTCTTTTGTTGGTTTTGATATTATTTAACGCTGAGAATAAGGCCTCACAAAAGTATATAGAGGGAAAAATTGTGAGTAAAGCCATTGCTATATTTTTCAGGGTGTTAAAAGTGTCTGGTAGTCGGTTCCAGGCACTCCAAATTTCCTGTTCGTAGTGGCACTCCTCTTGATTCTCCAAGCGGCACCTTTCCAGATTCTCAAGCTTTGACCTCAAGTCCACAAACACCTGAGCCCAGATACTGTCTTGAAATTCTGCAAGTTGCATCTCCAAATCATCAATTTGCATCCATTGGAAACCATTTAATTCCAAACTACTGTAGACTACTACATCAGGATACTTAATTATTTTCATGGTCTGTTCTGGACTTCTAAATTGACTAAATCTATCACTAAACTGGTCAAGTAACGAGTCTAAAACATGCTGGTACTTCATATGCAAGAGTTCCATTTCATTTTGTACAGCTGCACTGGACTTCTCAAAATACTTTGTTACTCGAGGAAAATACTTATAAGTTTTAGTTTCTACATCTCGCTTGAAAATTTTAACTTTACTATCAAAAGCTTTTATGTATCCAAACATAACGTCAATACTTTTGCCAAAACCTTGTAACTTTAAGTTCAGTTCATTAATATGAACAGAGAGATCTGTAAAAAACATCAGGGTGTTGACCCACTTATCATCATTAAGCTGAGGAAAGTTTCCCAGATCCTTATCGTCAAGAAATACCTTAATTTCTTCAAAGCACTCCACAAAGCACTCAAGAACTTTGCCTCGGCTCAGCCATCTTACATTATTGTACATCAGCAGTCCACTGTAGGTGGAATCAACCTCCAGTAAAAGTGCCAAAAATTCTCGCTTGTGAAGGGGGCGAGCAGCTATTAAATTAACTATTTTTGTAACAACTGACATTAAGTCGTTTAAGTCGGTGAATCCTGCCTTGGCACATAAAGCCTCCTGATGGATAATACAATGAAAAGGCACAATCGGATGTCCAATAGCTTCTGTAAACAATTTGACAAATCCGACTTTTTCCCCCACCATATTTGGTGCCCCATCTGTCGTCACTGACACAACTTTAGAGATATCAATGCTTAGGTCACGAAATGTTTGTATAACAACCTTACATATATCGCTTCCTGATTTACTTGTTGACACTGATACTAACTTTATCAACTCTTCTCTCATTGGAGACCATCAGAATATCGACCAATAATGGCCAACTGAGCACGTGATGTGACATCAGTAGTTTCATCAAGAGAGATGGAAAAATATTTACACTTCCTTATGTCTCTCTTTAATTGATGTTGTACATTTGTGTTCTGTCTCATTATTCGGTCTTTTATGATATTTCTACTGAGTGGTAACTCAGTTATTCTCTTAATAATTGCATCTTTATTCTGCATATCGTGAAATAGAATTGGTGCACATCTTAGGAGAGTTTCTTTAATAAATTTTCCCTCACTGAGCGCTTCTCCATGCTGAGCTATAGAGTGAACAGTGCTCAAGCTTGCAGATGATAAATTTGTAGAGCCTTTCATAAATTTAAGGATGGAATTAGATTGGCTCTTATAAAGGTGTAGCTGCCTGGAAATGTATTCCTTCCTTTCATCCTCACTTTTTTCCAAGAGCTGGGAATGATTAGTTTCAAAATGTCTATTTATATTCCACGTTCTGCTTACTACCGTTTCAGTACATAGAACGCAAAATGATCTGCCATTTTTTTCTATAAAGCCATACATCTCGGTCCATGTCTCTTGAAAGGGTCGGCCACTGCTACTACCACTTCCTTTACAGTTTTTTATTTTTTGGGTTCTCTATCAGGGGGGCAGTGACAGAAGATAGAATTATAGATAGCTTGTTAGGCCTGCAGGCAATTAGGGGTTAACTAGCCTAACTAACCACAAAATGGTGCATATAACTGTCTTTTAGGAAAGGGCAGGGTTAATAAGCAGAAATAGGAGTTAATAAGGATGCACAACAGTAATAGTGGTGAAATGGAGTCTGCACTATGGAGCAAGATGGTGTTCCTTATGTGAATTAAAATGGCTGCCGCTATTTCTAATGGCAGGAAACGGCACCCATAGCATGCCACAAACCCTTGCCTCTCCCAGCCTCCCCCTCACTTATCTCAGTAATGATGGATTAGAAATCCATGACACCCCAGAATAGTAGATAATGGTTGCTGTGGTTAACTGTTATTTGGTTACTGGTAATGGCAGGGCCCCCAGAGATGCGTCCCCTGCTGCGTTCCGCTGCTCCCTGCTCTGCCGGCGGAAGTGAGGGCAAAGATCCCGGCTTAACCGGAAGTCCCAGAACTAGACGCTCTGTGCCGGACTTCTGTTGTTTTGGCCTACAGACCTCCGGCACAGAGTGTCTAATAGGGGAGGATGAAACATTTGAGACTAGAGTCTTCGAGTTAGAGTCTAACCTTTTGAGCTTGGTGTGTCAAACTTCACCAAAAAACTGAGCATAACTTGGGTAGTGTGTCACTTTGAGGAAAAAACTAACTCCAAGACTCTAGTCGCAAATGTTTCATCCTCAGGAGCAGCAAATGTTTCATCCTCGGCATGCGGCCGCCTCAGCAGCCGCGTGTCATCAGAAATGGCTACGCGTGTCAGTGCTGACATGCATGTCATAGGTTCGCCATCACTGGTCTAGGCCCTTTCATGTCAGAATTTGTGTTCATGAATGCCCTACTCAGAGAAGCTAGATGATGTTATGGCCTTGTTCACAGGGCTGTCTCCTCTGCCCTCTTCTGTTCACCAGCTAATATGGGACTTGGACTCGACAACCAAGACCTGACTGCCCATGTGCACTAACAGACAGAAAAGATAGAGTCCTGGGGGCAGGAGCCACAGATGTTGTCAAGAGAACTTGGGAAAGCTATAATTTACAGAGATTCCAGGAGGGCAGGTAGGCTTCTGTTGGGTAGGAAAGAGGGTAGGGTGGGGGAAAGCACTTGTCTACACAAAGAAATAATAGGTACTGGAGAATGGTGCTTCTAAAGGAAGTGGCATGTGCAAAGTGGAGAGGGATGGAGACCAGACGGAGAAGGACTTGTCAGCCAGGTTTGAGGAACTGGTATTTTATCCTGGAGTTTTTTATGCAGAGGTGTGAGCTGATCTGACTTGTGTGACTAGAAGCTGACTCTGGTGGCCTCCTGGAGGGCAAGATCTGAGGCAGGAAGTTCTTGCAATTGTTCAGGTGAGAAGTGATAAGGCTTTGATTTGGGGAGGTACCAGTAAGTGGAGGAAGAAAGAGGTTCAAGGGGGCTTTAGGAGGGCAGATTGATAGCTCCTGGTCATTCCTCAAAATGGGAGGGAACAACTACACACTGGTGAGCTCTGTGATCTGGGCCACAGTTGTAGCTGCCCTTTGTTCAGGGTTCTGTGATGTTTGCACTTGCTCATCCATTAACACACTCCAATCTTAAAGCCAAGGACAGCCAACCTACTGTCTATCCACAAGGCAACTGGCTCCTTGAAGAACTTCCAAACTTCCCTCCTGACACCCTGGCACAGTACACCCACCCTGACATTAGCCATAAGGACAACAAGGCTCCAACCCATACTCGCTACATGCCAGGCAAAGGGCTTTTCCCACAGAGTCACTCACTGGATCATCAAAGTACCCGATGAAATCAATACTGCTCTTACACCTTTTTACAGATGAGGACACTGAAGAGCATGGAGGCAACATGACTCTCCCCATCACATAGCTAATCAGTGACAAAGCAAGGCTTTGACCTTATGCCATCTGCTCCAGAACCCATGTTTTGCTGGCCTGGCAGGCCAGGAGAGTGGTCGCAGACCAGCACAGCCAAGTGTGCCAGCCTAGGAGCATGTGCAACCTCACGATGCTCCAGTGAGCACCCAGACTGGGATGCCCCCAGGTGTCAGCTAGGCTTTCAGGTTCTGAGAATTGGGGAAGATGCAGGCCAGGTGGGGAAGAGGCCAACATTGAGCCCAGGTGGCCAGCATTGCAGTCAGGTCACAGAAGACCCTATCTCCTCCCCAAACCATTTACCCTCCAATAGTTTTGTGTTGCACTAGCAATCAAATCCAAATTCCTGACTGCCACCTGCAACAGCCTGAAGTAATCTGGCTCCCAGCCCAGCTTTCCCATATCTTTTCTTACAGGACTCCCCCTCACTATCCTCCAGAGCTATTGATTCCTTTCAGTCATTCTTTCCCACCCCAGGGCCTTTGCATTTGCCATTCCCTCTGCCAGGCATGCTCCCCATCCCCACCCCTTGCATGGATGATTCATTCTCATTATTCAGGTCTTCTCTGCTTCAATGCAGAGTCTATAAGGGCAGGGACCGTGTCTGCCATGGTCGCCACAATATCTTCCAGTACCTGTGTGTACAGTACACAGAGAGGACCAGCATTTAATAAGTATTTGTTGAATGAATGAACTAATTTTTTGGCACCTACTGTGTGTCAGGTACTTGGAAAATATTCATTTAATTTTTAACACATCACTATGAGTTAGGTATGATTTTTAGTCCCACTTTGTAGATGAGGAAAATGAGGCACAAAATGGTGAAGTGACTTGCCCAAGATCACAGGGCTTAGAAAGAGAAAGAGCTGAAATTTGACTTATGCTCCAAAGTGTGCATTCAGACAGGATCTTAATTGGGAAGGTCCAGGGCTCTGCTCTCCCATGGACTGTTTCAGATGGCTGCCTGTGCTTCCTCAGGAAGGAATTGAAGCAACCCTGGTGGCCTCTCAGCTGGGGTTGTTAACTTTTTCATTCTTGTTTATAAACTAGTTGTCCCATTTTTTTCACTCTTGTTTATTAAAAACCCTACTGATTTAGAGAAGTAGCTTAGAAAGCAGAATTCCTACTCAGTAAGAAAGTTATCCCATCCCAGTGACAGATGCAGCTGAAACCTGTAACACTAACCATCCCTGGAGGATGTCAGGAACAGAGAGGCCAAATACCTCCCTGGTGTATTTTCTCCACCAACTTCTTGCTACTTGGAGTGTGATATGAGGATCAGCAATAACAGCAGCACCTGGAAGCTAGTTAGAAATTTAGACTCTTGACTTACGTTCCCCCCTCCCCACCTACTGATTCAAACCTGCACTTTCACAAGATCCCCAGGAGGTTCATATACATAAAAAGTTTGAGAAGGGTGGCTTCTGAGAGAGACCTGGCTCATCACCAGGAGCTCCCTGAGGGTAGAGCTGTGTCTTGTGGGTGTATCCCCAGGGCCCCAAACAATGCTGGGCACCTAGTGGGTAGTCAGTCATGTTTGTTGAATGAGGAAATTTTTGTAGGAATCTAATCACATACAGCCAGCTTAGGTACAGGTAGAATCATTTACTAGGCACATGTGCAGCCCTGCCTGCTCCCATCACTCACTTCTGCAAGCTGCCCCATGCAGAGGCCCAGCCCTGGGTCTCTCTCCAGGCCTGTGGTCCCGTCAGGGAGGCCCAACAACAGGGAATTTGTCTATATAGGCCTTAGACTTTGGAAAAAACACTGAACAGACTTGTCCTCTCCTTTTCCCCTCCATCCTCCCACCCCGAAAACCCTAAGGCGGAACTTCTGCTCCCCATGCTGTTTGTGGCTCCCTTCACGGAGAGCATGGCCTCCTCAGCACACGTGGCCACCACAGTTCTTAAATGGCCCCCTAGAAATCCAAGTCCCTTCCAAGGTGCCGAAGCTGCTGCCAGGTGCTGGCTACCAAGCCCTTGCTGAGTGTGAAACCTAAATAAGCCCCTGTTGATATGGAAACGGGTCGAATTATTTTAAGAAAAAAAATTGCTCCTTCATTAAGTCACGTTGTTACGGCAACCAGGATTAGGAAAGTAACTTGGCCAAGGAGGTTATGTGCAATGTTTTGGGACTGAGAGATTTCAGAACTAGTGAAAAACAAGTTGTGAGCTCATCTCCCCATCCCCTGGCTCTTCCGGGAGAAATAGGACGAGGGCCAACTGAGGATTGGCCTGTGCCCCCTGGGTGGGATTCTGCAAGGTCCCCAGGGGCCACTCTCTATGGTGATGTAGGCTGAGGTCATAAAGGATATGTGGGAAAGGAAACTCACTGGGAAGAGGATGTCCTGGCCAGAGGTCCAGCACTGTCTGTGTATGCAAGGGGTCCCACCACTCAGTTGGGGAAGGTGGAAGAATAGAGGGAAAATAATATCTACTCTTGATTGGGTCTTTACTGTGTGCCAGGCACTGAGTGGATTCCTTGACACATTCACTTTCAATCCTCACAACAACCCTGCCAGGCATGATGATCATCTCAATTTTGCAAATAGTGACTTGCCCAAGGTCACACAATAAGTGCAGAGTTAGGATTGGACTCGTAGGCTCTACTTGTGGCCTCTGTTGCAAAGTCAAGAGACTATTAAGTTGAAACATGAAACCAGGCTGGTAATTTATGCCCTCATTCATTCATTCACTCAATTTAAAATGCTTTATTAAGCACATGCTTCATGCCAGGCGCTGAGAAGAGCATAGACATATTACAGTTGCTTTATGCCATCAAGGAGTCCAAGGAGGAGTTGGGGGAGAAACCTTGCAGTAGGTGGATACCGATACAGGCTGACCCAGCAATGCAGGGCAGCCTGGGAGCCTGAGTGCTACAGACAGACCAGCAGCACATCAGCCACTCCTCAGAGGGGCCCTGCCCTCCTTTCCTTATTCTTTCTTCCCTTCAGATATTATGAAGGGTTCCTCAGATTCAGGAAATGCTGGACTTTGAAGTGGGAAGCAGAGAAGTTGAGGGGCTTAAGACAATAGAGGAAAGAGATAGAGCTCCAGATGCTCGAGGTCAGTCAGAGGGGCTGGCCTCAGTCAGGTATTCTGCTCCATAGCACCCTGAACCTTGGCAGTTGCAGAGTTTAGAATGCTGCTGTCAGGTGTCTCGGACCCACTGGAAAAAGCAGGCTCCATCCCGCTAAGTTGTATGCCAAGTTCTAGAACCATTGTATGCCAAGTTCTAGACTTTTCTTAATACAAAGCAAAATCTGTTGTTTCTTTTGAAATTACCAATATTAAATAAATAGCGTTGAAGCCCTTTAACCTATTTTAACATCCTAGCTTTGAATAAGCTACTGTTGTGAGATTATCACCAACCTGTCATATGATGCTTTGCTTAGTGTTGTGCCACCGTCAGCATGGGTTGGGGTCCCTTACTCACCTCAAGACAAAGCCTCAGAGTCTGCTTGGAGGAACATCCTCACCCCAGTCAGTGCTCACTGTGGAGCTCAAAGGCGGTCCAGTGCATCTGTACTCAGGAGACCCCATGAGGACACACACACACACATACACACACACTCACACACTCACACCAGGTCTTGTGCAATTTTGAGTAAGGGAGTAAAATTTGTCATCAATTGTCTCCATTCTCACTTAATCTTCACTATAAGGTGCTATTTTTCCCTTTTTATAGAAGACTAGAGTAGAGGCCCGGTGCATGAAATTTGTGCATGGAGGTGTGTGTCCCTCAGCCTAGCCTGCACCCTCTCCAATCTGGGACCCTTCGAGTGATAGGATTGGGCCTAAACGGGCAGTTGGACATCCCTCTCACAATCCAGGACTGCTGGCTCCCAACTGCTCGCCTGCCTGCCTTCCTGATTGCCCCTAACTGCTTCTGCCTGCCAGCCTGATCACCCCTTAACCACTCCCCTGCCAGCCTGATTGATGCTTAACTGCTCCCCTGCCAGCATGTTTGCCCCTAACTGCCCTCCCCTGCAGGCTTGATTGCCCCCAACTGCCCTTTCCTGCTGGCCTGATCGCTCACAACTGCCCTCCCTTGCAGGCCTGGTCCCTCCCAACTGCCCTCCCCTGCTGGCCATCTTGTGGCAGCCATCTTATGTCCACATGGGGGCAGCCATCTTTGACCACATGGGGGCAGCCATCTTGTGTGCTGGAATGATGGTCAATTTGCATATTATTTTTTTAGATAAGATAGAGGCCTGGTGCATGGGTGGGGGCCAGCTGGTTTGCCCTGAAGGGTGTCCTGGATCAGGGTGAGGGTTCCCTTGGGGCATGGGGCAGCCTGGCCGAGGGGCCTGTGGTGGTTTTGCAGGCTAGCCACGCCCCCCAGCGAGCCAAGTGGAGGCCCTGGGATCTGGGATTTATTTATCTTCTATAATTGAAACTTTGTAGCCTTGAGTGGAGGCCTGGGCCCGCCAAGGTGTGCGGAAAGCTTGGCTTCCTCCATTGCCAGGGAAACCCAAGCCTCCTGCTCCTGCTCGCTCTGTGGCCGCAGGTTGGATTAATTTGCATACTCACTCCTGATTGGCTGGTGGGCGTGGCTTGTGGGTGTAGTGGAGTAATGGTTAATTTGCATATTACTCTTTTATTAGATAGGATAAAATAAAGGCCTAAGAGGGCAGTGACATGACCATGGTCACAGAGCTGGGATTAAGGACCACAGAGGTTCTCATCCCTCACTGCTTACTGAGCCAGAAGAACTGCCCACAAAACTGCCATATGACTTTGTTGACTGCCTCAGCAGCCCAAAGCACTCTTTATATTCAGCCCAGTGTTGACAAGCCCATTGGAATCACTGGGGTTACATGATTAGGAAATCATACCTGTTTCTGCAGACTGAGTTGGAAACTAAGTGTCAGAGAGACCTGAAATGATTTAAGCATGGGACTATTATCTGCTAGCTGTGAGGCCTGAGAAATTTACAGAGCCTCTTACTGTCATTTTCAAAATGAAAGTTTGTTTTAGGAATTAGAGACTGTGCATGTACAGGGCTTGCATACAGTGGGGACTCAATAAAGGTTTAGAAAAAAAGAATCATCTGGAGAACTTAATAAAACAGCCCATGTTGGAGTCCCACTCTTGACCAAGTAAATCAGAATCCTTGTGAATGGAGTCCAGGCATTCGTAGTTGAAGCCCCCTGGATGATTCTGTAGCACAAGTGCAGTTCAGAGGCCCTGTTCACCCTCAGGTGCATGCTCACCCTGGGGCCCCATGTGAGAAGAGAGGTAGACATGCTTGCAGAGGAAATGGTATTGTGTACTCAAGCATATAGCAATTATTCCCTGGGCACTTCCCCAGATCAGGCTGTGGGATTCCAGGAATGATGCCCACAGCCCCTCCCTTCAAGGAGCTCCCAATCAGTGGAAAAGATAAGTCACCAGGCAATCAGAGCACACTGGAGCCAGGGCACTGCCTGGTATCAGGTAGCAGCTGACAGCAGGTGGTGACCTCCATGGAAAGCTAGGTGAAAGAACTGCAGCAGCTGCAGAAGTTCTGAGGTCTGTGTTAGCCCTGGGGTGGGACTGCACTCACCCTCCACACAATCACAGTTCCCCTCCCAGTCAGGAGTGGATATTTGCAGACTGTTGGCTGAAGTGAGATTCACTTGTTTATTCATTCAACATGCATTTACTGAGCACCTACTATATTCTAGGCTCTGTGGATATGCTGGTGAGCAAGACAATGTCCCTGGACTCAAGGAGTTTACCATCCAGTATAGGGTAAACAGACAGTAAATAGTGAAATCAATAAACTAGAAAAGTTTCAAATGGTGGTAAGTGCTATGAAGAAAGGCAAGTACAGGGGTGTGGCCAGGGCGACTAGAATCTGGGCAGCATATGATTACAAGAAAAGAGAAAGTATCCCTGAGGATGTGATATTTAAGCAGAGACCCAGATGAGAAAAGGAAACAAACCATGTGATTGGTGGAAGAGTGCTCCAAGCAGAGGAAACACCCAGTGCAGAGGTCTTAAAGTGGAAATGCGTCTGGCATGCTTGAAAAACAGCGAGAAGGCTGCAGTGACCAGAGCAGAGCAAGCAAGGAGAGTGGTAGGTGATGAGACCAGAGTGGGAGCAGAGACCAGGTCATAGGGAGGACTTTGTATTTTAGTCGAGTATAATGAGAAGCAATGAGAAGATATGCTGAGGAGCAATAGGATATGATTTATTGTATCTATAATAATAAAAGGATAATATGCTAATTAGACCAGACATCTTCTGGATGTCATTCCGAACATCCTTCCTGATGAAGTTGAGGCCGGGAGAAAGCCAGCCCAGGTTCCGGGTGACTGCAGGCAGCCCAGGGGAAGCCAGACGGGGTCCCAGGTGCCTGCCAGCAGCTGGAGGAGGGAAGCCCAGGTCCCGGGTGCGGGAGGAAAGCCAGTGCTGGCAGCCGAGGGAAGGAAGGCCTACTCTTGCATGAATTTTCGTGCATCAGGCTTCTAGTTATTTAATAACAGGTTATTGAGATAGAATTTACATGCCATACAGTTAAAGCACTTAAAGCATACAGTTCAATGGTTCTTAGCATATTCCCAGATATGAGTAACTATCACCACCATCTAATTCCAGGACGTTCGGTTTACCCCAAAAACGTTTACCCATTAGCAGCCACTTTCCTCTTCCACCACTAGTCTATTTTCTGTCTTTATGAATTTGCCTACTCTGGGCATAGTCTATTTTCTGTCTTTATGAATTTGCCTACTCTGGAGTCATACAATGTGTGACTTTGTGAGTCTGGCTTCCTTCACTTAGTTTAGCATCGAGTTTTCAAGGTTCATTCATGTTACAGTATACACTAGAGCTTCATTCCATTTTCTTGCTGAAGAATATAGCACATTTTGTTTATCCATTCATCTGTTGATGGGCATGTGGGATGTTTCCATCTTTTGGCTGTTATGCATAATATTGTTATAAGCATTTGTGTACAAATTTTTTTGTGGAAGTGTGTTTTCAATTTTGGGGTAAATACGTACGAGTAGAATTTCTGGATCATGTTGTAACTCTATATTTAAAGTCTGTTTCCCATAGTGGCTGCACCATTTGACATTTCCCCCAGCCATGTATGAGGGTTCCAATTCCTCCACATTCTCACCAATACTTATTATTATCTGATTCTAGTCTTCCTAGTAGGTGTGAAGTGGGATTTCATTGTGGTTTTGGTTTGCATTTCTCTGGTCACACACACACACGCACAAAAGCACACTAATTTTTTCATGTGTTTATTGTCCATTTGTACATCTTATTTTTTTTTGTTAAATATATTTTTATTGATTTCAGAGCGGGAGAGAGAGATAGAAACATCAATGATGAGAGAGAATCATTGATCAGCTGCCTCCTGCACGCCCCCCACAGAGGATCGACCCAGGCATATGCCCTTGACCCGAATTGAACCCAAGACCCTTCAGTCCGCAGGCTGATGCTTTATCCACTGACCCAACCCGGCTAGGGCTGTACATCTTCTTTAGAGAAATGTCTATCCAGATCCCTTGCCCATTTCTTTTTTAATTGGGTTGTCTTTTTATTATTGAGTTGTAAGAGTTCTTTATATATTCTAGATACAAGTTCCTATGAGGTATATGATTGATAATATTTCCTCCAGTTTTGTGGGTTGTCTTTTCATTTTCTTGATGGTGTCTTTTGAAGCAAGCGTTTTTATTTTAATGAAACCCAATTTATTTCTTTTGTTGCTGTGCTTTTGGTGTCATATCAAAGAATCCATTGTCTCAGCCCTGATTTTTGAGAATGACTCCTCTGGCCATTGTGCTGGAAATAGTTGAAAGGAATGGCTGCAGATTACCAAACCAGAGAAGGTATGAAAGTGGCAGTGAAGAGTGCTCTGTGCAAAGCTCGCTGACTCCACTGAGCACCAAATGCAAAATCTCCAAAATCTCGGCCTCCTGGTTGAGGGCTAGGCTGTGAACCCTGCAAAGTGGCCCGGGCACCACCACTGACATGCTGTCCTCATTTTCTTACATTTATTTTATGTAAAGCCCATTTCCTGCTCCTCTTCTGGCTTCAACCTGGTTGGGCAACTCAGACATCTGGAAAGACAGGCTCAGGGCCAGGTCAGGAGGTGATCTGGATCGCCTTGGGTGACTGGGGAGGAGTCCCTATCATCCTAACTCAATGTAGGGCCTGAGAAGAAGCCTTTCCTGTTTTGGGGCCTCAATAATCACATCTCTATTATGTGAAGGGGCTGGACTAGGGTCTCTGGCTACCCATGGGCTTCTGGGTCTTCACTTCCCCATTCTCACATGGTGGCTGAACATGGTTGGCAGAAAATATTCACTGTGGGAGTGAGTTTCAGCAAACCACAAAGCATTCACAGTATAATCCCATCTTTGTTTGGCATAGGAAAATTTCCAGATACACCCAAGGTATCAGCAGGGCTTGTCTGTGGTGTGTAGGAATGTATGTGTTACTTTCCTCTTTCTGTTTATAAATTCTGATTTTCCACTGTGATAAATATGTTTTGCTTTGTAATAAGAAAAAAAAGGACAAAAAGAAAGAAATTAAAGTTGACAATTTCTTTATAAAGAAAGAGATTGCCTAGAAGCCATTAGCAAGGAAAGAAATTGAGAAAGGTAGCAAACTGCCCCATCACCGCTGGAGCTGATAGCAACTGTGTCAATGTGCCTTTCACACTGCAAAGTGCCCTCTCTGCCAAGGAGCCTGACTGTCCCGAAAGTGGACTCTGAGATGGAGGTTAGTGTGCAGAAAGTTTATTAGGGATGCTTTTGGGATCAACCACTGTGGAAAGTGGCTAAGGAAGCAGGACTGTGCAGAGAGGCTCAAGTAAACAGCACCATAGTCTCAAGGAAGGCTTCAGGTGACCTAACCTTAGTTCAGAGAGGAAACACAAGCTAAGTCGTGATGAGGTAGATTCTCAGAGCCAGCTCTGTCCAATTCAGGTCCCACCCTCTGTCCCTGGTGATACAGCTGCCCAAACTTTCAAGTGATTCGTTTTGTGGTCACATGGACAAATCTGTTCCTCCTCATTAATGCTGAACCAGTTTGCTCCCCCACACCCGCTAATCGATTTTCAGATGAGCCAGTCTCAGTCCTAGAAATCACAAAGTGAAATATGACTTAGATGATGCAACACATAATGGCCCTTATTCTCCTGGAAAGCTGCTCTCTCTGGAGGAGATCAGAGCTTTCTTGCACCAAGGACAAGCCTGACCCTCCCCAGTTTGGGGGGACATGGGAGGCTGCAGTCATTCCACTGAGTTAATCTTGAGTTAATCTTATTTACCTGTGAGATCAATTGGCTGCAGGCACCAGGCAAGTGACAACAGTGGTGGGGCAGACTGACACCTGGGGACTGACTGATTTATCAGTCCTTTTAATAGATGGGATTGCATGTAGCTACTTGAGCACAAGACTGGCATGAGTAAGTCCTCTCCTTGTGATGTGGCACTCCTCGCTGGATGTCCTGCAGTGCAGCGAGATAAGGGGAGGAGAAGAGGGGGCAGATGACAAGTGGTGGCTCGTTCCTGACCACTGTAAGGAATGCTGTGGGGGGCAGGCACCTCTGACCTGTGTGTTGCTGTGGGGAGTCTGTGCAGGGCAGGGCAGTGCTTTTCAAGTGTGATCCTTGCACTAGCAGCCTCAGCACCCCTTGGGAACTTATAAGAAAACCAAAATTTTGGACTCTACTCCGGTGGGAGGAAGCCTGAGTTACTAGCTATATGACTTTGGACAAGCCATATAACCTCTAAGTGTCTCTCTTTCTTCACCTGTAAAATGGGGGAAATATGAGGAGGAGTACCTGCCTCATAGGGTTGTTGTGAAGATTAAATTTGTGAAGCGCTTATGAGTTATATATATAAATGTTAACTGCTATTGTTGGGAATAATGGAGCCTAGGACTTCTGTCTGCTCCTTCAGCATGACAGTGGTTGTGAGTAAAAAGCTCCTATGATTTGACAAGTAAAAAAATATGCTATAAAATTGTGACTTTATTGTGATTGTACTTATCTAAAAATATGTATGCATATGGATAAGATAAAATTATGGGTGATTTCTTTTTCTAATCGCAAACTTTTGAAATGTGGTTAAATAGAATATATCTTTGGAATCAAAATATTAATTAAATTCAATCAGACAAAAGAAATGTATTGGATCAGAGTTGAAGGAAAGACTACTCGAGCCCCAGCTGGTGTGCTTGGTGGTTAGAGGGTCAGTCCACGCACAAAAGGGTCACAGGTTCAATTCCAGGTCAAGGGCACGGACCTGGGTTGCAGGTTCAATCCTGAGCCCTGGTTGTGGCGTGTGTGGGAGGCAGCCAATCAATGTGTTTCTCTCACATTGGTGTTTCTCTCTCTCTCTTTTCTTCTCTCTCTCTCTCTCTCCTCTCCCCGCTGCCCTTCCATTCTCTAAAATTCAATGGGGAAAAAATATCCTGGGGTGAGGATCAACAAAACAAAACAAAAGACTACTCAAAAGGATGCAAGTTATACAACTTGGTGTTTTTCTAATAACAGTTTTATTGTTCATATGCCATATAATTCACTCATTTAAAGTGTACAATTCCATGGGTTTTTGTATATCTAAAGCATTGTGCAGCCATAACCAAAACTTTAGAACATTTTCAACACCACAGAAAGAAACCCTGTACCCCAGTTCCCCTTACCTCCATCGCCTGGCAACCACTAATCAATCCTGTATCTATGGATTTGCCTATTCTGGACATGCCATATAAATAGAATCATTTACTATGTCCCATTAGTAACTGGTTTTTTTCACATGGCATAATGTATTCAGGATTCATCCATGTTGTAGCAATTGTCATTACTTCATTCTTTTTCCTTTTTTTAAATTTTATTTTATTGTTTAACGTATTACAAATAGTAGTACATATGTCTCCTTTTTTTCCCCATTGACCTTCCCCTGGCCTCCCCTACCCCCTCACACATGCCCTCCCCCCAGTATCTTGCGTCCACTGGTTACACTTAAATGCATGCATACAAGTCCTTCGATTGATCTCTAACCTCCCCCAGAACCCTCCCCAGCCTTCCTGCTGTAATTGACAGTCTGTTCAATGCTCTTCTGCCTCTGTCTCTACCTTTTTGTTCATCAGGTTATAATGTTCTTTATTATCCATAAATGAGATCATGTGGTATTTTTCTTCCACTAACTGGCTTATTTCACTTAGCATAATGCTCTCCAGTTCCATCCATGCTGCTGCAAATGGTAAGAATTCCTTCTTTTTTACCACAGCGTAGTATTCCATTGTGTAGATGTACCACAGTTTTCTAATCCACTCATCTGCTGATGGGCACTTAGGTTGTTTCCAAATCTTAGCTATTGTAAATTGTGCTGCTATGAACATAGGGGTGCATATATCCTTTCTGATTGGTGTTTCTGTTTTCTTGGGATATATTCCCAGAAGTGGTATTAATGGGTAAAATGGCAGTTCCATTTTTAAATTTTTGAGGAAATGCCATACTGTTTTCCACAATGGTTGCACCAGTCTGCAATCCCAACAGCAGTGAAGGAGGGGTCCTTTTTTTCTGAATCCTATCCAGCACTTGTCGTTTGTTGATTTGTTGATGATAGCCAATCTGACAAGTGTGAGGTGGTACTTCATTGTTCTTTTGATTTCCATCTCTTGGATGATTAGTGACTTTGAGAATGTTTTCATGTGTCTCTTAGCTTTCTGAATGTCCTCTTTAAAAAAGTGTCTCTTTACGTATTTTGCCCATTTATTGATTGGATTGTTTGTCTTCCTTTTGTTAAGTTGTATGAGTTCCCTGTAAATGTTGGAGATTAAACCCTTATCGTTGATATCATTGGCAAATATGTTCTCCCATGCAGTGGGCTTTCTTGTTGTTTTGCTGATGGTTTCTTTTGCTGTGCAGAAGCTTTTTATTTTGATGTAGTCACATTTGTTTATTTTCTCCTTAGTCTCTCTTGCCCTAGCATCTGTGTCTGTAAAAATATTGCTACAACATATGTCTGCAATTTTGCTGCCTATGGAGTCTTGTAGGATTTTTATGGTTTCCTGTCTTATATTCAAGTCCTTTAGCCATTTTGAGTTTGTTTTTGTGTATGGTGTAAGTTGGTGATCTAGTTTCACTTTTTGCATGTATCTGAACAAATTTCCCAGCACCATTTATTAAAGAGACTGTTTTGACTCCATTGTATGCTCTTGCCTCCTTTGTCAAATATTAATTGACTATAATGGCTTGGGTCAATTTCTGGGTTCTCTATTCTGTTCCATTGGTCTATATGTCTGTTCTCGTGCCAGTGCCAGGCACTTTTGAGAAACATGGCTTGGGAATATAGCTTGATATCTGGTATTGTGATCCCTCCAACTTTGTTGTTCTTTATCAAGATAACTGTGGCTATTTGGGTGTGTTTTTTTTTTATTCCAGATTAATTTTGGGGGAGTTTTTTCTAGATATTTGAAATATGCCATTGGTATTTTAATAGGTATTGCATTGAATCTACAGATTGCTTTAGGTAGTATGGACATTTTAATGATGTTGATTCTACCAATCCATGAACACGGTATGTTCTTCCGTCTGTTTATGTCTTCCTCTATCTCTTTTTTCAATGTCCTATAGTTTTCTGAGTACAGATCTTTTACATCCTTAGTTAAGTTTATTCCTAAGTATCTTAAATTTTTTGCTGCAATAGTACATGAGATTGTTTTTTTCATTTCTCTTTCTGTTAGTTCATTATTGGTGTATAAAAAGGCCATAGATTTCTGGGTGTTAATTTTGTATCCTGCTACATTGCCAAATTCATTTATTAGGTCTAGTAGTTTTTGGATGGAGTCTTTGGGATTTTCTATGTATGGCATCGTGTCATCTGCGAATAAGGACAATTTTACTTCTTCTTTTCCAATTTGGATGCCTTTTATTTCTTATTCTTGTCTGATCACTATGGCTAGTACTTCTAGTACTATGTTGAACAGAAGTGGTGAAAGTGGGCATCCTTGTCTTATTCCTGTTCTTAGGGGAAATGAGTTTAGTTTTTGCCCATTGAGTATGATGTTGGCTGTAGGTTTGTCATACAGGGCTTTTATTATGTTGAGGTATGACCCCTCTATTCCCACTTTGCTGAGAGTTTTTATCAAGAAAGGCTGTTGGATTTTGTCAAATGCTTTTTCTGCATCAATTGATATGATTATGTGATTTTTGTCTCTCAGTTTGTTTATGTGATGTATCACATTTATTGATTTGCGGATATTGTACCATCCTTGCATCCCCGGAATAAATCCCACTTGGTCCTGGTGTATGATCTTTCTAATGTATTGCTGAATCTAATTTGCTAGAATTTTGTTGAGGATTTTAGCATCTATGTTCATCAAGGATATTGGCCTGTAGTTCTCTTTTTGTGCGGTGTCTTTATCTGGTTTTGGGATTAGGGTCATGCTGGCTTCATAGAAAGAGCTTGGAAATGTGCCTTCCTCTTGAATTTTTTGGAATAGTCTGAGGAGGATAGGTTTTAGTTCTTCTTTGAAAGCTTGGTAGAACTCCCCTGTAAAGCCATCCGGACCAGGGCTTTTGTGTGCTGGAAGATTTTTTATCACTGTTTCAATTTCTTCTGTTATCGGCCTATTCAGGTTTTTTTATTCTTCTTGGTTAGTTTTGGGAGCTTTTTTTAAAAATTTTTTTCTAAGAATATGTCCATTTCATCGAGGTTGTCCATTTTGTTGGAATAGAGTTGTTCATAGTAATTTTTCATAATTGTTTGTATTTCTGTGGGATCGGTTGTTACTTCACCTCTTACATTTCTGATTTTGTTTATTTGGGTCTTCTCTCTTTGCTTCTTGGTGAGCCTGGCTAGAGGTTCATCAATCTTGTTTATCCTTTGTAAGAACCAGCTCTTGGTTTCATTGATCTTTTATATTGTTTTATGTTTGTTCGTTTGTTTGTTTTTGTTTTTGTCTCTATGTCATTTATCTCCACTCTGATCTTTATTATTTCCTTCCTTCTGCTTACTCTGTGCTTTTCTTCTTGATTTCTTTCTAACTCTTTGAGTTGTAGGGTTAGATAATATATTACCATTGTTTCTTATTGTTTGAGGTAGGCTTGTAGAGTTATGAACATCCTTCTCAAGACTGCTTTCACTATGTCCCATAGATGTTGGATTGTTGTGTTTTCATTGTCGTTTGTTGCCATGATGCTTTTTATTTCTTCTTTGGTTTGTTTGGTAACCAAGTCATTGTTTAATAGCATGCTATTTAGCCTCCAGGTATTTGATTTTTTTCTATTGCTTTTATTGTAGTTGATTTCTAGTTTTATGCCATTGTGATCTGAGAAGATGCTTGATATGATTTCTGTCTTCTTGAATTTGAAAAGACTTTGCCTGTGTTTCAATATATGGTCTATCATTGAAAATGACACATGTGCACTTGAGAAGAATGTATATTTTGTGGCTTTGGGGTGAAATGTTCTGAAGATGTCAATTAATTCCATCTGATCTAGTGAGTCATTTAGGATTGATGATTCTTTGATAATTTTTTGTTTAGGGGATTTGTGCAGTGGTGATAGTGGGGTATTAAAGTCTCCTACTATGATTGTATTGCTGTCAATCTCTCCCTTGATATCCTCCAGGAGTTTTTTTTTATGTATTTGGTTGCTCCTGTATTGGGTGCGTATATGTTTACCAGAGTTATTTCTTCTTGTTGGATTGCTCCCCTTAGTATTATGAAGTGGCCTTCCTTATCTCTTTTTATGTCCTTTACTTTGAGATCTAATTAGTCAGATAGAAGTATTGCCTACCCCAGCTTTTTTTCAATTCCATTCATCTGAGAAACCTTTTTCCATGCCTTCACCATCAGTCTGTGTGAGTCCTTTATTCTGAGGTGGGTTTCTTGTAGACAGCAGATATATGGGTCATGTTTTCTTATATGCTCAGCTACCCTATGTCTTTTGATTGGGGCATTTAATCCATTTACATTTAAAGTTATTATTGATAGGTACTTGTTTTTTGCCATTTTTATTCTTTTTTTATATATATATTTTATTGATTTTTTACAGAGAGGAAGGGAGAGGGATAGAGAGCTAGAAACATCGATGAGAGAGAAACATCTACCAGCTGCCTCCTGCACACCCCCTACTGGGGATGTGCCCGCAACCAATGTACATGCCCTTGACCAGAATCGAACCTGGGACCCTTCAGTCTGCAGACCGACGCTCTATCCACTGAGCCAAACCGGTTTCAGTGCCATTTTTATTCTTTACCCTTGTGTTCCTTCTTCGCTTCCTATTTCTTTTTTTTACAGCAGACACTTCAGCATTTCTTGCATTGCTGGTTTGGTGGTAATAAACTCCCTTAGTCTTTTTTGTCTGTGAAGCTCCTGATTTCACCCTCAATTTTGATTGATAGCCTTGCTGGGTACAGTATTCTTTTTTCTTTAAATATATATATTTTTTATTTCAGAGAGGAAGGGAGATGGAGAGAAAGATAGAAACATCAATGATGAGAATCATTGATTGGCTGCCTCCCGCATGCCCCACACTGGGGATTGAGCCCACAACCCAGGTATGTGTCTTTGACTGCAATCAAACCCAGGACCCTTCAATCTGCAGGCCAACGGCTCTTTAGCCAAACTGGCTAGGACAAAAAAAGGCACTATTCAATAGGAGGATGACACCCTCCCCCACCAGTGCAGGAACCACCTGGGAAGTGTTAATGCTTCTGCTTGGTGACAGCTCTGGGTCTGTCAATTGCAGCAGCCTCTGAATTTTAAAAATAACCAAAGCTAAGATAACTGACCCCTCTTTTTTGTACCAAACCCCATATCGAGCACTTTACAATTAGGGTCTCAATTCTCACAGCAACAGTGTGGTGATGGCAGCATTTTGACAGATTTACAAATGGTGAACCTGAGACAGAGAGTGAACTAACTTCTCCAAGCCTGGGAGATTGCGAGGATTTGCACACAGGTCTGTTCACCTAGAGAGTACAACTCTGCGGCCACTGAACTCTACTGCCTCCCAAGCCTGCTAAGGCTATTAAATGATTCTTGAAATTTTTAAATCTCACATTTGTAGGTAACTTTCTTCTTTTTCTTTAATTTCTTTATGATTAAGGTATTACATATGTGTCCTTATTCCCCCATTACCCCCACCTCCCATTCATGCCTCCAAACCCCTGTTGTCTGTGTCCATTGATAAGGCTCATATGCATGCATATAAGTCCTTTGGTTGATCTCTCCCCCTTACCCCCACTGTCCCCCACCCTCCCTGAAGTTTAATGTTCTGATTGATGTTTCTCTGTCTCTGGATCTATTTTTATTCATCAGTTTATATTGTACATTATATTCCACAAATGAGTGAGATCATGTGATATTTATCTTTCTCTGCCTGGCTTATTTCACTTAGCATAATGCTCTCCATCTCCATCCATGTTGTTGCAAATGGTAAGAACTCCTTTTTTACCACAGCATAGTATTCCATTGTGTAGATGAACCACAGTTTTTTAATCCACTCATCTGCTGATGGGCACTTAGGATGTTTCCAAATCTTAGCAATGATGAATCGTGCTGCTATGAACATAGGGGTACATATATCCTTTCTGATTGGTGTTTCTAGTCTTGGGATATATTCCTAGAAGTGGGATCACTGGGTCAAATGGGAGTTCCATTTTTAGTTTTTTGAGGAAACTCCATACTGTTCTCCACAGTGGCTGCACCAGTCTGCATTCCCACCAGCAGTGCACGAGGGTTCCTTTTTCTCCCCATCCTCGCTAGCACTTGTCATTTGTTGACTTGTTGATAATAGCCGTTCTGACAGGTGTGAGTTGGTACCACATTGTTGTTTTGATTTGCATCGCTCTGATGATTAGTGATTTAGAGCGGGTTTTCATATGTCTCTTGGTCTTCCTTCTGTCTTCTTTCAAAAAGTGTCCATTTAGATCAGTTGCCCATTTTTTTTTAAATTTAATAAATCTTTATTGTTCAGATTATTACAATTGTTCCTCTTTTTTCCCCCCATAGCTCCCCTCCACCAGGTTCCTACCCCACCCTCTGCCCTTACCCCCCCCCACTGTCCTCGTCCATAGGTGTACACTTTTTATTCAGTCTCTTCCCACACCCCCCATTCCCCCTTTCCCCTGAGAATTGTCAGTCCACTCCCTTTCTATGGCCTTGATTCTATTATAATCACCAGTTAATACTGTTCATCAGATTTTTTATTCCCTTGGTTTTTAGATTCACTTGTTGATAGATACGTATTTGTTGTTCATAATTTTTATCTTTATCTTTTTCATCATCTTCCTCTTCTTAAAGAATACCTTTCAGCATTTCATATAATTCTGGTTTGGTGGTGATGAACTTCTTTACCTTTTTCTTATCTGTGAAGCTCTTTAGCTGACCTTCAATTCTGAATGATAGCTTTGCTGAGTAGAGTAATCTTGGTTGTAGTTTCTTGCTATTCATCACTTTGAATATTTCTTGCCATTCCCATCTGGCCTGCATAGTTTCTGTTGAGAAATCAGCTGACAATCGTACGGGTGCTCCCTTGTAAGTAACTAACTGTTTTTCTCTTGCTGCTTTTAATATTCTCTCTTTGTCTTTTGCTCTTGGCATTTTAATTATGATGTGTCTTGGTGTGGTCCTCTTTGGATTCCTTTTGTTTGGGGTTCTGTGTGCTTCCTGGACTTGTAAGTCTATTTCTTTCACCAGGTGAGGGAAGTTTTCTGTCACTATTTCTTCAAATAGGTTTTCAGTATTTTGCGCTCTCTCTCTTCTGGGACCCCCATAATTCGGATGTTGGTATGCTTGAAGTTGTCCCAGAGGCTTCTTACACTATCTTCAACTTTTTGGATTCTTTTTTCTTTTTGCTTTTCCGGAGGAGTGTTTTTTGCTTCTTGGTATTCCAAATCTTTGACTTGATTCTTGCGATCCTCTAGTCTGCTTTTAGGTCTCTGTATAATATTTTTTATTTCAGTCAGTGTATGCTTAATTTCTAATTGATCCTTTTTCATATCCTCAAGGGTCTCATTAAATTTATTGGACTTTTATAGGAAATTCTTGAAAAACCTTATGACCGTGGTTTTGAACTCTATATCCAGTCTTTTGCTTTCCTCCATTTCCTTCATTTGTGGTCTGCCTCTTTGTCTCCGCATTTTAGCTGCTTCCCTGAGTTGATGGAGTTATTTTGTGTGCTAGGTGTCCTATATGGCCCAGTGGCTCAGCCTCCCCACTTACCTGAGGTGGACACTCTTGGTGCACCCCTTTGTGGGCTGTGTGTGCAGTCTTGTTGTAGTTAAGCCTTGATTGTTGGTATCACTGGGGGAAGTTGACCTCCAGGCCAATTGTCTGTGAGGATCAGCAGTGTCTCCGCTGGGAGGGCTTCTGCTCAGCTTGGATGGGGCGGAGTCCCAGGGTGGAGCAGACAGCCTTGGTTTCCCATCAGCTCCGCCCTAAGAGGACCCTGTGTCTCAGTGACCCACGGCAATGGCTGCACACACCTCTGAGAGAAGGCTGCTCTTGAATTTTGCCCGCTGCCAGACAGTCCAGTTTCTCCCCAAATGAGTCTGGTACCCAAAGTCTCACCCAGAGCTGGATTTCAGTACAGTGGGGAGGTTTTGCTTCCCTCCCGAAGGAGAAAGCTAGCCACTGGGAAGGCTTCTGTGCTCAGCTTGGATGGGGCAGAGTCTCAGGGTGGAGCAGACAGCCTTGGTTTCCCATCAGCTCCGCCTTAAGAGGGCCCTGTATCTTAGTGTTCCACGGCAATGGCTGCATGCACGTCTGAGAGAAGGCTGCTCTCGAGTTTCGCTCACTGCCAGACAGTCCAGTTTCTCCCCGAATGAGTCTGGTACCCAAAATCTCACCCAGAGCTGGATTTCAATGCAGTCAGGAGGTTTTGTTTTCCTCCCGAATGAGAAAACTAGCCGCACATTTGCTGCCCGCCCTCTCTGCGCACTGCACATAAACCAGCCGCGTATTCAGCTGCCCGCCCGTTCTGAGCGCATGGGTCTCTGCACCTAAACAGCTCCTCTGAGTCTGTGTCCTTTTCTCATTCCTTCTAGTTGTAGAATTTCCACTCAGCCAGCTTTCCAGTGGTTCTGGATGATGTCTGCTCTGTCTTCCTGTTGCACTTGTAAAATAGTTGTGTGAGGCAGCAGTATAGGTGTTTACCTTATGCCGCCATCTTGGTTTCTCTCCAGTTGCCCATTTTTTTTATTGGGTTGTTTATCTTCTTCTTGTTAAGCTGCATGAGTTCCCTGTAAATGTTGGAGATTAAACCCTTATCATTGATATCATTGGCAAATATGTTCTCCCATGCAGTGGGCTTTCTTGTTGTTTTATTGATGGTTTCCTTTGCTGTACAAAAGCTTTTTATTTTGATGTAGTCCCATTTGTTTATTTTCTCTTTAGATTCCATTGCCCTAGTAGCAGTATCAGTGAAGAAATTGCATTGGCATATGTCAGAGATTTTTCTGCCTATGCATTCGTCTAGTATTTTTATGGTTTCCTATTGTATGTTTAAGTCCTTGATCCATTTTGAGTTTATGTTTGTGTATGGTGTAAGTTGGTGGTCTAGTTTCATTTTTTTGCATGTATCTTTCAAATTTTCCCAACACCATTTATTGAAGAGATTGTCTTGACTCCATTGTATGGTCATGCCTCCTTTGTCAAATATTAATTGAGCATAGTGGTTTGCGTCGATTTCTGGGTTCTCTATTCTATTCCATTGATCTATATGTCTGTTCTTGTGCTAATACCAGGCAGTTTTGAGAACATTGGCTTTGTAATACAGCTTGATATCTGGTATTGAGATCTCATTTACTTTGTTCTTCTTTCTCAGGATTGCTGTAGCTATTCGGGCACATTTTTTATTCCAGATGAATTTTTTGAAAGTTCGTTCTAGGTCTGTGAAATATGCCATTGGTATTTTAATGGGAAGTGCATTGAATTTATAGATTGCTTTGGGTAGTATGGACATTTTGATGATGTTGATTCTACCAATCCATGAACATGGTATGTTCTTCCATCTGTTTATGTCTTCCTCTATTTCTTTTTTCACTGTCCTGTAGTTTTCTGCGTATAGTTCTTTTACCTCCTTAGCTAAGTTTATTCCTAGGTATCTTATTTTTTTTGGTGCGATGGTAAATGGGATTGCTTTTTTAGACTTTCTTTCTGTAAGTTCACTATTGGTGTATAGAAATGCCATAGATTACTTGGCATTATTTTTGTATACTGTTACATTGCCGAATTCATTTATTAAGTCTAATAATTTTTTGATGGAGTCTTTAGGGTTTTCTATGTACAGTATCATGTCATCTGCAATTAAGGACAGTTTTACTTCTTCTTTTCCAATTTGGATGCCTTTTATTTCTTCTTCTTGCCTGTTCACAATGGCTAGTACTTCCAGTACTATGTCAAACAGGAGTGGTGAGAGTGGGCATCCCTGTCTTGTTCCTGTTCTTAGGGGAAATGGTTTTAGTTTTTGCCCATTGAGTATGATGTTGGCTGTGGGTTTGTCATATATGGCTTTTATTATGTTGAGGTATGATCCTTTTATTCCCACCTTGCTTAGAGTTTTTATCAAGAAAGGGAGTTGGATTTTGTCAAATGCTTTTTCTGCATCAATTGATATGACTCTGTGATTTTTAGCTGATAATTTGTTTATGTGATGTATCACATTTATTGATTTGCGAATATTGTACCATCCTTGCATCCCCAGGATAAATCCTACTTGGTCATGGTGTATGATCTTTCTGATGTACTGCTGGATCCGATTTGCTAGAATTTTGTTGAGGATTTTGGCATCTATGTTCATGAGGGATATTGGTCTGTAATTCTCTTTCATTGTGTTATCTTTATCTGGTTTTGGTATGTGGGTGATGCTGGCTTCATAGAATGAGCTTGGAAGTGTTCCTTCCTCTTGAATTTTCTGGAATAGTCTGAGGAGGATAGGTTTTAGTTCTTCCTTGAATGTTTGGTAAAACTCCCCTGTGAAGCCATCTGGCCCCGGGCTTTTGTTTGCTGGAAGCCTTTTGATGATTGCTTCAATTTCTTCCATAGTTATCAGCCTATTGAGATTTTTAGAATCTTCCTGAGTAAGTTTTGGAAGGTTATGTTTTTCTAGGAATATGTCCATTTCCTCCAGGTTGTCTAGTTTGTTAGAATAGAGTTGTTCATAGTATTTTTAAACAATCCTTTGTATTTCTGTGGGGTCTATTGTTATTTCTCTTTTTTCATTTCTGATTTTGTTTATTTAGGTCCTCTCTCTATGCTTTTTGGTGAGCCTGCCTAGAGGTTCATCCATCTTGTTTATCCTTTCAAAGAACCAGCTCTTGGTTTCATTGATCTTTTGTATTTTTTTTTGTCTCTATGTCATTCATTTCTGCTCTGATCTTTATTATTTCCTTCCTTCTGCTCACTGTGGGGTTTTCTTGTTGCTCTCTTTCTAATTCTTTGAGTTGTTGAGTTAGATGATTTATTACCATTTTTTTGTTTTTTGAGGTAGGCCTGTCGAGCTATAAACTTCCCTCTCAGGACTGCTTTCATTGTGTCCCATAGTATTTGCATTGTTGTGTTTTTATTGTCATTAGTCTCCAGGATGTTTTTAATTTCTTCTTTGATTTCATTGATAACCCAATCATTGTTTAATAGCATGCTATTCAGCTTCCAAGTGTTCGAATTTTTTGGAATGTTTTTATTGTAGTTTATTTCTAATATTATGCCATTGTGGTCTGAGAAAATGCTTGATATGATTTCAATCTTTTTGAATTTGGGTAGACTTTGTTTGTGACCCAATATGTGATCTATTTTTGAAAATGTCCCATGTGCACTTGAGAAGAATGTACATCCCGTTGCTTTGTGGTGAAATGCTCTGAATATGTCAATTAGGTCCATCTGATCTAGTGAGTCATTTACAGTTGTTGTTTCTTTGCTGATTTTTTGTCTAGAGGATTTATCCAGTGATGTCAGTGGTGTATTAAAGTCCCCTACTATGATTGTATTGTTATCACTCTCTCCCTTGATATCTTCCAGTTTTTTTTATGTATTTGGGTGCTCCTGCATTGGGTGCATATATGTTTTTCAGGATTATATCCTCTTATTGTATCGATCCCTTTATTATTATGAAGTGGCTTTCCTTATCTCTTGCTATGGCCTTTACTTTGAGGTCTATTTTGTCAGAAATAAGTACTGCTACCCCAGATTTTTTTTTTCATTTCCATTTTCCTGAAAGATGTTTTTCCATCCCTTCACTTTCAGTCTGTATGAGTCCCTTTTTCTGAGGTGGGTCTCTTGTAGACAGCATATATATGGGTGGGGTTTTTTTATCCATTCAGCCACTCTATGTCTTTTGATTGGAGCATTTAGTCTGTTTACATTTAAAGTTGTTATTGAAAGGTACTTATTTATAGTCATTTTTATTTTTTGTGTCTGTGTTCCTTCTTACCTTTTTATTTCTTCTTTTTACACCAGTCCCTTTAGCCAGGGGTCCTCAAACTTTTTAAACAGGGGGCCAGTTCACTGTACCTCAGACTGTTGGAGGGCCGGACTATAGTTTAAAAAAAACTATGGACAAATTCCTATGCACACTGCACATATCTTATTTTGAAGTAAAAAAACAAAACGGCAAAAACACCCGCAAGTGGCCTGCGAGCCTTAGTTTGAGGACGCCTGCCTTTAGCATTTCTTGCATTGCTGGCTTGGTAGTGATAAACTCCCTTAGCATTTTTTTGTCTGTGAAGCTTCTTATTTCCCCTTCAATTTTGAATTATAACCTTGCTGGATAAGTATTCTTGGATTCAGTCCCTTGGTTTGCATCACTTTGTAAATTTCCTTCCATTCTTTTCTGGCCTGATGTGTTTCTGTTGAGAAATCATTTGATAATCTAATGGGAGCTCCCTTGTATGTAACTTTCTGTCCCTCTCTTGCAGCCTTTAAGATTCTCTCTTTGTCCTGAATATTTGCCATCGTAATTATGATGTGTCTTGGTGTGGGTCTTTTTGGGTTCATCCTGTTTGGGAATCTCTGTGCTTGTGTGACTTTTTTCTTTGCCACATCAGGGAAGTTTTCTGACATTATTTCTTCAAATAGTTTTTCTAACCCTTGTTCCTCTTCCTGTTGTTCTGGCACCCCTATTATTCATATGTTGCTTCATTTCATGTTGTCTCATAGCTCCCTTAGGCTCTCCTCCTGTCTTTTAATTTTTTTCTCCAGTTGCAATTCAGCTTGGCTGTGTTTTGGTTCCCTGTCTTCTAGTTCACTAATTCGGTCCTCCGCTTCTCCTAGTCTACTGTTGAAACTTTCCATGGTGTTTTTTATTGCAGCTATATCACTCTTCATTTCTTCTTGATTCTTACATAAGTTGTTGATTTTTTTCATCCATTTCTTCTTGATTCTTACATAAGGTGTTGATTTTTTCTTCTATCTGGTTTATGAACTCTATGACCCTTATTCTGAATTCTTTTTCTGACGTATTTCATGCCTCTGTTAAACTTAGCTGCTTTTCCGGTGATTCCTCCTTTTCTTTCCTTTGGGGGTATCTTTGTCTACCCATTTTTGGTCTCACCGACTGATCTAGATGTCGAGCTGTGCAGGGGCTGCTCCTTGGGTGGCAGTGACTTCTCTGGCTGCGGTTGCTCCTCGGGCAGTTACGGTAGCAGCTGCTTCTCAGTTGGCAGCGGCTTCTCTGGTGGGTGCTGTTCTCAGCGGTGGCGCCTCCTCTATTGGTGGGAGAGGCTTCTCGTATAGCTGCTGTTCCTTGGACAGGGTTGGGCTGATTATGAGGTTGCTGCTCCTCGGATGGGGATTGGTTGCTTGTGTCTGCTGCTCCTTGGACTGGGGCCAGCTGCTCACGTGGCTACTGCTCCTTGGACAGGGGCAGATTGCTTGCGTGGCTGCTGTTCTTTAGATGGGGGCTGGCTGTGTGCTGCTGCTGTTCCTCAGATGGGGCGAGCTGCTCGTGATGCCACTGCTCCTCAGACAAGGACAGGCCTCTCACCTGGCTCCTTCTCGTTGGACAGGTGCAGGCTGCGTGTGGCTGCTGCTCTTCAGACTAGTGCGGACTGCACAGGGCTGTTGCTCCTTGGATGTGGGTGTTCTGCTTATGTGGCTGCTGCTCCTCAGATGGGGGTGGGCTGCTCACACAGGTGCTGCTCCTCGGATGGGGGCAGACGGCTCACACAACTGCTGCTCCTCCGATGGGGGCAGGCGGTTCGTGCGGCTGCTGCTCCTCAGAAAGGGACGGTCTACTCACACAGCTGCTGCTCCTCAGAAGGGGGCGGGCTGCTTACACAGCTGCTGCTCCTTGGAAGGTGGCTGGCTTCTCATGTGTCACAGCTGCTGCTCTTCCGACAAGTGCAGGGTGTGGGCTGCGTGCAGCTGCTGCTCCTCAGAGCGGGACCGGCTGCATGGGGCTGCCGCTCCTCAGTAGTGGGTGGGCTGCTCAAGCAGCTGCTGCTTCTCGGATGGGGAGAGCTGCTCGCGTGGTTGCTGCTCCTCAGATGGGGGAACTGGCTGCTCACACAGCTGCTGCTCCTTGGACAGGGGCAGGACACGTGAAACTGCTGCTCTTAGGTCTGTGGCAGGATGCTCACAGGGCTGCTGCTCCTTGGACAGGAGCAGGCTGCTCACGTGGTTGCAGTGCTCTGGGCTAAAGCGTTGGGCCAATCAGAGGGGATCCTGCTTCCAAACTCACAGGAGCCTCCACCCAGGGTGGCTGGAGCCTCTTTGACCGTGGGATCACAGCCTAGGTAGCATGTCCCTGGCAGGGGTGGCTGTAGAGTCCCAGGTGTTATCTGAGGGCATATGGGTGGAGTTGAGGCTGGGAACCCAGTTACAGCAGCTCTCCCCTTCAAAAAGTCTAGGCCTCTAAGGACAAGCTGGCCTCCCGGTACTGTTTGCAATGGTAGCAGAAGCTGCCTAGTTAGGTGAGCTTGATTAGCCTGCCCCTGAAGGTCCTGTGGGATCTAACTGTGCCTCACTCACCCTCACACACACTCACACACACCCACCCCACCTGACCACACGCTCCTCTTTTACTCCCTCACTCACTCATGCTCTTTCCCTCACTGCCACATTCTTCCTGCCTCTATAGTTGGGTCTGGGTGTTGTTGACCCGTTCGTGGATGGAGTTTCCTCTCCAGGTGTCTGGTTATGTGGCTTGCTCTCAAGCCCCTTGGCCAGACAGGATAAAATTCACCTCAACAAGACACAACACAGAGGGAACTAAGCACAAATGTACTCACGACACCAATAACCCCAATATAAGTGACCACCTGAGAAAAGAGAGATAGGGCAGAGAAAAGAGAGCACAAATGCTATCAAAGAGAGAGAAAAAGATAAGGGATAAAAGACAAAGGAATAAAAAGGAGCATATATATATATATACATATATATACATACATATATACATATATATACATACATACATATATATATATATATATATATATGTGGGAGTAAGACACCACAGAACCAATAGATAAACCAAAAAAATAAAAATACCACACACCCAGCAAAGAGGATTGGGGCAGAATATGTAGAGGCTGAGCTTGTATAGTGAAAATAAGATTAAGAATTGGATGAATATGGGGAGGACCTCAATTTAGTATTGCAGAAGTAGAAAGGGAATAAGTGGATGAGAAAAAAGAGAATGAGAAGAAAACATAAAATTTACAAAAAAAAATTGATTACAAAAATGGTATAAAAAATTAAAAATAGCAAATAAAAAATAGTGATGGAAAAATAATGCAAAAAGAAATAGAAAATAAAGCAACAAACAAAAACAGGAAAACAAAGAAGGAAAAAAAGAAAAAAGGGATAATAAAATAAAAATAAAAGTGAAAAAAGTGGAGTGTTATTCCTTTGGCTGGCTTATGATTCCAGTCATCTGTACTATACTGTTTCTCAGTTTCCAGTTGCTGGGGTAAAGATTTCTCTTTAGGCCAGTTCCTATGCCCTCAGGTAGTATTCAGATTCCTTTGTATTATTCAGGGTGGAATCTGGGTGTGGCTATATTGGTTGCCTGGAGACTGGAAGGAGGGGCTATCTCTCTGGAGAAAATGGCCACCGGGCTTAGATATGACTCAGCACCAGACTCGCTACCACCTCTCCTGGACCACAGCCTACTCTCCCCAGATTCCATAAGTCCACACCTTCTCCCGCACCTCAGCCACGGGTAAGTGTCTGTATCCAAAAGGTCCTACGAACTAGGTTCAGTGGAGAAAGGCACAGGCCCCAGCACGAGGAGGGACTGCATACCTGCAAGCTCCTCTCTTGCCGGTACTGCGCAGTCCAGCCAGCCTTTCAGGGCTGCCTCTGAGCTCAGATCCAAAATCCAGACTCCAAGGTCCAAAATCCCCTACCTCCTGCAGTCCCGTGGTTCCCTTTTTTCACAGTCAGACACTTTGTCTGTCCTCAGGGACATGGCTCGGTGCCCTGTATTTTCTCCCTGGCCCTCTAGGCACAGAGGTCTGGCAGACTCTCTTGCCTAGATCCTTTATTTCACCTTTATCCAGAGGACGTCTGCCCTTCCTGGCTGCAAACTGTCTCACCAGCTGCGTCTCTTTCGCCAATTCAGGCTGAATTCCACTCGTTTCAGCTGCTCACTCTATTTGCTCCGGGACAAGGCTCAGGACATGTCTGTCTATTCTGCCACCATTTTGTCTCCTATAGATTGTAGGTGGGGGTACAGTATTCTTGAATTCAGACCCTTCCTTTGCATGACTTTGTATATTTCATTCCATTCCCTTCTGGCCTGATGTGTTTCTGTTGAGAAATCAGTCACTAGTCTGATGGGGGATCCTTTGTAGATAACTTTCTGTCTCTCTCTGGCTGCTTTTATGGTTCTTACTTTGTCATCAGTGTTTGCCAATTTAATTATAATGTGCCTTGGAGTCAGTCTTTTGGGGTTCATTTTGTTTGGGACTCTGTGAGCTTCTTGGACTTGTGTTTTTTCTTCCCTATATCAGGGAAGTTTTCTGTCATTTCTTCAAACAAGTTTTCTATTCCTTGCTCAGTATCCTCTCCTTCTGGTACCCCTATTATGAGGATGTTGTTTCGTTTTGTGTTGTCCCACAGTTCCCTTAGGCTCTCCTCCTGTTTTTTAAGTTTTTTTTCAAGATGCTGCTCTGTTTTGGTATTTTTTTCCTACCTTGTCTTCTAGCTCACTGATGCAGTCCTCCACTTCTTCTAGTCTACTGTTGATGCTTTCTATTGAGTTCTTTATTGCAGTGATGTCATTTTTCATTTCTTCTTGGTTCTTCTTCATTTCCTCTTGGTTCTTACACATATTGTTGAATTTGTCTTCCAACCTTTTCAGCGACCTTATGACCATTTCTCTGAATTATTTCTCTGACATATTGCTTGCCTCCATTTTGTTTACTTCCTTTTCTGGTGATGCCTCCTTTTCTTTTGTATAAGGGCTGTTTCTTTGTCTCCCCATGATCGCTCCTCTCTGGGTGTCTGGTTATGTAGCTCTCTCTCTCCTGAATTGACTTAAAGGCACAAAATACAACACAAAAAGGCACAACACACAAGGCACTGAACATAAATGTATTCACAATACTAATAACCCCAATAAAGCTGACCACCAGAGAAAAGAAAATTAGGGATTAAAAAAAAGTGTTCAAAAATGATGTTGAGAAAAGGAAAAAAAGTAAGAGAGAAAAGAAAGAGAATAAAAAAAGAAGGGGGGAAAAAACTATTTATATGGGTAGAAAACTCCAATAGAACAACAACTAATCCAAAAAAATGCAAACAACAAACACCCAGAGATGAATGCAAACTACAAACAATAACTAATACCAAGCGAGGAGAGGAAAACAGAAGCAAAAAAAGAGAGAAACAATCACAGAAACAAACAAACAAACAAAAACAAACTAATCAACTATCAAACAAACAACAACAATAGGACAGAAAGAAATAAAGGCAAAATAAAACATAAAACAAAAAAAGGGAAGAGGGAAAAAATTGAATAGAGAAGAGAGAAGTGTGTATGGACTTGGAGCAGGGGAGCAGAAATTAGATATATAAGTAGGATGAATTTTTAACAGGGGATAAAAAGAAAGAATAGGGAAAATCTAAAGCAGGAATAGGGTAAGAGAAAAACGACAACAAAAGGGGAAAAATAAGGAAGAGAGTGTTGGCATAAAGATAAATTTGAGATAGAGTAAAATAATGATAAAGGGAAAAAAATAGAATGTAGGACACTAATCACAAAATACAATAAAATAAAATAAAGAAAAAATAAAATGAAACTTTAAAAAAGGTAAAATAATAGTAGTAATAATAGTAATTAAAAATAAAAATATAATAAAAAGGTAAAATCAAGTGAGAAAAAAATTTAGTTTTTTAAGTAAAAGATAAAAAATAAAAATGTGCAGTAGTGAAGGTCATTCACTTCCTCTACTGTTCTGTTTTGCACACCTGTTTCCTGTCAGGTAGTCAGGACAGTATTAAACTTCCCTGCATTCCACTGTTCCTCTGTGTCGTAAGCCACAATCCTGTTTTCAAGCAGGCAGTATTTCTTTGTTTCTCAGCCTGCCTTTATATGTGTTTACACAAGAGTCAATTTGTGATTCATCCTCTGGATGGCAGTGTTTCTGTATTGACATCCGGGGCTATAAGTCCTCTCTACCCTGTATTTAGTTTTTGTTTTTCCTGCTGTACTTAATACTGCCTTAGAGCTGATTTTCTGATGGTTTCTCCCCGCTCTGATCCACAGGTTCCACAAAAACAACTTTCCCCTGCAGTCTCTGAGAGTGTTTTTAATTGGGAGATCCTATGTACTGGGCTTAGTAATCAAAAGCAAGGATTTAAAGAGAAAAAAAAAAGCCAGAGTAAGCACGTGGACTCGTGACTTTTTCCCCAAGCACTGCGTGCGTCTCTGCCCACGTCTCTTTGCATGTCTTTTTCCCTTTGCACTGTGCAGCTGGTCTACTGGTAAAACTTCAGGCTGCCTTCCTGTGCCCAGCCCAGCTAACGGTTGATTTCTAGAGTTCCCTTCTGCCAGCAGCCCTGTGAACCCCCTTCCACATTCACAGGCTATACTGACCCCAACAGCCATGGATTTTGTGGTGTGCAGACTTCCTCTGAAACTCTAGATCTTGCTGCGTGCATTTCTCCCCCCAACCTGGGTCACAGACCTCACCTTTCTCTAGGCAATATTTAACCTTTCTGTGAGAAGATGCAGCACTTGTCCGTGTCTGCATATTCACGCTGCTTGAGACCCAGTGTTTGTGGGTTTGCAGCTGGTCCCTGGGTGTTGTGGTTGTAAGGTCCTGGGAGGTATCCAAGTTCTTCCTGGTTGAAGGCAAGGCTAGGCTTCCGATCACAGCCACTCTCCCCTTTAAGGTGGTGCAGTCTCTGCAGCAGAGCTGGCCACTCCAGGAGAGATTTCAGCAGCAGTAGGGGCTGCCCAGTCAGGGGAGCCTGGTCCGGCAGTCCCCAACAGTCCCTTGGAATATAGCTGTCCCTCATTCACAAATATACACTCCCCACATGTCCACACTCTCTCCTTTCATTCTCTCACTCACACACTATCTTGCAGCCTGCCTTCCCATCAGGAGCCATCTTCCTGTCCCTACTTCACTCTTTTTCATGGCTGGATAACATTCCATTGTATGTCTATACCACATTTTATTTATTTGTTTATCCATTCACCAGTTGATGCACATTTGGGTTACTTGCACTTTTTTGCTATTATAAATAATACAGATATGAACATTAATACAGTTTTTGCGTGAACGTGTAGTTTCATTTATGTTGGGTATATGCTTAGGAGTAGAAGAGCTGTGTCTTATGATAGCTCCATATTTAACATTTTGAGAAACTGATCATTTTCCTAAGCATCCGTGCCATGTTACATTCCCACCAGCAGTGTGAGACGGTACCAGTTTCTCCATATCCTCATCAGCATTTGTCTAACTTTTTTATTATAGCAATCCTAGTGGGTGTGAAGTGGAGTCTTGGTGTGGTTTATATTTGCATTTCCCTAATGACTAACAGTGTCGAGTATCTTTTCATGTGCTCCCTAGCCACTTGCATATCTTCTTTGGAGAAATGTCTATTCAATCCTTTGCCCATTTTTGAATTGGGTTATGTCTTTTATTTTTGACTGGAGACCTGGTGCATGAAATTCATGCATGACGGCGGGGGGCGGGAGGGCAGGTGGTCTCTCAGTCCAACCTGCACCCTCGACATCCCTCTCGCAATCCGGGACACTGCATGCACCAGTGACCATACTTTTCATACAAGTGAAAAGCATCTTGCTGTTGTATGGGCAGCTACATTTTTTTGCCCTGATTATAAAAAGTAGTACATAACATGATTCTTCTGAGGCAGTAGTACCATTTCCCTGTCTTATGGGTGGAAAAACTGAAGCAGAGAGAAGTTACTAGTAAGTAATTGGCTTTGTCACACAGTGTGACAGAATCAGGGCTGACCACAAAATGTTCAAGCCAGAGTCCATTACTGTCATCACTGCATCATCTTGTTTTTTCAGTGTTAGAGTAGCCTTGCCAGGTTTTAATTTTTAAATCTAAGAGTCTGTTCCCAATATATAAGGTAGGGTCCCTAGGCCTGGCCGGCGATCAGGGCCAATCTGTGGGGTGACCAGCCAGTGGGGTGATCGGCCCCCCGGGCACCCTCCCACTGGCACCCACCTTGGCTGGTGGCCTGGCGCCGCCCACTGCCTGGCCCTGCCCCAGATCACCACTGCAGGTCACCTCCCTCACCTGCGTTGGGCATTGGCCAGTGCACATCATAGCGACCGGTCGTTCTGCTGGTCATTCGATTTGCATATTAGGGTTTTACTAGTATTATATAGGATTTGTGGGAGATGTTTATAAATTATGGATACAAGTCTCTTATCAGAGATATGATTTGCAAATGTTTTCTGGCATTCTATAGGCTGCCTTTTCACTTTTTTTATAACATTATTTGTAACATAAAAGTGTTTTATTTTGATGAACTCCAATTTATCTATTTTTTCTTTTGTTGCTTATGAAAATAGTGTCATATCTAAGAAACTGTTTCCTAATCCAAGGTCCCAAAGATTTACACCTGTAATTCCTTCTAAGTTTTAGCTGTTACATGTAAACCTTTTATCAGTTTTGGTTTTAATTTTGTATGACTGTGAGAATGAATTCAAACTTCATTCTTTTGCATGTGGAAATTCAGTTATCCCAGCACCACTTGTTGAAATGACTATCCTTTCCCCAGTGAAAAAGCTTGGCACCCTTGTCAAAAATCAATTTGCCACAGATGCATGCATTTATTTCTGGTCTGTCAGTTATGTTTCATTGATCTATATGTCCATCCTTATGCTAGCAACACACTATTTTGATTACCGGAGCTTTGTATAAAATTTTAAAGTCAGTAAGTGTGAGCCTTCTAACTTTGTTCTTTATCAAGATTGTTTTGACCATTCTGGGTCCCTTGAATTTTCATATGAATTTTAGAATCAGCTTGTCAATTTCTACAAAGAATTTAGCTGGGCTTTTGATAGGGATTTCATTGAATCTGTAGATCATTTGGGGGAGTATTATCATCTTGATAATATTAGGTATTTTGATCCATGAACATGGGATTTCTGCATTTTTTTATCTTCTTTAATTTATTTCAACATATTTTGTAAATTTTCAGTGTACAAGTCTTGCATGACCTTGTTTAACTTATTCTGTTTTATTCTTTTGATGGTATTGTAAATGGAATTGTTTTCTTAATTTTATTTCATATTATTAATTGCAAGTGTATAGCCATAGAGTTTTTATATTGATTTTATATCCCACAACCTTGTATAGCTCATTTATTAATTTTAATAGGTTTTTAGCAGATTCCTTATAATGTCTATACACAAGATCATGTCATCTGCAATTATGGTTTATTTCTTCCTTTGCAATCTTTCCAATGCCTTTTCTTTATTTTTTTAAATCAAATTGCTCTGGCTAGAATCTCCAGTACAATGTTGAGAGAAGTAGAGAGAGTGGACTTAGAAGGAAAGCTTCTAATGTTTTGCCATTATGATGTTATTGTGGGTTTTTCATAGAAATTCTTTGTCAGGTTGAGGAAATTCCTTTGTACTCCTAGTTTGTTGAGTGTTTTTATCATGAAAGGGTGTTGGGTTTTTGTCAAATTCTTTTTCTGTTTCTATTTAAGATTATCATGTTCTAGTTTTTATTCTATTTACTACAGGCCCAGTGAACTGGGGGAGAGGGGGATGTCCCTCAGTGCAACGTGCACCCTCTCCAATCTGGGACCCCTTGAGGGATGGCCAACTGCTGGTTTAGGGCCGATCCCTCCCCTGCCGGCCTGATGACCCCCAACTGCCCTCCCCTGCCGGACTGGTTGCCCCTAACTGCCCTCCCCTGCTGGCCATCTTGTGGCAGCCATCTTGTGACCACATGGGGGTGGGCATCTTGTGACCACATGGGGGTGGCCATCTTGTGTGATGACGTGATGGTCAATTTCCATATTACCTCTTTATTATATAGGATATGCTGTATTTCATTAATTGATTTTAAGATGTTACAATAAGTTTGCATTTCTGGGATAAATCCTCCTACTTAGTTATGGCGTATGATCCTTTTTATCTGTTATTGAATTTGGTTTGAGAGTATTTTGTTGAGGATTTTTGTGTACATATTTATATTTTTTAATTGAATTTTTTATTATTTAAAGTATTACATATAATAGTACATATATCTCCTTTTTTTTCCCCGTTGACCTTCCCCCAGCCTTCCCTACCCCCTGTTGCATGCCCTCATCCCACCCGCCCAGTGTCTGTGTCCATTGGTTGTGCTTATATGCATGCAGACAAGTCCTTCGGTTGATCTCTTTCCCCCACTCCCCAACACTCCCCAGCCTTCCCGCTTTAATTTGACAGTCTGTTCGGTGCTTTACTGCCTCTGTATCTATCTTTTTGTTCATCAGGTTATAATGTTCTTTATTTTCCATGAATGAGTGAGACCATGTGGTATTTTTCTTTCATTGCCTGGCTTATTTCACTTAACATAATGCTCTCCAGGTCCATCCATGCTGCTGCAAATGGTAAGAATTCCTTCTTTTTTATAGCAGCGTAGTATTCCATTGTGTAGATGTACCATAGTTTTCTAATCCACTCATCTGATGATGGGCATTTGGGCTATTTCCAAGTCTTAGTTATGGTGAATTGTGCTGCTATGAACATAGGGATGCATATATCCTTTCTGATTGGTGTTTCTAGTTTCTTGGGATATGTTCATAGAAGTGGGATAACTTGGTCAAATGGGAGTTCCATTTTTAGTTTTTTGAGGAAACTCCATACTGTTCTCCACAGTGGCTGCACCAGTCTGCATTCCCACCAGCAGTGCATGAGGGTTCCTTTTTCTCCACATCCTCGCCAGCACTTGTCCTTTGTTGATTTGTTGATGATTGCCATTCTGACAGGTGTAAGATGGTACCGCATTGTCATTTTGATTTGCATCTCTCTGATAATTAGTGACTTTGAGCATGCTTTCATATGTCTCTTGGCCTTCCTTCTGACTTCTTTCGAAAAGATTCTATTTAGGTCCCTTGCCCATTTTTTTTATTGGATCATTTATCTTCCTTTTATTAAGTTGCATAAGCTGCCTGTAGATGTTGGAGATTAAACCTTTATCAGTGATAACATTTGCAAATATGTTCTCCCATACAGTGGACTTTCTTGTTGTTTCGTTGATGGTTTCTTTTGCTGTGCAAAAGCCTTTTATTTTGATGTAGTCCCATTTGTTTATTTTCTCTTTAGCTTCCATTGCCCTAGGAGCAGTATCGGTGAAGAAATTGCTTCAGCATATGTCTGAAATTTCTTGGCCTGTGGATTCCACCAGTATTTTTATGTTTCCCATCTTATGTTTAAGTGCTGCATCCATTTTGAGTTTATTTTTGTGTATGGTATAAGTTGGTGATCTAGTTTCATTTTTTTGCATGTATCTGTCTAATTTTTCCAACACCATTTTTTGAAGAAACTGTCTTGACTTCATTGTATGTTCATGCCTCCTTTGTCAAATATTAATTGAGCATAGTGGTTTGGGTCGATATCTGGGTTCTCTATTCTATTCCATTGGTCTATATGTCTGTTCTTGTGCCAGTACCAGGCTGTTTTGAGAACAGTGGCTTTGTAATACAGCTTGAAATCTGGTATTGAGATCCCTCCTACTTTGTTCTTCTTTCTCAGAATTGCTGTGGCTATTCGGGGTCTTTTTTTATTCCAGATGAATTTCTGGAGAGTTCTCTCTAGGTCCATGAAATATGCCATTGGTATTTTAATGGGGAGTGCATTGAATCTATAGATTGCTTTGGGTAGTATGGACATTTTAATGATGTTGATGATACCAATCCATGAACACGGTATGTTCTTCCATCTGTTTACGTCTTCCTCTATCTCTTTTTTTAGTGTCCATAGTTTTCCGCGTATAGGTCTTTTACCTCCTTGGTTAAGTTTATTCCCATGTATCTTAATTTTTTTGGTGCGATGGTAAATGGAATTGATTTTTTAGTCTCTCTTTCTGTAAGTTCACTATTGGTGTATAGAAATGCCATAGATTTCTTGGCATTAATTTTGTATCCTACTACATTGCCGAATTCATTTATTAAGTCCAGTAGTTTTTTGATGGAGTTTTTTGGTTCTTTTATGTATAATATCACGTCATCTTCAAATAAGGACAGCTTTACTTCTTCTTTTCCAATTTGGATGCCTTTTACTTCTTCTTCTTGTCTAATTGCAATGGCTAATACTTCCAGCACTATGTCAAACAGGAGTGGTGAGAGTGGGCATCCCTGTCTTGTTCCTGTTCTTAGGGAAAATGGTTTAAGTGTTTGCCCATTGAGTATGATGCTGGCTGTGGGTTTGTCATATATGGCTTTTATTATGTTGAGGTATGATCCTTCTATTCTCAGCTTGCTGAGAGTTTTTATAAAGAAAGGGTGTTGGATTTTGTCAAATGCTTTTTCTGCATCAATTGATACGACTGTGATTTTTATCTCTCAGTTTGTTTATGTGATGTATCACATTTATTGATTTGCAGATATTGTACCATCCTTGCATCCCTGGGATAAATCCTCCTTGGTCATGGTGTATAATCTTTCTGATGTACTGCTGGATCCGATTTGCTAGAATTTTGTTGAGGATTTTGGCATCTATGTTCATGAGGGATATTGGCCTGTAACTCTCTTTCATTGTGTTGTCTTTATCTGGTTTTGGTATGTGGGTGATGCTGGCTTCCTAGAATGAGCTTGGAAGTGTTCCTTCCTCTTGAATTTTTTGGAATAGTCTGAGGAGGATAGGTTTTAGTTCTTCCTTGAATGTTTGGGAAAACTCCCCTGTGAAGTTGTCTGGCCCCAGGCTCTTGTTTTCTGGGAGCTTTTTGATGACTGCTTCAATTTCTTACATAGTTATTGGCCTATTGAGATGTTTAGATTCTTCCTGATTGACTTTTGGAAGGTTGTATATTTCTAGGAATATGTCCATTTCCTCCAGGTTGTCCAGTTTGTTGGGATAAAGTTGTTCATAGTGTTTTTTAACAATCCTTTGTATTTTGGTAGGGTCTGTTGTTTTTTCTCCTCTTTCATTTCTGATTTTGTTTATTTGGGTCCTCTCTTTTTGCTTCTTGGTGAGTCTGGCTAGAGGTTCATCAATCTTGTTTATCATTTCAAAGAACCAGCTCTTGGTTTTGTTGATCTTTTGTATTGTTTCTTTGGTCTCTATGTCGTTTATCTCCACTCTGATCTTTATTATTTCTTTCCTTCTGCTTACACTGGGTTTTCCTTGTTGCTCTCTTTCTAACTCTTTGAGTTTTAGGGTTAGATAATTTATTACCATTGTTTCTTGTTTTGCAGTAGGCTTGTAGAGCTAAGAACTTCCCTCTCAAGACTACTTTCGCTCTGTCCCATAGATTTTGGATTGTTGTGTTTTCATTGTCATTTGTTGCCATGATGTTTTTTATTTCTTTTTTTATCTCTCTGGTAACCCAGTCATTGTTTAATAGCATATTATTTAGTCTCCATGTGTTTGATGTTTTTGGATTGTTTTTATTGTAGTTGATTTCCAGTTTTATGCCACTGTGATCTGCGAAGATGCTTGATATGATTTCTATTTTTTTGAATTTGAAGAGACTTTGCCTGTGACCCAATATATGGTCTATCTTTGAAAATGATCCATGTGAACTTGAGAAGAATGTATATTCTGTGGCTTTGGGGTGAAATGTTCTGAAGATGTCAATTAATTCCATCTGGTCTAGTGAATCATTTAGGATTGATGTTTCTTTGCTGATTTTTTGTTTAGACGATTTGTCCAATGGTGATAGTGGGGTATTAATGTCTCCTACTATGATTGTATTGCTGTGAATCTCTCCCTTGATATCCTCCAGGAGTGTTTTTTATGTATTTGGGTGCTCCTGTATTGGGTGCGTATATGCTTACCAGAGTTATTTCTTCAGGTTGGATTGCTCTCTTTAGTATTAGGAAGTGGCCTTCCTGATCTCTTTTTATATCCTTCACATTGAGATCTAATTTGTCAGATATAAATATTGCTTCCCCCCTTTTTTTTCATTTCCATTTGCCTGAAAATCCTTTTTTCATCCCTTCACCCTCAGTCTGTGTGCGTCTTTTTTTCTGAGGTGGGTTTCCTGTAGACAGCCGATATATGGGTCATGTTTTCTTATCCAATCCATTACCCTATTTCTTTTGATTGGGACATTGAATCCATTTCAATTTAAAGTTATTATTGATAGGTACTTGTTCGTCGCCATTTTTATTCTTTACCCCTGTGTTCCTTCTTTGTTTCCTATTTCTTTTTTTTACAGCAGACCCTTTAGCATTTCTTGCATTACTGGTTTGGTGGTAATAAACTCCCTTAGTCCTTTTTTGTCTGTGAAGCTCCTGATTTCACCCTGTATTTTCATTGATAGCCTTGCTGGGTACAGTATTCTTGGATTCAGACCCTTCTTTTGCATGACTTTGTATATTTCATTCTATTCCCTTCTGGCCTGATGTGTTTCTGTTGTGAAATCAGTCGCTAGTCTGATGGGGGATCCTTTGTATGTAACTTTCTCTCTCTCCGGCCGCTTTTAAGATTCTTACTTTGTCATTGATGTTTGGCAATTTAATTATAATGTGCCTTGGTGTTAGTCTTTTGGGGTTCATTTTGTTTGGGACTCTGTGAGCTTCTTGGATTTGTGTGGGTTTTTTCTTCCCTTTATCAGGGAAGTTTTCTGTCATTATTTATTCAAACAGGTTTTCTATTCCTTTCTCAGTTTCCTCTCCTTCTGGCACCCTTATTATGAGGATGTTGTTTTGTTTCATGTTGTCCCAAAGTTCTCTTAGGCTCTCCTCCTGCTTTTTAATTTGTTTTCTAGAATCTGTTCTACTTAAGTATTTTTTCCTACCTTGTCTTCTAGCTCACTGATGTGGTTCTCTGCTTCTTCTAGTCTATTCTTGATGCTTTCTATTGAGTTCTTTACAGCAGCGATGTCATTTTTCATTTCTTCTTGGTTCTTCTTCATTTCCTCTTGGTTCCTACACATATTGTCGAATTTGTCTTCCATTCTTTTCATCCACGTTATGACCATTTCTCTGAATTCTTTCTCTGACAGGTTGCTTGCCTCCATTTCATTTACTTCCTTTTCTGGTGATGCCTGTTTTTCTTTCATATGCAGGCTGTTTGTCTCCCCATGATCTCTCTTCTCTGGGTGTCTGGTTATGTAGTTCTCTTTCTCCTTTTTGTGAGGAAGTATAGAGCTCCTCTGAATCCGTGTGCTTGTGACACTTGGGGACCGGTGTTCTAGGGTTCGCAGCTGTTCAGTGGGTGCCATTTTTGTAGATTCTACGGACTTCTCAGGCGTCCGATAACATCCACTATCCCTTTCAAGATGGCACGGTCTCATCGTCCAAGCCATTCGCTCTGGGAGGGGAGCCAATGGGGGAGCCCCGTCCGACAGTCCCCCACAATCTCCTGGAGTATAGCTGTCCCTCAGCTCACCAACAAACACTCCCTGTGTGACCACACACTCTCCGTTTGCTTTCTCACTCACACACTATCTTGCAGTCTGCCTTCCCATTGGCAGTCATCTTCGAACTCTCTTGTGTCCATATTTATAAGAGATATTGATCTGTAGTTTTCTTGTGATGTTTCTGTCTAGTTTTGATATCAGGGTAATACTGACCTTGGAGAATGAGTTAAAAAGTGTTACTTTCTCTTCTATATTTTGAAAGAGTTTGTAAAGAATTTCAATTAATTAATCTTTAAATGTTTTGTAGAATTAACCAAAGAAGCCATTTGTGTCTTCGCTTTTCTTCATGGGTAGTTTTGATTACTAATTCAGTCTCTTATTACAGGTTCACTTGGAGTTTCTATTTTTTTTCTTCAGTTATTTGCAGCAGTTTCTATCTTTCTAGGAATTTATGCAATTCGTTTATGTCATATCTTATTGTCATATAATTGTTCATAGTATTCCTTTTATACTCCTTTTAATTTCTGTAAGGGCAATTGTAATTTCTAATTTTAGTAATTGACGTCTCTTTTTTATTCTTGGTCAATCTAGCTAACCAAAGTTTATTTGAATTCTCATTTGGTACTCCGTCTCCTTCGGCCTATATTTGGGAGCTTTGGCCAGCCTAAGAAATACATATGTTTATTTTATATTCAAGAAAATAAGTCTTCTTCACATTCCAATATATGGAGCTCTCAGTCTGAACCCCCGAAGCATACTGTTCTGTCCCCTGGACTAACTGAAGCAAATTCTTTCAGCCTCTTTATTAGCCAATGGCAGTAGTTCATGAAGCTAGCACTGTTCCACCCTCTCACTTTGGAAATTATAAGCTGTAACCTTTTTAGCAAAAGGCCATCAGGCAAATATTGATTATTTCTGAGTAAAAATTGGAGCTTAGGGAAGAGCAGAAGGCAACAGATCCTGGCCAGCTAGGATCTCCAAGCAAGGCATTGTGAGAAGATCTGGGGCCTGGGGCAGTGCTCTTTTTGAGTATTGAATTGGAATGGAGGCAACGTAGAAAAAGAGAGGCCTACTGCTGTTCAAACCATTTGTCTCCTTGGTCGCAGCCTCCAGGATATGCTGCTCTGGTTGGCAGGGACTCAGCTGACAGGTGGCAAAGCCAGGAGGTCAGGAAAAAGCATTTGGTATTTTGGAAAAGTACCAATTCTGACTGGTGTTCTGGGGTGCATGGCACAGTTGATAATCTTTCCCCTTCTCTCTGGGAGACCTAAGCCTGGCTGGGGTGCTAGGGCAGAAGCATCCATTAGCTCAGAAAATACCTTAGAGCCAATAAAATGTCCACTTAAAGATTATTTCCATATAAATGGGAAATCTGTGTGTGAAAGATTTTTAAATAAAGCTAAACCCACCAAAATTTTACTGGTAAGGAAATGGCAACAAATCAACTCTCAGGGATGGGTGTATGGTGTGCTTGAAATTCAAACCAAGTGTGACAGTCTTGGCCCCACCCTGAGCTGCTGACTCAGGACCAAGAGGAAGAGAGATCTGCCAGGCTTCAAGACTTTTGTAAACAGTTCTTGAAAGAGAAACCACACACTTGTCTTTCTGCCAGCCCCCTCCCCCCTCCCATACCCTCCAGCTTCTTCTCACAGCTGACAGTGCAGCCATTGTCTTTTCTCTGACATCCAAAGGCAGAGGTCATTAACTTGAGCTCCATGAACCTCCAAGGGCTATGTGGAGAGAATTTAGGGGGGTCTATGAACTTGGATGAGAAAAGTATTTCATCTTTTTTCCATTAACCTGTACTACTAAGAGAAATTTAGCATTTCCTCGACTTATGAATATAGGCAACAAGCCACAATAGTATTAGCAGTATCTGTGACTTTATTCCCCAATAGAAATCACAAATATTTTCACATCACATTACAGTTGTTGTATCTCAAAAAAGTTACTGATTTTCATCATTACTTCAATCTAAAGACTTGCCACTAAATTTTATCCTTCATTGCACTATTAAAGTAGTACTATAAGATCACAATTTCTTAAGCATATTTTATAACTATTTCAATAGGAGTGGTTTCCTTTGTAATTCTATATATTTTATTTTATGCATCTGAAAACATTATTCTGAGAAGGGGTTTAGAAAGGCTTCACCAAACTGCTAGAGGGATCGATGACCTAGAAGAGATTAAGACCCCTGCTCTGGATCTTGGCACTCTCCTGCTCCACTGGCCTCATTTCTGACCCACAGAACTTTCCGTATCTGTCCGGCAAGCTCAAAAGCACTTGCATACTAGTTGTTGTGACAATGGGCAACTTAAACTTTCTGTGCCATTTCTTAATCTGCAGAATGGGAATAACACTACCTACTTTATAAGGTTGTTGTGATGATTCAATAAGTTAATAAATGTAAAGCACTTAGTGCCCAACAAATAGTAAGTGCTTATAAGTATTTGCTATTTTTTGTTGTTGATTCATATCAATTATCTCACTAATCTATCCTATTATCTCAATTTTTAGAAAAAGGGAACTGGGACTTAGAGAGGGAAAATGACAAACCCAAGGGTACACAAGGAAGTGGCAGAGCCAGACTTCAAAGACAGGTCTGTGCAACTCTGATGCCAAGTGGAGGTCACTCTCCACCATACCACTAAGAGCAAGTGATGGCCCCTCAAAGAGGCAGAAGCCATCAACAGGGTGCTCAGTTGGGAATGAACAACCAGCTTTGCAAGCTCCTGCTTTTTCTTCCCCAACTTGTCCCTACCGTCTACATGTCCAACTTGATGGGGGTAAGGGTGCTCCCAGAGTCCTCAGCCAGATCTAAAGAGGCCAGGGCTTCTCCAAAAGGCTACTGCCAATGCAGACCCACCTGCAAAGGGGACAAGTGCATGTTCTCACACTGAACAGGAGCCTCGCAGCAACAAACTCATTTGGAGTTATGAACCTGCCTCTGGTCTCTGGAGCTACTCAAGCCTCACAGAGCAAGGGAATTGGAGGAGTGATTAGAGATTCAGAAGGGCAGGAGTTTGTCTGGGGAGTGAAGGCTGCCTCCTGGAGAAAGTGGTCTATGAGCTGAAGAGATTGCCAGTTGGAGTGGGGCCAAGAGTGTTTATGAATTCTTAAGGCAGAGGGAATAGGAGGTTCAAAGGCCCTGGTATGCAAGGAAGAAGGGAGTAATTCAGAATGTCTGAGGTTTGGATTGAATGAAAGAGGGAAGAGGGTGGCATGGGGAGATGAAACAGCATACATAGTTTATGAGCAGATAGTGAAGAATGCCAACATCAGGTCCACAAGTCTTCTAATAGAGGAAGGAGAACCACGAAAGGGTTTTTGTATAGGAGCAACAGGACTTACCCCCTCCCCCGCAAGCATGCAGAAAGTGGGTTGATTAGAAGGGGTAGAGACTAGAAGCTGATTAGACCAGCAAGGAGGCTACTTCAGTAGTCCAGATGAGAGGTAAGGAGGGGCTGAACTTAAGGGTAGAAGTCTGGAACTTCTGGAAACTCTCTCTGGCTTATGTGTCCTCCATGGTGAAGAACTGGTAGGACTGTAATTGCTGGGGGACTTGCCCTCCTCAGGTTTGGTTGTACATGGGTCCTGTGAGGCAAGGTTTCCTCAGTTCAGAGGATAATCACCATGAATCCACATACTGACACCTTCTATTTTAGCCTCTTCCTCATATTAACAGTATACAGCAAGAGCAGAATAAAAAGCCAGGACCCTCCTTTCTGTCACCCTCACCCACGCCCAGTAGAGTTGTTAAGGTAAGAGGCCCCACTCTATCCCAATGTGTTGCAGGCAGGAAGGGGCACAGGGATTCAAGGAGCAGTTCAGAACCTGCCCTCTGTCAAAGGAAATATCCACCCTCCTAAGCCTTTCAGAGACTGTTTTCTTACAATTAAGTCCTGCTGTTACCAGGGCAACTAAGAACTCTGGGCTTTGTGTTTCTGTGTCTGTTGAATCCCTGGGGAGAAGTGGCCTGCAGAGCTTTCCCTAGTCTGGGAAGGATGAAAGAAGTGCTAGTGGGAGGTGGAGACCCCCCAGTTTGGGGGTAATCTCTTGCCTTGGTAATGCCTATTCTTGTTTTGTGGGAGGGGCAAGGGCTCCATGTGAGTCAGTTCTGATGTTCAAGGGTAAGGTTTAGGCTTCTCTGAACCTGGTTTCCAAGGGTCAGACTTCTGCACCCATCTATGTCACCTCACTCTCGGGGGGGGGGGGGTGCAATCTGAGCAGGTGTCTAGCAGGGGCAAGTTCACACCAGACCATGGGATATGCTGGGGTCATTACACAAATATTTTTTGATCACTTACTACGTGCTTAGTGTGGGATCTCCAGACTGGTTTCTGCTCTGGGGAGCTCTAAGGGAAGGCTCAGAACCAAATTAGCCATTAAATGTCCCTGAGCTAGTTAGTCCCAAGACTCTTTTCTGCACTGGGATGGGCTGGGCATTAGACTTGCTTAGAGTTTTCTTTTAGACATAGAAATTCCTGGAGATTCTGATTCCATCAGTGTGGGTGTGAGTGGAGGGTGCTGGTTAAGAGTTCTAAATACCAAACTGCTGGAGTTCACAGTAGAATTGTGCAAATGAAGCAAGTAACCTTGAGCTGCCAGTTTCCTCACAGAATGAATGAGGGGAACCGTAGATTCAGCAAAATTTTCTCTTTCTTCCCCCATCCCTTGAGAACAGGATTTTTATGGCCCTCACCATACTTGTCACTCGTCTACTGCCCCCATTCTTTTCTTCCTTCTCCTTTTCCTTTATTCTAATACTAGAGGCCTGGTGCACAAAATTCGTGCACAGGGGGTTGTGTCCCTCAGCCCAGCCTGCACCCTCTCCAATCTGGGACCCCTCAAGGGATGTCCGACTGCCCGTTTAGGCCGGATCAGGCCTAAACGGGCAGTCAAACATCCCTCTCACAATCCAGGACTGCTGGCTCCCAACTGCTTGCCTGCTTGCCTTCCTGATTGCCCCTAACCACTTCTGCCTGACAGCCTGATCACCCCCTAACCACTCCCCTGACAGCCTAATTGATGCCTAACTGCTCCCCTGCCAGCCTGATTGCCCCTAACTGCCCTCCCCTGCAGGCCTCGTCACCCCTAACTGCCCTCCCCTGAAGGCCTGGTCACCCCTAACTGCCCTCCTCTGCAAGCCTGGTCCCCCCCAACTGCTCTCCTCTGCAGACCTGGGTCCCACCCAACTGCCCTTCCCTGCAGGCCAGGTTGCCCCCAACTTCCCTCCTCTGCTGGCCTGGTCACCCCTAAATGCCCTCCCCTGCAGGCTTGATCGCCCCCAACTGCCCTCCCTTGCAGGCCTGGTCCCTCCCAACTGCCTTCCCCTGCTGGCCTGATCGCCCACAACTGCCCTCCCTTGCAGACCTGGTCCCTCTCCATTGCCCTCCCCTGCTGGCCATCTTGTCACGGCCATCTTGTGTCCACATGGGAGCAGCCATCTTTGACCACATGGGGGCAGCCATCTTGTGTATTGGAGTGATGATCAATTTGCATATTACTCTTTTATTAGATAGGATAGAGGCCTGGTGCACGAGTGGGGCCCGGCTGGTTTGCCCTGAAGGGTGTCCTGGATCAGGATGGGGGTTCCCTTGGGGGGGGGTGCAGCCTGGGCGAGGGGCCTGTGGTGGTTTGCAGGCCGGCCACGCCCCCTGGTGACCCAAGCAGAGGCCCTGGTATCTGGGGTCTATTTATCTTCTATAATTGAAACTTTGTAGCCTTGAGTGGAGCCAAGCCTCCTGCTCACTCTGTGGCTGCAGCCATTTTTGTTAGGATTTATTTATCTTCCATAATTGAAACTTTGTAGTCTTGAGTGGAGTCCTGGGCTGGCCAGGGCAGCAGGGAAGCTTGGCTTCCTCCATTGCCAGAGAAACCCAAGCCTCCTGCTTGCTGCAGCTCCGTGGCCACAGCCATCTTGGTTGGGTTAATTTGCATACTCACGCTTGATTGGCTGGTGGGCGTGGCTTGTGAGTGTAGCAGTGGTGTGGTCAATTTGCATATTACTCTTTTATTAGATAGGATTTCCTTACTACTGGCATGCAAAAAGGTTTCTGTGAGGTGCAACCTGATCACCTTCCATTGGCTGCCCTGGACCCCAGGCAAGGCCTGCCCATCTCTTAGACACCCTCCCCCACCCATTCTGCTGCAGCAGCCCAGGAAGGCATAGGCATTTCTGGCACCCTGTCTGCTGATTCATCCTGAATCCCATCAACTGAAGTTCTCAGATTTCTTTTTCCACAAGTTTCTTTTAAGACTCATCTTCCCCACTCAGTCTCCCACAGTTGGTTTCTGAACTTGGTTGTGAGATCTCACAGGTGCACCTGGCAAAGGTCATATCAGCACATCCTTCCAGGTTAGGGAGATTTGGATTGTGATTTGGATTGGAGGGGAGCCTCCAGTCCTCCAGACTTCATACGTTCTACAGATGCCCCTAGCAGGCAACCTCTAGGTCCTCATTCAGCAGCCAACTTATTCACTCACTTGTTCGTTTATGTACCAGACTAGGTTTGAGATCCTACTGTGCACACAGCCGTGTGCTAGGCCCCAGGGATCCAACAGTGACTGTGGTCTGAGTAGGAATGGGACTCATGCAAGTTCCAAATGGAGTCAGTGGCAGGGCCAGACAGGAATCAAGGACCCTGTTCTCTATACTCATGGGGCTTCCAGCAGGGTTGGGCAAGGCTCACCCTACTCTTCTTACTTTCCCCCACCTGCTCTGATGGGCCATGAGACAATCTGGGATCACTGATCCTTGCCAGCAATGAACATGAGAAACTCCAGGGGGTGCTGGAGACCTTATCTGACCCCTGAAGCAGAACAGGAAGCCCCAGTGCTCACGATGCAGCTCACGGCCCCACAACCTTGTCCTTCCCCAGAGGACAGTCAGCCACACACTCATGCAAACTCATCACCACAAATTTGGCACTACCACTGCCTGTCTTTCTCTGCAGCACAGAACTGCCACCTGGCTGGTTCTCCCAGAGCCTCCAGAGATCATGCACCTGATGCAACTCTTGTTGCTTGGGCAAAGGCCCAGAATCTAGTCAGGTTAAGGCTTGAGCTCATCAGTGGCTTTTCTGGGAAATAGCATGGTGGATTAGAGTTGAAAGTCTGTGAGTTTGGAAGTCACACAGACCTGAGTCCACTGTGGAACCTAGTATCTCTAAGATCCAAGTCCCTCAGCTCTAAAAGGAGACACCTGCCTAACTGAGTAGTTGTGGGAATGAAATGAGATGATGTTGGTGAAAGTGCCTGGCACATGGTCAGAAACACACTGGTTGCCTCCCTCTCTTCCTTCCTTCTGTCCTTTCTTCCTTCCTTCCCCTGAAAGGGGCAAAGCCAATGTGCCTCTGAAAATGGGCTTAGTCTCTTGCTGCAGTCCTGTCATCTGGAGGGAAGGTGGGCAGTATGGGGCAGACCCGGAAGACAGTAGGGCCTGTGAGTGGAGGCAGTGAGGAGCTGACTACTGGGTAGCTGTGGGGCTGAGAAAGAGACACTTACCAGCTATAAACCTTGGGCCAGTGACTTCTCTCTAAGCCTGTTTCCTCATCTCTAAGATGAGGGTAAATGAACTGGGATAATGGATATCAAGTGTGTGGCTCAGCACTTGTACTTAGTAGGGGGCTCAATAAACCTTCCCACCCATTGTACCAGGAAATAAATTTCCAATTCATGGCTGGAAAACTTGAGCAAATCCCAGAATGGGGTTGTTTCTTCTGACCCACATGCTATGAGGGCAGTGAAATCTTGCTGGGAGGGTCTCTGTGTGTACTGTGGATCTGTTTAAAAACTGCACCTGTTGGTTTACTGGTGTCACATAGCACCACCTAGTGCCCCAAAGTGGAAAGGCCCTCCTGCCTCACCCAGCTTGGCCTCCCTCCCCAGGGCTGGTGTGTGTGTGTGTGTGTATGTGTGTGTGTGTGTGTGTGTGTGTGTGTGTGTGTGTGAGAGAGAGAGAGAGAGAGAGAGAGAGAGAGAGAGAGAGAGAGATTGAGAGAGAGAGAGTTACAGGTGTGGAGGACGCTGTTATAGGATGGTACAGCTGGGCCACTCAGAGCTTTATATCCCAGTTAGTGGAGAACTAATGCTATTTTTCAGATGCCTAGTCCCTCCACTTCCTTCCGACACAAATACAGATGACTGTAGGTAGGTCCCTTGAGCCTCACTGTGCCATAGTTTCCTCATCTAAGGATTGCAAGGCTTCAGGATAGGGTTGTTTCAGGCAAGGTGCCTGGTAAGTGTCTGATGCCTCTGGGTACCCACGTATGCTTGCTCAATAACCCAGACAGACACCGTCTTTACACACCCTTTATATTTTTATTGAGGAGAAAGCTTTAGCATACAGAATGATTTCTTATATTCACAACACAGTAATGCAACAATAACACAATAACAATAACACATTTATTTCCAACCTGTTTTCTCCTGAGTCTCTGGGAATCCTTGGGCTGCTTTCATACCCATGCATGCATTTTCCCCCACCCCTCTTTCAACCCAAGAAAGTGCCCATAGCCAATAACTCCTCTTACAGTTCTTGTGGCTGTCACATCACAACAAATATTAAAGACCTGGGAAAGGGGGGAAGAGGTTCAGAGGGGGAACCCAGGCCCCCTTGCCATCAGAGGCCCAGGAACCAGCTCATTGCTCACCCACTCTTTCCCCAGCTGAGGCTACAAGGTCTCAGGGTGAGAAGCACCACGGGAACAGTCAGAGACTATGCAAAGGAGTCCCTGGAAGTGGGGGTGCAAGGCACCTGTCCTTTGCACTTCTCCAGCATGGACATGAGCAGTAGGGCCATTGTGTTGACCATCAGCAAACAGGGTCCACAGCCTCGAAGAACAGTAGTTCCCCTTCTGGAACTCTCTCCTGAGGAAATAGCTGAAAAACAGACAAAATTTTCTTTACAGTGTTGTTCACTCCTGCACTGGTGGGGATGGGGAAAACGAGGTTACTGAAATATCCAATGAATTAGGAGAATACCTCAATTATTCAATGTGCATGACTGCATAGGTGGCAGCCATTTTAAATCCTGCTGATCATGAGCTTGCAGGATGATCTCAGCTTTGAAAAGACATACTGAAAACACACTAGGAAGAAAGGCAGCAAATAGTACTTGCGTCTGTGTGGTGGGGTTCTGAATGTTTGGGATTTTTTTTTTGTCCTTATAGTTTTCTCTATTTTCCACATTTTCTATAATGATTATGCATTACTTTTCTATTTGGAGGAGAAGGAAGCCTTTTTAAAAGGTAGCAACAGGTAATAGGAACCCAGCTCCCCTGGTCCCCAGCTGAGAAATTTATGATAAACAAAAGGGCTTCTTACCTTCTGCTGATGAATAGAGACCTCACCAGCAACCAGCCAGTGAACTGGTCATCCTCCAGCTCCTTCCTCTTGCTTCCAGGCTCAAAATCCTAAGGCTGAGGTGAGGCTATCTGCCAGACTCCAGTGAGGAACAGAGGCTTGATTTACTCTGCTCTATTCCCTCTGACTACAGACACTTTGACTGCACTTGCCCAGCTGCCAGGCTCAGTGTCGAGGGCAGTTCAGGCCAGCAGTGGATTTGCCTGGAATTCTGTGGCCAGTGACATAGTTTCTGGACCCACAGCAAGCAGCAGGACTCTTTATAAGAGTCCCTAAGTTTGTACCCAGAAGTCCCAGGAGGCAGTCACCCTCTTCAGCCTTACCATGGCTTGCCCCCCATGTGAGAGACGTGAGGATGGCCTGGCTGACAGGCTACAGTCTCTGTAGAGAGAAATTTCCTCTCTCTTCTGAGAACTAAGGAATCCTTTAAGTTGAAGTTAAAGAGCAGGCCTTGGGCCCTCTCTGTCCTTGGTAGTCCAGGAAGGAATGGCCAGTTAGGCCATCTGTGAACCCCCAAGGATGGCAAGTCTCCTGCAAAGACCTTTGGCTGGGGGCTGCAGTCCAAGGCCTGGCCTGGCCATCCCTAAGGAAAGAGCCACTCCTCACAAAGTCAAACTGAGTTGTTGCTGCTTTTTTCTCCTCTTCTTCCTCCTCCCCCATTTTCCAGGCAATATCAAGGAAAGGGGTAACACTAGGTTCTGTCCACCAGGATACCCGGGAGGACAGTGTGGTAAGAAGAGAGGTTCCCAGATTTGGTGAGTTTGTCCAAAGAAGGTTGAACTAGCTTGCTCAGTCAATCAAGGACAAACCTCAGTGAAATGTCCATTTGACAAGTGGCTTTGCCCACCCTCACTGGACTACATGTAAGGTCCTCTTTGGGCCCTTCTGCTGGAGGATGAAGCAAGTGTAGGCTTCTAGGCACATTTAGGGATCCCATCCTGCTCTCCGTCAATTATATCTAGTAAATGTCCTCAGTGGTGTTAGGAGTCAGTGTAGCCCATCCTTTCGCTCACTGGGGTAGATCATTGAGGCATTGGGTGAAGCTTTGGTGGGCCAGTCAGAGTTGATAAAACCATAGAACACAGGGTTAGGAACGACTAGAGGGGAAATGTGAGGGTGTGACCAGTTCATTTATGGGAATAGGCCCAGAAACCTGCTCACTAGCTTGTGGTAGAACTGAGCAGAGTGCACAGTCAAGAGGACAACTATTGCTGACCTCTCCTTTCCCAGGTGGTCATGGTTGCAAGATGGTCTGGAGTTCTACAGGTCTTCTTCAGGTTCTTCAGGTCTGGAACTCCCTTAAGCACTAGTCAGAAAAGGGGGCAAGGTGTGGCAGCAATAGCAAGGACAGGGGAAGCAGTAGAAGGGTGTGTTCTGGGTGGCCATCACCCCCAGCACTCACACGCGAATTCGGCCACGGGCAGCCCGGTGGCCCCCTTGTCTTGGAGTGAGGCGGAATAGTACTGGGAGCCGTCTTCGAGTCTGGCGTTGCACCAAGCGACCTGCCCGGAGAATCAGTGGTGGTGAACTGTAGAAGGGTGAATTGGTACCTGGAAGGCCCTCCAGCAGTGGGACTCGATTCTGGTTCCTCCGTCTGTTGGCCTGTATTATGGGAGTCGATGTATCTAGGAAATTTTCATGATAGTAGCCAGAAGTCTGGGATGAAGCATTGGCATAGGTCGGCATCACATCCATGAACTCATCTAGGTCATCATCCTGGGCCTCATCCTCTGTCTCTTCCTCCGGTTCTGGCTCCTGCCCTGGTTCCAGGCCCTTATCCTCATCCTTATTCTCACCCTCATTCTTCTTCCTGATTGCCTCCTCTTCCTCGTCTATATCGTCCACCACCACGATCTCGTCTTCATTGTGTTTGTCCTCCTCCTGTTTCTGTTTCACCTCCTCCTCCTTCCTAATCTCTTCCTCCTTTTTCCTCTTTTCCTCCTGCTCCCTCATCTCTTGCTGAATAGCTCTCACACACCTCCGCTGGTCCTTGTGAAGCCTGCGCATGTGCACTTCTGCATCTTCATCCTCACTGTAGCGCTCTTCTTCACTGCCCTCCACATTAGGATCTGCAGCAAAAGGGAAGAAGATATTGCGAACCCCAGGGAGTGGGATTGGCTTGGGAACACGCACTTTTCTTTCTATCTCCACACATTCAAGAATCAGCTCGTCCAGGTCGGCCATTTCAGTTGACCATAAGAGCTCCTTGCGGAAGAATTCCGAAAGGCCTTTGAGGAACTGGTTTTGAAGGCGGCAGTCATCCCAAGACAAGAATTGGGCCAGGAACTGAAAAGCATCTGCATAGCTGCCCAGGGTACAGTCTCCCTGCCTAAGCTTGCGGAGGGCCTTTTTCGCCACACTTGGGGGGATGGGGCCACAGAATTTCTTATGGATTTCATCTAGGAAGCGCGGGAAGTTGCCATTCAGGGAGCTTCCTTCCTGGGTGACTGAGATGGCCCAGTCCTTGGCGTCACCAGTAAAAAAGGAGATCAGAAAGGCCACCCGCTCGGCACCCCCAGGGAAATGATCCTCGTGGTTGGCTATGAAGGTCTCTAGCCGCATCAGGAATTCAGGCAGGTAGACCGGGTCGCCTGAAAAGGGCTCTAGCTCAGGCCACTCCAGAGGCGGCATAGGAGGCTGTGGGGGCAGCTCCTTGGAGGTGGGCAGGGGCAGCGCCAGCGCCAGCGAGGGCGGGCTGGGCTGCGGGGAAGGGTCGACCTGGCCTTCTGAGGTGCCGCAGTCCTGGGTGGCATTGACCAACAGCTCCTCTGAGGCGCTCTTGGGCTCGGTGCGTGGGGGAGGCCAGCGCATGAAGGGCAGTTCGCCCTCGGGCACGGAGTCTATCTCGCTGAGCGGGAACTCAAAGTTCTCCTCCGCTAGGACCTGCACTGGCCAACGCACCAAGCTGGAGACATTGCCCCGCAAGGAATTCACCTCGGCCAGGGCTCTTCCGAGCTGAAGGCCCAAATTGGCATTCTCCCCGCGAAGGGCATGTAATTCTTCTCGCAGGGCCACGTTCGCCATGCGAAGACTATTGAAATTTCCTGACGCCTCGGACATCTGGACACGCCCGGGGCCCTGGGTCCGCGGGCGGGGTAGGGATGGGGGCGGGGGCGGGGGCGGGTGGAGAGCTAGGCACTCAGAAAGGAGGCCGAAATGTGGAGGGGCACGGGAAGGGAGCCACACCCACCGGGGCGAGCACGGCGGGCGGGCGCTGCGGGTGCGAGGCCTGGCGGCTGGGTCTGGGGCGCGTTACCTCGTCCAGAGGACTGGAAAGGGCAGACAGCGGCAGGAGCCCGGAGGCGCAGAGCAGAGGTCGCAGGCGGCGAGTCAGCAACACCAGGCGGCACCGGAGCGGAGCTGGAAGGAGCGACTGCTACTGCACTATCTGTCGAGGGAAAATGTTGTGGCTGCCTGATCCCCGCCTTTTAAGTTCAGCCTCGCCCCGCCCCACCCCCCACCGGCAGGGGCGGGACTTCGGGCACTGTGGGCGCCCAGTGGCCGCCTCGCCCACCCTGGGCTGCGCCTCTCACTGACTCTCTCCTTCCCTAGCTGCAGCTAACTCAGGTCGGGAAAATGCGACAGCGACTGCCCACTCGAGGTCGTCATGGCGACAGCCAGTGAACGTGTTCCTCTCCTCAGGCAGGCCCCCGAGTGTAGAGGAGCTGCTTCGAGAGGCGCAGCTTAATCTCCAGAGCCTGTTGCAAGGTACCGAGAGGGTGTGGGGCTTTGTCTGGACCCACAGGCCAGATACGCAGCCGCTGAGGGAGGCACTGAAGAAAGAGGACAGGGACCAGTGAAAGAGAGAAAAAAAGTTTAAAACCCATTGTAAAACAAAACACACCTTTTCCATCTGTCACTTTCCAGACTGATTCTAAATCACTACCACCACCATCACCACCACCACCACCACCACCCTTTTTTTTCTTTTTTAGCTCAGTAGTCCATGGGGGGAAAAGGACAGAAACTGAGACAGGGCAAATGGTCAAACCATTCATTTCCAAAGACAGCTGGGTGAGAGACTCCCACAATGTGGCCCACATACCTCCCAGACCTTCCCTTGCCACATCACCCATGCCTTTGGAATCCTGGCACTGAAAACCAAAGGAGGCACCTGCAGACTCTCCCTCTGGGCTTCATTCTACTCTTGCATTAGCCTCTTCCACATTATCTTCTGAGTAGCTACTGCTTTACCAAAGCAAGCCCAATACACAGCACCTAGCGCTCACTTCACCCCCAATTCCCAACCCACTGTCTTTGAGCATATAGTATGCAAAACTGGGTCCACAGACCCAGAGAAGCAGCCCAGTCAGGGTGCCTGAGCAGTCAGACTGCACCCACCAGGCAGATGGAGAAAACCCAGACTTGGAAAACAGAGCTAGAATATAATTCTATTCACACACCTACCTAGCTGTGTGACATTATGCAGATATCCACCCTCTCTGAGCTTCATATCAGTCATCTTTAAAATGGGAATTCCAATTCCCCACATGGCACAGTTTTGTGACAACTAAAAATAGGGCTTAGCAAGAGTGTTTTGCTGCTGGAGAGACCCTGATGAGATGCAACATCAACTCCCGGTACATGTCCTTTGGAACATGGGCTGAGCTAAGCACAATATTAAAGTTAATATGAAAAAAATAAGGTGGTCCCTGATAAGACCTTACAATATGAAAAAAAAAAATACACATTTACCAGATGGATTTACCCAATGTAAGTGGCAAAAGTATTAAAGCTCAGGTCTATGAGAGACTATTGGTAAGCTGCAAATACCTGAGTGGAGATTACAAGGGGCATGCATATGTCCAAGTTCACTGAGCTATACACAAGTTTGTGCACTTTACTGTTGGTAAGTTACATCTCAATAAAATAATACAAATAAAAATTCAGTGCTAAGTCACAAGCTCCATACCCCCTTTCAGCCCTCACGTCCCATTCAGACCTCTTTTCTAAACCTAGAAGACATTCCTCCCTCTTCCCCACTCCAATCCTTATACTTTCTTTAAAGTTATATTCTTGCCTCCTCTAAGAAAACCTTTCACACGAGTTCTGCACTTTGCACCATTCCCTCCATAAGCACTCATATGAGGCGCTTTGTACCATCCAGTTCAAGAGGACTGTTACAGTTCTGAACTGCTTTTCCTTTCATTTGTTCATTCATTTACTCTTTCATCTACTAGTCCTGGGTATATATTTTGTCCACCTGACCAGACTGAGCTTGTCAACATAAAGAACCATGTCTCTTGGGTTTCCAGAAGCACCTGTCACAGGGCTGGATCCACAAGAGGTGCTCAATAGACATTTCTTGAGTGAACGTTAAATGTGAAAAAACATCTTATCAGCTCTCATTTATTCATGCCAATGAAGATTAACACTGGTGGAGAATAGAAAGTGGCACATGGCCACCCAACTGGACTACAGCCATAACCCCCACCTTCTTGCCAGGGCAGTGCTGACCTTAAAGAAGCAAGGTACCAAGGGACACCATGAGCCCTGTGTTCAGATAAGAAAGGAGCTACCATGCAGGAAAAGAGTCAGTGTGTTCTGTGGTGCCTCCATGGACAGTTAGGACTGGGGGAGGAACCTAGAGGGAAGCAGATTTCATCGCAAGATAAGGAAAGACTTTCCTGACACCTGACAGCCCCAACTGTCCTTGGATGGAATCAGCAGCATTGGGAAGAGGGCTGCTCCCTCCTCTGCAAGTGTATGCAGAGGCTCAAGAGACACGTTGAAGGGCTGCTGAGGAGAAAGTCTGAGCCCAGAATGGGGTGTTGGACCAGAGAACCTTTGAGGACCCTCCTGACTCCATTGATTCTTAAATCTTTGCTCAAATATGCATAGAGCCCTGCCTGTTGATTCCTTACTCTCACTTCCTTCATTTTGTTGGATTCCTTCCCTTCCTTTGAATTCATCAGTTAAAAGAAACCAATTCAAATCTTATGCATCCTTCATATTCCCTGATGATGCCCCTGAAATTCTCCTTCTTTCTATGCCACTTCCTCCCTTTCCTTTCCACCTACACTCCCCTGGACCTGTCACCACCTACAGAGGGACTAAGATGCAGGAAGCCAGGCTCTTGGAGGCTTAAGTAAGAGTTCTTGACATTCAAGGGAGCACCCCACATTGGACTTCCCAATACAAATCTCCTTCTGTTTCACCCAGGTCTTTTCCCAGCTAGGGTTGCAGAAAACCTGAAGAACTGCAGGGCTTCAAAGAGAGGACCTTGCAGCATAAAGTAGCAAAAGGTGTCTGCACCCTGAGCCTCCACTCCAAGTTGAGCACTTAAGGTGTGGACCACAGAGACAAGGGCTTAGTCCCAGAACCAGCACAACTCAAATTTCTTGATTCTCTTTTCTCCTTGGCTCTCATAGTCCCAGGAAGTAGGCATTTTTCCAGAGGCTCAGAGGCCACAAAATATCCTAAAGAAATAGTGCAAGCCAGGCCTGGCAGCTAGAGCAGGAGCCCTGGTTCATGGTCCCTCCCCTGCTTGGCACTTGACCATGGCCCCCTAGAGTTTGTATCTACTGTGCTGTTTTTCAGAAGAATATGAGGAGCAGTACTCAGAGGCCAGACTGCTGGGGCAGACCTTCCGCTCTGCTGATGAGGCCCCTGAGCCCACTCCCAGCCCAAGGCCCCAGTCTGCCAGGCGTCTGGAGTTTGTATTGATGGTGAGTTGCATCTTCCCCTGCCTGGGAGAGCCAGTGCAGAGCTTGCCCTGCACCCATCAACAGGGGATCTTGAGCTGCTTACATTATCCACTGGATACTGCTGCTCACCTCTGCTCACCAGCAGAGCTACCCTGAGGCCCAGCCCATATGGGTCTTTCACAGTAGGTGTCTGGCCTGGCAGCCTGTCCATGTTCTCCTGCCTCGCAGACAAAGCCTCCAACCAGCCTACCTAGACAGCTATCCTGTGGGCATGGCTCATCTCCAGTCAGGAGCACACCCTTCCCATCACCTTCTTTCCCAACAGCCTACAAAACAGCAGCTGAGAGAGGATGAGACTACCACCCAGGGTGTGAGGGCCCCTGAGGCCTCCCTGAGCCTGTCTACCACAGCCGACAAGCAAGTTGCCTGGAATATCCCCTTCCCTCTGCCCATCCTAGAGGAGAAGCAGTGGCTTCAGCCTTGTTCCACGCACTCTGACATTGTGCCCATCAACATCTCTGGTAGAGTTGCTTAGCACCACCTCTGTTTGCTTCCCCCCATGCCAACTACAGACCATCCTCTCCAAATGCACTGGATGCTGGGGGAGGGAGCAAGACTTTCTCTGCTACTGGCTCACCCTGCACTGTCAAGGTCATGGCTCTTGCCAGGGAATGGAGGCATGCAGAAGATGGGGCTATGGCTGCTCTTTCTTCACTCTACTAGCACTTCCACACTAACTGAGACCATCTGATAGCAAACAAAATGTTCTTAAAGAGAACTCTGAAACTTTATGAACTTGTGTGCTCTTTAGAGCGTCCCTGGATATTTAAAGTTTGTGAGTTATGTTTGGGTTGGGGAAAGGAAACTTCTCTGCCAGAATCCATGTTTGGATAGGAGTCTGAGGGAAAGTGTGGGGTTCAGAGTGTTGATGATAAAAGGTAGGCTCATACCCAGGGCGCAGACCATGGGCTTGATGACACTTTAAGTGAACACTCAGTCCTTTAGTGAGATGGGTCTCCTCAACTCGCACATGGCAAGTGTTTAGGAAGGGAAGTAACAGAAAGGGACCAAGGACCAAAAGGCCAAAAGGGCGGTGGGGAAGTACTACTTCAAAAGTGGGGAAAATGATGTATGTAGCTTAGTTGGACGTGGCTTTGGGAACATGTGACACTTGTACCACACACATTATTAATTCGTGCTCCACATTCCATTGGCTGTAAGAGGAAGAGAAGGAGGCTTGGTCATTTCAGAAGGAGATAGGACCAGCAACCCAATGAAATCAAGACTTCATGACCTAAAGGGACCAGAGGCATCGTGTGATCTAGCATTGACTTGTGGTATGCTGGGAAAAGTTGATTGAGATGATGAGGACACCTCTGGCCACATGTGGTGACGCTCTCTGTATATGGGGCCATCCAGCACCATTGGTGTCATCTCAGGAAATTAGAGGAAGAAAATAGAACCCACAGCCTAGGGAGATGTACAAAGAGGAGTGATGGGCACTATATTTCTAAACTTCTATCTTACTCTCAATAAGGCTGGCCCTGAGCTTTGTCCATGGAGTCACATGTGGGAGGGGGGTATCATATGCAGCTGTGAAGCTGTGAGGGGAGGGTTTGGCTAGCCAGCTATTGAATGAGAGACAGTGAGGGGAGCAGCATACTGACCCCCTGTCTCACCCTGACCCTGTCCCAGCAGTTCCACAGGAACAAAGACTGACCCAGTGCTTTAAGAGAAATAGATCTCAGTCACTGCCCAGGGGTGAACTTTGACAAAATGTAATCAAAGGTGGCTGGAGGACAGACTACCAGGCTGCTTCCTAGATGAAGGGGGAGGCAAGGCAGCTTCTGGGAGACACTGTCCTCTGGCCAACGTTAAGGCTTTTTTTAAAATATATTTTTATTGATTTTATAGAGAGGGAGAGAGAGATAGAAACATCCATGAGAAAGAAACATCAATCCGCTACCTCCTGCATGCCCCACACTGGGGATTGAGCCTGCAACCCGGGCATGTGCCCTGACCAGGAATCAAACCATGGCCTCCTTGTTCATGAGCCAACACTCAACCACTGAGCCACACTGGTCAGGCTAAAGGCTTTCTTTAAGAAAAGATTATAATCAAGCAACATCTAGTCTCAACCTGTCTCTCTAAATCAGTGGTTCTCACCCCAGGATGTACATCTGAATAATCAACTACCTGGGGAGTTTGAGAAATAGCTTCTACCTGGCCCCTCCCCCCAAAGACTTCAGTGTTCTGGGATGGGGTTCAGGTATTGGAATTTCAAAAACTGCTCAGTTTATTTCGATATGTAGTCAGGGGTGAAAACCATGGCTCTCAGCTACCTAAGACGCACAGGTGACCCTGGGTGAGGCCTGTGTGTGCCTTGGGGCCCTGGGTGTCTGGGGCCATGTTGGGAGGGAAGTGGAAGAAGGGCCACCTGCCTGGGTGCTGCTCATGCTCATCGCTACTGCCATCATCCCTTCTCTCTACCTCAGGCCCATTCCCACTGTACTGTAAACAGAAACCCAGATGCACCCAAGTGTCTTTATTTTGGCTACAGGGCAGCAGTTCGATAAACATGCAAGTTTGCGACACTCCTTGTTTAACACAGAGACAGCCGTGAACCCCAAGTCCACCCTGAGGCGGAGGCGGACCATTATTGGATTCTCTAACTTTTCCCAGCGAGATCAAGGTGACCCCACCACAGCTGATTCCCCGGACCCTTCCCCTTTTTCTCTCCCACCAGTCCTGCTACCCGGGTGGTATTGTGGTTATGGGGAGCAAGAATAATTTGGGGGAGGGGGCTTTGGACATCCTGAAAAGCCAATGTGGTGATTAAAGATAGCCAAGGGCCTTTGGTCAAGGGGAGGAACCAAATATGAAGAACAGGTCTCCCAGGCTATAAATTCATTATGTTATTCTTTCTCATAATAATTGGAATATAACCATATATGTCAAGTTTAGGCAAGTAGGTAAAGGGGAGAAGCATCACTAAAAGAACCATCTTAGCAGAACCATTATACTGTTAAATGAATGCTGTCCAAAGAGCACAGGCCTTGGCCAGGTTATATAACCTCTCTGAGCCTCAGCTTCTTCATCTATAAATTGGGGATAACGATGCCACCTGGTGGAGTTGCCGTGAGGATTAGAGTCATTGTATGTAATTTGCCTACCATGTGCCTGGTACATAGTATGTGTTCAACAAAGGGTGACTGTTACTATAAATTATCATAGCAGTAGAGTAGTAATAACAATGATTATAGAACAGTAATAATTGTGTGTATGAGAAATCTTTGGGGATTCTGAACATCTGAACGGTTGCTTCACAACTGTAGATTATCTTAAGTATCTCATGTTGCAAAGCTAAAAAGTGACAGGTGCCAAAAATTCAACCAGACTCCGGGCTTTCCAACTGTGGCTTACTCCAAATTCATTGCTGGGGCTTAAAGTCACACAGTGCTGTCCTTTATAGTTCAAAAACTTCTGCTTTGATCTCAGGAGAGGTGAACTCTGAGGTCTGTGATGGCTTCATGAGCCTGGGGTGAAAGGCCTGGAAAACCCAAGGTAGTCCCACCTGCCACTTCAGCTCCAAAAGCTGGAAAGTCTTTGGAAGCCTTCTGGATAATTCAAGGCCACCCTGTGGCTCACCATGTCTTGATGGGCAAGGACCCAACTTCCCCAGCACTCTTATCTATGGAAAGGAAGAACCAAGGAATTCTGTCCATGTTGTTGGGAAATGTTTCTTAGCAAAAATTTGGTGCTGCCAGGGGATCCCTGGCTGCACCACTAATGTTCTGTTTTTCCCTCCTCCAGGTCTCAGCAACAGCCCCACAGGCAGGTTGGCTTTCTCTACCAGCTCAGACATCAAGCCCAGTCATTCTGTTCCAGAAGGTGTTCATGGAAGAGTTTCAGTTGGTCAGGAAGCTCGTTTCCCAAATATCACCTCACCAGTACTGAGAAATCCTTCTAGTGATCCAGACAAACCTCTCCAGGTGTGTGGTGGCACCAAGCCTCCTGGCATGGAAAGCATGGGAATGGTGTATAGCGTCTCCAGTTCTTGCAATGGACCAACAGAATCTACATTCTCTGCATTATGGAAAGGAGATGCTTTCACCTATATGACTCCAAGTGCCACCAGTCAGAGCAATCAAGTCAATGAATATGGAAAAAACCCTTCCTCTGGGAATTCATGGGTCTCTCTGCACACACTGCCATCTCTGGTTCCTAAGGAGGCTGCTGCACTCTTTGTCACTCATGATAACCCAGCAGGATGCAGTGGATCAGCTGGCTACTCTGAACACCCTACTCAACAAAGGCAAGTATCAGAGCGACCCTTCAAGATTGGCCTTCTGACTGGTGGCACCTCAAGGCTGGAGACAGGCCCAGGTGGAGCCAGCAGGTTCCGGGAGCGGTCACTCTCTGTACCCACAGACTCAGGCACCACAGATGTGGACTATGATGAGGAGCAGAAGTCCAGTGAAGCCTGTGCCCTGCCTTATGCCAGTACAAGTTCTGAGGGCAGTAACAGTGCTGACAACATTGCCTCCACTAGCTCCCAGCAGGAGGCCCACCACAGAAGGCAGAGATCCAAGAGTATCTCACTCAAGAAGGCCAAAAAGAAGCCTTCCCCACCAATGCGCAGTGTCTCACTGGTCAAAGATGAACCAGTCCTCTTGCCAGAAGGTGGGTCAGCACTACTCAAGGAACAGAGGTCCAGGAGCCTTTGCCTCTCCTTGGAACACCAAGGACATCATTCATCCCAGGGTCACCCAGCTGTGCCCACCTTCAAAGACCCAGAAGATACACAATTCTCCCACCACTGGTATCTTACTGACTGGAAGTCTGGTGACACCTACCAGTCCTTGTCCAGCTCCAGCACTGCCACTGGCACCACAGTCATTGAGTGTACCCAAGTTCAGGGCAGCTCAGAGTCTCTTGCCTCCCCTTCCATCTCCAGAGCTACTACGCCTTCCCAACTCTCCATTGAGGTAGAGGCCAGGGAGGTACCCTCTCCAGGAAGGCCCACTGGGCTGATGTCACCCTCCAGTGGTTACTCCAGCCAGTCAGAGACACCAACACCCACTGTCTCCATGTCCTTGACCCTGGGCCACTTGCCTCCTCCAAGTGGCAGTGTCCGGATGCGTCCAGTGGTACCCGAGAGGAAGTCATCACTGCCCCCACCATCGCCAATGGAGAAAATTTCCAAGTCACGATTATCGTTTGACCTACCATTGACCTCTTCTACCTACCTGGATCTGTCTGGGATGAGTATCTCCATACGAAGCAAAACCAAGGTGAGCCGGCATCACTCAGATACAAATTTTGGGGCCAAGTTGGTCCAGAAAACTGGCCCCAATCAGCCAGTCATGCCCATGGTTACTCAGTCTGACCTACGTTCTGTCCGCCTCAGGTCAGTAAGCAAGTCTGAGCCAGAAGATGACATTGAGAGCCCTGACTATGCTGAGGAGTCGGGAGAAGTCTTTACCTTGCTAGAGAGAAAGATGAGACCTCCCATAGCTGAGAAACCCCCGCTGGCCCGAAGGCCTCCAAGCTTGGTCCACAAGCCACAGTCTGTCCCTGAGGAGTACCCACTAACTTCGCCTACATTGGCTATGACCCCTCAGAGCTCAATTCAATACATGAGGCCATTCCCTCCAGACATCTACACGGTGGTGCGGAAACCAAAGTCCTCCAGCTTCCCTGAGGCCAGAAGCCCAGGGGAGTCAACAGCACCCTCATCTCTTGTTTTTACACCTTTTGCCAGTTCCTCTGGTGCTTTCTGCTCAGGAACACAGCAACCTCTCCAGGGAAGTACGGAGGATGAGGGCCCGAAAGTGAGAGCTCTGCCTGAAAGAATTAGCCTCCAGAGCCAGGAACAAGCTGAGAAGAAGAAAAGCAAGATTCCACCTCCTGTACCAAAAAAGCCCAGCGTGTTATACCTGCCTCTCACCTCACCCACAGCTCAAATGGAGGCCTATGTTGCTGAACCAAGGCTGCCTGTCAGCCCCATCATCACCCTGGAAGAAGATGCCAAGTGTCCCCCCACTGGTGACCACCTGCAATCATCTGGTACAACAAGGACAACTTCCACACCACAGGCTGATGATGGAAGGGAGGCAAGCCCTCCAGGTTAGTAAACTTTATGGCTTTTCCTTTCAATCCCAGGAGAGATGATGGTGAGAATATAGTGCCAGAGACAGAAGCCAGTGCTCCATGATCCTGACCCTGGGATAACCAAATTAGTAGGGGCACCTCTTGAGGGTTTGGGTTACTCTAAATGGGCCTCACTGCCCTTGGGATCAGGGGATTGGGACTGGCCCAGGGGTAGATCTCCAAAGCTCAGTTTGAGGCAGCCTACTCTGGAACCCCCAGTGCAGAGGTAATGAAATTAAACTAGGTCTTAGTACCCTGGGACCTTAGGAGCCCATTTACCTAATCAAACATGCATCCCCTGCCCTAGGAACTCTATACATCACTGTACAGTACTTTTCACTAGCCACACTGAATTTAGTTTCTTGCATGGGACTCATATTCTCCCAGGCTGAGGTCAAGTGCCGTGGTGGGCTTGCAGGCTTCTGAAGCAATGCAATATGTTACCAGCAGCAGACTTTCCTAGTGCTTTTGAGAGGAAATGGAGCTCACTTTCTTGGATGGTTAGCTCTTTCTGGAACAAGAAGACTAGGCTAGATAATATTTCTCATCTTTTTTTATTTTTCTCCTGTCCCTTTTTGTTTTCATTGTGGCAAAATAAACATAACATAAAATTTACCACCTTAACCATTTTTAAGTGTACAGTTCAGTGGTATTAATTATATTCACAATGTTGAGCAACCATCACTACCATCCATCTCCAGAACTCTTTTCATCTTGCAAAACTGAAGTCTACAACCATTAAACACTAACTCTCCATTGCCCTCTCCCTCCAGCCCCTGGCAACCACCATTCTGCTTTCTGTCTCTGAATCTGACTACTCTAGGGACCTCATATAAGTGGAATCATGAAGCATTTGCTCTTCTGTGACTGGTTTATTTCACCTAGCATAAGGTCCTCCAAGTTCATCCATGTTTCTCACTCTTATTTTGAATTAACACCAAAATCTTTTGGCCTTCCTTAAGTTGATTTGGACTTTCAACATAAAATAAGTCATTGTGACTAAAACATGCAAACAAATCAAAGCCACAGGTAATTTTAAAATATTCATCCTTAAACTCCAAAGGCTCCCTCTGAGATTCAGAAAGGTCACACTCCCATCCATTGGTTGAATCATTGCTTAATTGCTCTCAGTTCCTTGATCTTTAAAAATGACACATTTAAAATAAGAAAATGCTCAATCAACCTATTGTAACGGAAGAGGCATGAGAGAGTAAAAACCCAGGCTTGATCTTTAGCACTGAGTCCACCTTGGCCAAATCACTAACCTTCTGAACATCATGTTCTTTGCAAAATGGAGACATTAAAAGTCTCTGTCCTGCACCCATCAGTAGATGGGTGGACAGAGTTGCATTGATCGAATGAAATACATATGATACTGTGCTTGGTCCTCACTATTGTGGTCAAAATAATTCCTTCTGGTTCTTATACCTAGGGAGTACTATGGAAGCAAGTACTGAAGAAAAAAGTGTTATCAGTGATAAAACAGCTGAATGGATTGCGGAAGATGATGATGATGTGTTTGTGGCTTCACGTACAACTGAAGATTTATTTACTGTGATACACAGGTCTGGACCAATTTCCTTAATTCCTATTGTAATCACCTTCACTTTTTATACCAAAAAACAAACTGCTACCTCTAAGCAGCCATTAGAATTGAAACTAGATACTTAACTCCAGATTCCCACATATGTGAAAGCAGTCCAGGGCCTCACATCGCCAATTCACTGACATCTTTGGATGAAATGGAGGAGGGGCGGGGAAAGGAAGACCAGATGCCAAGAGAGAGGCCCCTTGTCTCCTAGCAACCGCAGGACCTATTGTGGCTCTTTCTGCTCTCTTACAGCTTTGTATGCAAACAGAGACATTTAACCCTTCATAGAATTCCTTGTACCAAAAAATCTTATCAAGAAGTGAAGTGGGGCACCAGGCCAAGTATCAGAGCGAGAACTTAGGCAAAGGCAGACCAGATGGGGACCCAGTTATTGGACAGGGGCACAAAGCAGGGGTTTGGTGGGGAGGAAATTGGAAAGGACCCAGTTGTTGGAGCTAGAGCACCAGTTCAGAGCAGGATCAGCTCCCAGGCTGTCTTGATTCAGAGTCACTGAGCTTCTAGCCTTGACTCCTTAAATTCTTCTTGGGTCCCAGAACCTGGGCAGGACTGAGCCTGCAAGCATTGAAAGGAGTGAAGGGTTGCCCAGCCAGTGTGACTCAGTGGTTGAGTGTCAGCCTATGAACCGGGAGGTCACGGTTCAATTCCCAGTCAGGCACATGCCACAGTTGCAGGTTCAATCCCCAGTAGTAGGGGGTGTGCAGGAGACAGCCGATCAATGATTCTCTCTCATCATTGATGTTTCTATCTCTCTTCGCTCCCTCTCCCTTCCTCTCTGAAATCAATAAAAATATTTTTTTTAAAAAAGAAAAAGAAAGTGAAGGGAGATGGGGCCAGACAAGGGAGCAAAGAGACTCAATGGTGAGAGAGAAAGCTGGTGAGTATGGTTGCTTGCAAGGCTGCTGCATAGAAGTTTCCAGATCATGTCACTGGTATTCATGAAGTTATATGAAGCATTAGGAAATGTCCACCACACGAATTCACTCAAAGCAAAACTTCTCTTATTTAGGTCCAAAAGAAAGCTGCTTGGCTGGAAGGAGCCCGGTGAGGCCTTTGCCGGAGGCAGCAGACTGAGCTCCCACTCACCAATAAGGAACACAGCTGATTCTCCAATTAGTGAGTCAGCTGCCTCTGCAGGGTCAAGCGGCAGTACCAGCCTAGATGCTGGCAGAAATGATGATTTCAAGGCCTTGCTACAGAAGAAGGGAAGTAAGGCAACTCCAAGGTCCCGCCCCTCAGCAGCCGAACTGCTGAAGACCACTAATCCACTTGCTCGGAGAATTATTGCACAGTTTTCAAAAGACTACGACACCACCGATAGTCCCAGTACCTAAGCCCTGGGTTGAGTAAGTAGGGTTCAATTACTAAATTTGAGTATAAAAAGGGGAAAAGGAAGGGTTCTAAAAAGAAACCATGGAAATAACAAAAGAGCCTACATTTCTTTTACTTAAACTCACACTCTGGACAGCAGGCGAGAGACCACTTTATCTAGAAATCATCAGGCACTTTAATCATATGCAGACTTTTTATGTTTTCATACTTAAAATCTTGCCATTATTGACTACAGATTTTCTTCTTATTTTCTGCCAGTGGTGTGCACCAAGAAGAAATTCTCAGATGCAAGGGCACACGTGCATCTTTTCAATGAATGACCGGCTGCTCCATCCCTGGGTCCTGTTACTGAGGAGCACAGTGTGAGAGCAGATTGGGGGCTGTCAAACCTGGGGAAATAGGGAGCCATTGTTGATTATTCACTTCCTTGGTGAGGCCTTAATGACTTGTGTGGAGAAACAGAAAGACTCTGATGCCTCTTCAACCACAGTTTAACTCTCTCCCACTAGAGGTTTGCAGGTGTGCATTTATTTTGGCATGAGTTGATTGGATGGCTTTTGTGCAAAATATGAATGTTACTTGGTCCTGAACTTCATGCCTTTTTCAGTTTGATTGTCTACACGGTGATCAGGGTGATGAGTTTCGATAACATACAGACCCTTCCCCCACACACACACACCCCTTAGCTAGAAGAGGTCAGAACCTGGTTACTTTGAATGAACCAAGCTAAGCCAACAAACGAGGCAGCTGTTTGTCCACTCTGATCTATCTGAGGTAACTTGCACGCACGCCTTCAGACCCTTCTAATGTCTGTCAACAATGATAGCTAAAATCTGTGCCCAGCTTATGCTGCATTCGAAGAACTCTCATTTCATTAGCATATAACATTCATTACAGGAAGTAATTAGCTGAACTAATGGCATCATCAAAGGCTCAAGGAGTAGAGAAATAAGTGTAACTTGCCCACCACCGTTCAATTCAGATTGTGGTTTGTGATTGATTTGTTTTGTTTAAAGGAAGTCTTACTATGGTCCAGAACTGAGAATGTATAAACTAAAAGGATACAAAAGGCAGCCTTGCAAGTTGCTATGGCCCATAACACAAAAAAGGCCTAATTAGTTAACCATATGGGGAGAGAGGGTAAGAACTGGGTAAATGGGATGCTGATGGAGCTCCAAAACAATCATTGTGACTCCTCCTGCCCCCCCTCCCAAGGCTAATAGGCACTAAGTCTTCTTGTCAGTTCAATTTTCTAAGCAAAGCCAGAGCAGTGATTCATTTGATTTTCATATGTCTGGTTTCTGGGAGGTTGGGGGGAAAAGAGACCAAGAATTGAACAAAGAAAACTGGTTGAGCAATAATGGAGAGGTATTTGTCCACTGTCCAAAGAGGGGGAAAGAAGTCAAATGAAATAGTAGTCTGTTTCACAAAGAGGGTTCCCTTACCCTTTACTTCTTCACCCTCCCCCCACAACAGATTCACTGGTCAACCTTCTGTAGGATGCAGAAAGTGCCCCAGAGACAAGCAGATCTTGATTTTGATAGATCGTGTTGCTCACCAATAAGAAGCAAACTCTTAGTACAACTGCCCACACTCCAGAGAACAGAGCAGCTGAAAAACCACACTGTGTGCTAAAAAGACTTAAGTCTCTCATACAGAAGCCCTGGACCTAGGCACTTGGTTGGTACAGTTCTGAATTCTAGACTTCTGAGTACAGGCCAGACCCACCCACTCCCTTGGAATCAGCACTTTCCCCTGATTTAGACCAAAGCCACGTAATATAATAAACAACAAAATCCCAGATGCTTTGTAAAGAATTCAAACTATTTGGTTTGTGGTATGGATGTTGAGGATATAGAGCAAGTCATTCTCAACATAACAGAAGGACCTGACCAAATTTCAGGGATTTTACTGGAAGTAAAATAGATTCATTACTGGCCTTAATTTATATATGAATGCCACACTTGTCTGTCCCAGTCTTAGAATTCCAAAAGATGCAAACATCTTGCTCTGTAGGGAAATGAAGGAGAGTTTGTGCTTTTGCCTAACAAAGGTAAAGAACAGCCAGGGCCTTCTTAAGAACCATTATGAATAGCTGAACTCTAAAGCCAAGTATGAGACTCACATCATTTAGGACTTGTTACTTCTGCTGATTTTTCTGGAAGCATCTTGTTTGCTATTTCTAGTGGGTTTTGCCTCTCCCCTCACCTTGCTATCTCTAGTGGATTCCCCAAAAGATTCTAAGCTAAATGCACTGATACCTTTATATTTTCCAATTACCTTGAGTCTTACTTTCCTCTACAATAATCTGTATGCCTGGATTTTTTAGAACATCTTCTACATCATCACTCTAGCCCTCAGATGCTCAGTGGTGTTCCCATTAGCAGAAGAGCATTTGGGGCAAAGATTTTATGGTCAGAGGTAACACTGAGGACTAGAAATATTTACTTAATGTTTTACAACAGGTGGACCTAGTTCCAAACAAACAACCAAACTGTACTATTCCTACCAATAATCAATGAACAGAACACTGAACATCTTTCCTACTCCTAACACTCAACCTCTCTCCTCCCCGCTTGATTATCGTAACACCAACTCTCTCTCCCACCTAGGCACAAACCATAGTATTTGCTGCCTTCTGCACCTACTCTGCAGAAACTGGAGAAGAGAGGCTGAAAGCCCCTCCAGAAAGGCTTTCAGAGAACCTACCACTGCCACTATTACTAGTGTGAAAAATAATAACAATTTTTGAAGGCAGAATACAGAAGAGGTGCAAGTGAAATGAAGTTGGCCCCAGGAGGTCAGCTAACAATTCAAGTTGTTTCTGTCCCTTTGTTTCCTCTGATTCCAACTAATAGCAGCAGGTGGCTCTGTAGACTGACTTCAGTCCAATGAGGAGAGCAGGAAGTCATCCCCAGGAGAGGTTAGTTGGTATCTAAAAGTGCTTTGCACTTAATTTGTGGTATGGATGTTGAGGATAGAGAGCAAATCATTCTCAACATAACAGGAAGCTTCACTGGTGTCTCTTCTCCTTTGTCTGCTTCAGTCTCTCTCCTGGGACTTCCACCTGGCCTCAACTTATCCCTTAGCTGTAACCCCTGTAAAATGCTTCCCTGGCTGACAGCTTGCCCTTTAAGGAGGCAAGAGCAAGGCAGCAAATTAATTCATGTTAGCTTAATGACCACAAATTGACCAGTTGATCTGGAGACATCACATTGAATATTCAAAGACAGATGAGATTCTACAAGCATTTTACCAGACATCCATTCTAACTCTCTAGAGTCTAGACATGGATTGGGTTGCTATCTCATTGTATCATCTGTCTGAGCAGATCTGGCCAAGCACCTGCCCTCTTCCTCATAAATGAACTATTCCCTAAAAAGACGAGTTCATGGTCAGTGCTCTTTTCCTCACCATTGCAGCCTTTCATTATCACCAGGTCTGTAACACAGTGGTGACCTTTCACGTTAATATGATTTGCCAGGGCCAGGACTAGAGTGAGGTGACTGAGGCGCCTGGGGCGCAAAATTTAAGGAGGTGCCCACTCTCAGGGCTGTGCAAGTGCCTTACCCTCATCCTGGCCCTGTGATTTGCACTCCATAAAGTATTATCAGTTTATCTTCTTCCAATGAACAAGCATGGTTCTTCTGATTTGGGGGATAACTCACTATCTGTTGTTGTATCAGATGTCTTTATTGCTATCTGTTTTTCACTGCTATAAATCTTTGTATGCTTATACATAAAAGAATCTTCATTATCAGAAAACATGGTTGCTTTCTAAGTAATTTGCTCCGAGTGGCAAGTTAGTGCCCATTTTAGTAAAGGATGCTGACAGGATAGCCCATCAGCAAAACAGTGAATGAGTTGGAGGTCTGTCGTTGGAATCCAAGGTTTATAGTTTCTGCTCCATTCTCCCCAGACCTTGCTTTCCAGCACCAACTCTTCTGAGTGCCTCCTAGTTTGCGCTCTTCCTAGTTAAGAAAAGCATGCTCTCAGGAAAGGAATACATTTCTTTACTTTGGGGTTATAAGGTCATTTGCTGTTTAACAGGGGAAAAGCCTTACGCCAAAGGAATGAAATTCTACTGTAGAATTTTAGACATCAATTAGTTGCAGAAGTGGTAGGGTGTTTTGTTTTTCACCATCAAAAGGCCAAATTACTTCACAGCTAACTCCAGACTATAGAAAATACCTTAATCTCCTGGTATTATTTTAGTAAATTACTGGTAATCGATTCAATCATCCTGATACCCAGTGCTGTTCAATATGGCTCCTACCAAGAGATTCTCAGAAATGCTACCAAATGCCACTGAAAAGGCCTAGATAATTCATTCATATTGTACATTAACATTTTCTCACAAGTGGAATTAATACTATTTATCATTTGAGTAAAAACAAAAGGATTTAAATAGTTTGTGAAGATGTGTCCTGTTTGAGAAAGGTGAAACTGTCCAATATTGTCTGATCAATGTCAGTCGTCCAGTATTGGTGGTGATTATTAAACTTATTAGAGGTACAACTTTATTGAACACAAGCCTCTGCTCCCTGCCATCTGTTGTGTGCTATCACGTCACCTTGGTGTGAGAATGAGACCAGATCTGTACCACAGCACCCACTCCCTCCAAAGCCTTTGTGTGTATTTCAGCTATAAGTGATTAAGGATTTAAAAGGACAAGAGAGGGGAAACGAGGTACAAAGAGCTGCTTTTGTCAAAGGGCAGCAAAAAAATCTAATTATTTAAACAATGACATTAAAGAAATAGTTTTAGAATACTTGGAAACAGATTTATAGAGGAATACAGTAGTAAATTGTTATAGACACACATTTGAGATGCTTTTCATATGTTTAGGAAAAAAGAATTTGCATAAGTAATTGTTTGTGTGAAATAGATATATACTTTGTTCAGTAAAGCCCCAAATTTAAACCAGTGGCTATCAAAGCATGATCCCAGGACCAGCAGCAGCCCTAGGATATGTGTGTGTGTGTGTGTGTGTGTGTGTGTGTGTGTGTGTGTGCGCGCGCGCGTGCGCGCACCTATTCCAGTGATGTTACTTCTTCAAGCCCCTGAATCACTGTAGCCACGACTCTCCAATGATTCCAACCTCCCCATCATTTCTGCTATCATTACTAGTAGAGTGATCAGTCTCTGGCTAAGTGATATATTTTGTCATGTTGGTCAGGTATGTGTTGCTTAGTATTAAGAAATTATCAGATCAAATCAACTACTTGCTCAACCTGCAAAAATATTTTAACTTAGCCAGCATATCTGGCCTGTTTTTTACTTAATTTTTTAAAATTCACAAATAGGAAAAAGGAAAAGATGTTATATTTGTTTGGTATTGCTGGTTGTTCTCTAGAAGGGCTCTGGCAGAAGTATATTTGATTTTAAGATTTTGCCTAAATAGTGAAATTTGATATCAACAAATCCTCAAACAAAATATGAACTGAAACAACCAGTTAACCCCTCTCAACCTCTCTTTAGTGCCAAGCTTTATAGAAATTTATTCCTTACGTGATGTTGAGCTTTTTTTATGTCCAATTTTATAAAATGTTATGCATGCAAACAAAGCATCATGCTCATTATACAAGTCACCCCAAACTCATTTCCTCCTCCGTATGTATGATGGTGAAGAAATATCAATATGTATGTTCTTCTCTCTCCTGATCAATTGTAAATTGCAAATCTTTTCATTAATTTTTAAACAAGATATATTTACTCTGGCTAGTAGTTAAAATTTTATTCTTTTTATTATATTTCATTGCTACTTTTTTTCTACTGACTCCAAAACTTACTTTGGGGAATATTTCTTATTTCTAGATTATTGTATTTATCTTATGTATATATTTATCTGTAGTCATGGAATAATAGAGCTGAAAGGAACCAACTTCTCATTTTACAGATGAGGAACTGAGGCCCAGAAAGGTTAAATAACTTAAACAAGGTCACACAGTGGTATGACCCAGCCTCAATCTCAGGTCTCCTGTCTATGGGTCCAGTGTTTTTCCATTTAAGGTATGACATTTATAGAAGACCCACAGCTGGCTTCTACTTTTATGACACATGAATTTCCCAGATATTTCAGTGAAATAATGTATATGCTTTAATGAAAATGATCAAGAGTTCTTTAGTTCATGAATCCAAAGACAAATTTGATTTTCAATTTAGAAATAGTAATTCCTTCCAAATTCAGTATATGTGCTCTACTTTGTACAATGGATGTTTTCCTTCAAAGTTGTTTGAAAAAATATTGTTTTGGATAAAATTCCATATTTTAGAAGAGAAGCTTCCTATGTAAGGAATCCTTTGGTGATTTCTTTTGAAAAACGAAGAATCCTCTTGTCAATGTCTCCTAAAAGCCTATGCTTTTTTTTAATGTGAACTTTTGTAACTGGTGTTTATTTAAAGTAGGGCAAGCCAATATAGGCTTTCCTAGAATCTACTTTATTCTTCCCTTCTTAAACTTTGTGAGATTTTTTCAGACTGTTAGATGCTCATGAGACACTTAGTTGTGCTCTAAAAACTTTACCTAGCTTGATATTTTGTCAATCCCTGGGCTCAAACTCTGTCGCCATCTTATCAAACAATAACAGAATTCCCTAATCAACACTAAGTTCTGCATGCAGTCTCTTTTCCAGAACATTCTTTGCCTAGTGCTCATTAGTGTGACTGTCTCCTCGGCTATACTTGGGTTTCCCTCCATAGTTCATGCATAACCTCATTATTCTGTGGAGTTTCAGGCAGTGGTCCTTTAGGCCTATCTTAGTGATATGGAGTAGTATTTACAGATATTTCCATTTACAAATTGTTCCCTTTTTTCTCCTGGACCTTTTCTGGTTTGTCTTTTCAGGAATGCTTAGAGGATGGTGGTATTTTCCCTATCATCCAGACCAGGGGTTAACAAACTTTTCTGTAAAGGGTCAGATAGTAACTATTTTAAGCTTTGTGGGCCACATATGGCCTCAGTAACAAATTCTTCTTTTTTTATTGTTTGTTTGATCTTTCAAATGGTGTGTTTACACCTTAAAAATGTAAATACCATTATTAGCTCTTGGGCCATACAAAGCCAGTGGCTAGATTTGGCCCACTTGTCATAGTTTGTTGAGCCCTGACCCAGACCATCTTCTGTGACCCACCCCATGTGATCACTGGCTTGTGTACTGGATAATATGGCTCAAAAGCATACACAGAGGTGGGTGGAGAGGAGCTGCATATGCCAACCATTATTTTCAATAGGGTGCCCTTTATGACTTCTCTGTCTCTCCCTCCACCTATCTATCTATCCATCATCTATCTATCTCTCATTTTCACTGACTACCTCAGTGTAGGAACCCTCATTGTTTTCTCCAGCCCTCCTATCCTGATTATCCAATGTGCCTCTGCTTCCTTAAGTTTGGGGCAAGCTGGCAGGGAAGAAAGGATTTCTGAGATTTCTTATTTCTTTTGTCCCATCATTAACCCCAAACTGTGGTTCATCAGTCCCACCCTGCATCATACTGCCATCATGAGTTTAGGGCTGTCTCTAGAGAGTCTGGTGGCCCAGGCCATGAGATTCCAGTCCAGTCTACAACTTTCTAGGGAAATCACCAGCTCTTGATTTGGTCCCAATAGCTGGTTTTAAAATCCAGAATGTCCACGTGTCCATTTTCTAATGTGATTTGGACCTATTCTAAACTCAGCCCCAGCAAGAAAAACAATGAATTACGGAGGTATTCTGTGCCCCCCAGTTTTTTCTGGCCAAACCTCCTGTCTCCTGGGCCCCGGCTTCTGGGGACGGACTCGTTGGGATGCCCTAGGCAGCACCACAACCAGCAGGCATTCAGCAGACTACCACCACCTGTTTCCTGTACCTCTAAAAGGATTCCTTAAAGCTTATTCACATCTCTCTCCATCTTTCTCCATCTCTATCTCTAATTCTGTTACTTGCGGGTCTAAAGCTCAGAGTCACATTTTAATATTTGTTTGTATAAACTTGGGGAGATGCAAGTGAGTGGGAAGTTGTGTACCTGTGTGTACAAGCATGGTTTCTCCACTTGGACTGTGAAGTCACATTCCCTAATGTGTATCTCTTACGTACATGCACATACACCTTATCCAGTGCTCACAGCAGTTCTCTGGTCCAGATCCAGGTCTGATGGGGCTGGTGAAGGGGAAGGGGATTGTGGGAGCTCCTGAGGCATCTCCCTTTTCTCATTGTTTTTTTTCTACTGACTTGTGCTGACCTCTCCCAAGAAATCATTTAAAGAAACTCCTCTGTGACAATTCTGGACAGGCCAACTTTCAGAGAGCTATGACTATCATTCATTAAGGACTCAGACATGCCTTTCAGGCTGCAGGTTTTCCTATCTAAGCAAATTGTTTTATAGGACCTTTAGCTTGCTTTTTGTCATTTGAGTCCAGGGATCTATCCACTTTCTGAAATCTAAATTTTAAAAAGTCAGACACAAGTTACTTTCAGGATTTCCTAATTTGAAAGCATCCATGAAACAGTTTCTTTCTGCCTTGTGTTTAGGATTTCCAGACTTAGGAAAGGAAACAGGCTTGCACCTTGGAGTCTAAGGCAGCAAAAGTACCACACTTGCCAAAAACAAAATGAGGAAGGAGAATTGGCTAGTCCTACTATGCATAGTCAAGATATGGACTTTTGTGAATTTAGCTGTGATGGTTCAATGCTTATTGGGTGCCAACAATGCACTTAAGAAAAACAAGGGAGAGTGGAATTTACAAACCAATATCCTAAACTGGAAGGCAGTGATGAGAATGTGTCCATCGATAAAAATTTCAAGAAGCAACAGAAACTAATAAAGATCAGAATCCCAGTCTTTCTAGAATTCCAACACAAAATGGAAGGGAACCCTCTGTGGGTGATATTACAAATGGTTTTTATATTCTTTCTTTTCTTTTTAAACAAAATCATTCCTTACTGGTTTGCTGCCATGAATTCATTTGCATTCTTTATATAGCTAGAGCTGTTTGTGTCTTCTTAAAATAAACAACTTCTGTTAAAAATCATTTTTTGTTTCACCCTTTGTTTTCATAATAGCATAGTGTTATTCAGACACTAAGCCCAGCTCATGAGCATGTTTTACTGACCACACAAGTATGGGGCCCACACATGGAATCTGATTCTCATAAACCCCTGAGATCCCAAAACAGATATGCGGGACATGGTGTCTTGCAGAAACGTGGCACTCTGAGCCAGGAACCTGAGCCAAGCCTGTGTTAGAAGACTTCATCTTGAGGATTCGAGTTCAACTGCTCATGGAGGCAGCAAGGGGCTCTGGTGAAGTGGACAGCAGTTACCAGGCTCCTGAAGGGAGGAGGTTGCCTTAGCAACTGTGCTCAGGACTGCACTCCCCCTTTGTTCACTGGCTCAATGAAACCACCCAGTATGGCAATCCAGTGTGAGTTGGGGCTGGGAGCAAAAAACATAGACCAGATGCAGCCCAGATCACTTCCATCCCTCAAGTTGACCCTTGAATGTAGCTACATTCAAGGGTCAACTTCCCTTCAAAAGGAGATTTGTTTTTTGTTCCGAACAGGCCAAGACCTCTAAGGCCTTGCAGCCAGCATCCTTGTCTCTCTAGGCCCTGTGCTAGCTCATGTTTCCAGACACCATCAGGCTGCTCTTCCCAAAGGACACAACAGAGCTGGAAACAACCTAGAAAGCTTACAGGGGAAGGGAGAGAGGCCATAGCTACTCTCAGACAAGAATAGGTGTTAAGATTTAAGATAAGGGTCAGAGAAGGAGGCTGGCTCAAGGTCGGCCTTATACAAGTAATACCTCTGTGAGACCCTATAGGTCAGGGTCCAGTGTTCACCGCGGCAGGGTCAGAGCCTTCTCCTTTTAAGGTCTAACTCACAGTGACCAAACTCAAAAGACTTATCAAGGGCTGGGGCTGGCATATTAATTAACCAAAGAGAGAGTACACCTTTAAAGCACAGGTCATAAACATGAAGCCTATGGGCTGAATTGAGCTTACACACGTTTTCTGTTGTACACAGTGTTGTTGTTTTTTAATTCTTAAAAATCTAGATGTGGCACAACCTCTGCAAGTCATCTAGTTCTCCGCCACTCCCTGCTATGTTAAACCCAACCAGTTTCATTCATTTATATACCTGCCAGGCCCCTGGAAGCATTTTTGAGCCTGTGAGTTATGTATCAAGGTATTGTTGCAGGTTGGGGTCCCAGGAAGCAGGCTCTGGGATGAGGTTCCATGTGCAAGGTGTTCCCCTAGGGATCGAAATCTGTGGGAGAAAAGGGAAGGAAACAGGCTTAGGCGGGAGAAAAGGACAGCAATGCAGACACCACAAAGCCTTGGCTGACTCAATGGCAAGCTTTGGCTTTAAAATGACCCTTCAGAATTGTCCTGCACTGGGCCAAAGGCAGGCCTTTGTACCCCTGTTTCAGTCAGTCACTGGCTGTAGGCCACTCCATTAAGGGCCTAACTTTGGGTGAGGTGACTCTTTCCAGCTGAGGCAATCCCAGAAGGCGCTGATAGCTAAAGAAGGTTCTTTGCTGACAGCACTCCAGGCTGCTGGGTCAACAAGTCCACCCTTAAAGGGGGATCTGGGCAACAGAGTTCAGTGTCCATCACAGGTGTCTTATCTCCAGGAGCAGTTCAGGTTAAATAGGTACGAATTCTTACTTTCTGATTCCCACTCCTTATATAGTTGGTTTGATTAAGTTCATAGCTTTCTTAAATTGTTGTCACCATCTCAGGGTACATGCCAGTAGCCTTAGTTGGATTTGGTGTTTCACAACCCTCATTAATGCCCATTAACAAACCCTTTCCAAGGGCATGTCGCATATGCAAATGGATAAGTCAATCCATCATAAAATACCAGGAATAATACTAGCATCTATCAAACACTAGCAATCTATCAAGCACCTATAATGGACCAGATACTGTGTGCTCTTCTATCCACTTCTTTTATTCATCCATTCAGTAAGAAAGTAATGAGCTCCTTCTACATGCCTAACAGAGTCTAGGTGCTGAGAGTATAGTAGTGACAGATACAGACACCAGGCTGGTCCTCATGTAGTTCACAGGCCATTGGACTGCTGCTGAGATTAGTTCACTTGGCAGTATTGGGTACCAGGACCAATAGGAGTCTGTTATCTAGGGATCACCATCCTGGATATGAACTCTTCTGGTCATCTCTTTTCTCTCAGTACTTAATTCATACTACTCCAAGCTTCTTCTCTGCTACTCAACCTCCCACCACTCCCTTCCCTCCCATCTTTTTTAAATTTTGCCCATTGGAACCCCAATTTGGGAGACTAGTAAATACCCCTACAACCCAAGCAGAAAGTTCCCCTTGCCAACACCTTCCTTAATTGAAACCATACTTTGTTCTGAGAATCCCACTTCGCCTATAGGCCTCTCCTTAGAGATATTTGTTCCCTCTACAAATACTTCTGCATCTGTAGGTGTAGGGGGTCCCTTTTTTACTCCCCACTGTACTTTCCAGACAGTGATTGCTGAACCTCCCAGTCACCCCCTTTCATACAGTTTTTCTTTCTACCCCTAGACTGGTCAAATCCAGGGTCACTTCAAATCCATGTGAAAACCCCATTGTAAATCCCTGGCTTGTCATTTATTTGGCTTACTCACCTCTGATGACCTACTTTTTTGTTCCAGTCACCCACTATCAGGGTCACAAATAGACCTTATTATCCTCCAGAATTGCTATATTACTGAAATCTTAACTTCAATCCCCCACAACCTCAACTTCATTGAGACTTCCAATATTTAGTAGGCATCTACCAAACACCAGGCATGGTGTTAAGTACTGAATATACAATTTGAATATGATAAGCACAATCTTTGCTCTCATGGAGTTCAGTCTACTTTTTCCTTATCTCTTAAACCTTCTCTCTATTCCAACTTCTTCCCAATTAGTTCAGGTCTAGCATTTTGACCACTATCTTGTAAACATCCTCACATGGATCCATCATTTTAGATTATTAAGAAAACACAATTCTGTCCACATTCTCTGTTCCCACCACACAGGCTGCTGGAGAAGACCACACACATAATTATGCAAACTGGTGCTCTCTTACCAAAAGGGGGCCTTCAGCTCTGCTAAAAAAAAAATACTTCTCGAGTCTTGGAAGCACAGGGCAGGAAAGAAGATGGCAGCCAGCAAGATAGCAGTGAGGAAGTGAGCATGAGTGAGTGAGGTAGCGAAAGGGGAGTGCATGGACATGTGGGGTGTGTATGTGTGAATGTGAGTGAGGGACAGTTAGATTCTGCAGGACTTTTGGGGGCTGGCAGACCAGGCTCCCTAGCCGGGCAGCCTCTGCTACCACTGCAATCTCTCTCAGGGCGGCTGACTCTGCCACAGAAGCTGCACCATCTTGAAGGGGAGAGCTTCTGGGACTGGGAGCCCTGCCTCACCTCCACCCAAGGTGCTCCTGGAAACCATCGGGGACCCTACAGCCACTACAGCCAGGGACCTGCTGCCTTGGCTGTGGACCCACAAACACTGAGACTCCTGCCTCCCCAGCCATGGGCTCCTGTGAGTTCCGGAGCATGCTCCCCTCCTGCAAGCCAGACAGTTTAGCCCCAGGTATCTCGACCACATGCAAACAGCCAAGTCTTATGCAGCAACACTGGGAGCCAAGCCTCATGCAGCAACCCCGGGTGCCCCTTCTGTGTACAAAGAGCCAAGCCTTATGCAGCAACCCCGGACCCCACAACTGTGTTAGCCACCACCAAGTCTGACTCGGCAAACCCGCGCGCTGAAACTGAGCATTAGCAGCCAAGCCCTACGCAGCACCCCAGGTGCCTCATGCAGCATCCCTTGATGCTAGCCACCACCAAGCCCGACACAGCAACCCAGGCACTGCAAATGAGTATGAGCAGCCAAGCCCTATGCAGCAACACCAGGTGCCTCATGCAGCAACCCCGGGTGCTGCAACCATGCAAATTGCTGCCAAGCCCAACGCATCAACCCCAGGCCTGGTAACCATGTGATCTGCCACCAAGCCCGCCACTGCAGTCACAGGCCCAGTATGACTCAACACCTAGATCCTTTGGTGAGAGCAAAAATGAGGAGACAAAGAAACAACCCCCAAAGGAAAGAAAAAGAGGAATCGCCAGAAAAGGAACTAAATGAAATGGAGGGATGCAATTTGTCAGAAAAAGGATTCAGAATAAGGGTCATACAGTTCATAACCCAGATGAATGTGAAAATCAACAACTTATGTAAGAATCAAGAGGAAATAAAGAGTGATATAACTACAATAAAAAAAAAGACTATATAAGGTTTCAACAGTAGACTAGAAGAGGCAGAGGATCAAATTAGTGAATTAGAAGACAAGGCAGCAAAACACATCCAATATGAACTGCAAATGGAGAAAAAAATTAAGGCAGGAGGAGAACCTAAGCGTGCTTTGGGACAACATGAAACAACACAACATACATAAAATAGGGATGCTAGAACAACAAGAAGAAGAGCAAGGGTTAGAAAACCTACTTGAAGAAAAAATGTCAGAAAACTTCCCTGATTTGGGGAAGAAGAAAGTCACACAAACACAGAGAGTCCCAAACAAGATGAACCCAAAAGGACCCACACCAAGACACATTGTAATTACAATGGTAAACATTAATGACAAAGAGAGAATCTTAAAGGCTGCAAGATAGAGACAGAAAGTTACCTACAAGGGATCTCCCATTAGATTATCAAATTATTTCTCAACAGAAACACATCATGCTAGAAAGGAATGGAAGGAAGTATACAAAGTGATGCAGGGCAGGCACTGAGTCCAAGAATACTTTATCTATCAAGGTTATCATTCAAAATTGAAGTGGAAATCAGGAGCTTCACAGACAAAAAAAAAAAAAGCCTAACGGAGTTTATCACTACCAAGCCAGCAATGCAAGAAATGCTAAAGGGACTGTTGTAAAAAAGAAGAAATAAAAAGGAAAGAAGGAACACAGGCACGAAAAAATAAAAATGGCTACAAACAAGTACCTATCAATAATAACATTGAACATAAATGGATTGAATGCTCCAATCAAAAACATCGAGTGGCTGAATGGATAAGAAAACATAACCCATAACCCATATATATGCTGTCTGCAGGAGACCCACCTCAGAACAAGGGACACACACAGACTGAGAGTGAAGGGATAGAAAAATATCTTTCAGGCAAATGGATATGAAAAAAAAAGCTGTGGTAGCAATACTTATATGGGACAAAATAGACCTCAAAAGTGAAATCCATAACAAGAGATAAGGAAGGTCACTTCATAATACTAAAGGGATCAATACAACAAGAAGATATAACTCTGGTAAACATATATGCACCCAATACAGGGGCACCCACATACATTTAAAAAAAAAAAACTTCTGGAAAAAAATAAAGGGGGAGATCAATAACAGTACAATCATAGTAGGGGAATTTAATACCCCACTGACATCACTGGATAAATCCTCTGGAAAAAACTCCAGCAAAGAAACAGTAATCTTAAATGACTCACTATATCAGATGGACTTGACATTTTCAGAACATTTCACCTCAAAGATACTGAATACACATTTTTCTCAAGTGCACATGGGACATTTTCAAAGATAGACCACATATTGGGTCACAAGAAAAGTCTCTCCAAATTCAAGAAGATTGAAATCATATCAAGCATCTTCTCAGACCACAATGCATAATATTAGAAATAAACTACAATAAAAACAATAAAAAAAATCAAACACTTGGAGGCTGAATAGCATGCTATTAAACAATCACTGGGTTACCAAAGACATCAAAGAAGAAATTTAAAATATCCTAAAAACAATTTACAATGAAAACACATCCAAAATCTATGGGACACAGTGAAAGCAGTCCTGAGAGGGAAGTTTATAGTTCTATAGGCTTACCTCGAAAAAAAAAAAAAAAAAGGTAATAAATTATCAAACCCTGCAACTTAAAGAATTAGAAAGAGAGCAACAAGAAACACCCATAGTGAGCAGAAGGAAGGAAATAATAAAGATCAGGGCAGGAGGATGAAGATGATGGTTGGCAGGACAGAGGTGAGGGAGAGGAAGTGAGGGAGTGAGGGGATGAGAGGAGAGTGTGTGGTGAGTGTGTGAGTGAGTGAGGAACAGTTAAATCCCCGTAGGAGCAGCAGGGGCTGGCAGACCAGGCTGTCTTGAACAGGGAGAGACTACCACAGCTGCAGGCACTCCCCGGACTACGGGACTCTGGCATGGAGCCCACACCATCTTGAAGGGGAGAATGGCCTTTTTTAGGAACTCATCAGCACTTCCAACCAGACAGGCCTTGGAACTGCCCTGTGACCCAGCAGCCACTCCAGCCAAAATCCTGCTGCCTCACACGCAGACCCACAGACTCTGGGACCTTCACCTCCAAAGGAGCACCGCTCCGGCAGCAGTAAGTGCAACCTCCCCCTCCCCAGCGGCAGAACTTCAGACAACACATTAGCGTGTTTCCAGCGTGCACAGGCATCCAGGGCTCACCACTCCGTAGGCAGTGCCTGGGAGACACTGGGAGCCCCTGCAGGTGTGATTTTGTACAGACAAGGGCGCGCGGCCATGCAGTAGAAATTCTGAACTCCTTCTTCCTAAATAACTGCCCACAGTCACCCCAGCTGTGCAATGTCAGTGCCAGGGTCCTTCAGAGTGCATCAGAGCTCTGCGCAGGCAAAGGCACCTCCACACTCACGCATTTCCAACAGGCAGGCACCCTGAGCCCATCTATCCACAGGGAACTCGTGGGAGCCAATCTGAGCTCTCCCTGGGTGTGATCTTGGACAAACAGGGACACACTCCACACACACACACACACACACACACACACACACACACACACACACACACCCGCATTAGAAATTCAAAATTCACTCACCCTGGATACCTGCCCACAAATGCCTCAACTACGCAGCTACACTGCCAGGGCGCTTCAGAGTGCTTCAGTGTGCCTCGCTGGCAAACGTACAGTGGGTGCCCCTGTGAGCCGCCACTGGGAGCGAGTACCTATCCACCACAGATGCAGCAGCAAAAGCTGAGTCTGCCCAACCCACAACTACAGAACTCTGGACACCACAGTCACGCTTTTCCAGAGCGCAGGCCCCCTGAGCCCCATCACCTCAACAGACGGTTCCTGGGTGCCACTGTGAGTCCCCTCTGGGCACATGTGATTTCAATCAAGGGCACAAGACAGCAGAAATTGGGACACCCCCTTCCACGGCTGCTGACTTCTAGAGACCGCAGTTGTGCCTCTCCAGCTCGCAAGCCTACATCAAGAGAACCCGAATAGCTCAAGAAGGGAGCAACACTAGATTACCAAGCCCAGGAGACCTGAGAGATCACACCAGTAGCACCATCCCCAAGAGAACCTAGGTAACAAAGCAATTGGATCTACAATTAAAACATCACAAGAGCCAAAACCGGTTTGGTTCAGTGGATAGAGCGTCGGCCTGCGGACTGAAAGGTCCCAGGTTCGATTCCGGTCAGGGCATGTACCTTGGTTCGGGCACATCCCCAGGCGGGGGTGTGCAAGAGGCAGCTGATCGATGATTCTCTCTCATCGATGTTTGTAACTCTCTATCCCTCTCTCTTCCTCTCTGTAAAAAATCAATAAAATATATTTTAAAAAACAACAACATTAAAAGAAAACATGGGAATACAAAAAAGCAATCCCCAAAGGAAAGAAAAAGAGGAATCACCAGAAAGGGAGTTAAATGAAACTGAGGCTATCAACATACCTGAGAAAGAATTCAGAGTAATGGTTAAAAGGATGATCAAATGGCTGGATGACAAATACACACAACTCAATGAGAGCTATAAGGAGCTGAATGAGAATGTCACCAACATGAAAAGGAACCAAGAGGAAATAAAGAACGACATAGCTGCAATAAAGAACACAATGGAAGGCTTAAACAGTAGACTAGAAGAGGCTGAGGACCGCATCAGCGAATTAGAAGACAAGGTAGGAAAAAACACACAAACACAGAAACAACTGGAAAAAAAAAAAAAAAAAAAAAAAAAAAAAAAAAAAAAAAAAAAAAAAAAAAAAAAAAAAAAAAAAAAAAAAAAAAAAAAAAAAAAAAAAAAAAAAAAAAAAAAAAAAAAAAAAAAAAAAAAAAAAAAAAAAAAAAAAAAAAAAAAAAAAAAAAAAAAAAAAAAAAAAAAAAAAAAAAAAAAAAAAAAAAAAAAAAAAAAAAAAAAAAAAAAAAAAAAAAAAAAAAAAAAAAAAAAAAAAAAAAAAAAAAAAAAAAAAAAAAAAAAAAAAAAAAAAAAAAAAAAAAAAAAAAAAAAAAAAAAAAAAAAAAAAAAAAAAAAAAAAAAAAAAAAAAAAAAAAAAAAAAAAAAAAAAAAAAAAAAAAAAAAAAAAAAAAAAAAAAAAAAAAAAAAAAAAAAAAAAAAAAAAAAAAAAAAAAAAAAAAAAAAAAAAAAAAAAAAAAAAAAAAAAAACCCCCAAAAAAAAAAAAAAAAAAAAAAAAAAAAAAAAAAAAAAAAAAAAAAAAAAAAAAAAAAAAAAAAAAAAAAAAAAAAAAAAAAAAAAAAAAAAAAAAAAAAAAAAAAAAAAAAAAAAAAACAAAAAAAAAAAAAAAAAAAAAAAAAAAAAAAAAAAAAAAAAAAAAAAAAAAAAAAAAAAAAAAAAACAAAAAAAAAAAAAAAAAAAAAAAAAAAAAAAAAAAAAAAAAAAAAAAAAAAAAAAAAAAAAAAAAAAAAAAAAAAAAAAAAAAAAAAAAAAAAAAAAAAAAAAAAAAAAAAAAAAAAAAAAAAAAAAAAAAAAAAAAAAAAAAAAAAAAAAAAAAAAAAAAAAAAAAAAAAAAAAAAAAAAAAAAAAAAAAAAAAAAAAAAAAAAAAAAAAAAAAAAAAAAAAAAAAAAAAAAAAAAAAAAAAAAAAAAAAAAAAAAAAAAAAAAAAAAAAAAAAAAAAAAAAAAAAAAAAAAAAAAAAACAAAAAAAAAAAAAAAAAAAAAAAAAAAAAAAAAAAAAAAAAAAAAAAAAAAAAAAAAAAAAAAAAAAAAAAAAAAAAAAAAAAAAAAAAAAAAAAAAAAAAAAAAAAAAAAAAAAAAAAAAAAAAAAAAAAAAAAAAAAAAAAAAAAAAAAAAAAAAAAAAAAAAAAAAAAAAAAAAAAAAAAAAAAAAAAAAAAAAAAAAAAAAAAAAAAACAAAAAAAAAAAAAAAAAAAAAAAAAAAAAAAAAAAAAAAAAAAAAAAAAAAAAAAAAAAAAAAAAAAAAAAAAAAAAAAAAAAAAAAAAAAAAAAAAAAAAAAAAAAAAAAAAAAAAA